>CM039086.1:65786969-66536969 GCA_022113865.1 Chimonanthus praecox
GTAGTAAGTGGACTCATCAGCTCCATGGAAGTCAGAAGCATGCTAAATACCAAAAATCAATGGCACTAGTCATTTCTACTCATGTGATCTAGGCCATGAAAAATGGATAGCTGAAATGAAGCAATTTTTACTTTTCATTTTCTTTATTGGTAATAACTAGAAAAGATGGATTTGTAGATAACTGAGTGACTCACTATATGGTTTATGATGGGACCAAGTGTTGGAGTAGAACGCAAAAAGCTAACTCCAGATAAATGGAATTTTGGTTTTGCAGATGATGAAGAACTAGAAGAGAAGTATGTGGACTGATAGAGAATTTGATTTTTGATAGGATGTAGTGGAGAGGTAGAACTTAAAAGATGACCTATATGGATGGACTTAGTTATTGTGGTTATGGTGATATGATGATGGTAACGGCTAGAACTACATTAGAAAGAAAATGTGGTACAATATTGTGTTACCAGGATTTATTGAAGTGGGTATGTCTCTATGTTGAATTGTCATGGATTCATCTAGTATTACCCAGACATTGATTTGCATGAGGGAAAAAAAGAAAAAAAACACACATGCGCACGCACATTGGTAGCTTTTCTTCTTTTGTAATAAAGGAAAACAAAATGTTTATTGTTTGATTGGAGTAAAACATATGCATTAATTTTTTTATTGTTGTTTCTAAATGTTTTTACTTCAAAATGAACATTTTTTTTTCCAGATATGCCAAATCCACGAATCCTTTATTTTTGGATTTATCAATCTGGATACCATGTGGCTGTGTCAGATTCAGCACAGGTAACTTGTACCCACGGAACATGCATGTTAAAAAAGTTGTAAAAAGAATAAGTGAGATATGCTGCATAAATTAGTTTTGGAAAATGGTAACTCTTATTAATGAAGGAAAAATAAATACATGGAAGTGTTGGCTAACAGCTGAGTTGGCACAAAGACAACCAGCATCTACAAATGCAGAAAGAACAAAGGAAAAACTAAAAATGATTATAGCACCCCTTCCAAGCTTGACAAATTGTATGGATAGATTATGAAACTCCTTATGCAGACTTGCCCAAGAAACTACTCTTATCATCGCCTTTCAGCAATTTACAAATTTCCAGTAGTCTTATTATTGAAAGTCCTACCAATTCTTTCCTCCCAAATAGACCAGGATACTGCAGGAAGAAGAATGTACCAAACAATCTTAAAATGGAGTAGACCCATAATAGAAAACCAGCAACCCAACAATGCATCAATACTGGATGGCATCCAGGATTTGCTGCAAAATTTATGTCATCATCATCTGAAGATGCTGGATTTACGATATTTACGATATTATTTTCCTATAATATTGCATCCTGTCAACTGTTGTCTTATCTAATACATCTTCAGGGCCTTTGCATCACTCTAAAACTTCTTATTTTCTATAGGTGTTCAAATGGTCTGTTGAAATTCATGAATTGTAGTTTCTGGGATATCTGATGTCCACTCTTAGCGTTGGGGACCACAAAATTCATTGATTGGGCAATCTTAATGTGTGGATAATGGACTCGTCTTCTTTGGGTGCAGATAATTGAACCATTATTTCTGAGTGATTCTTTCTTTGACATTCAGGCACAAGCAAGTGATGCTAGAGGCTTATGATCAACAGTGTGATGAAGCAGCTAAAATATTTTTTGAGTACCAAAAGCGCCTACATTACTATGTCACCCAAGCAAGGGATGCTCAGAGGTCTAGCCTTAACACTGCCACTGATGCAAATGATGATTTTCATTCACTCAGTGAGAAAGAAGCTGTTTACTCAACAGTCAAGGGCAACAAGTCTTCAGATGATGTAATTCTCATAGAAACCACTAGAGAAAGGAATATTCGGAGGGCATGTGAAATTCTTGCAGCTCATATGATTGAAAAAATACGCAGTGCTTTTCCGGCTTATGAAGGAATTGGAATTCACTTGAATCCCCAGTTAGAAGCTGCCAAGTTGGGTATTGATTTTGATGGGGTGATACCTGAAGATGTCAGGTCTGTTGCTATGAATGCATTGAGAAATCCTCCTCTACTACTTCAGGCAATTACAGCATACACTTCACGGTTGAAAACACTGATTCACAGAGAAATGGAGAAAATTGATGTCAGAGCTGATGCAGAACTCTTAAGGTCTCCTGCCTCTCTATTCTTTCTTTATTTCATACCCATTTACTTTCCCATTCACTTAGTATATAGTTTTTAAATGTGATTCTGCATGAATTTCATGAATCAGTTTTTCCCCTTTTATCTATTAAATAAATTTTAAAAGTCAAATTTATCTTCCGCTTTCGTTCTTTATAATCTGGCTTGTTACAAGCCAAGATGCGCTTCTTCCTTATTTATCTTGATAGATGAATAATTATTTAGTTGATGTATAATGCATCTTTGTGTTATATGTGCTGATAAATGATTGTATACTTGATACAAGTTACTTAATGGGCTTCTTTTTTCATGGGGGTCATTTTTCACTCTAGATACAAATTTGAGAACAATAGAGTAACTGATGCTGCTTCTCCTGATGTGGGCTCAAGCTTAAATTATCACGAGAATGGCAATGGGAAGATAGGATTTGACATCTCCAGAAGAGGAACTCATAATCAGCTTCTTGAAAGACAGGTAATTTGTGTCAATAGGGGTGTTCATTTGTCCGAACCTGACCTAAATAAACTGGCTTGGACAAAGATTTTTGTCCGATAGTCCGGGCTCGAGCTTTTATTTAAAACCCATCTAGGCCCATCGGACTTTTATGCCTTCTTTACATTTTTTTATTTTTTTTGTTCTATAAATTGAAAGAAGACAAAAAAAAAAAAAAAATGAAAATATGTTAAAATTTCATCTCAAAAATCAATTTTTAACCACTCGATCTTAACGGTCAAAGTCACTAGGCATTATCTTTTCACGGAAGTTTGCCAACTTTGACTATCAAGTTCAAGTGGTTAGAAATTGAATTTAGGAGTGAAATTTTAATTATGATAGATATTTAATTGAAGTATACTTTCAATCTGTACAGTTATATTTTCAATTTACATAACATTTTTTTAAAATAAAAAACTTTACTAGTTACAAAAGAAATGTGCTTTAATCAGATGGGCTCAGGCTTTGGTAAAAATAATTGGGTTCGGGCTGTTTTTAGCAAAGCCTGGCCTAAACCTGACCTGTGAACACCACTAATGCCAAACCTAGGACTTCAGTATAAAAACTTAAGTTTTCTCAACAACTATTTCAACAAGTTCTTGCCATTCATTTCTTCTTCAAGAGTTGTGCTTGACTGCTAGCCTCTGAGAGAAATCTGTTATCTTTGCCCATCCACAGAAAGCACATGTGCAACAGTTTGTGGCTACTGAAGATGCACTTAACAAAGCTGCAGAAGCTCGGAACTTAAGTCAAAAACTTATTAAACGCCTGCATGGTAGTACTGATGGAGTTGCATCTGATTCTATTCCTGCTGCTGCTTCACAGAATTTGGGTAGCCTCAGGCATTTTGAGGTACATTATCTTGGTCAACACTCAATTGCTTAATGTTGTTTTTCATTAGTATTGAGACATCACCATCTTGGATGAGACATTCTTCTTTACTTACTGATTTTTTTTACACAGTTGCAAAGCTGCTTTTTTGTCAACTTTATTTTGGAATACACAACATGCCATAAATAACAAACAAACACCAGTGTCATGTCAGTGGGGCCCATTACGAGACTGATGAGTGGCATTTTGATTATGATACTTCTAGCTTTTATTGATTCAACTGGCAGCATAATGGTTGTCCTATTTCTTGTACAGCTGGATGTCTGGGCCAAAGAAAGAGAAGTAGCTGGATTGAGGGCAAGTGTGAATACATTAACAGCTGAGGTACAGCGCTTGAATAAATTGTGTGAAGAATGGAAAGAAGCAGAAGATTCTTTGAGGAAAAAGTGGAAAAAGATTGAAGAGTTTGATTCTCGCAGATCAGAACTGGAATCCATCTATACAGCTTTGCTTCGAGCTAACATGGTAAGACATTTACCACTAGTGTGAAAGACTGTATCTACTCTCACTATGTACTAATTATGTAATATTTTGTTTTGACATCAATTTGTTTTTCCATGAATGAGTTTTTTATGGGTTGCTTGTATATGAAAATGTTAAAGTATTGATTATGTTTGCTGTGTTCCTTTGCTAATGTCTTCTGTTTCATGTATCTGTCTTACTGTTTCCTTTACTTGTTTTCTCTCTAAGCATTGGCCAAAAAGAGGATCTTGGAAACAAAGACCTCAGTAGTTTTTCTTTTATTGCACCAAAAAAAAAAAAGAAGAGAAGGAACCAGCATCAGGAGACAGGGAAAAAACAAAGGCAATCCTAGGTTTTTAAAGTTACAAGTGCAGTTTAATTATTAATTTATTACATTTTCAAGTTAGGCTTAATTGTTGGACTGGTACAAGGTACTATGCATTTCTTTATTTGATGGTGATTATTTTCATTGAAGATATGCTACATGATATTACAAGGATGCTCATTTTTTATTGAGTGAGTTGATTATTTATTATGCTTCTATATATTTTGTGTGTGCACAGTTTTTTAGAAGGTAATTTGTTTCTGAAAGTTACATGGCATATATTGTGTTCATTGAACACCAGTAAATTTCTTTTGTTTTCTTGTTTGGCTCTAGGATGCAGCTGCTTTCTGGGATCAGCAGCCACTAGCTGCTCGAGAATATGCATCAAGTACCATAATTCCAGCATGTGCAGTGGTTGTGGATATATCAACCAATGCCAAAGATCTCATAGAGAAAGAGGTGTCCGCTTTCTCTCAGAGTCCAGATAATAGCCTTTACATGTTGCCATCAACTCCACAGGTTAGTAAATTGCAAATGAACTGATAATTTTGTTGTTGTGTTTCTCAGTATATTTCTCCTATATTCTGTAACTTGTATATACCTCTTTGTTTTAATAAAATTTCTTGTTGGTATCTCAAAAATTCATATATTATTACTTTATCCCACATACAATAGATACTTGGGAAGTCGATATTGCCTATCATGCTCTTTTGAGCAAGGAATTCTCTGGTTACTCTATAGATGAGTTATATCTTTCTTCAGATAGGTGCTTGGAAGGTGGTAGGAGGGATAGGGTGAATGTTAAATGGTCAAAGCCGGATTCCGGTTTCTTTAAGTTTAATGTGGATG
Organism: Chimonanthus praecox; assembly: GCA_022113865.1. Classification (NCBI taxonomy): domain Eukaryota; kingdom Viridiplantae; phylum Streptophyta; class Magnoliopsida; order Laurales; family Calycanthaceae; genus Chimonanthus; species Chimonanthus praecox. Next base: position 65,792,146 of record CM039086.1, read on the forward strand.
CTGCCGCTAGGGAAAACCGAGCGCGGCAGGGATGTGGGAATAGTTCATGATGATAGTGGGATGATGTTGTTAGCCTTCTCGGAGTCTACGGGTGTAATAGAGTCTAATGACGTGGAGTTATTAGCTATTAGGAGAGCACTCTTCCTTTAGTCTAGATGTGGAAATGACAATCTTATTATTGAAGGGGATTTTGCTAATGCTATCGTTTGGGCAAGTGGTAAAAAGAATCCCCCGTGGAGATTAAATGAGGGAGATCAAACATTTATTTAGGAATATGATTGTTCACTTCACCCATGTGGGAAGGTTCGCTAATAATGTGCTGATTTCTTGGCAAAGGTGAGAGTTTATAAGATTGTGTCGGTGGTGGAGTCTTTTCCTTGCTGTTTTTGCGTGGGAGAGAGTGATTGGGTTTGTGGAGCTTCTTTTGTTACTTGGTTATGGATTATGTTATGTTTCTTCTTCTTTTTCTTTTACTTTCTTATGGCTTTGTATAACCCTCTTGTACGAGCCATAGGTTAGGTTTTTTAAATATTCTTTTTTCAATGGAATTATTCATTGTCTTTACTAAAAAAAAGTTCCTTGGCTCCAAGTGTTCCTATGCTGCTATCCTGAATAATAATAAAACTGATAGAATTGATGTTTTTTTTTGAGATTGTATCAGTGGGGATGCAAATAATACATCTGCAGCTCATATTACTATTATTTCAAACATGTGCTGTGCTGAAGCTTATGTATCTGGTTGGCATCAAATGAACACCATTTTCTCTTTGTTCTCATCAGGTTCTCTTGGAGTTCATGGGTGCTAATGGGTCTACAGGACCAGAAGCCGTTGCAGCTGCAGAAAGGAATGCTGCTTTGTTGACTGCTAGAGCTGGTGCCAGAGATCCTTCAGCAGTACCTTCAATTTGTCGTGTTTCTGCTGCCCTTCAATATCATGCTGGTGAGTGTCACCTTATTTTCAATTTATATAACTGAAATTTCATCAGGCAGCACCACCACAATTGTTGGCTCTATTCATTCTGGAATACCTGAATCGTACTTGACTGATCATGGTCTTGATGGTCATTATCTTCTTTATCCTGACATGCCTCTAGCATGACATGAGTTACCATGCATAACAATTATGACAGGGTGGTTGTTCAGGTCCTCAATATCTTTTCCCTTTTGATATATTTCCTAGTACCCTATGAAGTATGAATTATTGGTTACGAGCTTATTTATTATTTCACAATTACAGCATTTTATGAGGCTCTTATTTTTGGACATGTTTTTACTTTTCATTTCAATTTTTAGAAGCATTGAGGGCTTATCATGAAATTCTTGTTTATTTAGTCTTTGATGTGAGCTGTTGAAGATCAGGAATTTCAAATTGCATTCGCATTATCTATTTTCTTTTCATGTACCTTAGATCCTGTATACATTCTCACCGTTCAGCATTCTCCTGTTTAGGAAAAGTGATCATCATGTTTAGGCAGAGTTATGATATTTCTTTTGACATCGGAATTCAATTCTTGAATTGTCAATCATATTGGATATTATTTTCTGGTTTTTTGTCTTCTATTTATGTTTTACTGCAAGGTAATAACCATTGATTACCATGTATCTAGGTTTGGATGGTTCAGATGCTGGACTGGCTTTGGTGTTAGAATCTTTGGAGTTCTGTTTAAAACTTCGAGGTTCTGAGGCTAACGTTCTGGAGGATTTGTCAAGGGCAATTAATCTTGTTCATATTCGTCAGGATCTTGTTGAAAGTGGTCATGCATTGTTAAACCATGCATACCGTGTTCAACAAGAATACGAGAGGTAACGCTGATGCCTATTGTATCACCCATGTTCTGTTGAAGAGAAGGGTTTATTTTTTTTTTTTAATGAGAGAAATGTTATTATCTAAGTAGTATAGTCATGAAATATGCTGATTATCAGCGAAACTGTTGAAGAGAATTGAATTTCTCTCCCGTTTTGATTGATAAAGAGAAATGTCATTATCCAGGGATTCTTGTCATAAAATGTGCTTATGACCAGTATTGATTATTATGCTCATAAATATTCTTATTACAGGTTGTATATGTCTGCCTCTATGGTTGTGAAATGTGCTTATTGCTTGGGTGATGGGTGCTTGGAGTTCCGTGTGTGCGTGCACACCTGTGTGCCTGCACCTGTGCTTGTGTTTCTGTGCCTTTTTGCCTGTGCATGTGCACTTTTACTTGTAAACTACTCTGGCCATATTCATAGCAAAGAATATCTATAGGAAGTTGGGATGCTGATTTCCTTAATAACATCTTGAATCTTTTTATTGTTAGATACCTTCAAGCACCAGATATTCACTTTATCAGTTTACATATCTTAGTTTTCACCTTTGCTTAATATGATTTTTTTGAAACTAGCTTCAAATTTATCGAGCTTCATTGACTATTTTGCAGGACAACTAAGTATTGTTTGACTTTGGCTGCTGAGCAAGAGAAGATTGTTTCTGAGAAATGGTTGCCTGAACTCAGAACTGCTGTTTTGAATGCTCAGAAGTGCTTGGAAGATTGCAGACGTGTCAGAGGCTTGGTGAGTTGATACTATAATTGAATTATATTTCTTCTGTTATGCTTTTTACTTTTCAAAAGAAATATTTTTTACGTTATTTCAACTATTAAATAATCAGTGGTTGTTCTTACCTGCCTTGATTTTACAATTTTTTATACCATGCCTTGCCCTCAAATGATACACATAATTAATCTATCTGGATTTGTTTCTTAGATAGCAGGGAAAATGACATGATGATGATGATCTAGCTGAATTGTTTTCTTTTGAATAATACTAGATTTGTCTCCATTGCTATCAAATTCATTGACTCATGTCTACTTATAAGAGTAATTTGGTTGGGTTGAAAAAGAAAGAAAATAATAAAGAAATTCTTCTGGCCAGCTAAACCCACTCTGTCTTGATTTGCTTGGTTTTCATGTTTCAGTCATTATGGGAAAGTTGAAATTCATCTACACAACCAGCCTCTCTTGGTTTTGTAATAACAGAATTTTACCTGATCATCATTATCATCGAAGATCATTTACCTAGAACATCCATTTATACCTATGCCTGTTGGCTTTTAAGTTCTAATGATGAAAATTCCTCAGGTTGATGAGTGGTGGGAGCAACCAGCTGCAACAGCTGTTGACTGGGTCACAGTGGATGGGCAAAATGTTGCCGCCTGGCTCAATCACGTAAAGCAGCTTCAAATGGCATTTTATGATAAGGAGCTTCTATGAAAAGTCTCAGCAGTCATGCAGAAGAACACTAGTTTCTCGACATGGGGTTTTGCAGCGATAGAATCTCTTTAATACGGCATGTCAGGCATTGTCTGGTGCATGTGACGGGGATGGAGATACTTGTTGGCATGCTTGGAGGTTGCAGCTGCTGAACTCATGGAGGTGCACTCAGGATTCCCTTGTATGGAAGGTTCTCTTTGGAAAAAAAATGTTATTCATTGGCTTGATGCGTTTCTATAGTTGTAAAAGTTGAGGCGTGATATGTTGTCATATTTACTGATTGAATTGTCATTGTAGATGGGTTTTATTCACTCATTGATCTTCCTGCAGACAAAAGGGTGCATTTGCCTCCACTTGGCAATCCAGTCAAAAGGATTTTTTTTGTCCATGAGATAGATGATTACTGCCCGTCTTTTTTCTTTGAGACTGCAATACCCCATGTCACTGAAGTATGGTGTCCATAATAGTTTGACAATGAATCTACCTGTAGGATGAAGTGCTGCCGTAATGAGATCAACAACTCTTTATTGAAGTAGTTCTTAATTTTTTAATCTAATTAGACAAAGGGGAAAGTGTTTGGGAAAAAAAGGAACCTGTTAGAATTAAAGCACCCACATTTGATTTCATGCGATTCCAAGTACACACCAAATCGCCCAACAATCCAACATGATGGTTGGTTTGAAATGAAAATTACAAACTAAAAATGAGTGCACATTTGATCTAGTTGATATTTTTGTCAGACTATTATTCTGAAAATTGGGCCAAATTAATAGAACTTCAGGCAAACATTTTTGGCTCATTAAGGGCCCAATATATTGGTTTTGACCCAGATTTAAAACTCAGTATACAAAGCCCGATTCCTCATTCCTTTCTTCATAATAAATAAATTATACCAGTCATATTAAGAAGATAGAAAATTTAATGAGAAAAAAGAATTTTTCCGTACTCAGCATGACATCTTATTCATTTTTTTGTGAAAATATTTCTTTTACGATAAAAACTGTACCAAATTTCTGGCCGAGATATGCACAGTATCAACCGTACTAGCGAGCTATCAGTTGATACCCATTTATACAGTCGATATTTGTCCAAAAAAATTTAGGAGAGAGATATCAGCTGAGATTGACCGTTATGTCGGCTGAGATACAAGATACCGAGATATCGGCCAAGACACTAATATCTCGGTAACGGCGACTTTTGTACTCCTGCTAATAACATAGATTGCATCCAAAGATGAAAAGTGACAAACAAGCCCTACCTCCCCAATACTCCAAGAGTTAAAACATCCATGCACCTTTTTTTCTTTTAAAAGTAACATCCATGAACCCTGAAATAAACAGATTCAGATTCGAATTTTGAACCTTTTAAAGGTTTTGCATCCAATTTTGAATTTTAACCTTTTTGAAGGTTTCACATTCAATTTTGAATTTTACATCCAATGTCGATGCAGGTGCAATCTCGGTTCTCAAGAAATAGGTTGGATGCAAATTTACCTGTCATCAAAGAAATTACATCTCATTGTTAACCTTTCAAAAAAATACATCTTAATGTGCCATTCAGTGTCCACAGGCTGTGTATGATTTTATGATCAAATTCTCAAAATAGAAGGTAGACTGAGACATTCACAGCAGGGTAGAACAAAACCATGGAATTTGATTAACTAAATACAAGAATATTCACAACCCTTGAAGAAGACACCACATTATGCAAATTACAGAGAAAAAAAATAAATATTGGAGAAAACACCAATGGACCTATACAACGAAAATAAAAGAAAAACTTGCCAAAAAGTTAGAGCTAACTTCAACATCATTGTTGCTACTACGATACATCAACAGCAGTCAAGTCAGAAAGCAGCTTGATTTCCACCTATGGCATTCTTTCCCTCCAAATTCTGATTGCAGGGTCATCGGGCATGCAGGTTGTAATCATAAATCATAAATTAATTAAGAAATGGTGAAAGAAATGAGACATTTCTGAGTATTCTTCTGTAACACCTTATTTGGTATGTCAATGGGGGTTGCGAATCTGCCCGCTTCGTGAAATGTTTCTGCGTAGAAAATCAAACTATGTTCAATATAACAGTATGATGTAACCATGCAGTATCCTGATGCACCATTCAAGCCAGTGGGCCACATGGATTGGTAAATCAATGGTTATCTGAAAGGGATTCATCACACAAGGATGCTCCAAAAAATGCTCATATTAGAATGTCCGTACTTTTTTCAGAGTGATAATAGAATATTCGAACTCTCCCTATCTTTGGGTTAAAAATACACAATTGAGAATGGAAGGATAAGGACACAATAATTACCCACCCAGGATCATCTAAACATGGGTTCCAGATGAACAAAATGGGTGCATCAGGAAATTGCCCAAGTTCTTGTGCGTTAGACTCATATCTAATCATAACAGGCATAAATCTATTTTAGTAGTCAGAGTGCTTAGCATTGATGACACTTTAACTGCGACTAAATCTAGTTGCTTCTGCAACTAAATTTAATTGTTTCCTGTCATTCTCTTTTTTGAGTGAAATGAGATCAGCACACTTTTTTGGAGAAGCTAACTAAAATCTTTATTTCAAGAAAAATTGGGACAGTGCAAAGTAAACAACAGCCAGGCCAAACAGGGAGTTAAGCAGGCTTAAGGGTGTAAATTGATACAGAAAAAGGCAAGAGGGCAAAGTGCCTGCATCTTTCTTCTGTCAAAATAAAAAGCCATTTCTTAGGAACATTGGCAATTAGCAGGATATTCATTTCTAAATCACATCAACCATAACATTGGAATCTCTCTCTCTGAAAATAAGGCAACTATCGGCTAACAAGTAACTAGTTCTCTTAAGAGCATATGAACTTAATTTATTCTGCTTCGGAACAAAAGAAAGAACTGATATAACAAAAGCTCTATAATGTTCCAAGGAGAATACCCAAAAGTTTTTGCTTCTAAATGTGAATAAAGAATATAGGGAAATTGATAAAACAAATAGCGAATGCACTTTGGAGGAATGGAATGATCTGCAAATGACAATCTTCACACCAATCATACTTACAAAGCTCCCAACCCCCCAATCCCCAAAAAAAAACCTTTTCTACTATGTTTTGATCAGTAAACAAAACTGCATATATGTGACAGAGGAATATGTATAAGAGCATAAGCATGAATTTACAAATAATTACATAACCAATCCTTATTTTAATTGAAGAACTAATTTTAATTGAAGAACTAAACATATTTTAACCTTTGGCCTTCAGTGTGGTTCAATAGCAACAATATAACATATTATCTATCAGATGTACCTTCCAGAAAGCAGCTGAGAACCATTTACAGGACCCTTTGAACTGCCAAGCCGCTTAGCCCTATTTTCATGCTCTTTCTCCACACGCATGGAGGCTACCTCCTTCCCCATGGAAGCTACTTCTCTTCTCATTTTCCTTGCCTCTACTTCCATTGCTTTGGTTAATGTCTCTACCTTTTTAGCTAACATCTGACAAAAAATTTGTAAAACAATCAGGCATTTTTCCAAGCAAAAAACATAGAACTTAAGATAGGCCAGTAAAGTTCATCAACCTCAATTGCATCATCCTTGTCTTTAAGGCTCTGATCTTTTTCGTGTCCAGCTTTCCTTAAAGCAATAACCTCCTTCTGCAACATGCCATATAACAATCCAGAGACAGAATCATCTGTACCAATATTAGAGAACTCATTCCGGTTTTCTTCTGGGTTTTCCTTACATGTATCATGCATTTCCTTTTCTCTGGTCCCGTCGATGGATTTGCCAAGTGAAAGATTTCGGTTAAGCCTATTTGGTAGGCCCTTACCCCTGTCTAATGACCTAGTACCACCATCAAATGACTTCGAGGTCCCCTTTGCCTGTTTCAGTACTGTATTCATGCTACTATTAAGTGAAGATCTAAACAGTGAAGATGGAGTTTTCTTAGATAGAAACCCATTGGAAGATGGTTTGGAAATACACTCAGTTCCACCAAGGGACTGTCGGCGTGATGGGCCATTACTCATACTTCTCCCCTCCAATAGAGTGCGATTACTACCATTTGCAGATGCTCTCAATCCTTCTTCAAGCACTTTAAGACGCAATTGAAATTTTTCCTAGATAATGAGGAAAAAGAAACAGCTCTAATGTTTATTCCAAGGTTTAGAAGTAATGAATATCAGTAGCACAGGTAGCATCTTTAACTAGAAAATAAGGTTCTTACTTTCAATTGTGCTTCAGATTTGGCAGTGCGCTCTGCTATAGCAAGTTTTTCTCGAAGTTGCTGCATTTCTCCCTGTAACAACAGCTTAGTCAACAATTATCCGCGTAACTCGGGCAACAAAATGTGCATGACTGCTGCAAAAGACACAAGGTGCCAAATGAAGGGATCTTGAAAATGCATGCCACAGATGTGCCTTTGACTTTAGCATTGCAATGAAATTGTTTACAGATCTTCCAGAAAAGGGAATCTTTGAAACTCAGATATCTGTGCAGATATATAAATATATTGAAAATAAAAGTGGATATGTATTATAGATGCATTCATACAACAGAAAACATTTTAACTATGTACTAATGTATAAATACTTCTAACATATATGAACAAAAGATAAAGATAGAAATTGTCCCCTTGAGTGCTGACATGAGAACAATTGAAGAAAGCAATTTTTCAAAGAACAGAGGAACTTAGTTACGTAGAATGCCAGTAGAATGCCATCGGTGAAAATAGAAATGCCAGAAGCTGCCATAAACTCAGTTGGGCAGCAGACAAACCATCAAAAAGTACTTAAAACATTTAGAAGGAAAATAAGTAAAACTCACAAGCACAAACCTGCATGAATCTTCGTTCTTCCAGCCACTGTTTCACAGGCATTACTTTGTCATTAGCATCTTTCCATTCATTTGCTACAACTACAGCCACTCTATTTGCTGTGACCTTTGCACGGGCGAGTTCCCTGTCAAGTGTCTTCCTTTCCACCTACAGAAAAACAGGATATTCTAGTCACATTTAGGACAAAGTTTGAAGTGCATTCAGCATCACATAATAAAATCCATAGACATTTCAAGCAATTATGCAACATTGAACAAATATTACATTCATCTCCTGAACTTGCCGTCGGTAATCCCTCACAGCATTTGCAGCTGCACCACCTGCAAGAACAGTCTCTTCCAGTTCTCTCACAGTTTGGCTAAGCTTTTCAACCTCTGCAACCTTTTGGCGATGCATCTTGTCCAAAATTTTGTTTTCTTCCTAACAAATGCAGAGACAGTAAACAATAAACGCATGTTAATCATCATAATTACTGCAATACAATTTGCTGTTCCAACTTCACTAAGACAAGGAGAAAAAGAAACATGCTGTCACAATACCTGACAAATTTCAATCTGCTTCATTAACTCCTGGTTCTTATTTTGCAAATCATCCACCATAGAGGCCTTTGCCAGTGCAATCTGAACTGTTCTTTCTGCTTCTAGTAAAGCTGCTTCCTTTGACTTTGTAAGGCGATCTAATGCCTTATTGTCATCCTGTAGCTTGGCAATCTGCCAAGACCAACAGATTGGTCACATATGCTATCTTGGAATGTTAGAACATCAGAGAATCTCATTGGAGAAAGCTAATGCCATAATAGATATGGGACACCAATATCACATGTGTGTGCGGGAAGAGAGCATGTGCACTGAGTCATTTATCCAAGGTAACGTCCTGAAATAGCACATTACCTCATGCTTTGCAAGCTTGAGATCTGCTTCCAGTGGTGCAAGAATGGCTTCAATAGGTGGCATGTCATCATCCTTTTGAGCTGCATGAACTCTTCGAAGGGTGGCTTCTGCTGCAAATTGGGCAGCCATGGATGCTTTCTTTTCATCGTTTATTTTCTTAATTTCAAGATTCTGCATAGAAGCTTCTATAAAATCAAGCAGGAATGTGGTGTAGACAAAAAATAAAGAGAACAAAAAGCAAATGAACTACAAAAAATGGAGAGTTCTGTTCAATACTTTGTTTTCCAGAAGAGATTCGGTTAACTTGAGCTTCTCCTCTACCTTTGCTAATTCTTCAGTGAGCTAATAAAACAAAACAACCCCAGAAAGAGGGTGACAAAATACTTAATCAGCATGTCAGGAGAACCAAAAATAGAAATAAAAAATGTTCACGAGAAACCAAGCCAAATTTAAGAAACCCAAACACTGGAAAATGAGAAAAGTTCTCTAAACTACTCTGATGCATCCCCTGTGTGAGCATTGATCGGTCAATGTATTCCCAGATACCACATTAACATTGAGAGAGAGAGAGAGCGGGGGGGTGTGGTGGTGGGGGGGGTGGGGTCTGCAAAAAGGATCACTGATTGTTTCAATGAAGACATAAAAAATATCATAAGATTGTTCAGTTGTCATCATCATCAGAGAGAATTAGATTTCGCAAAAAAATTCTATGGGCTGACTATGTACCTGACACTCAAGGGACTTAAACCCCCATGACGACTTTGAGGTTGCAAGAATGAGCAATCACCAATTGTGCTAGAGGCTTGTCTAATAAACTAATAAAAACTTACAAAATAAATGTTGAAATCAAACTTGGGAGAAAGTTTACTAATCATACAAACTATTATGGCCAAAAGTTGTTATTCCAGTTATTTGAAAGGTCTTGTAGCTAAAAGTTAATGCCTTCATAATTTACTTAATAACTTGATGCTTATCAAATCCCTTCTTTAATTTTCAAAGAACTTTTTTAATTAAAAATATCATAAAGCTAAAATTCAAAACCGACGAAATAAATAACCGACGTCAATGACTAATAATATATACGATGGCATGTGAAATGGCACAAAAAGAAAACCTCCAATACAATTCAACAATAAAATATGAAAAACTCTAGGAAGACTTCTCAAGTTTCCCTATTTAGGGAGGTTACTTTCTAAATGCTGAGATTGGTCATATATTTTCTGATGGAACATGTAAATAATGATAAGAAAATTGATTGTGTAAAATTTTGAGCTCCGTCTTATCATAGCAGCCTTGTGATTTTAGACTTTGAAATTTTGATTCCTACAAAACCATTGATTTTTCTTGGCCCATCTCACAATGTTATTATGATATGATCGAGGAGTTTCCTTGAGTTATATTAGTCATGAAGTCCTCTGTCCATTCAATCCAATCATATGGGGTCCATCCCATAATAAGTGTGCAGTCTCCCATTTTAAAATGAGTACCTAAGTCCCTAGAGCTGCTCATAAAAAATGTAAGGTAATGTGTTTATATAACAACATCATGGTGATAGAATAAAGTAAAATATTATTGTTCACTTACAGCTTAGTCTGCCACAGGAATATCCATCCATACATACAACCACAGAAATCACATAAAAACTGAAAATACCGAACTCAGATAAATCATAAATGCCACAGAAGAAACAACAAAGAAACAGGTATTGCAAACAAGCTAAATTAGCTCCGTTGAATAGAGATAGGATACTGAAGAAAAGGCGGAAAATTGGCGAATGACTTGCATTTTCATATTGGAAGTGATAATCCAATCTAAAGTGATTTTGGCTGGAAAAGAGGCACTCATAACGAAAATGCTTTCTCTGAAAATAGTAAATTTAAACCAAAGATTGAGTTGATTATTTCCAGGAAAGTATATTCCTTTTGATTGTTTTTGGATGAATGGATAGAAAACTAATTTTCTGAAAAGTATCCATTTTTTTTTACTAAAAATAGCTCTCTTGCCATTGCGGTTGGGACGCAACATAAGTGCTTTGGTGGAAGGGAAACTGCTTTCATGTAAAATAACTGTTCTTTCCAACAAAGAATGACATTTTACCAATTCTTCTTTAAAAACCGTTATTTCCAGGAAAGTACTTTCCCGAAAATAAATTCAAATAAATACCTCTTCGACCGCTCTTTCTCTTAAACGCTCTGATGATTTCAACGCCTTGATCTCTGCCTGCCCTTCCCCAAGTTCTCGTCCCTTATCTAACAAAAAATAAAAACCAAAAGCAACAAGTATAACTAAATTGAGGGGATAAAAAAAATGGAGGGATCACTTCATTCCAAATCGCCCTCGAAACAGCAAATAATCACAAAAAAAGCCACTGAGATCGAGCGACATTCCCCCACCTCGGACTTCATTCTCCAATCGATTCAACTCGACCTTCACCGGATCCGACCCGTGCAGAAGGTTTATAAATTCGTCGGAATCAAGACTAGGCCGCAATGATCCCCGCCTTCTCGCCTTGAACGATCCAGAAACCGCCAGTACTGGCGTCGGAGTCATCTTCGTATGCTCAGTACGTGCATTGCCGGACTCCGGCACCGGAAATGCGTCGGCACATCGAACTGCTGGATCTGCCATGGCGGATCTGACAAACTTTCAATGACGCATTAGAGAGAGGACAAACCCTAGCTTTTTGCTCGCTCTCTGAAGGAAGATTGGAGATTTGAGGTATTTATATGGTAAGGGCTTGGGGAATTTGAAGAAGAGTTGCTGTTCTTCTTCTTGTCGTCGAATTTATATTTCTCTCTTCCGTTTTGAAAAGAGAGAGAGAGAGAGACAGACAGGTACTTTCTATTTCTTGCGTTTTAAATTGTCTATAAGTGGTAATTTGATTTTCTTTCCTGAATGACGAACTGTAGAATAAATACATGTCGGGATTGGACAAAACTATACTCCTTCCTACGACTATACCTGATACAAATTCGTAATTTTTGGTTGGTCAACAATTTCACTAACATGTACTTCGAAACAATTTAAGTAGCAAATTTTAGGTTAAAAAATTCATCCATCTAATATGGAAGGTGAAAATGGACGATGAAAAATGAAGCCAACTTGATTGCTAATTTAATAAATTTTAGATTAAATAATATAGAAACCTTAATAGAATGAATTCTTTTTAAAGATAGACTAGTATATTTTATTTGTTATCAATAATTGAATATCTTAATTATAATAAATTTACTATAATTTTTTAATTAATTATTATAAATCTATAGTAAAATATTAAAATTTTCAATTTTCCTCAACACAAAAATGATCACTTTCCATTGTTACGTATTTCACGTGAGTACATTGAGAGATTTATACATACTCCAAAAATTAATAAAAAAAAGACATCTAAAATCTTCGATCTTCAAAGAAATTAAAACTTTAAATAGAAAATACTTGTTCACACTCGAGCAATAAAAATATAATAAATATTTTATATTACATACGAATAGATGGGTAGTTAGTGATCCAAAAGGGAGGATCACCTCCACAATAACATCTATGGTATTGTATTATGCAGTTAGGCATAGAATCTAGGTGATGATGAATCTAGTTGAAAGGTCTTTGAATACATAAGACTCATAAAAAATTACATTAATAGAAACTTTGGAGTGCTTAAATAATATAACTTAATTGATTTAGTTAAAATGAAATTTGTTAGGCCACATGTCCATTCTTTTCATATTAAACATCAACTCATTTGATGAGCTTTAAGTGCATATGTACTAAATAATATTGTATGTGTCAAAGAATATTTGATTATCAATATGGTGTACTTCAATTGGTTGTCTCCCATCATAGGAAACGAGAGATTGCGGGTTCGAATATCTATGGCTTAACTTTGGTGTACCTTAAGGGTAGTAAACTCATCTGTGAGAATTTTAGTAGGACTGTGTATAAGTTTTCCACCCGTTAATCCAAAAAAAAAAAAAAAACATTTGAAAAATAATCTCATATATTTTTTATTAGAAAAAAATTGTACAAGTAACACTGCATTCTTCAAATATGTTGCCAGGCATACACGCGCCACAGTGCAGACTTACTTGCACTGATTAAAAATGTCATTAAATCATGAGATTTACAAATCAACTTTCATGGGCCGCTCTAATTTTTTTTTTTTTTTTTAGATTATAAAGATCTGATTAAATATCTGTCACACTTGTGTGTTTAATTCAATTTATAAACGTAATTCTAGACAGGATTACACCAACCAATCATCCAATTCATTAGAGATAATGAGGATAACAGAAGAATGGGTAACATCGCGTGCCACATGAAACTAAAATGAAAGTGCTTACTGGTTATTAGATTTTATTCTTAGCAAGTTTATATTGAAGATCAACTAAGTACTTCTCCAATTTAGATATTTAAATTTTTTTAATAACAAGTGATGATTTTAATTTTCTTTTAGAAGGTAGACTAAAATGGTTAAGATTATCCAAACCTCAAATAAAGCAAACATATATCAAAAAGGTCAAAGTTAAGTTATTTCAAGATGGGGAAACATGAAATTAATCAAATTGTAGGGCAACGAAGATAGACATGTAAAAAAATAATATTTAAAAAAGGAAATGCATCCATCGTGTGTTTTCAAAATTCGAATTATTTAATCATCGACTCTTAAAAAGATGCAAATGATATCCGTATCTGCTCTATGTTTTAATTTGAGCCAAATCAAAATGTTCCGATTGGATAACACTAGTAATAAAATGGGTGTAGTTCAATTCAGGGGTGAAAAGGCCGATATATAGGCCGATATTTTTCTCTTTCTTATTGTTTTTCCTTTTTTTTTATAAAACATCTCAATATCGGCCGATATTTCGACCCCTGGTTTCTCAAGAAGTGGGAAGTTACAAATTCGAACCCTCATGATCTAACCTTGGTGTGCTCTAGGGGTAATAGACTAACCCGTGGTCATTTCACGCTGGGTATCCCGTGTTTATTCTATACATCTATCATTCACAAATCATGATCATGTTTTATTATAGTGGGTTCACTTTTTGCAATCTTACAGTGATGACTGATGAGACGGCAAAGTAATTATATATACATATGCAGTTTTACTGAATAATAATTTTTTTCTTTTCAGACCCCTCATTGAGCAGACCTCAATGTTCACCTTCCCTTGAGCAGCAAATCATTCAGTGCATATGCGTTACATATACAAATCAATCCAGATTGTTAAAAAATGGACCCCACCATGGATGGATTATTTCCTGAAAATAAGCTGATTCCACCATTATACAGGCATGATGTCCTCCATTTGCCATTTGGTTTCCACTAATTATTTTGTCAGGATCACACTTGGCTTGTTTTTAAGGTTGTATTTCATCCAAAATCATCCAGAATTTATCAATCTCTGGATTGGAATGCACTTGGCCACATTTTCAGTGGATGAGTTGCCACAAAGTTGAGTTTTGGATACACATAGGGACCAAAGTAGAATCAATGAGGAATTGTAGGTCTTGCTCAGCAAGATATGTACAATTTGTCATCGAGTCATTGATTTCACAAATTAATTGATGTCAGAGTTTTGATCACTGGACCCACTGTAACATGTAATAACCATCCAAGAACCAATAATACCATAAGTATTCGAACTAACCAACATTGGATACAATAATACCATAAGTATTCGAACTAACCAACATTGGATATTAGAATTTAGGAGTTAGTTATACGCAATAACTCAACTTTAATCCTACAAATAAAAGTACTACCTTCTTGAGTTGTTGTTTTTCTAAATTAAGATAACCAATACACTGCACACATTCACATGACCGTATGACATTTCCATTTAAAGTCTCCGTAAAATCTAATATGATTTATTAAAGTTATTTTTATGGATTTCTTAAATTTTAATCACTTTAAATTAATGTAATATAATTTTAATAAATCTTATATTCAAATAATACTATTCATTATTTCATATTAGTATCTTTAATAAACTAAAGATTAATATTTTTAATCCCTCTAAAGATAAAAAGATTAATTTCAATCGAAATTTGTAATTGAGCGTAGAACACATTCAAAGACCAACACGAGGAATGCACCACACACTTGCATTATAAAGTCTTAAGAATTTCACTAGAAAGTTGTAGTCATTTATTTAGGTCAAGGGTCCAAATACCGGTGTGGCCGATATAAGAAAATTCTCTCTCTTCCGATATCGGCATTTTCTCTCTTCTCCGATATCGGAACCGTAAAAAACCGCAAAAAATCGTGATGAACAGTGACAAAACAGCAAAAAACCGTTAAAAACCGCGAAAAACCGTTAAAAACCGCCAAGAACCGTGTAAAAACCGTATCGGTGTTTTAAAAAAAAAAAAAAAATTAAATACCGATATTTATGAATATCGACCGATATTTGGACCGATATTTCGGATCGAATATCGGCCATATCAGCCGATAATACTACAGTACGGCCGATACTTATCGTATCGACCGATATTTGCACCTTTGATTTAGGTCATAAAACAATTGCAATGGAGCTGATCCAATGCCGGCCCACAAACCATCCCATGGGCCTCTTATCTCTGCTCTTCCAAATAACACAGTCTATGGTCTGTTCATTATCTCTAGGATTTTATGGGGGACAAAGATTAAAAAAAAAAAAATGTAAACTATCAGAAAAATAGAATGAAATAAGATGCTTTTCTAAAGCAGCATCCATAGAGGGCCCATATTTGAACCATTTACGGGCCTACACAAATGAAGTTAGAGCAATCATGAAAACATCATACATTGCACTAGGTTTCATGTGATTTTCGACACGTAAATTCAAAAAAAAAAAAAAATTCATGAACATATCATATATTTTCATTTCAGGCTTCACTCCACTACTACAAGTGAAAAAATGAACAAGCTTAGTGGTGGTGTTATTGATAACGAGTGAGAGTGGAATAGAAGAAGTTGGAAAAATTTGGACTTAGAGTGAAGTCTTTAGTCCCCTAAGTCCATTTAATTCTATTCACATTTATTCTGAAAATCAAATAGCTCTTCAAGATTTGATTGGTCGAAGACGGCTCTTGAATGCTTTCCATGTTATACCCTTTTCCAAGTAGTCAATATTTGATGGATCAAAAGGCCCTTGGATTATGTCGATGGACTTGATGACTGCCCTTGCTGGAAGTACACTTTTTGATGGGTCTGGAGAAGTTCTATCACTCAAAGAAGAAGAGAATCCCTGAAATTACATATAAAAGTTAAAAAATATCATCATTATTATTACTATTATTAATATCAAATTTATTTTTAATAACTTTAACAAATATATGAATATAATTTTTGATATATATTATTATTTCGTCTATTTATGGTGGGCCAAGGTTGATCCTACTCTTGTCATCCATGAAATCAACCTTGGCCCACCAGCCCAAGAAGTGACTGACTATCACTGGCTGGAGGATCAGCTGTTATATCTTGAGTTTTAGATTTGAGCCTCCAGCCTTTATCATGATATTTTTAATCTCCCTCTTGAATGAACTTATCCATTCCGTTCAAAAAAATGTTGATATTTTTTATATATTAATATTTCCAATTTATATATTTTTATACAATGTATATATATCATATGGCATTACTAATATATACAATTAATATCTTTATCAAACAAGATACATGTTGAGTTTGGACTTGAGCCTTGGTCTTGGTGTCAAGGTGGGTGTGCTTTGGTTTTAGGAACAATGAAAATAAAATGAAATGAGTTGGACGAATTCATGTAGTCCATTATATTTCATTCTCACTATTTCTAAGACTAAATGGTTGATGAACTTGGATCTTATGAGGCCCATGTTCATTATTTTCATTTCATTCTATTTTTTTTTTTAAATTAAACATAACCAAATAAGATTTTGAATTTTAGATATGGGTTCATTATGCAACCGACTCGTTCACGACTTGATGAGTCTAATGTTGTTGCCACGGTCTCCTATGATTGGATCAATTATAGTATATTTTTATCATTTAAATTAATTTAACACATAGAAATATAGAACATTCTCATCTTTCTCAATTTCCCTATAAAAAAAGGAAAATAATAAATTAGGACAAAAATTGGAGTCCTCTACTGCCCATCAGCCCAACAGGAGGGTATGGATTAAAGTATATACTGAAGATAAGCATGAGACATTTTTAACCATCTAATACAAATCAGCAAAGTGAAAAATAACACTTTATCCCATTTCATTTAATGGCTAAAAATACCAATGCATTTTTCCTCTTCTTCTTCTTTTACGCCACTAATAATGATATTCAGGATTTTGATGGCATGGATGGGGCAGATGAGTGCTCAACGAGAGAGTTGGTCTGATGATTAAGATGCTTTTCTATAAATGAAGGTTTGATTCACGTTCAAATCTCTCGGCACCACTCTCAATAGAGTTACTCTTCATCTATTTATCGATGTGTAGAACTCGTGTTAAAAAAAAATGCTCAGTATACGAATCTCACCTTGAAGACTATCACTTCTTCTTCTAGATCATCGACTACGGCCCGGACAAGAAGTACTTCATCCTTAGCCATTTCGCTATATGATTCTATCATGGCCATCTCCTCATTGTGCCCATAATCTTCATCATCATCAGATCTTATCATCCGCCTCACATGGGGAAGGGTGTGACCCATTCTTTGACGGCCATGGATTGCCAGAGGCTTGAAAACTGAAGAGATGGTAACAGGCAGAGAAGGGAAGGGATTTCCATTGCAGAAAATTGGAAAGCGAAGTGTAGGAACTGTTGAATGTGCTACTGCATGGGTTAACATGAGTAGAGGCAGAAGTTTTGGGAACGAAGACAATTGGATAAGGTAACAAAAGTCCTCTGTATTTGTGGTTTGCCTTATTTTTGACATTATCAGAAGGATGGTTTGCCCCTCTTCACGACTATAGAATTTATTAATAGGCTGACATGAGTTGCCAATATGTATAATTGCATTTTTTTTTCCAAAGTCCAAATGCTGATATAAGCCTTATTATCTGTTGATAAATTTAAAAGAAATTAATTTCGATCAAATTTTGAGTTGTTTTTATCAATATTTTTTCATTTTAAAAAGTTTAAAAAGCAAACCATTCAATTTTAAAGTTATTTTCATAATTTTGACCATTATGAATTATTTTCATTAATTGTTTGAGTTTTGATTCTAAGATCATATCAAATTTTTAGTTTTTTTGTGAAAATAATTAATGAAATAATATATAGTGTGTATGAAATTTAATGAAGATGTTTTAATGTCATTCGTATAGTTTGTAAGGTATTTGTGTAATTTTTCAAGATATTTTTAAAATTTTGATAAAAGTTTGAAATTTATAAGATGCTTCCCATTTACAAGTTTTTTATAAAAAAAAAATGAATAAAATGATATGCAAAACTCTAAATGTGATTGATAGAGTTTTTAGGATCTTTTGTATAGTTTTTTTTAGTATTCCAACATTTTCATACTCACCAAAACTTTATAAATTATAATATAAAATACATATCATTAGAAAATACTCGAGAACAGACATATAGAACTCAAAATAAACCTCAAAATTCAAATCCATAGATAGGATTTTGAAGATGATTACAGTAAAAAATCATTGAGCAACAAAAAGAACTTAATTTTCAACTCCTAAAATCATACAGAAGCTCTGTTTAACTCACTAGCTCCAGTACAACTTCATGATTAGCGTTCTTCAACCAGATTCCGTGATCGAACTGTTTCCATTGATGGGAAAAGCCAAAGGACTGTTCGCCATTAGAAATAATATAAACTAGCTGCTGCTGGCTCAGAAGTGCTTATCATTAAACTTCATTTTACATCACTTTCCCTGAGTTTTAAGATCATTATTTTATTAGTCAAAATTTTTTGAGTACTAAAATGAACGTATATTGAGAATGTCACATTCCAATCTAGGACTCTTCCTCACAATCAATGCAACATTCTGATGACGACCGACCAGAGTTATTAGTCAAACTAGTCGCAGACTACATAAAATCAAACCCGATAAACATTTGTCCGAGTTTTGAAACACTGATCATCTGATTCAGTAATATTTTCAGGTCACATGATCTTTTTTTTTTTTGTCTCAAGAAGAAGAGACCATGATTTGGATGATCACTCTCATCAAGCAAATATCACCACCAACGGTGGAGTTATCTCCAATTGGCACAATGTTTGGCCCCATCACAAATCCAGGGAACTCTACATTTAATTCAACGGTCCGCTGTCCAATAAATTTAAAAGGCTTCCCGTCCTTCTCAAAGAAGAAGAGAAGACGAGAAGAAACGAAACATGGCATTTAGTGCTCTTTGTCCACTCTTTCCTTGATTTCACCGTGTCAACTGCTTCGACTCGATCGCTCTATTTTCTATTCTATACTACCATATTAAATACCATTCCCGAGATTCTTGCTGTAATAATTTTTCCACTGGGCTTCCTTTGGCTACTTCAAATGGCTCCCTCGTCACCCCCGTTTCTCCCTCAAATTGATCAGGTAATTTCCATCCTTCCCCTCTTCCTTCTATTTGGACCGTGTTATCCTGGCTCAACTCAGTCGTGGGATCTCATGACCCGTTTTTCCATTTTCATGCAGTGGACAGAAAAAAGTAAAATGGGGATTGTGAATGCGTTGTCTGTAAAAAATAATCTTGTTACATAAGGCAAAGGGAATGGACGGTTGAAGTAGAACTTTGTTTTAGCTCTATTTTATTTTCTTTAATTTGGATAGCTCAAAACCTCGATAATTTTAATTTCTTCTTCTTCTTTTTATTTGGAACATCTGTTATGGTTACTTTGGTTGGTGGGTTAAGTGGATTTCTTCCATTATCACGTGCCATGCAATTGAAAGATGAGTTACGAGTTCTTGTGATTGAGCTGTCTAGATGGAACTACCTTTCTCAAATCCTGCTGCCCTGTACTTTTTTTTCTTTCATTGATGGAATAGATGCATGTGGATTGGCTACATTGGTCATACAAGATAATATGAAGTACTGTGGATAAGTGGGGAACAAACCAGTTGGTCTGTTGTTTCTAGTCATTGGGAACAATGGAAGGGAAATCAAATTGAGTAAATCCATCTCATTTCATTGTCAAGAATTCCTTAGTGGAGGCAGTCCACAGAATGGATTTTTAGCTGTTCATAGCTTGGAGTTCCATAGAATTCGAATTCCGATGCAGAATTTCAGGCTATAAAGCTGTCTTCAGATTAGAAAACTGGGGGTATAGAGAATGGATCAATGGAAAGGGCACTGCGAAAGCTTTTCTGGTCTTTTCACTCAGACAGGAAAAATGTATGAGATAAATCATGACTCACTGTGTTGACCAAATCGAGCTCCTGCTTTGCGGTGTCTCACTTGGTTTTTTCCTCACTAGATCGGGGCCCTTCTTTTATTGGGTCCCAACAAGGATTCTGCTATATCATTGTTGCAAAGAAGTTCGCCAATTAAAATGCTGACTTGGCCATTATTTTTCTGAGCTATGTCTCACCATTGGCTTCCTTATATTTACATGTTCTCTCTCTCTAATTATTTTTTACTGTTTTTGTTCATTTCTCCTATGGTTGACTTTAAGTTGTTTTGTTAATGAAGAGAATGGTGATTCTCTCATGCTGCATTTCTCGACCTAACCTGATTATGTATTGTAGAAGATTTATGACAATGCCATTATTCCTTAATACCTTATGGGAGTTGTTGATTTGTGTTTGTTAGTATCAAGGAACCAAAACCTGGTAAGGGAGTTGACTAGGACGAACTGTGTCAGCTCGGTTCCATTACAAACAAGCCATAAACAACTGGGTAATACTGAAATGAACCGCATGCTAAACAGTCACGAAATTAACCACTTTATGTGGTTTAGAGTTGCTCTCCCTCAGTGATGGCTGAGTGGTTAACTGGAACCGAGTTTGATTCCTCATGTAATTTTGATATAAGATTCAATTCATGTTTCAGTGTCATAGTCTTAGATGAGTTAAGAAATTTAAGGATTTTGTAACTAGAGCTGAATGCATTCCATGCTTTAACCCACATAAAATTAGAAAAATCCTCACAGTTGTGGAAGTCACTTTATCTAAATCACACCATTTGAAATTCCTGATGTCTAATACATTGAAAGTATGCCTTTCTCTGATCCATGGACTCCTTGTTTGGATTTCTACTTTGATTTTTTTTTTTCTTCCTTTCCTAGAAGCTAGCTGATATCTGTCTCAAATCAAAGAAATTCTGAAAGTAAAGAAACTATCCTTGTAGAATCAGAGAAATCCTGGAAGCGAAGTAGCAGAATGGTCAAAACGGGGAATCTCTGATTCCTCCCTAGAAACCAGAAAAAAAAAATATCACCTTCTCGGAGGATTAAAGGATTTACCTAGATTGGATATTTCAGTTATTCTGGTTACCTAAATAAATTTCCATGGCCTATACAAATGACGAAAATATCTTCGAATTAAAAGGACTACTGGACATCTCTGTCCAAGGATATAAGTCCTTGAATTCAAGTATCTGGTTGGGAGCTCATCTATGATTTTTTTTATATGGTGACGTGACTCAAATCTGATCGTGGATGCTATATTGTGTTTGTATTTGTTCATGGTGTCGATAAAACTGGTGGTTCAGAGCTGATCTTGGACAGGATACTTCTTTTCTGTATTGAGTTTTATTGAATTAGGTTCTTGAATCTAACTGACAACAGATCACCAAAGAGTAGTTGTCCTTAATATTTTGTGTTCCCCTTTGTTGGATATTTTTTTTTTTGTCACCTAAGTGTTATTCAATTCTAGTTATTTAAATTTTCCTCAATAGCTAGCTATCATCACATGTTCACCATTTTGTTACTGTTTCTCCTTTGTTAATCAATACACAGAAAGATACGTGGAAGCACATGCTCTTGTTATCTTTTCAAAGCCTTGGGGTTGTTTATGGCCACTTTTCTATTGCTCCCTTATATGTTTTCGGGTCACTTTCCAAAGACAAGGTCAGATCTGATGAGTGGTTATTTGGGCTGCTGTCCTTCATGTTTTGGACAATGACCTTTATTCCTTTAGTGAAGTATGTTTTCATTGTACTGAGAGCTGATGACAATGGAGAAGGTATTATAATTCATTTTGAAGTTCTTATCTAATTTAAATATTTAAAAGCACCACAATTGTTCAACCAAAGGATATTCATGGTATCATTGGTCCTGCAGTTCATTGATCAGAGTATTTATCTGGTGAGGTCCACCAAACACAGATCATATCCCATAATTTTCCAGACTTGAAGATCCTAGCCTTATGTATTTTTCATTGCTATTTTTTTTGTCCCCATTGGCCAAAGGATTAGGATTGTGAATGTCCATTCCAAGTGCATCCCATTAGATCAACTGTCTAGATCATTGAATCAACTGCTCCACTTTTACGCACTCGAGCTCCAAAGATACAATACATATCCTTTGGTTGTGATCTCATCACACTTAAAATTTCCACCATTGCTTAAACAAATGTACCATTGCAGGTGGTACATTTGCTTTATACTCATTGTTGTGCAGGTATGCCAAAGTTGGCCTGCTGCCAAATCTTGAAGCTGCTGATGGTGAGCTTCTAACATATGAGATGGAAAGGTTTCCTAAACCCAAGGTGGAATCAAGAGCTAGAAGAGCTATTGAAAAGCATAAAAGTAGTCACTATCTGATGCTGTTCTTGGCATTGCTTGGTGCTTGCATGGTGATTGCAGATGGAGTTCTAACCCCAGCTATCTCTGGTCTGATGGTCTAGACCATTCTTATATTTCATTTTGTAGATGGCATATTCCACAACTCACAAGTTTGCAGCAGATGGCAACTTCTCATGTTATTGGTGTGCATCATGCCAAGTCGTTGTAAATGTATCAATGTATTTCTGGTAAATTATAACATACAATCGCATCTAATTGGTGGTCATCGTATTGATAGTCACAAGGAAATTCAATAATAGTTGATATGTTGCTGAAAGTTGTGAGTTGTGGGGGAAGGACTGTAGACCTAAAAAATCCATCAGTCATTTCATGCTTGGTTAAATCTTCTCATTGCCGTAGTCTGTTTCCCCATGCATCATGGCTGAGAAGAACAGAACTCAATATTTTAATTGTTATTGCCAGTGTTCTCAGCATCCAAGGCTCTGCAACATTCTTTGGGGGATATTTCCATTCACTGTAAGTATCAATGAAAATATTCTGTGATTATGTTCCTCAGTATTTTAAGGTCAGATCTAGTGCTCATTGAATATGAACTTAAATTAATATCATCCCCAGATTTGTAAAACTGGCAAATGCGTCAACTGAGCTTAGATGATTAGCTAACAGGCCACCTCATGGATGGGCTGTTGATAAAATTTTGGTGATTGGAAGTTGCCAGTCATTTGATCTCTAGACATTATTCTGTTGCTCTGAATTTGTTTCAAGTTCAACTCTATAAAGGGGGAGATTATTGGTCCAGATCCCTTTCTTTTAGGAGATAGTTTACAGTGTTTATACCATTTAGCTAGAATCTACATAAATATATTGTTTATTCTATAAACCTACGATTCACACGTCTTGATCATGTTTATTATAGTGGGGTCCACTTTTTGCAATCTTATAGTGATGACACTCATCCAAGTAATTATATATATATTATATATATACACACATGCAGTTTTTACTGATTAATCATTTTTTTCTTCTTTTCAGACCCCTCATTAAAGCATCACGAAACAATATCAAAATATGTAGAGTGTAAGAATTCTAACTTGAAGCCAATAATGTAGAACTCGAAGCATGTTATGTACTCTGGTTTTTGTTGTTTACTCTTTCGCATTATGAATCCCTCTATGATTTCTATTTATTGCACTCGAGTGTTTATAAACCACTAAACTTCTCATTTTTTTCTCAATAGAGCTGCACTATTATTATTATTATTATTATTTTTTCCCAATTCCTCCACATATTATTTGTTGCAGATGTGCCAGTTCTGGTTGCATGTGTCATATTGGTAGGCCTCTTCACTCTGCAGCACTATGGGACGCACAAAATCGGTTTTATGTTTGCTCCTGTTGTCATCATTTGGCTCATATTTATTGGTGGAGTTGGTCTATACAACATCTTTCATTGGAACCCGCAAGTTATTAAAGCTCTTTCACCCAAATATATGTACAAGTTTATAAGAAACTTGGACTTTAAAAGCTGGGAGTCACTGGGCAGTGTCCTTCTATGCATTGCAGGTTGGTTCATGGAAATTGAAATATAAAAAGGTTTACATGGTTTCAGCGAGGAATAGGTTTTGAATCTTAACAATGTGTTCTTGCAGGATCGGAGGCAATGTTTGCTAATCTGGGTCATTTGAAAAAGAAGTCAATCCAGGTAGAATCAAGAGCCAGACCTCAATGTTCACCTTCCCTTGAGCAGCAAATCATTCAGTGCATGTGTATATATACATATCAATCCAGATTGTTAAAAATGGGCCCCACCATGGATGGATTGTTTCCTGAAAATAAGCTGATTCCATCATTACACAGGCATGATGTCCTCCATTTGCCATTTGGTTTCCACTGATTATTTTGTCAGGATCACACTTGGCTTGATTTTAAGGTCACATTTCATCCAAAATCAGGTCCAGAATTTATCAATCTCTGGATTGGAATGCACTAGGCCACATTTTCAGTGGATGTGTTGCCACAAAGTTGAGTTTTGGAAACACATAGGGACCAAAGTAGAAACAACGAGGAATTCTAGGTCTTGCTCAGCAACAGATGTACAGTTTGTTGAACCAGACCATTAGTTTGATTGGCTCCACAGTGGATGATGCATTTCGAAGTCTTCCAGATTTCATGATTGTAGATGTCCATTTTCTGGTTTTATTATTTGTCTATCCTTTTGGTCCTTCTATCTTTTATCTGTACTGTGTGGTTCTTAGGCCAATCACTGAAAAGTTCTTCATTCTGGGGACATCATCCACTGCTTTTCTTTCACATCAACAAGCTTGAACAACTCCATCTGTGAGTCATGGTTCCACATGTATGAAATAAGAAAATAAAGTATTGTGTTTTTCGCAGCACCACGAGATCCTATAATTCCTTAAAACAATATGAGGTCATAATTATCACATGTTACAGTAATGTTTTTTTTCTCCTGCTTGGTGTCACTTGCAGATAGCTTTTGTCTTTTTCGTTTATCCATTACTGGTGGTATCTTACATGGGAGAAACAGCATTTATATCCAAGAACCATATGTATTTTGGAAATAATGAATATTATCCCAGTAGACCTGTACCAGGTAACTTGTTTTATCCTTCTGTACATGCAAATTTTCAACTTTATCTGTGAGTATAGCAGCAAGGCTTGCTTCTTGTTGCTCATCCCTTGTGCCCTGCAACGTGGTGATCCATTTGACTGCTGTAGTAAGTCCCTAAAAAATTCCAGCAATAAGAGAGAAGAAAAGAGAGGTCTACTGTCTGTCTGGATGTCGGGTTTTCTAATATATATCAGAGGGCAGGGCTCACGTATCTTCCAGAAGATGAGTTGGATGTGCATGCAATTCATGTGGGCTAGTGACAAGGTGTGCCCCATCAAATCATGTTAGATCTTGGGTCTCCCAAAGTTCAAACCATCTTGTTGTTGTTGTCGTTATCAATAAAGTTTTTGAGCACTTAATCTTGCAGTGTGATTAGTTGGATGAATGTTGGTCTGGACCAAATTCGTTTGTGGATTGGGTTTGGGGAGTGGAGAGGGTACTTTGAGTGTTTAATCTTGCATTAGATTAGTTGGATAGATGTAGGTCCAGACTTGATTATCATTATTAATGTTATTATTTTTGGGTCGGGTCAAGGTACTATCAAGGCCCAAAGGTTTGGATGGACTAAGAATAGGCCCCACCCTAGAAGACATACACTTGGGAAGAAAAGCCTTGCTGGGTGCATTTTACATCTGTCTTAAAATATCTACAATTGAAAGTAGAAATGGATGATGATTGCAATTTGGAAACAGCTACCCACATTCAATGAATTCATATAAGAAAGAATCCATACAAATGTTATGGTGAAAATATATATATATATCCAACATGAAGCTTTTTGCACATGGACAATCCATGATGGGGCCTTCTAGATGTCACAGTCCCGATCACCACATGATGAGTTACAGAGGGCAAGCAACAGAGGAGAACCACATATTGTGAGGACTAACATTTCTATCCTGTAAATTCATGTTATGTACTTCCTGACTGGAATATGGAAGTGTAGGTTGCCTTCAACATGCCTTTACAGTGATATCACTACTCGCTTCAGTCGTGGGGAGTCAAGCAACCATTACCGGTACCTTTTCAATTATAAATCAGTGCCTGGCACTTGGTTGTTTTCCCAGAGTGAAAGTGGTCCATACTTCAGAAAAGATACATGGGCAAGTCTACATTCCAGATGTTAACTGGATCTTGATGATCATCTGTGTCACCATCACAATATGTTCCAGAGATGTTAGATATATTGGCAATGCAACTGGTGAGCATAACTTCTATTATTTTTTAAATAAAGTAATGCAAGGCTCTATAACTATTTAAGTATCTATTCTAGTCAAGAAATTTCAGCTCATGGGCCTCATGGTGCAAATAAAAATGTATTGAGATGTCCATCTCTAGGTTGCATCCAATTATGAAAATTTCTCACTGTGAGATAATTGGGTGCAACTGATAGAACAAAATGA
This sequence comes from Chimonanthus praecox, assembly GCA_022113865.1. Classification (NCBI taxonomy): domain Eukaryota; kingdom Viridiplantae; phylum Streptophyta; class Magnoliopsida; order Laurales; family Calycanthaceae; genus Chimonanthus; species Chimonanthus praecox. The sequence goes on from CM039086.1 coordinate 65,818,802, forward strand.
AGGGTCTGATTAAGATATAGCCAGGCATTGGAGGGCTAAATGTGATATGACGGTGGAGTTACATGAAAAAAAGGAGTGCCCTGCCAATTAAAGAGGGGTCAGTATAAGACAGTAATGAGACCTCCAATGCTATATGAGTTGAATGAGAGGGGTAAAGACAAAAAAAGTAGATAAAGTTTAATGATGGGGGTTTATATGTTAAAGATGTGTGGTCTGACAACAAAAGATAAGTTAGGAGTGTATTAATGAAAACTTAAAGGTTTCTTCTATATAAGAAAAGATGGGGGAATGTCTTCTTAAGATGGTTTGGGTACACTCATAAAAGACAAGAAACAATACCAGTATGAGCAGTTGCAGGAGTACAAGTAGAAGGTACTAGCAGGGGGAAGCTGGTATGAAAAAAATATGATAGATCTTGGGGTGATGGAGAACCTGATTCCGATATGAGTGATCTGGAAAGTAGAACTTTGGAAATTGATCCAAATAAAAAGGCTCTGTTGTTAGTGAGAATGATGATGATGATCACACACATACAGAATGATTCTTTTGCTCTCTTCTTTTTTTGTTCCTCAATGGTAGGTACAAATTATTGTTGACTAATCAATTGCACAACTAATTGAAGTTTAATGCTGCCACAGGCCTTGCTATAATCAGTGGCATGCTGACAACAACCTGCTTGATGTCTCTGATAATAGCTTTGTACTGGGAGAAGAATCTCTTAATATCAGCATGCTTCTTGATCTTTTTTGGGTCAATTGAAGTCATGTACTTGTCAGCTTGTATAGTAAATGTTCACAAAGGGGCATGGATTCTCATTGCTGTTGTAGTGGTACTCATGATAACCATGCTTTCATGGCACTATGGAACCATGAAAAAATATGAGTGTGATTTCCAAAATAGGGTTTCCATGGAGTGGCTTACAGAACTGGGCCCAAGTCTCGGAGTAGCTCGAGTTCCTGGAATCGGGTTCATCTATACCGATATAGTAAGAGGGATACCTTCCTTCTTCTCTCACTTCGTCACAAATCTTCCAGCTTTCCATCAAGTGCTTGTTTTTGTGTCCTTCAAGTCGGTTACAGTTCCTCACGTTCCACCAAGCAGGCGGTATCTCATTGGCAGGTTTGGGCCAAAGGAGTACATGGCGTATAGGTGCATTGTAAGATATGGGTATTCTGATAGCATTCAAGACACAGGCAACTTTGAGGACAATCTTATCCGTAGGGTTGGAGAATTCATTTCTGTAGAAGATCATGATTCTGAAATTTTGACATCACGGGAAGGAAGGATGGTCGTTATAGGAAATTTGGAGGGAGGTGGGAATGCCTTGATTCCTCAGGAGAGGGAATTGAATGTTTATCCTACAACATTGGCAAAGAATGACTACACCATTGTCCAAACAAATGATCCATCACCGGTTTTTTATCCTACAACAAGAAGAAAAGTCAAGTTTCAACTACCCCAAAAGAGTCCTGAGATGTCCTCCTATGTCCGAGATGAGCTGCAAGAGCTAATCAATGCAAGGGAGTCTGGAATTGCATATTTCTTGGGCAATACACATTTATCTGCACGCAAGGGATCTGATTTTCTGAAGAAACTGACAATTGCATTGTACATTTTCCTTGATAGGAATTGCAGAGAGCCTTCAGTGTCACTTAACATCCCACATGCTGCTCTTGTCGAAGTTGGTACAGTTTACTCTATATGAAGCTTTTGGAGTCGAACTGAAGTATGTTTAATCACTGTAAATATGCAGTCGAGCTAGATTTCTTGTTTCTTGATTGTTTTCTTTCCTTTTATAGTATCATACTTGTCTCAACTGAATCGAGAGGAAATTATAGCACAGAAAAATGGCATACATTTGTTGTTGTTGGTCATTGCACTAGAATTCTTTTTCTTTTATTTCTTTTTTGAGCGATAACATAAAAATTTCATTAAAAAAAGGAAAGGAAAGATATCAGAAAAGAGACGGAATGGTCTACAAGAGTTAGAACACAAGAAGAACGAAAAAGAAACAAATAAGAGAAAGAACACAAAAAAGACAATCCAACGAAGAAGATGCCAGCACAATTATTGCCCATTCCTAGTTAGACTTCTTTATAGGCATGTTGAACACTTTTGCCTCTCTTGAGTATCAGTAATTTTGCTTTCATACCTGTAGGGGCACACAACTTGAGGTCTTGACCAATCTTACTCACGTTCCACTTTTCTTGCCTAAAAGGGAGCATTTTGCTACTTTCCATTGATTATGTGCATATGCAAGTAATGTTTTGCTTCTGGTTATTGCTATATTAGAAGTGCATACTGTAGTGCATAATTTTAAGAAAAAGTATAATATTTTCATCACTGAAATTCTGGAAACTTTTCATAGAACAGAATTTAGCTTTAAAGGTTAATTTCTTGGTCTTTCTAGTGAAAGTAAATTATTCTCCAGTCGGAGGATATTGTTGCATTGTGCAAATTGAAATCATAGGGTTTCTTCAAAATGGAGAATCCTTTTCCACCATGGCCTCTTGTCATTGTCATCACATGAATCGTACTCCTAAATTATCAATGTGTTTGATAAGATAGATAAACGTGGACTCTGATTCTCCGGCTTTGGACATCTTAATAAATGAACAAAATTAAGTTTTTTTATACATGTTAGTACGGTGATTATAAGATGGATAATGATTTAATGGCTGTTTTAGATTTCATGATATAAATTGGCTCACGTACAAAAACTTATCAAATTCAATATAGGGTGAAAATAAACACTTTCGTTGACAATTTGTTTGGTTATACAGGCTTCATGTGAAGCTTATTTAATATTGAATTTAATTATTAAAATATATTTGAATTTAAATTCAACTGATATCTATTTAATAAATTTCGCTGTTGAATTCAATAGTATAAGAAAAAAAATCATTTAATAATTTTATTTTGATCTTAAAAATTAAAGACTAGAATAATTCGATAGACCCTACTTTAAATGTTTGATATTTTTTATTATGTCTAATTCACTTTATCATAGAATAGATATGACATGCATGAGCGCCGAACTTTTCCCGAAGTTCAAACTTTTCAATCCATAACCATGTTTAGACTTATCCATGACTAATGTCAAATATAGGAAAAATGCATTAATGATGAAGATTAGTATCAATTTGTTTAATGAATATTTGATAAAATCTTTGCTGATACTGAAATAACAATTGATATATATCCTCTAGTCCTGTTGATTCATATCCTAAGGACCAAACTGGACAAATAGGCTAATATATAGATGCAGGCCAACAAAATCATCAACTTTAGGTAATTTCAAGATTGATCTGCTAAAATTGATCGGAAAATTTCAATGAAGCATCATTATTTACAAAGTGGAATTCTTCACAAAACCAATTAGGCCAACGAAATTGTCGACTCAATGGAAGTGAATTTCAAGGTTGATCTCGTATGCTAGTCAAATTTATTAGAAATTTTCAAGGAGGCATCACTTTCTATTTTGCAGAGGGGAATTCTTTGAAGAGCTCACCTCAAATATTAGTACATATATTAAACTAATATTAGTACAATGGTGACTGATTTTGAAACATGGAATGAACCTACAAGAGAGGTGCAGCTTATGAGGTACTTCCCCATTCATGAACTTTGAGAACTTCCAACTCCCTGCGACCATGGTACACCTTGAGAGAGATGCCTTGCATAGCTTTGAATTCTAAAATCAAAGGGGGCGTTACCTTAATCAACAGAAAACGCTGCATCACAATACCTGCACACAGTTGCAAAAACAAGCTTACATGTCAGTTTCTCAAAGAGAGACAACAAGCCACAGGATTACATACAACCCAGAATCTCAAAATGCAGCTTAACCTTTAAACATGTTTCTAGTTGTAGTCCCATCAATCAAGTTAAGGCATTTCTTTAGCTCTTCCACCAGGGCAGATTAGATTATTATAGTGAAGCATGTAGTCACTAAATAGAATTGTAACTAAAGATAAAAAGCAATTGATGTAACAGAAGATACCTAGTAGGTAAGTATCGGTTACTCATTGCCCAAAATAAAAAATCCATCTTCATAGCAGCCATTAAATGTCATGTAGCCTTTTCCTTTTTTCTTAAAAAAAATAATTGTTGGCTACCACCTCATATGAGCCTTGCACTATTGCACACATGGCACATGTAAAGGGTGAATTCCAGAGGCCACCATGCTGATGGGTGAATCCAGACATTAGTTTTGGATTTATGTTAGAGAGAAACAGAGTCTTGGTTAAGTCGGTGGATAGAACATGGAGAAACAGATGGTAAAGACTAGCAGAAACATGCAATGCACAGTTTGTGGTGCTTATTGAGGGTACAAGTAATTAAAAAAAAAAAAACCCACACAACTAATGCCCCAACAACCCATCTCGCAGGCCAGGTTTACAGTAAACATGAGGAGGAGAAAACAGACAATACGCTTTACATTGTGACCGGTGCCTTACAATATTCATAGAAATAAGGAGTTTAGACTTGTGCTCTCTTTTCTATAAAGAAAATCCACCCTTTAAGAACACAATGACATATATAATGCCAATCAAGGTCCAACAAAATGTAGGCACCCGGTTCGGATGGAACCAAACTGATCAGACAATCCTAACTATCTGAGATTCCTCCTTAACTTTGAGCTGCTGCATACATTTTCATTTACTGTCAAGGATAATGAAGATTATTTCATCATTACGATTTCCAGGAATACCCCACCAAAAGAGCAGTATAACTTGAATGATCTAGAATGGCGTATGGCGTAGTGCCATCTTTCAACCATAAAAGCTGCAGATTTGAGTCATGCTTGCATCAGATAGGCAATTTGGCTAAAGAAAACAATTTTGCTAAATCATATCTGTGTTCCAACCCTAGATAGAAGGGTTAATGGCTTTGACAACAATGATTATGATAATGGTGTCATAAAATGTGTTCTTGATCCAGTTCCTCTACGAAAGACATGTAGGAGTCTGGCAATCTAGCACTATAATAGATGTTTGAGGCACAACTAACTGGTTAAAGTGCATCAGGAGTTTTGGGGCATTAGAATAAATAATAATGCTGCATTACAATTAAACAAGTTTGCACAATTTCCCATTGGAAAAATCAAATATATAACTGATAGCTGACCATTTTAACTTTCCAATATTGAACAATAAGTCATGAACTTTTCAACATTCAGCCTCCACAGAAAATGAATTCAAAAAAGAGTTATAAAGACTGCAGAAAATTCACAAGAAGGGCTTAATAACAGAAAACAAACATGCATACCTGTTGCTGAACTTCTCCATGGCATCTGAAGCATAGAGCAGGGTTTCATTGGCCTTTTCTAAAACCATATAAAGCTCCTTCCCTCTAGTAACCCGAGCAATGATCCAAGCATTGTTTTTTGCTCTAATGCACACCTCCATATCTTTCTCATGATCAGGATCATCTCTTTTTGCTCTATTCTTCTCTACATCTACTTCTTCCCTTAGTTTACTTAGAGCAAGTAAGGAGTCCTACATGATGTCATGCAAAGGATCCATTAGAGCTCTCCAGGATAAAGATTGTAAGCTTTGCTAACACCACACACACAACTAGACACTTTTTTCTTCTTTTTTTTTGAGAAGTACAACTAAATACATGTCTAAGTGCTAATTTTCTCAAGTGCAAGATTCAACAAATTATGGGTATTTAGATTCCCAGTAATCATGTCACTCCACCTCACCAGATGACACACAAAATAAAAAAAGTATTGCTTCAAGATATCTATCTTTTTTTAAAGGGAATATCTATCTATATCAACTACTACTAATTAAGATGATGACACACAAAAGGGTGAAAAAGGGGGCAAGTTTATTAAGGCTCAATGCAGCTTTGATGCCACTCTCCTCTCCTACAGTCCTACCTGGGCCTGAGACCAACAAATGAAGGAATGCTGACTAGAAAGAACCCCAAGTATAAAGAACAGAAGGGTTACAATTCAATAAAAAATGTACTTGGATTATAGAAATATGAAATGGCATGCTAGAAAGTAGGGTGATAGAGAACTTGGCTTTAGATGTTGGAAGTGGAAAACAGAATCTAGGAAGCCAACCCTAGGCAGATCAGACTAGGTTCAATGACGATGATGACAACACAAGGGAAACATATGGGTAGCTCGATAAAAGAAAAAACTAAGGTATGTCATCTGAGTCAATCTGAGCAAAGACCAAAAGCAACCTCACTTAAAGAGCCAAGGAGTTGCTAGTAAAAGGTACAAGGGGGACACCTGTAAGGCTTGGAAGAAGTAGTTTGATATGACATGCTACAGTAAAATAAGAGAATTTAACTTAGACAAAGAAGAAAGTAAAGAGAAAACAAAGTCGACCCCTAATAGATGAGGCAGCTAGTGGAGGGTAGAGACAATCAATTCATAACATCATATTTCTGACATTTTTATAATGCAAAAGGCAATCTGGACAAATGGGTTTCCAAGCAATCATAACAAGTCCAGGGAGGAAGTAAAACGTGGAGAAAAAAATGGGCATCATGGAGTACACAAGTACACATAAAATGGTAGTGGAATGGATATTGGGGTCTTACAAGTAAGAGGAATGAACTGTTCCAGAACCTTAGGAGGCATTTGGATTGTGCAAAGTTTTCAGTGATTCCATCAATAGCTCTGACAGCTAGGCAATTCTGTACATGTAAGGGAAGTTTTTGGTGGAGAAGGGGGAGGTAACCAATAGGGTCTGTGGTGACTAAGGATGTGTAATGTCCCTACCCTCCAGCATAATATTGTTCTCTTTGGGTCCATAGGAGCCCGCACAGTTTTGAACTGGCAAGCCAACTCAAGGTTGCTCCAAAAAGGCCTTGTACTAGAAAGAGGAGGAATTCTAACTAATATACCAAAGGGAGTCTTCCCTCACTGGCGATGTGGGACTTTGTTTGCTCATACTGGCAACTTTTTCTCTCCTTGTAACACCCCTCACAACCAGCCCCCTCTCTGGGGCGGGGTATTACAATCCACCCCCTTAAAGCCAGAGCCGCCCTCGGCTCTGCACACAATACAAGGGTCACACACAACCATGCCCACACCCTCAGGCAAAGAATTGAACTGTTCTCTGAGACCATTTGTAACACCACTACCCTCCAACACAATATTGTCCGTTTTGGGCCCACACGGCTTTGAATTGACGAGCCAACCTAAGGTTGCTCCCAAAAGACCTTGTGCTAGAAGGAGGAGGATTCCAACTTATATACCAGAGTGAGTCTTCCCTCACTGACGATGTGGGACTTTGCTCACCCATACTGGCAACTTTTTCTCTCCTTGTAACGGCCCCTCACAACCAGCCCCCTCTCTTGGGCAGGGTATTACAGGATGGCCCACCTAGAATTTTCTTCAGGCTATTCAATTACAGTTGCTGCCTTGCTTTCTCTGGGCTATTCAATTAGAAAGTTGGCTGATGCACCAATTCTGTACTAGTGGCGGCCCATGGCGGGATTAAAAAAAAAATCTAGAAAATTGATTTGATAACTTTAATGAGGATCTCTAGAAAACCTAATTCAATTACACTTCAAGACTATAATTGCATTCCTTTCTTAGCCATCTATTGCTAGGCCACCTATTGTCATCAACAATTTGCACTCTTAAGAGAGCATTTCCAGCATAGAGCAGGCTACATCACATGTGAATTGAGCCCTTACCAAACTTGTTTAAGCTTAGGAGTCACTCCAATGATTTTTGGATCACTCAATTGCCACAAGTACCCACACAGAGTGCCATGAATACAGGTATCGTATCCCTGTTAAATATGGCTCTGCCATACCGGTAGGTTTTATATTAAGAATAATTTAGTATTATAAACAAAGCATACTTTAAACTTTAGTGCAAATAATATATGGCAATGTTTTTTAATTTAAAAAATAGTATTAAAACAATGACTATTGGCTGTGCCCATATGCATTTAAGACTTGGAGAAGCAACTCCATGCTTGGATCTGCATGCATAACCATCACTAACATCAGCATGCACCTAATATCCAGATGGTAGGAGACTAAATCCTCATAAAAGTACTGACTAGTTTTTAAACCTACAAGTGATCAAGAGGAATAAGATTGTAGAAGAACAAGAGCTTCATTTTTCAAAACTCAGTTTTCCAATGAGATACCTTATGATCCCAGTACCCCATTAGAATACGAAACTATATCCACCTTTCAAAAAAAAAAAAAATACAAAACTATATCCCAATCTTTTTATGATTATGGGGCTTACATGTGACAAGAATCGTACACAATCTATGGTGCCGTTTATGACTATAAACATATCCTGGTCACAATCTATGAGATTAGAAATGTGACAACATATATACGCAATATGGTAAAATTTAGATGTCTGCAGGAGAACCATTCATGCACTATCATGCCCTTCATCATAGTTAATATACTCAAAGATCTTCAAACTCACCAGAATTTAGAACTAATTTAAATGCAATATAGAAACTAAAATTGCACCTGAATTGCTTGCAAACTACAACCATGAAAGAAGCAGATCAGTAGAGTATATAGGTATCAACCTTGCTTAGAGTTGTAACTTTTCCAGGTGGAGAAGCCCTTGATACATTTCTGTCATTATCAACTAATAAGTAGCGATACCCACTGACATGATAAGCATTCTCACCACCCCATCCTCTTGCTAGTCTCTCTTCAACTTTGACAATCTTCAGTGAAGCCTATCAATTCAGCAAATAAACAGGTAACTAGCAATCCTGATGATATTTGGTAACTGTTGGTAATGTTAGGCCAAAGGAGGATATCATGCTACACAACAGGAGAAACATGGGGAATAAAGAAGAACAAATAGAAGAAACAAGCAGCCAAATGACGAGGTGAAAATCAGTCATTCCTCCAAAGACGATACTTAAATTAGGAGAAAATAAAAAAGAATTCAAATTGGCAAGATAAAGAATCCCAATAAATATTCAGGGTTTTGATTGTGCACCGGTACTTTTTCTTAAAGAGGAGCTTTCCCATTTTGCTCTTGATTTTGTCATTGATATATTGAAAGGTGAAAGGGCAAAAATGGAAAATTTTCCCTCTTTTTTTTCTTTTTCTTTTTTGAAATGGTAACGGTAATTTGGTTAATAATAAAAGAGAAGGCAGAAAAATTTTCATTTTCCCTTTTAAGAAACAGTAACGGTACACAAATCAAAAAACAATATTCAGCAGTGTACGTTTGCAGATACATTGGATCTGGCTTTGAAATGTCAAACTTTGGTGAAAACTCTTATAGAGAGAAAGAAAGGGGAGGGTGAGGAGGAGGAGGTCTACCGTGTCCTTTGCCAACGCAAACATACGGTGGATGAGAAATGCCACAAAACTTGTGAAATTGGAGGATCCTAGAACTAATTAACTCTGACCCTCTTTTTTTTTTGGGAAAGCTTATGAATTTTTTCTGAACTAAGTAGATGATTAGGAAAGCTTGGACTGAAGAGGCAAAACCCATGATCAGCATTGTCTCTTGAGAATCACCATCCTCAGTGTGGTTCATCAGATCAATGGTTACTAAGGCGGTTGCTTCAGAAAACAGTAAACTTGTAGCACCCTACCATCCCCTCAGAAAAATAAGCACACAGAATATTGATAGCAGTAAGAACCCAAATGAAAGTCATTCATAAAAGACAAGATACTGACATTTTCAAGAAGCTGCTGCTTCACTAAAGATATCCCTTGCTCTCCATTTACCAACAAACTAACAGGAATGAGGATGATAATGGTCATATTCCTATGCTGATAAATGCAAAGATACATACGCTCTCCCATCTGCTGTAGCCACACTGTCGGGGTAGCAGAAATCAAACTGCCAACTTCAGGACCCCAAATATCAGTAACAATAAAACCATCGTTTCCTTTGTACCATTTGTTACGTTGCAATAGCCTTGGAACCTGATATCCCACACCTTGTCTTCCTGGGGAAGTATCACGTGATGCGTATCGAAATGATTCTGAAGCAGATCCAGTGTTTGGTAAGGAAGAGCCTGCAGCTGCATGAGATGCAGCAGTTCCCTTGCGTAAATAAGACCAGGAGCTCGAACCATAGGATAAAGCATGTGGGGTCAACCTCATAACAGCATATGTGAATAGGTTTGCTGTGTCATCCTGCCATGCAGATCAGACGGATGATAACATCTCTTGATAAAACAGTAACCGAGCAATAGTCTAAAGAACCATTGCATCAAGATCTGCATTCTGTACAAATCAGACCCCATGATTTGACAATCCACATTATTAATCAGAAGAGACTACCATTGATGGGGAATATGTAGTCATCTTTTTCTTAGACTATCTTTAATCATTTGAGTAACCTAAGAAATAGATGATCCAACCTGTAAAGAATGTAGACACTGTAACAATTCCTAAATAGTGCTAGAAAAGTGCTACTTTTCAAGTTCTTATGAAAATGAGCCTGCTGGATAGTTGGACTGTCCTTGATGTCATGAGTCATAACCACAAATTTCATGAATTCAAACCCAGAATCATCAGAATATTTATACTGTACCGGAGGAAGAGTTGTGGACACCAGCAAGTCCTGAAACAACATGAGTGAGTTGCATGGAGTGTTCCCAGCACATGATTCCAGAATCCTGACAAGTGACTGAACAAAAGCATGTGATTAGTTGTAGATTAAAAAAACACAGATATAATATAGTGTTGGAAGGATATGAAAGTTCTACAGCAAACTAATTTCCATAAAAACTTTAGCTACCAAAAATTGTTGAGTCTGTTAACTTGAACTTGCATAATTCAACACCACATAATGGGTTTAACACACTGGAATGAAGTCAATCTAAAGTACAGGTCAAAATAGATACCAACTAATTGAGTAAAATGAGTTCATTCCAATCTTTTGATGCCGAGTTGAATTCATCCAAAAATACCTTACGTGATCATCATCATCAACAGCCAGCATCTCATCGATCTGACGTCGGCTTTATGAGTTCTTTTTCTCCAAAAGAGAGAAAGAACTCAAAGAAAGATTCAACAAGTAGGTCAAAACGCGGACCGGCTGCCTTGCCCGATTTCCCTCCTTATGTGGTATATAACAAAAATAAAAGAAAAAAAAAAATGATAGATGCTACAACAAAAAATTGATAAGAGAATGTGCTGAAAAAAAAGAAATATATCCATTATCCTAACACAGATATATAGAGATTAAACAAGACTTTTTATTTGAGATACAAAGAGATTGTACAAGAACTGTGAGGTCCAATTTAGAGCAAAATTGCACCGAAAGGTCTGCTTTAAGTCCATATTTATTTCCTTTGGTTTTGGATGAACTTGTGACAAATATTGGGGATGAGGTTTCTTCAGGTATGTTATTTGCTTATAGAGCACTTTTTAGTTATTTTTTTCTCTTTCGAAGGCTTGAATATTTTATCTAGAATCTAGTCAAATGGTTCCAAACCTGGCTAAACGATTCATCAGGTGCCAAGAACAGCTAATCATGGAGCAGATGGGTTCACTATGTGAGGATCTTATGAGTATCTATGACCATTCCCAATAGAGGTCAGCTTGCTGTTTCTTTTAAATACTTGAGAGGTATAATGGACATGATATAATGTAGGGTAACAAAGCATATAGTCTTGGATAGATTAGAATGGAAATAAAGGACTCCAAAATCAACCGTAGATGGATAAGAAAATGACTACTAATGACGATGACGACGATGATGAGAATGGGAGGTTAGCCTATTGTTTGTAATAGTGTGATCAATTGTTGTATTGTATTTAAAAGAAGAAACCCTAACCATTCAAAAAATTATGGAGTGCGAGTAGTTCGAGGTATAGCAAGGAGGATCTGGTCAAAGTTGAAAATAGTAGCATAGCGTGAGAGATTTCAATATGTAGGAGCAAACATAGAACAGAATAGAGGGTTTGACCGGGATGTTAATACTACATTTTCCTTAAGCATACCTGCACTTCAATAGCTGCCTCTCTCCCTATAGTCAGCATCTGAACAGTTCCACGTTCACTGAAGGAGTCACGAAAGGATGGCAACTGGAGCTTCTTCCCAATCAAGAAGTCTGCTTCAAAGGTGAAAAGAGAAGAGCAGAGCCATTAATGGTGAGCAATTAAAGCAATGTTCTGACAAATTCCATGGGGGTAAAAAGAATTTAGCAAACAACATTGGAAGAAGGAAATATTTACCAAACAATATTGAAAGAAGGAAATGTGAATTGCTTCTTTCCAATTCAAAAAAATCTATTAAAAATGACACCGAAATTAGCCAAAGGCTTTAGTCAATTCTTTAGGTGGATAAGATCTACTCAAGTGAAGATCTCCTGTTGACATTTAGTGTGCAAAAGGCTTGAAGACTTCTTTATTTATTTTATTTTATTTTTTGAGAATTGATAGTGGAAAGTACCTTGAAATAACCATTAATGCACACAGTAATGTAGAAAGACATTCCTATTCATTTAAGTCTTTGATGAGAATAAAACCCTTAAAAAGAGTTAAGATGAATTGAGGATTTAGTCTAACATATTTAATAGCTTTAGCTCTACTGTGTTGAGGCGTGGATGAAACTAAACTCTGTTCTAATGGGTACAAATCCATTGCTAAGTTTCAAGACCGCCTGTTTAAATATTTATAGGTTTGAAATATAGAAAGTGTATTATACATGTAAGAGATGCAGAAGCTAAGATAGACACGTGGACTTTGGAGCATCATTAAAGGATAGAAATAAGAAAAGAGAAGTATATAACGAGTGATTTTTTTTTTAGCAGTAATAGAGAAAAAAAAATCATTAGAACAGAAAGAAGTTACAAGTACAAAGAGAATGGTCTAAAAGGATTAAACCACAAAACAAGAAAAAAACATCAAGAAAATGAAAAACATAAAACAAATGCACAAAGACTACAGGAGGTATCATAAGAAAAAAAATGCCCGAGAAAATGATTGCCAACTCCCAACTTGACAAAGTAGTCTGCCACTCCATTAGCTGAGCGACCGATCTATGAGCAACTCCAACAAATGTGAAACTAAGGAATCCATTTTAAGATGATTTGGAGTTTGGACTACTGTAAAATACCAGAAATAGCACCAATTTGAAGAATCGATATGTTGAACTATGGTTACGAGTTCAAGGTACAAGAAGGGGTAGACCAATTTCAAAGTGCAAACAAATTTAAATCAATATGTTGAACGATGGAATGAGAGAATTTGGTCGTCCACAGCAATGAATGGAGAGGTAGAACTCATAAATGGAACACGGAATGACAGAATAAATTTACAACTAGATGAAATGACTTCCTTGTTACAGAAAGATCCAGCTTATTCGGAGTCTTAATATTAATCACTTGTCCACTGCAAAGAAAAATGACTCCTTTTCTGAGTCTCATTTCTTGGGCTAAGAATTTAGGTACTCCCATTCTGTCTTGTTTTGGTACGGGAGTTTTTACTGACATTTTGTTGCCTTTTGCCCCCTTGCGGGTTTGTTTCTGGTCTGGCCCAGGTTGTAGACGTTTTGGTTTTGCTTGCTCGTGTTTCGAGCCCTTTTTTGTATATTTTTCGGAATCTTTTCCCGCTTTGAATGAATCTTACCCATTGTTCAAAAAAAAAAAAAAAGGATCAGCTTAGGATTTAAACAAGGAAATCACAACTCATAGCAGTAGGAAATCTAGGAAAACTAAATTTCTTTCACTTCTTGCCCGAAATCCAATATGGAGAGTAGAAAAACAATTGCCAGTTATTTGCATCAACTTGCATGAGAACAAAGTCTCACCATTCAAATAATCCATGATAAAGGAATACAGATGGCTACGAGCAAGTCCACCACCAGGTTGCTTCTCAAGTAACGCTCGTATAGATCCATGAAACATTACAAAGAGGGAGTGTACTTCCTTAAGAACATCCTGTAATGCAGCACTTCGCCAAAAAGCTTCTGACCTTTGTTCTTTTCCACTACCTGATATAACAACCACTAATGTCATGAGTATCTTGGTTTCTCAAATATTTCAACTGAAAATTAAAATCATCAGTAGGTAATGACAGAAGAGAGAGAGATCGCACCATCACCATCCATATATCTGACTCTGCCTGATAAAATACATGGGAGTGCCTCTCAGCTTCTATAACCTCACAAGCAGCCTCAGGAGAGAAAATTCTGCATACAGCTGATGTCAAGCCTTTTACTGCTTTGGAACATTACAAGAATATAATGAATTTATTTTTTATTTTTAAAAAGGGAGCTACCACAGTAAGAAAAATGCCCTTAATAACCATTTTCATTAACAGTTCAAAAAAAATACCCCATTTTCACTTGACTACTTACTGTTAAAATCAGATATAACAAAAATCCAGCAATTTTAGTCCATTAGCTTTTTTTTTGGAATGATCTGTTTAAGCAAATCTTTATAATCTAGTTTTATTCATAAATTAGATACTAAGAGATTGTAAATATTGTGATGAGTTTCAGCAGAGTCAAATAGCATGCCGAACAGTTCCTAGTTTAGGGCGAGAGCAGGGGGTCTAGAAACAAGTTGAGGTCTAAGACAAAAAATTTAAATGGGGCCTTCTTGGTATTAACATATTATTATAATAATATTTAATTAAAATTTTAATTATATATTATAAAATAAATTATTCTAGACAATAATTTTTTTAACTTAAAAAGATCAAGAGGCCAATAATACAGAGCATTGAAAAATTTACCCATTCGAGTGAAATTAGCATATTCATCCGAGTAAAATTAGCATATTCAGAAATTAAAATAGAATAAAAACACTTTAAAAGATAAGTATACTGAGTGGGCTGAAGTGCAAAGGGTAATTATTTAGACACGGGATTTTTCTTTAGCACACACGGGTTTTCAAATTTATATTAGAAATTACCATTTTGCCCTTCCGCTTCTGCACCGTCAGAACGTGAGTTAAGAATATTTTTCCTTCGTTCAGACCATCGAATCGTTCGGACTTCGGACCATTATTCATGCATAAATTCCATTCGTCCGGACGGTCTACAGATGCCACAGTAATGCATAGTGCATTAGTTAAAAAAAACAATATAATTCCTATAGTTTTGAATAATAAAATCTCATTTAAAACTTTAAAATTATTTTTTAAGCACTGTGTATTTCCAAAAATTTTCAAATTGAATATCTGTACTAATTACGATAACCTGATAAAAATATTTTAACACTTCAAGGTCTTTTGACACTCCAAAATATTTAAAACACAGTGTTTTACAAATAAAGGGTATCCCTCGGCTGTGTCGAAAATACACTTGCAGAAGTCCAAACCACTAACCGTAAAAACCGTTGAACTCCAAATTCAAAACTAAACAAATATATGAAATTTGAAAACTTAAATCTTTCAAATGATTGTTAACTGGATTTTTTTTGTTTTGAATAAGGGACGAGATTTGGGATGGGAACAGGTCACCTATTTTTTTGTAAACAATCATTTGAAAGATCTAAGCTTTCAAATTTCACATATTTGTTCAGCTTTGAATTTGGAGCTCAACGGTTTTTACGGTTTGTTGTTTGGACTTCCAGAAGTGTGTTTTCGGCACAGCTGAGGGATACCTTTATTTGTAAAACACCGTGTTTTAAGCATTTGGAAGTGTCAAAAGATCTTAAAGCCTTAAAGTATTTTTATCAAGTTATTGTAATTAGTCCAGATATTCAATTTAAGAAATTTTAGAAATACATAGTGTTTAAAAAATAACTTTAAGAAGATTTTTTTATTCAAAGGAATTATATAATTTTATTTTTTTAAATAATGCAAAGCTCAGCCACGGCGAGGCCTTCTTCATCCGAGGGCCTAAGGCGACCGCCTTTCTTGCCCAATGATTAAGACACCCTGGGCGAGAGAGAGTCAATTGCACCACCCACTCATCATAATTCCATCTAGTGAGTCCAATTCCCCACTTACACTCACCTACCCCATCTTGAATTGCACCCATACCCAATTTGACACTAATCTAGCTTTTAAGGCCCGTTGATCTAACTTAATGAAATTCCACCGTCAACTAAAGCTGAAATTTTGAGTGTCTTAAAAAACATAGCTTTACTCATCCAATGAAGACGAAATTTTATAGGTAACATACGCAAGCCAAGACCTTTCAAACCCACCATTTGTGCGGGTTCAAGTGGGGCCCACTAAGCTGTTTACATGAAGGTTTCATGAGAACTATTCTTAGGTAGATAGATAGATAAAGAGATGGATATATCTATATATATAGAGAGAGAGCGAGCGAGAGAGAGAGAGAGAGAGATAGATACACACACAGGAACAACTAGCACTTTTCCATTTTTTCTCATGCAGCCCACCTCTAGATGATCCAAACTGTTTGCACCCTCTAGCCCCCCATGCATTGGTATATGACCCAATTTTACACCCATATCCCTCATCCATATATTGGTTTTACAAACACTAGAAAATTGATCCTCATAACTGCTTGAAAATTTTGGGGGTTTGGGCACCTGAATACGGAGTCAACGTGTCCATAAGTTGGACCCAAGTGAAAATAAAACATGTACCCCATAAACATAATACCACATAGGTATAAGCCTATATGTGAGTTCCAATTCGAATTTTGATAGAGAGTTGTATCTACTACCAACTAAGAAATTTGTGGCTAGCATCAGCATGCACTTTACCCATTGACACCTGAGTCTACAAGAAGAAAGCCTTCTTGCACCCTCTATATACTTTGCAATCTAGCAGTTCACTTATCACAGTCTCACTACTACATCCCACTATCGATTTCCACTTTCAGCAAATTCTTTGTACTTAGAGGTTATATATTTTAAAACTAAACGCTACTAATGTTAGTGTCATCAGAAAAGAAAATACCAATGTCAGTAAGCATCTAATGGGTAAATATACATTTTCAGGTAAAATTGCTCACCTTGTGAAGGTGATCAATCCTTCACTTAGTCCAATTACGGAGAGTTGTACGGAGAAGGAACATTCCGCAGGATAGAAAAATAGTATCTTGTCAAGCTCTTGCCCTTCTTGCTGTCCCCTTCTTAAATCAAAGATACAAAGCTGCATCCCCTCATTGCCAGTGGTAGTGGACGACAAGCCCATATTAGAAATTTTTGTTGTCCAAACCTTGACAGGGAAAAAAAATAAAGGAGTATGAGATTAACCCAAAAATTGAACAACTAAAGAAACGAATTAGTATAAGCAATTTATATTATGCCATTGATATATTTTATCAAGATAGAAAATATAAATGTGAGACTTTCCAGATTTAGCATAACATTAAATGACAAAACTTTAACAAAGTATTATGTTGACAAAGAACTTCAAATGAGGGGAAGAGCCACTACTCAAATCACATCTCTTCCCTCGAGGTAAGAAGTAAAGCAACAGTAATCCACCTAATGCAACTTGCTACTGAAGCACTTATGCACATGGAAAGCATTCCAGTCCAAAATTGTTCATAAATGACTACAATGTTAAAAATAAAACGCGTACACTACTAAATTTTCATAAAATAAAAAATAAAACGTACACTACTAAACAGGAATTGGTCCATCATAATCCAAATGGCTACCGATTCTATAGTCTCAAGTAACTCCAGTCTTTTGCCAAGAGTACGAGTAGTTTATTAGTCAGCCTTACTCTCCAATTGCTTAACGTAAATTCACCCAATGAATCACAAAATCAACCGGCTCATATTAACATGAAAAATCTTCAAATATCAAGTGAAGAAACCCCGGCGCGTCGGTACCATAAGTACGGGCATCCCCCATCTTTACTGACGAAAAGGGTGAAGAACATAAAAAGCTTTTTTAGAATCTGAAAACCCTAAGCATAAATTTTCTAAGGATGCTTTTGGTTCTTGCAATCTCGATAAGCCAAGAGAATATAGATTATCTCGGTTTTTTAGGACTGTGGAATTGATACTTCGTAAAATTCCCGAAAATCCTGAAAAAGCCGGGAGAAATTTTTTGGCGTCCTCTCCCAAAACAGGATCAGTAATGGAAAAAAAAGGACAACGAGATTTTAATTATTTTTACCTTTTGCTATGAGAATTGAAGAGGAAAACTGAGATTTTTCTTCGATACTTTCAGATTCACGATTTGAGATGTAATGAGAGTCGTCTTCGTGGAATTTCCGACTCCGAATCGATGACAGCAAGGCCCGATTCTTCCTGAACAACCAGTCCAACTGCAAAGAGCAGAAGCTTTATATTTCACAAAATAATCTAATTTTTACACATGAAGTGGGCCATCGGGCCTCACCATGTCATATTTAAAATTCTGAAGTATCTAAGAGGAAAAAAAAAATTAAGTTCATGTTAGTTATTTAATTTAAATGGTTTTATATAATTCATCATCTCACTGTTAATTTTATTGATTAAAATATTTTTTTACTATAAAATAAGATAAGACTTATCAATTACTAATATATTCTATATTAAAAAACACTTTATGTTATTATTAAGGTAATGTGACGAAAGTTAGATTCGATTTTAACTGTTATATAATGGACTGTCTTCTAAGAAGTTTGGATTCAACGAAAGTCAAAGTTGGTCAAGTAATAATATAATATAAATATTATAAATAATATTAATTTATTAATTTTTTTTGTTTAACACTTAGGCTCTAATTAATATACCAAAACGATGAAGGATGTCTAATGAGAATGGTAAGACATTTTTAGATTTCAAGCATTTTTATTTTTTAATATTAAATTTTGATATTTTAAAGGGGATTTTTTTTAAAAAAAAATCAACTTTGATGAGCCACGGTTTACGACTTGCAATTCAACTGCAAAAACCGCAGAAAACTATGGTTCATCACGATTTTTTGTAGTCCAACTGCAAAAATGAATTTTTGAAGGGACTGAACCGCAGTCGCATTGGTTCCAGTCGAACCTCCAGTTTGACCACGATTCGATCCGGTTTTGATATCAGTAGTCTATTTAAATCTCCAAGTTGTAAAATGATGATAAACTACAATCTCACTCAAGTTGCAATGCACTTAAAAGAATTCAAACGGTATAGTTGTTTAGAAATTCAAAAAGTTTTTTCTCTTATTTTTCCAATACTAATTGAAATTTCACCTCAATTTTGAAAAACAGAAATTGAGTTTAAGAGAATAACATAAGTTTTTCTCCAAAAAAAAATAGGATGCAATTTGAATCTTATAAAAAAATCGACATCTTGTGATATCACCAATGAAATTAAATTATATGGAAAACTAGACAAATTTTCTGCCAAGTCTTTTAAAATTAATTGCAAACTGAATTAATGAACTCATGTCTGTAATAAAGAATTGATTGAAATTCAATCAGTAACAACCATAAAAAAATTATAAGTCTTTAGTAAAAAAATTTACCCAAATCAAAACTTGGCTGTATTGAAATCGAATTCTGCGTGCATTCCTTGCAGAAATTTAATTCAAACAAAATTAATGTAAATTTTATCAGATATGGAAGGAATTTACAGCATGAACTTGATTTTTTTGCAAAAATTAAATTAATAAAACTACATAAAGTCCCAAACTAGAATTAAAAAATTTTACTTACTTGCACACATGTGATCAAAGAGATGTTTATTCCTTAGAATTAATCCAACTAAACTCAACTCAACTCAATTTCCTATTGCATGGACGTCCATACTTCTAAATTTATAAAAGTATAGAGCAAGAAAAAAAAAATCTTAAAAATTGCACACCTAAGGCTTACTAAAACACAAATTTGTAATGGACTACCATGAGGATTTTATTTCATCAAAAAAAAAAAAAAATTCCAGAATCTGCAATGGCGTGTAAGGATTGTTGCAGTTGCTAAATTGGAAAGCATTTGAATCAAAATTTAGCTTAAAAAAAATTAGGATCAGATCTGCTACAAGCTTGGGCGAGAATAGGCCTTCTATCTTAGTGGGTTTGTTGATTCTTTTTTACTCTGGGGCTTGGACGTGTGCAATAAAAAACAATTGTTTCTTTATTGGATTCTCACTTCTAATTTAGTTAAGTAGATAGAAAGAAGAGGTGGGTTAGGCAGGAGGAAAAAAGGAGATGAATTTAAGTAGGTGGGAGTCCACTCCTACATCTTTTCTCTCTAGTCAATATATAGACAATGTAATTGGGTATTTAAACATGCAAACACTATAATTGGGTGAGTCCATATGCTAGGCCCACGGGCTTCTATTTAGCTTAATTGGAGGCCCAGTTGACTATTTTTTGTTGGGTTTTCCGCCTATCAAAATTGTCATGAAATTGCAGAAACTAATTCATCTTCATTTCCATATCATATAATCAAGCAAACCAATGTTTGAGTGTTTGATTTACCACCGATTAATCAAATTAACTATATTGATCAACTTTGACCTTGAACGACTTATTCTTTTTCTCCTTTTTAATAAAAATAATAATTGTGCACCATGTATTTTCCCTATAGTGTACCACCTTTAAAGAAAAAAAAACTATTTTATTATTATTTTTCTGCTTCTTTCTTTTTCCTCTCTAAAAAAGACAAGGCAAAATAGCCTTTTTCTATGGTGAAAGGCCATATTATTATCCTTTTTATAAGTCATTCGATACACTTCCCTCTTTTTCTTTTTTTCCAACTGAAGGACTACCCCAATTTGTAGGTGGACCAAAAAATTTGAACGCCGGAGCACCAACTTTTTCGTGAGAATTCCGAGGAGAGCTCCCTCCTAAGAGCTCTCTATTCCGTCGGTTGGTTTTTTTTTCTTCTTCTGCGCCTCGCCTCAAGGCGAGATGGGTTCCACCGACGGTAGCAGTGGCGGCAGCAGCAGCAACAGTTCTTTCTTTCTCTCCCTTTTCTCTCCCTATCGTCCGATCTATCGATGGATTGCATTGCCAGAGGGACTGAGTTGCATCATCACTGTCCGAAGAATGGATATTTACGACTACCCCCACTTAAAGAGACGATGCGAGAGGGAAAGAGGAGATGACCCTCCATTGCCGATGTTGAAGGACAACTTGAGCTGTAGAGGTGGCTAGATTTGATATTAGTCATGTTCCCCACTTGGTAAGCTATTTCATCACATTAGTGGTAAACAGTAATACCTATATCTATGCAAAAATTTGAAGAAATGATCAATACAACCTGCTCAGGGACAAAATGGTAAACACTGTTAACATCTATCTACCAGCATTAAGAAAATTCCCTGTTCTTGTAAATATAACTGAGCTGGGTCAAGTTTTTTCAAGCAGAGGGGATTGATGTAGAAGCGGTCATGGACAATTATTTGGATTGTCTAATTGACAAAAGTGAGTGAGTAAGACTTTTAGTTTAGCAAATTGAATTAAAATCAGTTGTATGCTATATTTAGCAAGTTACTTATTTTTTGTCACATTTGGCTAAGTTGATGATTTATATTTTCTTTTCTTTCTTTTCTTTGGGTCAAGTACTCAAGTTAGGGGCTTCAATTCAAGATGGATATTGATAATAAGACACGGAAAAAAAAAAAAAAAATCAAGCATGTATTATATATCTTTATCGGTCAATGTTGGATTTAATCATAGTAACAATTGCAAGTTTGTAACAGTTGCTAAACCAGCAAAGGATACCCCATCCCAGGCTATTACAGACATAAGAAAGTTCATGTGTGTACCAGTGAAAATCCAATAAAAGCGTGTCAAATCATCTTTAGATAATGAGTACTTTTGTCATTTAAACAAAGTTAACTACTTCTACATTCTGCAAACAACATAAATACTCAATTTGAAACATTTTTATTAGACTGCATATGCAATTCATATGCAAAGATTCAGGTTTGAGAAAGAATGATACTAACAAAACAGGGAGACTAATTTCAAAACCTTGAGACTCGATCAAGAGTGTCATATGATCCCAAGCTTATCTCCATCCAAAGGATCAACAGTAATAATTGGAGGCTCCCCAGGTGTCATTCCTGATTCCCGATCAATAAAAATCTGATCCAAGTTTTTAGGGGACTCCTTTCTCTCCCAGTAAATGATCCCTCTCTTCTCCTCCTCTGCCTTGTCCACCTTCTCCTTTGTCATTGAGGTCACATCTTCGGCTACCTTTGCAACCATGCCAAGGGCATTCGCCACCCAGGAAGCTCCAGTTGAGACATAGGTATTGTTCATTAGCACTGACCCGGCACTGCTAGCTTTATGTTCTGCAGCTGAGAGAGCTGACCTTGTTATCTCAGACACTTGGAACTGCTCATCCATGTCCCTTACCACACCCGTCCCAATGCTCAGCATCTCACTCAAGCCCATCTGCCGTCTAGGGATGCCACCGTGGCCGATGCGCTTGATATAAAGTGGTGCCGCTCGTCGAAGTCCTTGGCCTTGTTGAGTGCATCTTTCCCCAGAACAAAGCCCTTGGCAAGCATGCTGCTGGCCATGTCTTCTGCTTTTCTAACTGTTGAATCAGGGCTCGAGTGCCTCCTCTCCTACAAAGTGGATACAAAATGAGCGAGGAAACGCAATGAGAATCAGCATTGCAACAATAACCCGTCTGTAACTTGAAGTCATGTAAACTTGTTCCAACTTCTAGGTTCCAACGGAGAAGTAATGTTCCCTTTGGAGTTACATATGGATGGAGAGTGAAGTACCTTATTGGAAAAGAATCATTTTTTTTAAAGGTAATTGTATTAATTAACTAGGAAAAACAAAACAAGAGGGAAAGCGGGCCAGAACTAGCCCACTGAACAAAACACCGTTACAAACAAAACCCTCCCACTGCACTCCTGCCTAGTTTATTTGCTTTTTCCTGCTTTGTCCTGATATGAACTTTTTTTTTCTTCACAACTTTATCTAAAAAGATCCACGGGCACTGAGAGCCTAACGCCCATCCCACTACTATCTTAGTCTCCTTCGATAGTGCTCCCTCTAACCCCTAACTTTTCCAACTCTGAAATACATCTCCATAATGCGAATAGTTCCACCTCACTTACAGAGCCATTTTTTTTTAAACTGAAAATGCAAATGAGTTAACTTGCGAAATGAGTTAAAACTAAAATTTATTTCTTTAACTTGCCAAAGTTCGTGGAATGGCATATTGGGGCAGGTGGTAATTCTCTGCAGGAGTAATACTGACAGCAAGATCAACTATAGTAGCTCCCTGCATCAATATATTGAAACGATTCATCAGAAAAATTCCATAGTAGAAAAAAAAGCGGAAAACATGTCACAAATGTATGGGGGTCTTCCCCTGCATTTGAAATCAAACTAGAGATCCTCAGGAACAGACCGTCAGAAGCAACGCTGTGTCGGCTCCCTTTGAATCCTTGAAGGTTACATAAGCAAGCTGAGATGTTTCAGATTCTCTGCAAGAATTGGAGGCTCAAACTAGTTTAGAAAATTTAATGTCGCAAATAAATGGGAAAGCTAAATGAAGGAAGACTGACCTCCGCATGTCAACATATTCAACTCCATCGGTGAAGGAAAAGAATTCCTTGATGTCCCTCTCAGTTGCAGATAGAGACACATTACTGACTTTTACTGTCCTCGTCTGTACCGGATACAATAAGGGTGCAAATGAATACTCAAATTTTTATCCAATTAAAACATAATGTAACAATTCCATCTGATAACAAGTCTGGGTGATTGAATCAGTAAAGGTTCAAAACAATAACTTCCCATACTATTCTACAGCTATTCCCAAAGAAAACACCAGAAGGTTTTGTATCCAATTTTGTCTATTTCTTTGCCACCAATTCTATTTGAACTTGAACTCACTGAGCTGGCGAGTTCTGCACATAGGCCTTAGTTGTAAGTTGATTCACCAAACCATGAACTCCACATGAAGAGTTGGGGCTAAAAGTGTGTATTTTTTTACAAAGATACTTGATTCAATAATTACTTCATAAAGATTATAAATCATTTGAAAAATGGTTCATTTTTCAGAAACAGGAGATAGATCAACATTATTATTTGATGGATTGATCAAATTAAAAGATGCTTCTAATCTCTCACATCTGAAACATCAATTGTCCAATTTGAGGTAGCTGTGAATTGGGAATCCATTCCCATCCTTGGATCGTCATAGCTCAGTGGGACCTGCACATAAAATGGTCATTTGGATTATCCTCATGTAGTGAAAGGGCAGAAAGTAACATTGAGAAGGTGCGCAAGGATAAATAATATAGTCCTTTTTTTCACTATAGTAGGAAAGTCGACAAGTGAACTAAAACATTTTTAAACAAAGCATGATGAACAACAGAATCAGGGATGAATCCTAGACATGAAAGCCACGAAACGAACTAAAGAGGTGGTACATTACAATCAATCTTTGGGAAGGCAACAAGAATTTATTCAAAATCAGCTGAGCCTAAGGTAAGTCGACTTGGCAACAGTTTGATGCATTGAGTTGGTCTAGGAATCAGTTGGGACATGGAATCTTCAACTTCCCTATGTTGTGAATCTTGGTTTTGCATATGAGAAGTGCAAGTGCAGCCCAATCTACAGTTTTTCAGCATCAAATTCAGCATCTGTATTAGGTCTGGAAATAAAGATGGATTTCAGCTTTTAAGTGGGAATTCATCATCATCAAATATTTTGTTGTTCAAACATCGTATGGCTTGAATACACACACACACATGCACATATAATCAGCGTTTGTCATCTTGGCCTTGCTAGATTCATACTCAGTGAAGGCCAGGGCAATTACAATTTGGAATCATTTTCTGAATTTTGTGATTGATTTGCAAAGAGATTTCAGAATGAATTGGAGTTTGAATCACTCATCATTCTTGAAATTTGTGTTTGAGTTTTGGGCTGGGTATTTTGTTATGGGTACCTGGGATTGGCCCAAGCATTCTGAATTTATCAGTCATTTCTATAAGTGTCAAAATATAGGATCAGATCTAATCTTGAGTTGAGTTCAAAATCAGCATGATGATACCGACAGTCCAGATATCAAGTGATGCATACAACTTGAAATGGATCTCTGCTGCAAATGATTAATAGATCTTTCGGGAAAGATGAATTCTTGCAGTTTCAACTTTCAACAGAAGCATCACAAACAAAAAGTTCCACAGATTTGTGAACTCTGTCAGTTTTATATCTCATCTGAAACAGATCGATAGCTAAAAAGACAACTTAAATATTCAATTATTGAGAAGAAAGCAATACATTTGAGCTCAGATGTTCTAATTTCTTGGAAGCCAAACCAAGGGTGCCAACCGAACCGACTTTTGCATTTGCAACCCATAAATTCTGCATTTGCATCCAATCTTTTTTTTTTTAAATAAAAATTTCCAGACTTTTAAAAATCCATATAGATCCCTAATTCTTTACCATGTTATAAAACTAGAATAATATATCAAGTTTAAACCTGGTCTATGTTGTCAATTATTTGAAAGAATGCTTAAGAAGTTTGTAAATCATATTGAATGTTGAACTCTTTATCATAAAAATCGTATATGTATTGTACCATGAAACAATGTATATAGAGTGAAGGGGTGAAGTTAAATAGAAAGATATAAGATTGATAAGATCTCATGTTAAGATAATAACTAATCATAATTTAACCGTAGATTAGATAAACTAACAGACATCAACCAAACATAACATACCCAAATCGTACCTTTAAAAGACACTAATGATTTCATTGATCTGATTTCATCCACTGAAAGTACAAAGAGTCCGAAGCTCTATATAATGAATTCAATTGCTTTTAGAAAAAAAATATTCTATAAAAACTTTCCTTTCCATTTTCAAATCTAAACTTCTTTTAAAGAAATAAAACCCAAGTATTACAAATAATGCAGATTCAAAAATGAAACAAATCCAATACCAAAGCAATCGTAATTGAAATCCAATCACAGCAACAACCATCACATAACATCAAGTGATCAAACAAACTGATTAGAAGAAATTGAAAAAAAAAAAAAAAAAAAACTGATTTAATACATTGCATGCAATGGGAAAATGCAATAGGAAAGGGTGAAAATTCAAACCCACCGACATTTGAAGATCCTTGCTTGATTTTGATATGTAGATTCTCCAGAGGTAAAAAAACAATGATGAGATGTACAGATACAGAGAGAGATGAAGTGTTTTCGATAAGAAACAATTTTTTTTCCCATTTTGCAACTGCCACCACGTAGGAGTACTTGACCGTCAGGCTTCAGCCGAGCCTTGGGGCTGAGAAAGAGGGAGGTATAGGATGGCTAAAGTCCCCAAGACCTCATCACAAAATTAGGGTCTAGATCTATGCCTTGGGCTCTTGGCCTATTCTCAAAGGCTATGCATTTATTATAAAGTGCCCGTCCTGAGATGCACTAAAATTTTAAGAGCCCTAGGTGAAATTGTAAGATAAGGTCCTAGTACAATTAGTATCTTTTTTCTAGGGCCCTTACGTACCTTGAAATTTTGGAGGCCCTAGGCAGTGGCCTAAACCGCCTATAGTCAGGCCAGCCCTGACTTTCAATTTAGAAGTTTTAAGTTATTTAAATAGTCTATTTAAAATAATTTAAAAGTTCATTACTATTATATTTGTCTCTCTTCGTCGTAATTATTATCAAAGGTATTTATGAGAGTAATATTCTTGTTGAACAGTTCTTTACTAAGATTATTTCAAAACTAATTTGAGGATATATACATTTTGGATTGTCAAACAGAACCAAAATACATAGTCCTTACAAAAGAACTTTGAATCCTCAAATAGTTGGCAGATACTTCATTGATCATGTAGAGATATGAAAGCGTATAATTTCTATTTTTCTAACTATAGTAGTAGAATAATTAATTCCAAGGGGTGTCTGATTGTCAAGATATTTGCTTCAAGAAGTGGGGTCTTGAATTTAATTCACGTTTATCCACAACGGGCCACTCTATAGACTTAACTGGTGTGTGTGGATTAGGAGATTTACACATCCGTGGGATTTAGTATACCTCCAATGTAGGGTAGGGATACTCATGTTATAAAAAAAAGTAGAATAATTGAGATTGAGACTGCTGAATTCTTTGAAAATGGTGAAAATAGTGGGAATGAAAAACGTTGAAATGTGATCTTTGAGGAGAGATAAGTAATTGTTCTTTAACCTGGTATCTCAAAAAAGTTAGTTGTTTCTTATGATATTATCTAACATTAAAATGGACAACTATAATTTCCAATAACAAAACCTCCATGAAGAAATTGTCACCATTGATCAAAGTTTATTTGAATTTATATTGTAGGAAATCGTGGGATATCCAGCATTGATTAAAGTTCCGAAGGCATACTTTGTAAATTTTTTGACAAAACAAGTAATATTGAGAATATCTTAGAGAAAAGTTTACTACAAACAGTGTTATCAAAGCCGGACCGAATCGAGGTTGAACTGCCGATTCGACCGGAACCAGCATAACTGCAGTTCGGTCTAGCTGAAAAAACCCTTTTCCAGTTGAACAGTAGAGAACCACCGTGAACCGCGGTTTTTGAATAAAACTGCAGGTCACGAACCGCCATTCACAAAATTTGAAAAAAAAAAATTAATTTTTTTCTCCCTTCAAAATATTAAAATTTAATACTAAAAAATGGATATACTTGAAATATAAAGGTGTCTTACCATTTCTATCCCACATCCTTCACCATTTTAGTATATTACTTAGAGTTTAAATGTTATTGTAATATTTATATTAATGTTATTTGTAAAAAGTGTTTTACTTAATGTTATTTATAATATTTATATTATATTATTACTTAACCAATTTTGACCGCTGTTGAAACCGGTTGAAGCCAAAATGGCTCGAAGACGGTTCGTTAGACGGTCCGATTCTAATAACATTGCTTACAATTTGACTTTGATATTGGTGTCGAAGTGTGAATGATGACTTAACTAAGTTTAAGTTATGAAAGTTTTTATTTTGAATATTGGATTAATACGTGTATCCTATGAGGGTTCACTCTATTCACATTTGATAATCTAAGGTACAGATTTATATTTGAGAACAGGGCCAACAAAATTTGTACAGCCGAAATCAATACTCCATCATGCATTTCTTCATTAATGCATAAACTCCAGATACATGCGTTCACATTAATGTTATTGAATTGTTTTCATGTTGATTGTTGGTGAAATATAATGTGTATTGAGTTATGTTTGATTTATCCTGTGAATCATTTGACTTCTCTATCATTTAGGACAGGGTTTTATATTCTTATGAACGTGTGATAGTGAAGTCCTATCAATAAGGGATTAGTTGATGAGGTGTCTATCATAGTTGTTAGGTCATGACTAATTTGTTCTCTTGTTATGGTGATGGGTCTTTAGACTTGGGGAGATAGTTATTTACTTCTTATTTTATTTAAAGAGGTATCTACAACTCAATGCAGTGAACATATATATATATATATTCTTATCTCCTATCTTTTTATATTTAACAAGTTGCAAGAAAAAAGTCAAAAACTTAAGTAAATCAAAATAACAATAAAAAGCTAAGATTGTTGAAAGATAAAGAGAGGTTGTATAAACTTGAGAACGGCTAACTATTAAAGATTACCTAATAAGGGCTAACTATTGAACTTGAAGTGATACAAAACGACTTTTAAAGATTCTTATTTTGTAATGTAACAAATCCGTTAGAGGGTCTAAGATAAAGTAAATTTTATAAGAAGTTTGTTCAGTTTTCACACTTAACCTACTAAGAAATTTAAAAAAAAAATGGTCTCTCATATAAGAAATTAAAAAAGAAAAACAATACTTGAGTTGAAAGGTACAGACCTCTTCAAAGAGAAAAACAATATTTAAAATTGAATTACACAATATTTAATGAATAGACACATGATCATTCTTTATAAATAAAGGATTTTTCGAAAAAAGGGATTCTTTCTTCTTTGTAATTTCATGTCTTTGCCTTCCTTCTTCAAGCTTGATTTCTGCTTACAGGCCAATGCATTCTTGGACTCCTCTTGGGCTGAATCCAAGATGACGGCCTGACATGGCAAGAATCTGAAAGTTGAGTCGATGGCAATGTTCAATTCGTCGTCCTTAGTGGCCCCCCACGGACGTAGTATGGGGCCAACTCTCGTTTTCTGTTGCCGGAGAAGAAGAGGCCAATCATCGGAAACTCCTTCTTGACGGTGCCTCCTTTGCCAATCTGTGGCATGCTTTGGAGACAAGCTTGAACATGTCGAATGACACTGGGTCCAAACGCCAAAGAACCTCCAACAACATTTCATCAGGCAATTTACTGTTAATACTGGTGCTGCTCTCATTGTTTCTGCAGCTTTTCTCAACCTTTGATTGCTTCTCATTACTAAATAGATTAACGCTTCGAGCTCTGCTAATGGCCATGGTAGACGACAGATCTAAATACACCAACTTAAATAAGAATTGACAGCTAGGAGTAAGGATGTTCTACATTTACAAAGAGGAAACATAGTACGTTGTGGATTTCAAGATGAATGAAATTTGCCATAAATTTAGAACCTTTTATGGAAACTATTTAAAGAAAATTCCAACGGGGGAGTATTTATTATATACGTATAAGCAGCTTCATTGATTTTTGCTAATAATAGAAACTCGGGGTCAATGATCTTTATTTCTTCTTCTTTTTATAAATTAGAACTGTCACCTTTCTTTCAGTTTCGGATCTGGATCCTCGGAACATATCTATTATAAAAAATAAATTTCATTTAAATATTTTGTTTATTTGATTTAAGTAAATAAAATTGATAAAATTAGAAAACTCCACTTTAATTATGTAGGGTTATTTCGTTAAATCAAGTGGCTCTAAATGTTTATTGAAATATTTTTTTTAATTCTCAAACAAACAACTGGTTATTTAGTTTTGTAAGGTCAATGGATTTCAATTTATAATAAAATTTATTTATTCGAATTTGAGTTAAAAAAAACTCGTGACTCAACTATATTGATTATTCTTACCATGAAGAGTGTTCAGATTTATGTTTGAGAGGGCAAAGTTGAAATTTTTTATCCCTTCCTTTCGTTACTAACAGGGGTAAGCTAGAGCTACTCTCGTTTTCACCCCTAGTTCAAATGCAGCGTTATTTGAAACAATTTATAGATCAAACAGTATATAAATTTAGAATTTATCGATTCAGCTCTACATGATTGATATGACAGAGTGATTAACATGATCCATTCTATTTTGGGCCCTCTCAAACAGTCAAACTGCATCTTCTGGATAAGTAATATACATAACCCAGGAAGAAAAGTAGGAATATATGATCCTCAGCAGTGTAAATTTCTTGCCAATGTGGATATAATATTGGTCTCTTATGTATGAAATTCAAAGAAGAAGACGAGAACTACAGCTAAAATAACAATGTATAAAGAGAAATAAACAAAGTATCCCAATTAGCTCCTCTGGTGAAAATATAACAAGAGTAAGAGAACTAAGATAACAATTTTCTTGAGACGATTTGGCCGCCAATTTAATCAAACGAGGTAGCAAAAGAGTTCATGAGTGTGTAGAAAAGAGTTCATCAGAGCACCCTTTCAGTTGAATTTTTGTTGCACCCTTTCAATAGTAGTCACCTCTTCAACGCATGATTTTGTAATTTCATGTCTTGGCCTTCTTCAATCTTTCACCCACTTTCTGATTGCATGCCAATGCTTTCTTAGGCTCCACTTACTTTGATTTCTCAAACACGAGTCAAGCAAGCAAGGTGAGAAAAAATAGATACTTAGCGGGCAGAAGAGAAAATACACAATCTCTTCTTTTAGCCTGTGAATCTCATCCAACTTGCCGGAGTAGTAATGATAGAGGAAGATCTCACCGCGCACGACTATAAACGCGGCATCGAAGAAGGGATGGAAGGCCAAAACAAGATAATGGATAGTAGTAACATGTTCCGGCAGTCGGACTCCTCTTTTCATCAAGGCATCAAATATGTTGCTCTCGTGTTTCAAAACCCATTCACTGTCGCCTTCAAGTCTCCAAATTTTCAGTAGGTTGCGATATCCTACCGCCCAATAGATGTATCCTCTACACTCTCCTAAAAAACTCCAGTCCCAGTAACTCAAATTTGGCATCGGTGTCACTCGCTGAACCGTCACAACTTTCCCGATCTCCAATCTCACTAGCTCTTTCGATTCATAGTTCATATAAAAAGCTCCATTCACGAAGATTGTGTTATCAAAATCCAACTGAGAATTCCACGAGAATTTAAGTTCTACTGTGGTCTCAATCCACTTACCCTTCTCAGAAGAGTAAATCCGTAGAACGTCGTGGCCGCTGTGTTTGTGATGGTCCACCATGATGATCTTGAAATGGAAGGACGTTAAAGGGTCGAACGCCAATCGGGGAGATGATGAACTTGTCGATGAATTCAATTTCGGCTTGCTCACTGTCGACCATCTTTTGGTAGCAGGGTTACAAACGTACAATTTACTCTCCTGCTCAAACAACGGGCAGCAGAGAAGCAACCCGTTGCAGTAATCCAAGATGACGACCTGGCATGGCAAGAAATTGAGAGTTGGGTCTATGGTAATGTTCAGGTCGTCATCTTTATTGGCCGGCACGCTGACATATTGCGGCAATAAACCTAAATCTCTGCTGCCTGAGAAAAAGATGCCAGTATTTGGGAACCGCCTTCTCCACAACAAGGCCTCTTTTGCTGCTCGGTAACATGCTTTGGATACAAGCTTGAACATGTGGAACGACACTGGATCTAAATGCCAGAGAACCTCCAAAAACACTTCATCACTCATTATCCTAATAATACTGTTTCTGGTGCTGCTCTCGTTGTTTCTGCATCTTTCCATAAGGCTTCCAACTCTGCTAAAAGCCCAGCTATTGCTCATAATGTCCTATGATCATGTGCAACAACTGCTCCTTAATCTTAATATAATGATCACCAACTCTAAGATATGAAAATAAAGACTTGCCCAAAACTAATCCTCTCTCTCTCTCTTGGTATATAAAGTTTCCTTTTCATGACCTCACACGTCCAAACAGCCAAAGTACAATATAATCTCCGTAGCATTGCACGTCCAAGACTTGCTAACTTAATCTAATTGCTAATTGCTAATTGCAAATCCTTCTAATGAGGTGTAGCCATATCATCAAAAGAAAGTAAAAATTTGAAAAATTACATAATAAATCCAAACATAGGCTTGGGCGAACGTGGCATAAGCATATGCTGATTTTGTTTTCTAAAATTCCATCCTCTTGGGTGAATTTCATCGATAAACTCCATTCTTTGCGAAGTAAGAAAGCTTTCCGAAGTGATCTCCAAGTATGCTAAACTGGTGAGACAACAATTTAGCATAAATTAGCAAAGAATCTTGGTGACATGTGATATGATTAGACCAGGATATAAATCTTGACCGATACCTATCGTATCCGCTGAGCTAGTGGATATCGACCGATTTGGCCGATATCTCGACGAGATAATTTGGCCAAATATTGGCCGATATCCACCGAATTCTTTTTTAAAAAAAAACAAATTTCGACCGTGGGCCGATATTTGCCCATATCAGCCTAGATATCGGTCGATATTTAAAAAGCATCGATATCCACTAATTTCTTTTTGAGGAGAGAGAGATATCGGCCGAAATCCCGAGATCCAGAATATCGGCCGAGACGCCAATATTTCGGTCTCGGTGCATTTCCTACCCCTGGATTATACAGTGACAACTCTTAAGACTTAAAATTTCGCCACTTCATCTTTCACAAATTTCACCCTTAAAGACCCAACTCATTCTCAAACAGTTCTTGACCTATATAACACACTCCTAAGGTTTAGTTTGCAATGAAACTGGGTCCATTAGAACCCTTATTTAGTCCACTCTTTCTTGCATCTATCTTCTCAATGAATTGGAGAGCAATTTCTTGGATTTCATCAGGGGTTTAAATCTCGGTTTCCTGATGGTCGAGATATCTTCATTGATACGATAAGAATCGGCCAGAGGTAAAAAAAAATCTGCTGATTTCTCTTTTTTTAAAAAAAAAAAAAACAAATATCAGTTGTTGGCCTGAGCCGATATCTCGGCCAATATTTGCCCGTATCAGACGAATATCGGCCAATATTAACATTTTTTTAAAAACTGGCATTTTTATTTTTTTTAAAACAAAAACCACTGAGATTTTCAAAAAAAAAAAATTGAAGAGAGATAAAGATCTCAGCCAATATGAAAATTCGGCCGAAATCTCGGTCCAGCCAAATTTTGGACCGTGGATTTCATCAAATTGGGTTCCTCATCTTTAATTGGGTTTATTGGACTTTGGATGCCCACATGATCCCTTGGGTTGGAAATAACTTGACCCCAAGTTTGCTAGTTCTTCATTGGGGATAAGATGTTGTGCTCTCAACTACCGCCGCTCTTTTCGTTGATTCACCAGATATTGGCCTAGAATATGATCACGACCCTTGAATGGAACAGGTAACTATAAGCACCAGATAACTCTATAGAAAAGAATCCTTTAAAGTGGAGTGGTAATTGAACTCAACTCTCTCTTCGTCTTTGGGTTCTTTTAATCTTGTGTCATTTGAACTAATTTATGGATCAATCAGTATAAATATTTATAAATTTTTTGTTCATTTATCGATTCAGCTTACATGATTGATATGACAGATAAACAATTTTCTTGAGACGATTTTGGCCACCAAGTTAATTAAACGAGGTAGCAAACAAAAGAGTTCATCGAGGCACCCTTTCGAGTTGAATTTTGGTTGCACCTATTTCTTAATCTTAATATAATAATCACGAAAGCCTAAAACAGGAAAACAAAGACTTGCCCAAAACTAATCCTCTGTCTCTCTTGATATATATAGTTTCCTTTCCAAGACCTCACTCGTTCAAACAGCCAAAATTGGGCTCCATCCAAATAAGGTTCTTAAAAATTATGTGCAAGTAATATTTTTTAAAGTTTTAAATTTTAAAAATTAAAAAAAAATTAAACTAATCATGAATAGTTGTCATGCGGGACATGAGAGTTTGGTGAAGCTCATGGATTGATGATTTACAATAAATCTTAAAACATTTTCAAATCAAATTTGAACTTTTCATTAATAATTTATGAAGAAACTTGTACACTTTCAAAAACCTCCAACTAGATAAAATTTACATCTGAATACTGTAATTCAAATCTGATACTGAGATGGAAAAGAAAACCCACTTTCAATTTCAATCAAGAAAAATAAATATAGTCCAAATCTCATAAGGATAATTTCCAACTGACGTATTTACCAATGAAATTCGATGTTTACTTTGATATCAAATTGAAATATCGCATTAAATTTCAATGTGCGAATGCAATTAAGTGTAGATTAAAAATTAAATCCAAATCAAAACACCAAATGCATACATCAAAATTAATTAGATTGAAGAACTTTCGATTAAATTAAAATTGAATTATGAAATCCGATTTTAATTATATAATCCTTGGATGCACACAATTTTTTTTTTTTATGATCAAGGCGTCCAGACCTCTAATTGAACCCGACTAATTCTCGGGGCGTTTGCAAGCCTCCCTACCCACACAAGTAACTTTACGGGAAGTGGCCTTTTGGATTCATACAATTGAACACTCGAATTGAATAAGTAATAAACACACCAATCACATGAATTAAAATCAATTCAACAAAATCTCAAAATTTAATTCAAAAGAAAATAAGATTTACTACACATAATGAGACTCAAAAAGCAACCTTTGCTTTCAATAATTAGAATTCAACTTTGTAATTTCATGTCTTGGCCTTCCTTCTTCAATCTTTCACCAGCTTTCTGATTGCAGACCAATGCTTTCTTAGGCTCCACTTGCTTTGATTTCTCAAACGCGAATCGAGCAAGCAAGGTGAGAAACCAATGATAGGGTGGTGGAAGACAAAATACATATCCTCGTCTCTTAGCCTGTAAATCTCATCCAACTTGCCGGAGTCGAAATAATAGATGAAGATCTTACGGTACATGACGATCAAGGCAGCATCGACGAAGGGATGGAAGGCGAAAACACGAGGACAGCCATAAAATTCAAGCCTACGACTCTCGTGTTTCAAAACCCATTCACTATCGCCTTCAAGTCTCCAAATTTGCAGTCGGTTGCGAATTACTACTGCCCAATAGATGTATCCTCTACACTCTCCTAAAAAACTCCAGTATCTGCAACTAAAGTTTGGCATTCGTGCCACTTTCTCAACCTTCACAACTTTCTCCATCTCCAATCTTACTAGCACTTTCGAGTCATAGCTTATATAAAAACCTCCATTCTTGAAGACTGCCTGATCAAAATCCAACAAATATTTAACTGTCTCATTCTCATTCCACTTGCCCTCCTCGGAAGAGTAAATCCAGAGAATGTCGTGGTTTACCATGATGATCTTGAAATTCAAGGACACGAGGGGGTCAAACGCCAATAGGAGAGATGATGAACTTGTCCACACCTTCAATTTTGGCTTCCTCACTGTCGACCATCTTTTGGTAGCAGGGTTACAAACGTACAATTCACTCTTCTTCTCAGAGAATGGGCAGCAGAGAAGCAACCCGTTGCAGGAATCCAAGATGACGACCTGGCATGGCAAGAAATTGAGAGTTGCGTTGATGGTGATGTTCAGGTCGTCGTCTTTATTGGCCGGTACGCTGACATATTGCGGCAATAAATCTGTGCTGACTGAGAAAAAGATGCCGGTCTTTGGGAACCGCCTTCTCGACAACAGGACCTCCTTTGCCAATCTGTGGCATTCTTTGGAGACAAGCTTGAAGATGTTGAATGACACTGGATCCAAACGCCAAAGAACCTCCAACAACACTTCATCACTCAATTTACTGATAATACTGGTGCTGCTCTCACTGTTTCTGCATATTTCCTCCTCCTTTGATGGCTTTCGATTCCTAAAAGGAATTACTCTGCTAAAAGCCCAGCTAATGCCCATAATGGTGATGATCATGTGCAACACCTTATTTCTCAATCTTAATATAATAATCATCAATGCCTAAGATAGGAAAGTAAACACTTTCCCGAAACTAATCCCTTTTCTCTCTCTTTCTCTATACATATATAGTTTCCTTTTCAAGAATCCAATCACAAGGAGTCAACGTAAGTTCCACCGAAGTTTAAAAATTAAAATAATGATTATTTAAAATGATCAAAAGTTATATATCTTAAAAATAATTTTTTTAATTCAATCATAATTAATTTTACTCAAGTCTCATATTTATTATATTTTTAACATATTCATCACATAAAGTACAAATGTTTGAAATTTAATATATAACTTTATTAATCAGATATATTAATTCAATATATAAGATTTTACCTAGAATTTCGTTAATTAACTTAGATGAGCACTGCTTCTATTTGCCTTAATTAGCACTGAATTTTTTTTTTTTTCCAATTGACCATTGCATTTCAATTTTTCGTAAAACCAAGGTTGGCTGATAAATATATATCAACTGACATGGCGAAAATTTGATCTGATTTTTGTCGAAATATCGGGCCTGTTGGTTTTAAAATATTTTTCTGATAAGCTCTTAATTCCATAATATTTCTAAATTTAAAAATATTGGTCACTACTGGCCGATATTTTTCTCAAATTTTTTTTCTTACACATGCAGGCATGTGAACAATATCCGATAGAGGCACAAATGGAGCCCACTGAAACCAGGCTTGACCAGACCATTTATGGTGTGGAGGACTCCACCCACCAAATATGAAGGAAGATTGGCAAACATTAACAACAGCTTCTAATTCATATGGCCAGGCCTAAGGTCATAGTCGTTGGTCAACAACGTGTTCTTCCTCTTATCAGTATTTTTTCTTTTCTTTTTTTCCAATCTATTCTTAGAGCAAAATCTATAATCGTGTTAATCCAAAACGGATTAGAATGATGGTCAAGAATATGTCTGAACAGAAGTTTCAAGTTCAATTCTCACTCCATCTTAAAGAGTCACTTCTCTAAATTCAATTTTTTTATGACCAAAGTGTCCAGACCTCTTAGAGTACTCGACTAATCGTCAGATTATTTGCAAGTCTTCCTATTTATACACTGGATAACTCTATAGAGAGTGGCCCTTTGGAATAAAGTGAAAATCGAACTCAAGACTTTCACTTTCTGAGGCAGGTTTATGATCATCACTCCAATCTCTTTGAGTTTACTCTCATTAAAATTATAGGTAGAAAGGTTTACACATACTTTTAAAAATTAGTCAGATACTCTGAAAAATCTAAATATTTTGGTCATAAAAAAAATCCTATTATAAATTCTTAATCCTCTAGACATGAGATCCATCCTTCATCTATACATCAATGACCCTCTAAATGCCAAAGTG
The DNA here is from genome assembly GCA_022113865.1 of Chimonanthus praecox. Classification (NCBI taxonomy): domain Eukaryota; kingdom Viridiplantae; phylum Streptophyta; class Magnoliopsida; order Laurales; family Calycanthaceae; genus Chimonanthus; species Chimonanthus praecox. Next base: position 65,855,947 of record CM039086.1, read on the forward strand.
TCCTTTAGATATGTCTAAATGGGACATAGAGACTGAAGTTTGCTGGTTAAAGGTGATGAGATATAGAGCTTGTAACAATATTTTAGTGTTTTAGGGTTTTAAATTGTTTTGAAAAGATATTTGTTGTCTCAAAATACATATAACATTTGATTAAAAAGTAAAAAAAAAAACTTTTAGACTGTAATTTTGTAGAAATATAAATCACATACCACAAAACATCATAACACCGGATTTACGTGGAAAACCCATTAGGGAAAAAACCACGATTGAAAGAGATGTTATTATTTCAGTGTAATTTTCTATGTACATCAGAGACATATTTATAAGAGAAAAAACAGGTATGAGTTCTATTTAGGACTCTGAGACCTAATTCAATTAGAACTCTATGACCCACTGGAGTTAGGACTCTGAGACCTAATGGGGTTAGGACTCAGAGTCCTACTCACTCTCTCTTTTCCATTTCAACACTCCCCCTCAAGTTGGTGCGAAAATATCGATTGAGCCCAACTTGGACAAAATATCTTGGAATTTAACAGCGAAGAGACTTTTTGTGAAGATATCTGCTAACTGTTGATCACTGCGAGCAAACGGAGTAGAAATAACATTAGCTTGTAAATTTTCTCAAACAAAATGACAATCCACCTCAATGTGTTTGGTTCTCTCATGAAACACCGGATTTGAAGCAATGTGAATGGCACTTGATTATCACAAAACATTAGTGTTGGCTGATTAGAACTAAAACCCAAATCTTGCAATAAGGATCGAAGCCAAATAACTTCACTGGTGGTTAAGGCCATTGCACGATATTCTCCTTCTACACTTGATCTTGCAACAGCACTCTGCTTTTTACTTTTCCAAGTTACCAGATTTCCTCCCACAAATGTACAATATCCTGTTGTAGATCGTCGATCAACTGGACAACCTGCCCAATCAGCATCAGTGTAAGCAGTAATGGAACTATTTCCATTCTTCCGCATCCATATTCCCCTTCCTGGAGAACCCTTCAAATATTGTAAAATTCGATTAACAGCATTCATGTGAGTAACTGTAGGTGCATGCATAAATCTGCTGACTAGACTGACTGCATAGGAAATATCTGGCCTAGTGATCGTAAGATAAATCAATCGACCAACCAACCTTTGAAACTGACCAATATCAGATAACAATTCTCCATCATTATCAAGCTTACCTCCACTGTCAATTGGAGTATCTGATGGTTTAACTCCCATCTTTCCAATATCCTGCAACAGGTCCAGCACATATTTTCTTTGATTAAGAAATATGCCCTTCTTTGAGTAGGCAACTTCTAATCCAAGAGAATAGTTTAACACTCCCAGATCTTTGATAGCAAATCTCTTATGCAGTAGACTCTTAAGTCTTGTAATTTCATTTTTGTCATCACCTGTGATCACTATATCATCAACATATACTAAAACAACAGTTGTACCACACATACCTTTTTTTACAAACAACGAAGAATCAGCCGCACTCCTTTTAAGTCCATTACTCATGAGAACAGAACTGAGCTTAGCATACCACGCATGGGGAGATTGCTTAAGTCCATATATGGCCTTTTTTAGCTTGCACACAAATCCAACTTTGGATTCTTGTGAATGTCCTGGTGGAACACTCATATACACCTCCTCTTCTAGGTCACCATGCAAGAAGGCATTTTTTACATCCATCTGAGATAATTTCCAACCCTGATTTGCTGCTAACGAGAGAATCACTCGAAAAGTATTTATCTTTGCAACAGGTGCAAAAGTCTCTGTGTAATCTTCTCTATATGTTTGTGTAAAACCTTTGGCAACCAGTCTTGCCTTGTGTCGCTCCACAGTTCCATCACTTTTATATTTGATTTTGTATATCCAACGACACCCAACTGTCTTCTTTCCGATAGGCAATTTGACTATATTCCAAGTTTTATTATCATCAAGTGCTTGCAATTCTTCTTTCATTGCCTGTCGCCAAACAGATATGGAATTTAGCTTCACGAAATGTCTTGGTTCTTGTTCACTGGACATTGCACTCAAGAAGGCCAAATGAGACGGAGTAACATTATCATATGTCAGAGAAGCCTCCATTGGGTATGGTACAAGCATGATAAGTGAAGAAATCTTTCATTCCTTTTGGAGGACGAGTTCTCTACTCGATCTCCGTAATGGAAGGGGAGGAGCCGGTATGTCAGTTGTTGGAGAAATCGGCTGAATTACTGCAGATGTAGTCTCAGTAGAAGCTGTCAGTATTTCAATAGCTGCAGACATTGGTTGGTTATCTGGAGATATAATCACCGTATTTCTGCTACAAGAGATATCATCAAGTACAGTAGGAAGAGGTACCAAATCAGATAAGTTCTCCCCCTGGGACCGATTCCCAGAATCACTATGAACGGAGAAATACACTTCAGATTCAGCGAAGCGCACATCACGGGAGACAATGAGCTTGCGAGATGCGGGGTCATAACAAATGTACCCATTCTGTGAGGAAGAATAGCCGAAAAAAACACATCTGATAGATCTGGCATCTAACTTGTCACGATGAAGAGGTTGGCGGTGTACATAACAGACACACCCAAACACACGCAGATGCGACAAAACAAGCTTTCTATTCTTCAACATTTCCAATGGTGATTTAAAATTGTTAACCCGACTAGGAAGTCGATTAATCAAATAGATGGCCGTCAGAACACCATGAGACTAGTACCTCTTAGGAATATTCATTTGAAACATAAGAGCTCGTGCAGTTTCTAAGATGTGACGATTTTTCAGTTCTGACACACCATTCTGTTGTGGTGTACCCACGCAGCTAGTTTGATGAATGATGCCGTGGCTATGAAAATATTCGGCAAAAGTAGCATTGACATATTCAGTGCCATTGTCAGAGCAAAAAATTTTCACCTTGGCATGAAATTGGGTAGTGATCATATTGTGAAAAACTTTGAAAGCAGAAAACACCTCATTCTTAGATTTAAGTAAGTACAACCATATAACACGGGTACAATCATCAATGAATAAAACAAAATATTTAAAACCATCATAAGAAGCAACTGGAGCACTCCATACATCAGAATGAATCAAAGCAAAATGTTCAACAGACTTAGAACTAGAAGAAACAAATGGTAAACGAGTTTGTTTAGAAAATTGACAGACATCACAAACATTAGACGGAACAGAAACGGAAGGAAAAAGATAAGACAAAATACGACTTGAAGGATGTCCAAGCCGTTGATGCAAAATTCGACTCTCTACGATGTGCGTGACATTGTAGGCCTTAGGAGGTGAATGGAGCAAGTATAACCCATTGGAATATGTGCCTTTACCAATCGTCTTCTTGGAAGTTCGATCCTGAAAGACGACAGAGTTAGGAGAAAAAATGACATCACAGTTCAAAGCATTAGTAAGTTTTCCAACAGACAAGAGTTGAGTGGAAAAGAAGGGACAACAAGGGCAGTAGAAGAGATGTTATTTGAAAAAGAAATCAATTTGACCACTGCCGGCAACCGGAACCACAGTTCCATTAGCTAAATAGACATCATGTTTACGGCATGATGTGGAAAAATCAGACACCGAAGAGGGAGAATTGGCCATATGATCAGTAGCACCAGAGTCAATAATCCAAGACGGACCAGTACAATGAAAAGCAACAGAAGCATGAATGGTACCTGCTATATGAGACGAGGAAGACAGATTTGTAGGAGGCAAAGACTGACGTAGATCGCATAAGATTTGACTCAACTGATCCAGAGTGGTAGAAGTATCTGCGACATTAGCCTTGTCTCTCTTTTTTCCTTTAAAGTTAGGTTTGAGATGAGGATGTAACAACCAACAACGTTCTTTGGAGTGTCCAACCTTGCCACAATGATCACAACGAATAGTGTCCCGTCGGCCTTATTCGGAATCAGAACCTTCTTCTTCTCAGACTCAGAGGAGGATCGGCGCTCATTTTTATGAGTCACAAAAGCACTGGAGGAGGAGTTCTCTGAGGATGCAGGAAGAGCAGCAGTCATAGTTTCTTGTCGCGTTTCTTCGCGTTGAATTATAGCACAAACAACGATCCAAGAGAGTAGCGGATCAGTCATAAGGATGTTACTCCGCAAATATTCATATTTTGGCCCCAGGGCCCTAAGTAAAGAGAAAACTTGATCCTCTTCATCGCGGTGCAAAAGAGTTTGTGCATCAGTGGTATGAGGACGATACAAATGGAGCTCATCCCATAGCCTTTTCATATGTCCAGTAAGATCGCAAAATCTCCGTTCGCCTTGCAGCGCAATCGTAATCTCATTTTGAATTTGAAACACCCGAGCGATATTATTTCGACTGCCATACATGCCTGTCACAGAATCCCATAATTCCTTTACAGAATCGGAGAATGTAAAAATTCCAGCAATGTGGGGTTCCATAGAATTAAGAAGCCATGATCGTACCAGTTGATCATTAGATAGCCAATTATCATAAGCAGAGTCACTATCTGGAGGATCTTCCGAAGTAGTAGCTTGAGTTTTAGAGGCGGAGGCCGGTGCAGGAGGCACAATCTTGCCATTGATAAAACCCAACTTTTTTTTACTACCAAGAGATAAGTGAACAGCCCTAGACCAAAGAACATAGTTATTTGTATTCAAGAGAACAGAAGAAAGTTTCAGACTAGGATTGCAGTCGGAGTCACCCATTGAGGGTTCTTTTTTTTTTTGTCTATCTGTGAGACTGTTGGGCGCGCTTGGTCAAGGGAACAGCAAATGTGGTCAGAGGGGTGAATGCTGATGGTTGCTGCAAATAGTAATACCTCACAGGAAAGTGCAGATCGGAACACCTCTGTCTGTGACTGCCGTGTGATAGGAACGTATCTGGTAGCGGCGGCCTGGTCGCGGATAGGCACTGAATTGGTTTCTGCAACCAAACCGACAATCCAAAAACGTTGGGCTGAAACAGAGCTGTCATCACCGGCAAAAAAACGCAGGCTTATCCCAGCCAATGCGTGCCACCCGATGTAACCCAGTAGTAGTCGGCGATGGGCGATGGGCGATGGCCGGAAGCGGTGACGACCCAAGTTTTCGAGGAGATCAGACGGCTGGGCAGAGCAGCGACCGATCGGAGAGATGAAAGCTTGCGGAAGCCATATCTGAGAGAAAAACCCCAAGCAGCGAATAATCGCAGCGCCCCCTGTACAAACGGCGACGACCCTGCGTGTAGCGGAAGGCTGAAGGTCGCAGGCGGAAGAATAGATCTGAATCAGAGACACCGGACGGGATGGGAGGAAGCAGAGAGCCGATGATGACACGGAACGGAAGCAGCAGCAGGCAGTTGCTAAGGGCGTCGGAGACGACGGCAAGCGCAGCAGTTTCAGATCTGTGCTGAAATCACAGTTCAATCCTCCAGTTGAATTCTCTCTCAGTTGGGATCGCCGCGTTTTTCAGACAAGGGTAGAAACAGAGAAGGAGCCCCCAACGTCTCTGTTTATGAAAAAAAAACCTGCCAATCTGGGCTGACACTATTTTTATTTTGCTTGCCTCATCTGAAGAAACCCAGTTTGAAACATCAGAGTGGTGGAGATGGATAGATGATGGTCAGATCTGGATGGTGGAGCACTGCTGCAGTAAGGTCTTCTCTGTGTTGAAACCACCTCAGATCTGAGGCGGAATGGCCACCGCGCAACCAGATCTGAAGGACTCGAGAGACGGCGGCAGCGAAATCCAACTCGGGCGGCAGCAAGAGTAGATCGGCGGGGTCTGAACAGATCGACCGGATCTGTACGCCGGAGCTGCAAACGTCAGAGCTGCTGATCGGAGAGTGTCAACGGCCAACCGACTGAAGCCAATCGGAGCTGAGGTGTCAAAGAGTAGAAACCCACAAAAGCACAGTGACGAGAGGTGTTGGAAAAAAAAATTCGGCGGTGATGCTAATGTGGATCGGTGTGAGAGTAAGTGCTGCCCAGATCGGGAATAAGCAAGACAGCCGGATTTGTCTGTGATGTGAATAGATCGGGACACACCCCAACTAGGCGGCAAGAGCCGATAATGTCTTCGATTCGGATTGAAGTCTGACTGATACCATGTGGAAATATAAATCACATACCACAAAACATCATACACCGGATTTACGTGGAAAACCCATTAGGGAAAAAACCACGATTGAAAGAGATGTTATTATTTCAGTGTAATTTTCTATGTACATCAGAGACATATTTATAAGAGAAAAAACAGGTATGAGTTCTATTTAGGACTCTGAGACCTAATTCAATTAGAACTCTATGACCCACTAGAGTTAGGACTCTGAGACCTAATGGGGTTAGGACTCAGAGTCCTACTCACTCTCTCTTTTCCATTTCAACAAATTTCAAAAAATGGGCTGAAATGCACGACTTTCTACCGAATTCAGCCAAAATTTAGATTCGCTGGAGTAATTTAAATATTTTAAAAAGAATATAGATATTTTGATGCTGAATAAGCTTAAAGTAAGAAATTTTAAATTTTAACTTTAGATTTTTTTAGTTCACATGTACTGTGAAGATTCATAAATTTTACTTATATAAATTAGTGCCAACTATCGAATTTGCAATTATGTAAAAACTTTTATAAATTATTAGTTTGTGCAGTACTTAATCAATTAGTGGGCCCATCTCATATGTGTAGAATTTATAGATTTTTAAACTAAAAACGATCTCGGCAACCTCCTAAAAGGTTAAAAATTATTATAGTCGGCTTGATAAGTAAAAAAAAAATAGAGAAAAAGACAAGTTTTGATGTTTATATCACATGCCAGCCCAGTAGAAAAAGATCACATAAGGCCAACAAAGAAAGCCATCAAAATCATTGTTAGAATGAAGAAAGGAAAATAAAAAAAATCGTATTTTATATGAAGAATTAATGAATGTATTTTGTACATCTACTAATCAACAGAACAAGAACCAGTATATTTTCTTAATCTAATAGATCAGAAAGGCCTCTTCAGCTGCTTCAAATCCATGGAATCAATACACTCCCCATTTGACCTGTAGACATTCAAGAGCTTCAAGAGATCTGTTGCCTTCTCCTTTGTCTTTTCACCACTCGCCACCTGCAACACCAACAAAACCTTCTGGAATACCCCAACCATCAAAGCCTCCACCATTATCCTCCCATCCTCTCCCTTGTAATTCTTGCATAGCTTCCAAAGAGCAGATACAGCGAATTCCGTTGCAAGCTCCGTTACTCGGAACAACTTCTTCACCAATACCGGCATCGCCAGCGCGTGATCATATGCCTTCTCTCGCCCTTCTTTGCAAGAGAATATGCCGTCCAGAACGCCTAATATCTTCTCAGATGTGCCCTTGTCGGCGTCCACGAGCATTTCCAAGAGGAAAGACACAAGACCCATCTCTACAATTCTCGACGCCGCTGACGGGGAAGATGAAACCAAGTAGAAGATGACCAATAAAGAAGCCTTTGTCGTCGTGGGGCATATGGGCTCTTTGATTACCTTCACTAGAGATTCTATCAATTCCTCTGTTCTCATCAAGGTGTCCACTTGGGATTTATCTGAAGAAGCAAGCTCTTTCATGGCAAAGACAGCACTGCGTCTTCCGGCCAAAGATCCACATTTTAAAAACCAAAGCAAGCAATTCAAAGATGAGCGCGACCCAAGTTGCAATCTGGCCTCATCATCCAGTGGGAACATCCACGTCAAAACTGATAAAATTGCCTCCGACACAGGAGGATAATTATCTGGTGAAGCAGCTGCAAACGTGTTGAAGGCCGTAGACAAGGCCCGGCCGGAACCGCTTGCGACAATGCACCGCCGGTTTCGTTCACTTTGTTTCGCCAATGAGTTAATCTTCTTCACCAATTCATAGCACCTCTTGTCGTCCCCATATCTGCTCTTTGTACTAATTTGGTCAAGGATGTCCGACACCTCCATCTCAGTCACCGGAATGTGGGGCGTGGGAATCCTCTCAATGCCAAATGACCGATTCTTGACGCACCAGTCCTGTATCATTCTCCGAATTGTGTGGTTGGGGATCAGTTCGAGACCGTTCAGCTCCTGGTTCGTGACAGGGCACGTGCAGTTCCCAGCATCAAGCCATGCTTCTATGCTCTCACGGTCATATGTAATCCCGGTGAACAGAGTCACCGGATCTTTCATTAGATCGAGGGATATCGGGCATCTGAAGTGGGTTGGGATAGTCAATTCCATCTCCGTATCCCCCGATAGCTTCTTCCCGCCGAACAGACTTCGCCGGCCAGCTTTCCGAATTCTGAACATGGGTAATGCCTGATGAGAGAAGAAGGGAGAAAAAGAGGGCAGAAATATAGACAGATAGATTAGAGATGATGTGTCTGAGTGAGATTTGGATCCTTGATAAACTGATGTATAGATAGAGAGAGAGATGTTTGTGTGTTTGTGAGATTGGAGAGGAATTGGTGTCTATAAATATGTCAATTAATCAAAGTTCATACATGTGGAATAATTGAGGGAAGGAGAGGAATGGGCATGGATTTGACCGTTGAAATTTGAACGGGTAAAAGGGTCTACAGAAAGGAAAAAGGTTAACAGAGAGAATTGAATGAATTGGCACTACTGTGTAGGAAGTAGACGTTTGAAGTTTGAAGTTAAGACCGAGGGCCAGTCAACGACGGTGAGGACTTTGACCTAGCCGCGTCTTTTGCGGGTCGGTCTTCGTACCGCTATTTCTATATTTGCACGTTTACTGTAGGCAGGTAAAAAGAGGGACCAGGTCGGCATAGGTTGGCCCGCCGCTTTACACGGTAGTACGGAGTCAGTAAAGGCACGGGTAGGGTGGGATACGGATTTGAGGGATAGTATTAATTAAATGGTCAACCTTCAATGTATTGAAACAAAATTCAAATTTCATAAAGTATATAGTTAATACTTAGAAAAAATACTTAAAAATAATAACACTTAAAATGCAAAAATTAATTACAAGTATTTAGTTAATACTTAGAAAAGAAATTGAAAATTGGAAAAACACTTATAACGAGCTCATGTTTCAATAAAAGTTAGCAATGTAGGAAATGATTACAATTTTATTTAGGCCGCAATTCTAACATGGGACTTTTCTGTTAGGGGACACGAGTTTTTAAAATTTCAAGTGAAAAGTTCATTTTACCCTCCATCTTCCATATCTCTTTAAAAAGTAAATATTAGCTGTGTACCTACTTTTGAATTGAGCGGTGCATTGATAATTTCGAGCGGGTGCACCACTCATATTTCATTGATAATTTTCAAAAACTCAGTGCTCAGTGTCTCTTTTAAAACTTCAAAGTTATTTTTTAAGTACTTTATATTTCCAAAAAATTTCAAATTGAATATCAACTAATTACAATTACCTGGTAAAAACACTTTAAGACTTTAAGGTCTTTTGACACTTCCAAACATTTAAAACACAGTTTTACAAATAAAGGTATCCCTTGACTGTGCCGAAACACATTTAGGAGTGTTGACGTCTTAAAGTATTTTTATCATATTATCGTAATTAGTCTTGATATTCAATTTGAGAAATTTTGAAAATACACAGTGCTTAAAAAGTAATGGTGTATGTTGCAGATGTTATAGTAATGCATAGTGCATTAATTAAATAATAAAATCTCTTTAAAATTTTAAAGTTATTTTTTAAGAATTATGTATTTTCAAAAAATTTTCAAATTAAATATCCGAACTAATTACGATAACCTGATAAAAATATTTTAAGACTTTAAGGTCTTTTGACATTCCCAAATGTATTTTCGGCACAGCCGAGGATACCATTATTTGTAAAATACTGTGTTTTAAGCATTTAGGAGTGTCAAAAAACCTTGAAGTCTTAAAGTATTTTTATCAGGTTATTATAATTAGTACTGGATATTCAATTTTAGAAATTTTGGAAATATACTGTGTTTAAAAAATAACTTTGAAGTTTTAAAAGAGATACTGAACACTTAGTTTTTGAAAATTATCAGCGAAATTCTGGGCAATGCATCTCTCAAAATTATCAGTGCACCGCTCAGCTCAAAAGCAAATAAACCGTTGGCGTTTGCTTTTTAAAGAGATATGGAAAATGAAGAGTAAAATAGATTTTTCATTTGAAATTTTGGAACCTGTCTCCAGCAGACAAGTGAGATAGGGCGGCCTTTTATTTATATAAATAAGTATGTCAAAAAGTTGAGCATGAATATGCACAAGTATAATATATTTAATTTGAAATATTTGGAGAGTAAAAATTCAGCTATATTATTATGTAAATTCAACATATTTGTGTGTCTTTCTAAGTTAAAAGAAATACTTAAAATTAAATTCTATCAAATTTTAAGAAATTTAACTTTCAATGGTTTAAACTGAATAATTCAAATAGAGTCAATTTTGTATAAATTTTAATTCATTGATGAAATGAAAATAGAGGCTAAAAAATCTCATTGCTCATGAATAGGATAGCTTAGATGAAACTAATTTTTAAGATCAATATATAAGTAATATGGCATGAATATAATCCATTAAAGTTAAATTTAAATTTTAAAATAATATTTTAAGTTTTTAACTTTAAATTTATTGCTGAGATAGAACCCGTCAAGTAAGGCCCGAATAGTGCGGCGAACATTCGCCTGAGCTCTTTAGACTCTTGGACACGAGCTCCGACTTCAGACGATTACGTCCAATCAGTTCACATGCCAACGTGATAAAAGGAAATAAGATTGGCTGGGCCTCACATATGGACGGCTTGGATCTTCTTGGTACGTACGCGGATGGGATATACAAGCGTGTGTTTGTGAGCTTGGTTAGAGGCGGTAGGCCGACGCGCTTACACGGACCCAACGTGTATATACCAACGTAAATAGTTAAATAAATAAAATCAACGTCTGAAATCGAAATATAGCTTTGGATACCTTTCTCTCTACCGACAAGGGTATAATTTACCTGGTTATCTTCCATTTTATAAACTGAAAAGTTGTGGATTCGAGTCTCCATGACCTATCAATCCATAACCTAACATTAAGATGCTTCAGGAATAGTGAACTCATCTGCGAGTTTTAATAGAACTGTGTGTAACGCCCCATCCCTTTACGGCCTAAATGGGTCGTGGCCGCTTAACTGCAGAGTGAACGAACGTGATCTAATGCATTACGCTTCTAATGGGTCTTACATCACAGATTTATAGATGGGAAAATGAATATTTTTTTTTTTAAATTATAAATGAAATGACAAAGCCATCATTTAAATATCTTTTTGCAAATAAAACTTCATAAGGAGAAAAACCTTGTCTAAATAATAAATAGATGAATCATCTAAGAATTTTTGGTAAAATTTCAAAACATTAGATGATTTAGTCAAATAGGGTGTTTGATGATTAAAATAAAATATATACCTTAGAAATAATACCATGTAAAAATGATAATAACTTCTTGCAAGTTTAAATCATAAATTTTGTTAATCACTTAAGATGGATGAAAGTGTATAAAGAAAACCCACCAAAGGGTTCGGTTGAAAAAGCATTTTGGTCGGTTTGGCGTTGTAACAAAGATTTAAATACGTGGATAGGAATATCTAAGTTTGAAGATGGGTTTACAAAATATACTCAGGTAGGTAGGTCTAAAACATAGCATGCATTTAGTCTAAGGAAATAAAATAAGTTAAGGGAAGCCCAAGAAAACATGTGTAATTTCACTGGATGAGGAAAAAGAGACAAGTCCAAAATCATCAATTAATTTAGACTCGGCATTTAGACACCTCCATTTTCTGTCAGCAGACACCGCATTTTGAATTTTTAGTAGAAATTACGTTTTTGCCCTTCCGTGTGAAATCGTGCGATTGAACAAACAGTTCGTTTTCGTTTCGATCGATCTTATGCGTATACAATCGTGCGATTGATTTCTGGGATCGTGCAATCGATTCCAAGCGTGCGATCGATTTCAAGGATCGTACGATTGATTCTAGGAATCGTGCGATTGATTCTCCAAATGAAGTGGAGAGAGATTTTCAAAAGAGTTCATTTCTCAACCGATTTTTACAAATAAGGTATCAAAATTCATACACTCTGAATTTTATGAACTCCGTGACTGATTTTAAGTGAAAAGGGTGTAGTTTTGGACTTAAAAAATCGTATCTAAAAAATTAAGGAAAAATTATGAACTCCGAGCCAATCGTGCAAAGGTAACAGTTAGCAGAGAGGCTGCTTCTCGACCGATTTTTACAAACAAGTTATTAAAATTCATTTACTCTGAATTTTATGAACTCTGGGATTAATTTTAAGTGAAAATGGTATACTTTTGGGCTTAAAAATTTATATCAAAAGAATTAAGAGTGAAGATAATTTTTCCTTAATTATTTGGGTAGGATTTTTTAAATCCAAAACTATTCCCTTTTCACTTAAAATCAGTTCCGGAGTTCATAAAATTCAGAGTAAATGAATTTTGATAACTTGTTTGTAAAAATCGATCGAGAAATGACCTCTTTTGAAAATCCCTCTCCACTCTATTTGGATAATCAATCGTACGATTCCTGGAATCAATCGCACGATCCCTGGAATCGATCGCACGATCTGGAATCAATCGTATGATTATATACGCCTTAAGATCGATCGATCGAAGCGAAAACGAACTGTCTGTTCAATCGCACGATTTCATATAGAAGGGCAGAAACTTAATTTCTACTAAAAATTCAAAATGCGGTATCTGCTTAAAGAAAATAGAAGTGTCTAAATGCCAAGCCTTAATTTATTCTAATAACCAAGTAAAATAAAGAATAAGGACTTGAATTTTTATTCTAATAGAATAATGTTGTAGGCTGCATGAATGAAAACATGTAGAATTTTAGACAATAATAAAAGTAGGGAGGGAGGCTTATCTTAAAAGGGACAACATTTAAACGGAGGCTTATCTTAAAAGGGACAACATTTAAACGGTTGCAAGTGGGCAGTACCTAGCGACGGTGGAAGGAACAAGAGGAGTGGGTAGCAGCAACAGCGATCGTTGGTTGGGAGAGAGATGTATCGACAGAGGATAAGGGCTTCGTATAGATTTATTAAAAAAAGGGTCGGCTAAGGAGTTCTAGCCTAGAAGAATTGAAGGTATTTCCTTATTTTGGAGATCTTTCCACGTTTGTTTGGGCTGGACAGGTTGGCACAAATCCTAGGAGACTTCTAGTTCGAAAGAGAGATGAATCGAAAGACGGATTCCGTGAGTAGAATTAAAAGAAACTTCCAACGAGAGAGAGAGAGAGAGAGAGAGAGAGAAGGAAGAATAGGAGAGCTACCGTGTATTCTATTTTAGGGTTTTGCAAGGTTCACATGGGCATGGGTAATAATAGAATTGGAGATAATCGGCCACAGCAAAATTCTCGAATGGGACTGGGTTTTCCTCAATTTTACATAATGGTATTTTCAAAAATAATTAATAGAAATAAGAAGAAGCGTGTAAGAGACTTATTTCCTACATTACTTATTTAGTTGGGTATTTTCCACTGGTTAAATTTATCTTTCCAAATAACATCATAATTTGTTTTCTTTTAAATATTCAACCGAACTTGTCTTATGACTAATTTATTTAATTTATATAATTTATCACCAATTAAATTATTTCAATTGTATAAACTATTTGAGGGAAAAAATGTGTGTGCAATGGGTGCTAACTAAAATTCTAAGTGTGTTACTCTAAATAATCTTGAAAAGGTAAAACAAACAAACATACACATCATGACCTTAATCCAATTACACTCTAACTCTACTCATTTATCTTAACCTTCTATCTGGGACAGAGTCATTACATTATGTCTGAATTTCCCACACGTTAATTCAAAAAAAAAAAAAAACTCATATCTTTTTTTCTTTTTCTTTTCAAAATCAAAATTTTGGATTTCTTATTTCATTAGTTCTTAAAATATGTGTAAACCTCCTAAATTATTCATGTAACATACATAACAACAAGAAGTGACTCTTTTTCTAATTTTTAAGATTATATATTTGTTGGAAAAAATTTATAGAAAAAAATATATGATAAAATTCTTAAGCAAAATTATCTCTTGTTAAAATTTTATAAAGGGTGCCAATATAGACACCGACGTTTTCTGCAAATTACCATTCTGCCCTTCACGCATGAAGGAATCAATCGGTTGATGCTCGAACGAGTGGAAGAAAACAGTAAAACAGATCGATCGCACGATGAAGCGATCGATCTGTTTTCGAATAAAAAAATCAAGAGCGTAACGGATCGATCGCACGATCGTGCGATCGATCTGTTTAAAAATAATTATATTATTTAAAAAATAAAATTTCCTTTAAAACTTTAAAGTTATTTTTTAAGCATTGTGTATTTTCAAAATTTCTCAAATTGAATATCTGGACTAATTATAATAACCTGATAAAAATACTTTAAGAGTTCAAGGTCCTTTGACACTCCTAAATATTTAAAACACAGTATTTTACAAATAAGGGTATCCCTAGGGTATGTCAAAAATACATTTAGGAGTGTTAAAAGACCTTGAAGTCTTAAAATATTTTTATCAGGTTATCGTAATTAGTTCGGATATTTAATTTGAGAAATTTTAAAAATACACAGTGCTTAAAAAATAACGTTAAAGTTTTATCTTTCCTTTAAAACTTTACAGTTATTTCTTAGGTACTGTGTATTTTCAAAATTTCTGAAATTCAATATCCAGACTAATTACGATAACCTGATAAAAATACTTTAAAACTTCAAAGTCTTTTGACATTCCTAAATATTTAAAACACAGTATTTTACAAATAAGGGTATCCCTAGGGTATGTCAAAAACACATTTAGGAGTGTCAAAAGACCTTAAAGTCTTAAAGTATTTTTATCAGGTTATCGTAATTAGTCCGGATATTTAATTTTAAAATTTTTGAAAATACACAGTGCCTAAGAAATAACTTTAAAGTTTTAAAGGAAAGATAAAACTTTAACGTTATTTTTTAAGCACTGTGTATTTTTAAAATTTCTTAAATTAAATATCCGGACTAATTACGATAACCTGATAAAAATACTTTAAGACTTCAAGGTCTTTTAACACTCCTAAATGTGTTTTTGACATACCCTAGGGATACCCTTATTTGTAAAATACTGTGTTTTAAATATTTAGGAGTGTCAAAAGACTTTGAAGTCTTAAAGTATTTTTATCAGGTTATCGTAATTAGTCCGGATATTGAATTTCAGAAATTTTGAAAATACACAGTGCCTAAAAAATAACTTTAAAATTTTAAAAGAAATTTTATTATTTAAATAATATAATTATTTTTAAACAGGGTGCGATCGATCTGTTACGCTCCTGATTTTTTCATTTGAAAACAGATCGATCGCTTCATCATGCGATCGATCTGTTTTACTGTTTTCTTCCACCCGTTTGGGCATCAATCGATCGATTCCTTCATGCGTGAAGGGCAGAATGGTAATTTTCACTTAAAATCTAAAATTCAGTGTCTGCTGGCAGAATATTGGCACCCTTTTATAAATTGTGAAAGTTATACTAAATGACATGACAGTAAACAATTAATTTATCTTTACTTTTAGACCAGAAAGTTGTACAATCCTCTGAATTCTTTCTAAAATCGACACCGTCGACCATTTCCAATATAATCAAGAAGCTTTAGCTTCCGTGTCTGACCATCTATGGGCACGACTAGAGTGGTGTTAACCCTGGGTTGAGTTGAGACCTGAGATAGGGGGAAGTTTTAGCAAGCCTATCAAAAGTAAACCACGTTGAACCTTCGCCTAAACCTGCCATGGGTTTATAAAATATTAAAATATGTGCAAAACATATGTATTATACCTGAAGAATGTATACGAATATATTAGAGCAAAACTAAGAAACGTCTTGTTGGGTCGTTTGTTCAGGTGCATAGCCTCTAAATATTGGATAAACAGTTCCACAACTCATTTGTCTTTATATTTACTGAAAATTGAGACATTAAATTAAGATGATTTAATTTTTACCAAACGCCATTAAAAACTCGAGAAATTTTAAATATAGTCGGATTGAATTATACCTAAATTTAAAATATAAAATCTGTCATCTTCATGCTCACTTAAAACTTTTATTAAGAGTTCACACCAATTTTTATAAATCACTTCACAACAGATAATCTTTCTTAAAAATCTCACTTTTTATAAAAAAAAATTTATGACTAAGATGTTCGTTCAGGACTCTAAGAGAATGTGTAAGTCTCCCTACCCTCTACACACCGAATAACTTTATAGAAAGTGACTCTTTAAAGTAGAGTGTGAATCAAACTCAAGACTCTCATTTACTTAAACAGATTTTTAATTATCACTCCACTTCCTTCATATTTATAATATTTAATTTAAATTGTAATTTTATATATATATATATATATATACATTTTGCATCTCTGACGTATCATTAACAATCAAAAATAGGAGCGTTGATTGTCACCAATGAGATCATTCCTCTTTGATGAAAATGTTCATTTGATCGGTGAGATTCTCTCTCGGCAATGATCCATAACAGGAAACTGGTGATACGGGATGGGGAAGGTGAAAAAAACCTAACACTTGTCGAATTTTAAACAAATTTAATATAATATATTAGCACATTTATAATAGACTACATTAAGATAATATTAAATAAATAAGAAGAGAATGAAGACTATATAAAATAGTTCAAATATATCATATCAGGGGTACAAATATCGGTCGATACATATCGTGTCGACCGATATGTACCGGTTTTGAAGTAGTGAATATCGGCCGATATATATCGTTATCGGTCGATATTCACAATATCGACTGAAATATCAGCTGTATTATATCGGCCCATATCGACTTGAAAGAGAAAAATATCGTCGATATATTGGCCGATAACGATTTTTAAACCCCTGTATCATATTACATTGTCCTCTGAGTTAATAAAAATATTATTTTTAGTATCTAGAATAAAAATGGATGAAATAAGATGTGAACCTTAGTGAAATGGATAAGTATAGCGGATACTTTGATTGAAAAGTTAAGTGTTTTGATAAGTCAAATTAAATTATGAAGTCTATTTTATAATTAAAAATAGAATATTAATTGATCGTGATAACACACTTTTAAAATGGAATCCATCAAATCATCTTAGGCTTTTACTATTTAAAATCACAATAAAATCTTTTGAAAATGTTTTCACTTATAATATCTAATTCAATGGTGAAGATCATCAAATTGATATGGATTAAGATTGAATCTAAAAATGAAGGTGAGAATAATAAATCAATTTAGAAAGGGGTTTTTATGTTTCCTCAAATTAGGTTTTTTTTTTTACCACTTAATTCGGCTTTTATTGCATTGGACATGCTAAATCAATTTAGATACAAAATAAGCCTAACTAGAACATGAGTTAGGTCGAACCATTCTTTTTTTAACTTTTTCATGTGGGCTGGAGCTCAGCCCAATCCAACTTCTATCCTAGCTGGCAAAAGGAGTTCTGGATTATTCGGGTCCACGTCATTGTGGGTGGACTGGGCCCACACCACGAGGGCCGAGCTGGATCTAACTGTTATGCACTGGCATTTTCCTTTTTCAAAAAGGATATGGGATAAGTACGGCATGATGGCGGGCTAATCTTGTTAAGCGGGGCGCAACTCTCATCTGATGAAAGCAACGTACCCTATGCTGCCACGTGTCGATCTTTCAACAACTCTTACACGTCACAGCTCAAACGTAGTCTGTCTCCTCCCTTCCATGTACGTGGGATCCACTCCTTAGTTAGGATCAACGGATCAATAGATAAATAATTCAATCACAGCTCAAACGGAGTCTGTCTCCTCCCTTCCATGTACGTGGGATCCACTCCTTAGTTAGGATCGACTGATCAATAGATAAATAATTCAATACCCTGCGCCTCTTCCTATGGAATTTTATATTTAAATTTCATTTTTTATTTAAAAAGTATTAAATCTCAATATTTTATTATATTAAATAATAGATCATAACATTAACTATTTTTAAAACGTATTTATTATAAATTAAAATACAATATAGAGTCTCTTATTTCACCTTATTTCATATTCATTTGAATTCAATTATGAATAATTTTCGTACATGGTTGATATTATATTCATTAATAATTTTAAAAAATATTAAATATAAAAAAATTCTTTGATTTAAAAGTATGTTTCACGTGTAAAATTAACTCAAGTATAACATATATTATATAGAAAATCTCATTTAATCATTTTAATTTAAAAACTGCGTTTAAGACTTTGATCCAATTTTAAAATGCATTTTACTCAGGTATTTTTCCCTTGTGTCAAATCTGAATAAATCCACTTAATAGGTTTAATGTAGCTTTAACAAATATTTTTACACAAGTTTAAGTTTAGTTCTTATTTTAAGTATAAATATTATTATAAATAAACTTTTTGTCCCTTGGACAACCCAAGTAACAAAATTTATCATGCAATGCTATTAATCAACTATGCATAATTTAAACTCCAATTTTATATATAAAAAAAAATTATATGATTGCACCCTTCATATCTTGGTTAATTAGTTTATGTCATTTGTTACTTAAGCCGACTAGGTTTTTCAATTATATTACAAACGGAAATAAATAATTTAATAATATAAAAATAGAGGTCATTAAAAATATGGGAAGTGATTTGTGCACCTCCCATTTTACCCATGTTGCACTCCTTCAATTTTTTTTTCCAATTTTGCCCTCCACCCATCTTTTCTCCATTTCCATCATTTTTAGGTGGGGGGCAAAATTGGAAAAAACAATTGAAGGAGTGCACCATGGGTAAAATGGGAGGGGTGCACAAATCATTTCTCTAAAAATATAGTATAAAAAATAATTTTTTTAATGACAATCATAATAAAATTACATGACAAATATTTATTTTTTATTTTTTCAAGTACTCTTAGTAAGAAAAATAAAATTAAAAGACAAAAATATATTGAATACAGGAGTTATTTATCTTTCAAAAGATGTTTCAATTATTTATATTAGACTCAATCCATCAAATTATTAAAATAGATAGAAAAATGAGTCATCTAAGCGGTGGAGCCCATCATTTTCATGATATTGATACAATACACGTGTCCCTCTAAACTTTTTAGCAGTTTTCATGCCGAAAATGATGGGACTCGGACATAACACCAGCACTTAGTAGAAGACAAATGATGTAATTATGTATGATCTTAATATATAAATATTATTATTAATTTGATTGATTGCTTGATTAACAGATAAAAAAGAGTGATGTGGTCAAGGAGCAGTTGACATGGGCCAGTCATTCTTGAAAAATATCCTAACTAATATGTACCTACAACTGACGGAGATACCTTGGAATTGGATAAGCAAAGAATAAAAAAACAAAACAAAAAAGAGAATATCAACATGGCCCATGTGGGTCGGTGAGTTCGCCGGTCTACGCCTCTAGGCATGTGGTGACAAAGACAGAGACCCCCAGTGGACGTTGGTTGGAATTAGTACTTGGTTAGGTTATGTCGGTTCAATCACATTCTAACTTTTAAATATTTATAATAAAAATAAATTAGAATTTAATTAAGTTTTATTTTAGCTTATTTTTATAATTGTTGAAGGTGTTTAGACACTTTACTAAATTTAGTTCTTCAGCACATGTGTACATCTCTCAATTGTATTTCATATTCTTCTTTGAAAAATGATTTCAAAAATTTGAATATAAATCGAATTCAAAACTCTACTTTACGAGAGGAACCTTTGGACTATGAAAACAACCCCTCAGACCTGACTTAAGTCGAAACTTAGACTTAACCTTAAAATATTTTTGAATTGAGAAATTATTTAAGCTTTTAAAAGAGTTTCTCCTGCTGAAGATGAAGACTACTTTCTCCTCTCTTCATCTAAACAGGAAAGCTTAAAGTCCTCTAGTTTTTTTTCCATCCATCCAAATAGTCATAATAGATGCTCAATAGAAATTAATAAATACATAATTAGTCGGGAAAAACCATTTTAAGTCTCAACAGAGAATTCTGTAGAGACCCAACTAGCACCAAACTGCATATCAATTGATGGAGAGAAAAACCCATTGCTCTTTCTCCATAAGAAAGTGATTTCCTCTTTAAAAATGGAATAACTCCTTAGGTAAGAAAATAACGGTAACAACTACTGTTTTTGTGTGAAGCTTCATGTTCATTAAAAAATCTACTACTTTCAATGAAAAACACAAAAGCATCACAAAAAAAAAAAAATTGAAAACAGAATATGACAATGCCATGCAATGAGATAACATTGCTTGTTATCTATAACATTTCTGAAGTCACCATGACCGACAAAGGTACAACAAAATACAAAACAGTACCCCAAAAATACCAACATCTTTAAATCAAC
Organism: Chimonanthus praecox; assembly: GCA_022113865.1. NCBI lineage: Eukaryota > Viridiplantae > Streptophyta > Magnoliopsida > Laurales > Calycanthaceae > Chimonanthus > Chimonanthus praecox. The sequence goes on from CM039086.1 coordinate 65,876,233, forward strand.
CTTACTTACATGAAAAAAGAAAAACAGAATCAAAATCAAGAAAAAGTAGTGAGCAAACCCTCCCTAAAACCTACACAAGAAAAAAAGAATCAAAACAAAGAGCAATGAAGAAAGCATCCATCGACTCATCTACCATCACCTGATGAAAATGAGTCGGCAAACCCTGCTGGCCTGGTGGGTATGCTAGTCTGTGTGTTGTCCACACTCGCGAGGAACGAAGACGTTGCACTGCTGTCTTCAAATGCCTGCCACTTCTTGAGTGCCTGAGGCAGCGTCATATCAAGGTCGATCCCATAAATATCTTCCAAATCAGGGTCCGTCGGCTTCCAAACATCCACCAGCGACGACAGGATGTTTACAGCATGACCCATGTCGGGCCTCTGGTATGGCTCTCTTGCACAGCAGTGACCTGCAAGCTCAGCCACAGTGGTGATGCTTCCGAGAGTTTCTTCAGTGAGATCAATTGTTGGGTCAATTGCCTTTTGGAAGGTCTCCTTGTTGATCTGCATCCTCCGGAACCATGTAACCAAGTGCATGCTCTCCTCAGGTTGGCTCTCATCTATTGCCCGTCGACCTGAGACCAACTCCATCAGTATGACACCAAAGCTGAACACATCAGATTTGGTGGTTACTCGCCCAGTCACTGTCAATACACACAAACAATATCAGATTAACATTGCACACTGAGAGTTCTTCCGTTGATACAAGACCGAAACTGAAACAAAAGTCCCTGTGGAATCCACCCCAGGACCATACCAACCAGTGTACTAGTTTCCCTGTTGGTTTCATTAGCATAAACCAGTAATGCTAGCGCCTTAAAGCCTTAAAACACGTTTAGCGTATCTTTCAAAACATAAAACACATGAAATAATTTATGGTATATTGATGTTGGGCAAAACTATGTAGACCGAATCATGACTCAGTTGAATGTTTGGGGCCTAGATTGAAACAAAATTCATCATCAGAGATGTCTGGTTGCTGGACATGAATATCGTACTCATGGTACTAGAAGTATTTCTTTACTGTCTTTAACAACATCCAGAAAAGGAGGGATGAGTAAAGATTATACTAGTACAATATGAAAAAGAAGTATCTCATAACCAGAGGATTTATAGAAACACGTGAAGATGGCAAACATAGAGTTGGTGTGCCATCAAGTTCCCTTTCCATGTGAGCCCATGCTAATCCCTCAGATATAAATCTTGAAGTCCTTTCAATGGTGGCCAACACAGTCATGCCTCTGCAGAGAATAAAAAAGAATGGTCCACGGGAAGGACCATAGAGTTTGCTGGGTTCTTCTAATCTATAAGAATTGTTGGGGTATCCTCTGTAGAGAATAAAAAAGAATGGTCCACGGGAAGGACCATAGATTTTGCTGGGTTCTTCTAATCTATAAGAATTGTTGGGGTATCCTCTGTAGAGAATAAAAAAGAATGGTCCACGGGAAGGACCATAGATTTTGCTGGGTTCTTCTAATCTATAAGAATTGTTGGGGTATCCTCGGCATGTGCAACACATTAAATGGGCAATGGAGCATACTATAATCACCTTCTAAGAGAACTGCTCACCTGTTGCCATCTATAACACTAGAGTTCAATAAAATTGAGTGCAGGACTGAAGATCAGACAACAACAAAAAATACATAATAAATGTTATGTATGTCACCTGGCCAAAGGAAGTGAATAATTTCAAGAATACTGTATATCTGAAATCTGTTGCTAATCCATTTCATCCATTTTCTCTCCCTACACAAACATCTAATCTCTTTGGGTTCTTACCGAAAAGATATTCCAAGCAGGTATTCTTTAGGCACCGAATCTTATTAGTAGAAATGGATGGCTAAGACAAAGTTACAACCATCCAGATATTGGAGAAGTATCAAACGGGTAAGATTTAATCAAAGCACTTTGGGCAATCACACCAATGTAGGGCCATCAAACCAAAAATCTGAATCAGTAAACTCGAACAAGTAGAGCACGAAGGCCCTACAACTTAATAAAACAAATGGTACCATAAAGTGGCCATGTATTCATTGTCAGGTTTGAATATGACTACAGGCCTACAACTTAACTCTGTGGATACGAACCAGTACATATATGATGTAGATCTATGAATGCATGAATTTGAAGTGCACAGTAGTCACTCAGGCTTATCTTTTACTGCATCCATGCCTAATGTCCACTTAGTCTACATTATGAATCTGGCTACTGTTCTAGCAAGAAACATTTCATGGGTTCTCACTCTTTTAGATTAGATTGTGACTGAATATATTATATTCAAATTTACTGGCAGAAACAGTTTTCTACCTGTGTATTAATTTATTTCTTCAAATTTTATTCCAAAACACATCAATAATGATTTCAACGAGTTTGCACCAAACCTAGTGCAAACATCCAATTGACGCCACCTGACCCAACATGGATAGGTGGATTTAACAAGCCTTGGCTTGCGTATGGTACGTATAAAATTTCATCTTTATTAGATAAGAGAAACCGTGTTTAGGGTGGTTTGGCCATCATGTTAGCAGAGGCTAGACACGGCCACGGTGCATAGAATTGAGAGGCTATAGATCATAAGCAATGGGAGGAGAGGCCAACCATTCAAAACATAGAGGTAAGGGATAGGAAGGACATATTAGATTGTTGAGTGATTGATAGTTTGATTTACTACAGGGTTAATTGAAGAAGAAGAACTCGTAAAGCCGACCCCAAATAAGATTGGATTTTAGTTGTTGATAATGATAATGATGAAGCCATTTTTTAAAGCCCATAAAAATTTAACATGTTAAATCAATGACTTTAGAAGTCAAATTTGTGTCAAATTATATATGGGTGTAAATCAAAAAAGGGGGAGGCGGAGGGGGGAATTGGATTCATTAAGTCTATTGTGGGCCCCACAAACTAAAGTTTGGATGAGGGCCTCATGAGAACTACTCTTAGGAGAGAATTGTATATGTATGTATATGTATATGAATATGAATATACATTGTGTATATATGTGTGTATATATCAACAATGATTGGAACAACAAAACAATAGTTTACATTGACCGAGATTCCTGATCACATTGAAATGCACACTAAGAATCGCTGTATCTAATTGAATATGATTGCCAGTTTCAGAAGCATGGGGATAATAAAGTCCTGGTGAAGCGACAGCAAGAGTACATGGGTAATATGATTGTTGTCATAAAAAGGGTGCAGTTGGATACAAACCAAATGGTGATCACTTCTAATTTGTCAAAGAGATTATTATCAAAGCCACTATGCATTTGAGGAAGTGAGGAAATTGGAAACAATATTTGGAGTCAGGGTATGTTTCTCTAAATTTTCCTCTCCAAATCAACCCACAATCACAAATAGAAAGAAGAAAAAAGGGCATCGATCAAGTGTTTTTCATAGACACAATGCTCAAATATGTAGAGAGAACCCTATATTCTACCACTTATAGATGATTGCAGTTAAGTAAACACCCAAACAAATCCAAAGCAAAGTGCAAAGAGAGAGGTACCTGCATATTCTGGTGCAAGATACCCAAACGTCCCTGCAAGTCTGGTCTCAATCGAACACTTCCCTTCTGGTGCAAGACGGACAAGCCCAAAATCTGCAACCTTGGCCCTCATGTCATCTCCAAGAAGAATGTTAGAGGGCTTGAGATCCCTGTGAATGAAGCTCTGATGAGCCAAGCTGTGCAAATATTCAACTCCTCTAGCCACGTCCAATGCAATGGTCAGCCTCTTTGACCATTCCAATGGCTTCAAGCCTTCCTCCTTCCAGTCAAAAAGATGGCGACTGAGAGTCCCTTGTGGCATGTATTCATATACTAAAAGCCTCTCATTGCCATCCAAACAGTACCCAAGAAGTGCAACCAAATGGCGGTGCCGGACTTTGGTGAGAACAGCAATCTCTGACTGGAATTCATTCAATCCCTTCCCACCAATGACCCCTGATTCCATCCTCTTCACAGCAATCTTTGTCCCATCGTGCAATTCCCCTTTGTAGACTGTGCCAAACCCACCCCGCCCCAAGATATTCTCTGCACTGAAGTTGTTGGTAACATTCCTTAGCACTTGTATTGAAATAACCATATTCCCTGCTTCAACAACTTGAACATCAGTGCTAGGCCCACTGCTTGTCCTACTGAAGGAGTCGCTTGCAGTCCCACCATTCACACTCGAGCCAGCAACTGTTATTTTCACTGTATCTGGATCAGATCCAGAATGCTGGGGATGGATGATTGTTGTATGTGGACTCTGTACTCTACCAAATGGCGGTTGCTTTCTCTTGTACAAACAGAAAGCCACCAATCCAATAGCAAAAATTGCACAGACACCGCCGATTACAGAACCCACAATGACTCCAATCGAAAGTGAAGATTTCCTAGCACTGTTCCCCCTAGTGGAATTTGTTCCATTGCCATCATTCCCAGAATCTCCAGGAGAGGCACCTGGAGACTTGGATGAATTTCCAGTATCCTTCCCAATATCCACATTGCCATCTGTAAGCACCTTCACATTGCCATTAAAAGTAGGAATCTTCCCAGAAAGCAAATTGTTCCGAACATCAAGTTCATTGAGTTGGGGTAAATTTGCTATCTCTGGTGGTATTGACCCAGTGAGATTGTTATCAGAAAGCAGTATCTTCTGCAGCATTTTTAGTTGAACAAAATCTGGCGAGATTTTTCCAGCAAGACCCATTTTCTGAAAATTAACCACAGTGATATTTCCAGCACTATTGCAAGTAATACCCAACCAATCAGCACATGGATCATTGCCTTCCCAACTATCAGCAAGCTTCACTGGATAATTCAAAGAACTCACCACAGAAAGCAATAACTGGACACGTGAATCACAATTCCCAGGACCCGGCAAACAGAACCGGTTACTCGGTGTACTCTGGTTGACATCAGAATCAACTGATTTCGAGAATTCGGGCACTGGCCCTTGAAGCAGATTGTTCGCAAAAACAATTTTTTTCAATGAAGGGAGCTTTACCAGAGAACTAGGAACGATACCTGTGAATTGGTTGTCACGAATGTTGAGTTCCTCCAAAGAATTCAATTGAGAGAAATCTGACAATGGCCCAGAGAAGGCATTTGAATGCAACCACACCTGTTCCAAAGAGGACATGTTCTGTATAACTTCAATGCTGCCGGAGAGCCGATTGCCATACTGATTGTTCACCCACAGTGACTGAACCGACGAGTTAGCAAAAGACACAGGCAACCCACCATGGAGCGAATTGTAGGCCAGAGCCAAGTGATTCAAGCTCGCAAAATCCGTCCCAAAGAAGTCAGGAATGGCCCCAGTGAGGTTCACTTGGTTTGCAGAGAAATTGACCAGCTGGGATGAGTCACGGAGACCATCTGGCAGTGTCCATGGTGAGAGGGGATTGTGATCGAGGGAAACAGCCTGAAGGGCTGGCAAGCTGTCAAAGAAATCAGTCGGGATTGAGGTGAAGCTGTTGTTGTGGAGGAGGAGAACTCGAAGCTGTGGCATGCCAGAAAGAGAAGGGATAGGACCGGAGAGGGCATTATTTTGGACCTCCAGCTGCAGGAGGGATGTAAGGTTTCTAATGTCGGATGGCAGAGAGCCTTTCAGGCCTTTTCCACCTATCTGGATCTTCGTGATGCGATTTTCAGAGCAAGAAACAAAGGCCCAATTACATGGGTCTGTTCCATTCTTCCACCCAAGAGAGCGCTCTCCGCTGACGGCGCTCGATAGAGAAAGCATGGCAGAGACATCTCCACCATCAGTCTGTGACTTTGCAGAGAGAAATAAAGAAATAGCCAAGAGAAGGAAGAAAGACTCCATCTTTATCATTTTCTTCATCTTCTACCCCTTCTTCTATTTCTTCTTTTTCTCTGGAAGATGGAAAAAGCAAGAGTTAGAGAAATGGATGAGAAAACCTCGTGAGAGTGACTACTTCAGAAAGAGAAATGAAGAAGAAGAAGCAAGCAAAGAAAAAAAAAAAACTAACAAATTTTTTTTATCTTATCATCGCCTTCTAGTTCTTCTTCTTCTGAAGATGAGAAAAGAAGAGTTAGAGAAAAGAATAAGAAAAACTCAAGAAAATGGCTACTCTGCAGCAGAGAGAAATGAAGGGAAATAGACAACCAACAAAAACAAAAAAGAGTCCATCTTAATCATCACCTTCTTCTTCCTTTCCTTCTCCTTTGAAATAGTCTAGAGTTGGGGAAATGTATCAGAAAAGCTAAAGCTAAAGGCCACTTTCCAGTGTTTGGTGGGAGGGTTTTTTGTGGTTAGTTTGGAAAGGGAGGGCGGACAAGAGAGAAGAAAGATAAAGAAGAGGACGATGACAATGAGGAGGAGAAAGGATTCCACTCCACAAGCACAGAGAGAGAACAGAATGGGTTTTCTTTCTTTGATTTAAAGGATCAGTTAGATAAGTGAATAAGGAAAAAAAAAACTAGCCGGAGGCTGGAGATAATGGGTGGGTATTTTTCCAGTGTTTGGTTGGAGAGGAAAGGAAAAAAAAAAAAAAACAGAGAAAATTTCAAGAGTGAGAGAGAGGAGAGAAGAGGAAGAGAGAGGGACAGTTAAGAGACTGCAGTCACATGGGATGGGCCAGAGACAGAGAACAGAAATGGGTTTTCTAAGATTTTAATGAGAAGGAGATTCTGGGGGCAAAGAAGTGGACACAGGACAGCCTGCCTCCTCTTCCTTGTATTAAAATTTAAAACTAAAGGCATTTATTAAAGTTATTTTGAATTGGGTATTACGTTTTGGACTCTTTGCTGGCTCTCTGAAAATCTGACCTGATTTTCTGGTAACTTCTGCTTTGGAGCTCAAGAGTTTTCTGGTGTTTGTGAAATCATTGGATGATTTGGGTGGTGCTGCCACCTCCTTCCTTCCTCTTTTTCAATTTGGAATTACTTTTTAATTTTGAACAACGGGTGTTAATAATGTTAAAGGTTGTGTTTGATTCTCCATAGTTTCTTTTATATGTTACGAAAAATTAATCGAGTGAAAAGTCTGAATTTCTTTTAAAAAAAATGATTTTTGGGTGTTTGTTTGTTGGTTGAAATAAGAAATGGGGGATGATTAGACAGTAAATTTGGGATTGGGTGGAAAGTCTCAGGAAGTGAACAGTAGCATACAAGGGTTGAATTGGATGTAGTGAAATTACAGTTTTAATTTTTGGAAAAGGATGAAATCTATAATTATCTATTTAATAATTGCAATATTTATATTCAGAATGTGAATTCATTTGAGAAACTTTCTCCGATTTCAATAGCAACTGATACCCATCTTTGGGTTAGATACATTTATCTCAGCATAAAATGTTTTCTCTATGTTTTGAATATCAAACTTCAGTCGAAAATCAAAATATTTATTGAATACTTTCATTTCTAGGCTTATATCAATATTTCAAGATTTTTTGACATTTTTAAGATACCTATAAACTTTCAACAAAAAGAAAAAATAAAAATTTATTTTTAAAAAGGCTTGAAATGGGTGGAAATGATTAAAATGTTGGGTGGAACTTTACAGTCTATCGTATCTCAAATTTGAAATGCCATGGAGAACTTTTCTTAGAATATAATATAGTGCTATACAGAGATGTAAATGAAATCGGATGCAAACTTTGAATCTGTTTAAATTCTTTATTTGATTCTAAATTCGAAATAAAATCATCTTATTTTGAGAAATTTTATGATAAATCTTATTTTTTTCATTTCAAGGTTAGACCAAATAATTAAAGTATTTAAAATTTAATGCATGTGTGTTTTGATTATCTTACTATTTTTAATTTATTTTAAAATCACTAATTTAACGTTTTTGGAGTTTAATGGATGTTAATACCTTTTAAACATAGTAAAATACATTATACATGTCAAATATTTGGTCAAGTATGTTTTCTATTTTTATGAATTTTCTGGGCATTTGTCACATTTTTTTGACATTTAAAATATCAAATTTTGAGTTGTAGACACTAGACACTACTATATTATAAAACCTACGAAGACTTAAATTCAAAACCTTTATATATGAGTTTTTTTTTTATATATTTTGGAATATTTTGACACGATTGGATTGTATCAGTCAGTACGATGTTTAAATCCTAATGTGAAGTCGAGTCGGGTTTTCAATTCATGATAGCAGTGTCATGCAAAAATCAGTGGGCCTGTTACATGGCCCATCAAGGAAAATAAAGGCCCATCATCAAGTCCACTAATTCATTTTCAATCATAGTTCAAAGCCCAACAGTTTGACTTCATTTCGGTCACCAAGTTGAATAACTAAACTAGCTTTCTCTATGTTTACTTTTAGAATAAGTAGGAATGAACTTAAACCGGACCAAGTTCAAACACATAGAGCCAACTATGATACTCAACTAAGTTTTAATTCAAATCTAATAAAGGCTCATTTCAGCCACCAGCGCATAAGATTCAGCCTATCCATTTAGGTCCAATGAGAGATGTCCTTTAGTAGGGCCATATGCTCTGCTTTTCTTACACTATTGGACCATTCTATCCTCATTTGAGTGAGCCAGCCCAGTAAGAAATGTTCCATTCTCAACATGGTCCTGAACCTTCCAAATCAGATTTGGACCTGAATTTGGGCCTTGCAAATCTAGATGGATTAAGATCCAAAACCAATTGGATCTGAGTTAGGGTGTGTTTGGTCAGGCGTCCAAAAAATCTGACCCCGAGGTATGTATCGGTGTCTCGGTGATAAAAAGCATATCGACGTTATACATTCTCTCTCATTTTTTTAATTTTTGTTTTATAAAAATATAAAAGATAAGAGAAAAATAGGAAAAATAAAAAACCTAGGATAAGAATATTATTTTAAGTAATGGTCATTTTTACGGCCTCATTTAATGTAAAAACATTTGTATATTATTTCATTTATTTATTTATTTGAAAAAAACTCAAAAATAGAAAGTATCTTAGAAATCTCCATTTTTATCTAATTTTTTGAGAAATCATACAAACACCTTACAAATTATGTGAATAGGGTTAATACATCTCTACTGATTTTTATAAGACTGGATATCATTTTATTAAATTATTTTTACACCAAGGTTAGGTCATGGAAGCTCAAACCAGTAACCTCTCGCTTCTTTGAGATGGGAGATAATCAGTTGAGTTACACCCATGTGAGTTGAGAGATTATAATTTAAGAGATTTTAAAATTGATAGAAGAGGAGAAAATCTACTCTTATCACATTAGATTAAAATCTTAATATTTGATAACAATTATTAGGAATGTGACTAATTTTGACATTTGGCAAGAAGCTTAAGATCTTGATATACTAAATTATTGATAAATAATACTCAATCCGTCCTATTTTAACTAGCACTTCATGTGATTTCATTCATTTTCAACACACTTTATCAACACATTTTATACTACTCCAATATAAATGAGACAAGTATTTTAGGACAATCTCAAAATCCATAACTAAATTGATAAAGAGGAAGTATAAAACACTCAATTTTAGACATGGGTACTGTTTTAACAATCCATATCATTTGGAAATTTTACAAAATAATATCCATTTATTTTCAATAACACTAAACTCGAACTTTAATTTGCAGAATATGTAAGACCCACTGACCTTAACGTTAAGTGTTCACAAATCATTCTAGCTTCTACAATCCAATTGAAGAAGCATAAGATAACGAGTCTGGCGAAGACATCCATTCCGACGATGCCACGTGTCATGGTTTGTTTTTAGCATGGTTGGGAGATTTTGAAATAAATGCATGTGCAGGTGACATTCATGCCCCCACATTTTGTCCAAGTAATTATGGGTTGTACAAAGTAATCATAATCCTCATATTCTGATGCATAGGTTTGTTTATATGATTTTTTAGTGGGTCACCTTACGGTGTCCATCAGGACAATCTATCTACAGCTGTCTTGTCCTTATTCTTTTTAGTACCAAACTCCACAGGGGTTTGGCCCACAAATTTTTGAAGGGCTCCATACAATATATTTAATTGCACTTTAGTCCGTTTAAATTTGCTTCATCATGTTAGAAACTTAATAGATTTATTTTAAAAATGAATTGAGAAATGATAGATAAATAATTTTTTTAATGAAATAGTGCTTTTTTAAGTCTTACATAGTGCATTGAGAATATATATATATATATATATATAACTTTGATTGAGTATAAATATCTAAATTAATTGTCGATATTAAGTAGCAGTAAAATAAATTATATTTATCGTGGAATATGAGAAGTAGGAATTTGATTAAATATTTACATAATCTTCTTCCATTAAAAATAATGATTCATTAAAATAATAAATAAAATGTTTCAGAGGAGCTAGGATAGGTAAAATAATACTTATCATAGAATTAATCAACAACGTATCGAAAGCTTATGAAATTATATTTGTATTTGGTGGAGTCGTTTACTTGAAAATGAAAAAATATAGAGTAATTAATGAACAAAATATTACAAAATAAAAAATAGCTCTAGTGTTGATGAATGAATTATCTATATCTCGTACAGAAGTTGATTTAATTGTCTAAATCATAACAAAATATTTTTAAAATATTAATGAATAAAATATATATCTGTCTGTACTTTTGAAAATGATAATATGTGAAATTTACTTCTAATGGATTTAAAAAAAAAAAAGCTATGGATATATCATCTAAACCAAATTAATTTTTACAATCAGATTTAAATACAGGAAATAATCAATTAATTTAAGTTTAATTTAAAGCCGTAGGTCATATGAATAGATTGAAGAAACTAATTTATTTTGTTGCATTTCTAAATAAAACGCTTACATTAGTGTAGCGGTGCAATGAACTTTACTCGGTGCTTGGTGCCATATAGACTGACACGTGTGGGGCAGTTACTGCTGCATGGTGGTCCCCCCTGCACGCGGAGACGTCAAACTGCCCAACTGTAAAAAGTTCGAAAGAATCCGAAAACAAAAATTTGTGTCAGAACTCAACTCAAACGCATGCAAAAGGTTGTGTACACGTGGCCGTCCTTCATTTGCTTAATCCCACTCTCAAAAGTGGTCCGTCCATTTGATAGACATTAGTTGGATGGTTAAGATCATTTGATAGTATCATTAGGGCAATTGTACTTTCATTTCAATGTAGATTTGACTGTACTTATCGGAAATTGAGAGAGAGAGAGAGAGAAAGAAAGAGGGAAATCCCAATTGGTAAAGTTTTAATGTAATCCCAATTGGTAAAGTTTTAATGTCCACCCTTCTCTGCATGCATGCTTGGGTGTAAAGGTTTCAGGGAAGTAAATTAAATATAATAACTAAAATACTTATTTAATGATTTATTTTTAATAAAAAATTAAAATTTTCCTTACTTTTAATGACTTTGATAGTTGGAGATTGACATCAACACTAATATTTTTATATTAAGAAATACTAATTTTGTCTTATTATCAAATTATTATCATCTAATTAGATTTTTCATTATTAGATGGGTCCCACCTCTGTCACTTTACTGATAGAGAAAGGTGGGTTTTAATTTTTCTTACTATTAATTTTACATTATCCATTAATTAGAGGTGCTCATTTATACAAATCTGACCTGAGTCTGACTTAAATCAAACTTAAATAAATATACTTAAACAAACGTTTTGTTCAATAGGCGGGGTACAGATTTGTCCAACGGGCCAGGTTCAGACTTTAATTTAAAACTATCGAGGCCCAACAAGCTTTTAGCCCATTTATTTTACATATTTTTAAATTTTCTTTTATAAATTAAAATTCTAACAGTAGAGATAGAAAGAAAAATTTAAAAAAGTGTTAAAATTTCATCTAAAAATTCTATTTCTAGTCATTTGATTTTACTTGTCAAAATCAATATGTGTAATCGTTTATCACCTTTTACTATTAAATGGTTAAAAATTGAATTTTTGACAAAAAATTTAACTTATGATAGGCATTTAAGTATACTTTCAATATGTACAATTATATTTAAAATTTACCTAACGATTGTTTAAAAAAAATAAAAAAAGTACCAAATGTAAAATAATCGAATTAATCGGATAAGCTCAGAATTTTTTAGTGAACCAGGCCAAGATGTACCAAAGAACACCCCTACCATTCATTGTCCAAAAAGACCTTTTGAAATATCTAGTGATATGGTGGGGCTTATCCTAAGAATGACCTATCAAACAAAAAGAAAGAACAAGACTGAATGGGAAGAAGGTCACTTTAATTAAATGTGTGTATTTCACCATAAAAATTTGAAAAGAAACATACTAGAATGATTAAAAAAAGAAAGAGGAAACCTTTAAAAAACATGGATTGATAGGTTAATTTAAGATATAATGGATTGCAAGATAATGAATGCAATGGTTTTTGATAGAGAGATCAAAAGGGGGGGTAAAACTAAAAAAATAATCACAGATGGATAAATTGAATTAGTAATTTCCGTAATAACTATAGTTAGAGAGATCTTGTGGGGTGGTGGGTTTTTAGAAAAAAATAAAAGGGAAAATGAAGAATTTAAAACTTCAAGATCAAATGTTCATGAAGAATTTTTTTTTTTTTCTATAATGACTTATAGAGAATTACTTTCTTTAATTTTTTTAGCTTATCTTCATAGACTTAAGCAAATAACTCTTAAATATCTTAGTCATAAATATACTTGACGTGACGCATTCATTAAATGTGTTGACAATATTCAACTAAGCTTTGAATGGCCTAATTACAAAAAAAAAAAAAGGCCTTTTAATTAAAATAATAACTTCTAAAAAAAAAAATATCGGCTGATATCACATTTGATAATACTGTGGCAGGAAACATTGATTTTAGTTTTTAAAAATTGCCGATATTAATAATATCACAGCTGATATATACTAAGGTTCAAAAACTCGATATATATAGTTCAATGCAATATATATAACCCGATATTATTCATACAAGGTCACTACATATTTACATTAGCTTGTTGTCTTTGCTTTTCATCACTTGGACAGTGATATTTCGGTCTCATACTTTCATGTGACCCTGCTTCCTGCTCCAGTTCGACTTTCATCATCGGCTGAGATTATCCAAATGACATATATAAAAATCTTTGGTGTATATACTTAATCATTAAATGATTTGCCTCGTTTAGTTCTATTTATATGTCATTCGTCTCAATTTAACATCGTTGCTATTTGTCATGTAGACATTAGTATGTCAGTACAATTCTTTAATGAGCATTTTTAAGTATTTACTAATTATATCATAGACAACTAATTGTAAAATCAAAACAATAAAAAAACAAGTACAAATTCTAAACATAAATATCGATCAATGATAATAACTCTTCTGCATAGAATCCTGTCAACAAAATTCCTAGCAAGTGAAGCACTGCTGGCACTTTTTAAGGGCTAGCAATCTTGCTATGGGTATTTTGTATAATCCGATATGGATTTTAGTATATTATCTATTTTGCTCTTCGAATTAATTTACCGAAACTTTTGAATTGGCTCGCCGAACCCTTTACAGCAAGTGATTCAAAGGTTTCGACGAGTTTATTTGAAGGATAAAATGGACAATATAGTAAAACTCGTGTAGGATCGCCCTTTTTAAGGGTCTGCTTGATTAATTGAATGCACATTTAAGAAAATTTAAGCCAATTGAATAAAAATAAAATGGAGATGTAGATTTTCTCGAAAATTGATTCTTGAAACACATCTTGCATGTTTTATAATTTGGATTTAGCTTCTAAAGAAGTAGCTGTTTTCATGTTTAAAAACCCTAGAATCTTTACACAATTGGGGAGAGTTGGTTTGCAGATTTGAAAAAAAGAAAAAAGAAAAAGAAAGTTCTGAAAGTCTTAAAACGTCAGAGTTCAAGTTTGAGGTCCATACAAAAACCTTGATATTAGAATTCCCAAGAGTTCAAAATACAGGATCCGGAGCCTGTTCAACTAAAATTGCACCAGAGCAAAAGTTAACATTAAACTATTAATGAAACATGGAAAATATCAGCTAAAATCACAATAGTGTGATAGTAAGTTGATATTTACCTAAAGTCTCCTCAAATAAAAAAGTATATACATTATTTGTCTTTTTTTCTTTATGTTCTATTCTGGTCTATCACTAACTTTTTTGGGTTCTATTTTTTTTAATGAGGTCTTTTGTTAAGTCACCCGCAAGTTCTATTTATGTGGGTAAGTTTAGGAGTCAAAACTCAAAATCTTTGAGCTTTGTTTGGATAAAGAGAAAATCTTGTCGGGGATTATCAAGGGTAAGAGATTTCTCTTATCGAGGGATTCTCGTATATTTGTTTAATAATTAAAAACAAAGAAGGTACAATGAGAAAAAAAAATAAAGGATTAAGAGAGATGAGGAGAAACATTTCTCCTCCCTGGTTAGAGGAAATCAAATTTAGATTTGAAATAGAAAATAGAGAAAAAATTGATCTGACAGGAAAGTTATTGATGGGTTACTGGATACAGGTATAAATATTAAATCCTAAAACCTATGACCTCTCTTGTTTTGAATAAATGCATGAGGAATCAGCATACTGATGCATCAAGAATTCTAAGTATCCATCAGTTTGAAGATATAAAAGGGGCCCATGTTGCAGGCTAGCATCAAACTTTTATTGGTTCAGTTGATTGAAGATGACTCACTTCCTTCTTAACAAATAAAAGCACAATAAAGACATTCATTCTCACCTTTGATGCTTTGCCAAGTTTATACTTCAACTTCTTTTGATTCCCGTCTTTTTATCCCTTCCACAGCAAATGTACAGTTGGCTGTATTTCTCTATTTGGCTCACAGGCCCACGTTTTAGTAATCACAACTATTGATTTGAAGGGCCATACTTCTGATAGCGAATACCCCGAAAGTTGACTGGAAGAAAGCATTCCTATCAGCTGCATCAAAATGAAAAGATTAAAAGTACAAAGAGTGAATGGTTAGGATGAAACATGTGTATGTAGCAGAGATGCACAGAAAAGAAAACGGGTCCTATAATATCTCTCTCCCACAAGAAAGATGAAAATACCAATCCCAACAAGCAAAGCAACGTCTAAATTCTACACTGCAGTTAGTATAATACCTCTTTACGGGCTTCCATTTCAAAACAGGGGAAGGATTTCAAGAGAGAGCCCATTTACCATTGTCACCAGCCATCTTCGTCCCTCCGGCCATCTATTCATATCCATTTCCATCCATCCAAACTCGACGACACGCCATGGCCATCATCCAGGGGGTCAGTGTGCGGCGTTCGAGCTCTCAGTTGCCGGTCGCGGCTCACTTGTTCGGCATAATAGCCATCATCCTCATGCTAGTATGGCTACTACATTTCCGTGGAGGCCTCGATCTAAATTCTGATAACAGAGATCTGATTTTCAATGTAAGTACCTCGCTTCCATTCTCTTAGGTCTACAATTTGCAGAGTCCATATTCACTGCGTTCAACATCGATTGGTTGGATGGATGATACATTTTTTGATAATTCATGCACTGAAAATATATAATGGTCAGTGGACCAATTTGGAAAGACCCAAGTCCATCGACCTAAGACCATGGACATCCTATCTACGTGGCTTTTGTTCCATGGATAGTCAAAATGGAGCCCACCAGATGGATGGTCTAGATTGCTGAATGATTTTGTTGTACAATTAACAATGACATACTTGTGTATTTTCAATCCTGTTATTTAAATTCATACCTTCTTGCAGGTGCACCCATTTCTTATGTTTATCGGCTTCATATTCATTTCTGGAGAAGGTAACAATCATCTGATATACATACACCTTGATTACCATATAATTCCTTCTTCTTTTTTAATAGAAAATTGAAAAAGAATTGAAAAGTTAACTCAATTCCTTCGAATTTGGATAGTTTGTGTATATTTTGAGCCTCTTTAATATTACTTTTATGATATTATAGACATCTATCTTTTGAACTTTGAAGTCATTGGTTGCTCAAATAATATAGAAAAATATCTCTAAACTATTTTCAATAAGATAATTTTTTATCAAGCCAAATCTAACCCCGACTGCTGACTCAACTCAATTTGGACATTTGCAAAAGTAAAACTCACCCTGCACACCAATTTTTAAGTAAGCAAATGATAGCGGTAATGGAGAAAAATGATTGTGTTGTTTTCAGCCATCATGGTATACAGGACAGTGTGGGCAGAGAAGAAGGTGCAGAAGTGCATACACTTGTTGCTTCATCTCATCGCCGCCACTTTGGCCATTATTGGTATTTATGCTGTCTTCAAGTTTCACAAGGAAAGCGGTATACCAGATATGTATAGCTTGCATTCATGGCTAGGCATGGGCACCATTTGCTTGTATGGTGTACAGGTATTTCACTTTCCATGTCTATTTATGTTTAGATTAATTTTTAGACCTATTCTCATACCTATAGATAATTTGCTTAGTGTTGGGGGCAGTTCACTTTAGGTATAGATCTACGCATTTCTATCATCTTTAAGGCTACTATTCTACCGGTTGTTACGAATGGATATCCATCCTAAAAGACTAGTCTGTTAAGTGTAATGACTCAAAAACTTTATAAATCATTTGATCTCCTTCTATACTTCCAACGTAGGATTCGTTCGCAGCCAGCCCCAACAATCTCCCCCTCGAAGGAGGCTAGCCATCCCATCTGCCTCTTATACCACTTGTTAGGACTTAGGATGTATATATCTCAAAATACTAACTTGTTAGGTAGAATAACCCAAGTCTTTTATAAATTCTTAAATCTCCCTCTATACTTCTAATGTGGTACTCGTTTACGGTCAGCCCCAACACCCGTGGCTACAGATGTTGTCCCCGAGTCTAAAAGCAGTTCTGGTTTCTGCAAGTAGACCAGTACAAGATTGATTACCAACTAATCTAGTGCAAATTTTTGTTGGTTTTAATACAGTGGTTGTTTGGGTTCCTTTACTTCTGGTACCCTAGAGCTCCAGATGTAACAAGGGCAAGGGCCGTCCCGGTGCACGCCCTCGCCGGTGCATTCATCTTCTTCTTGGCAATTTGCACTGCATTGACAGGGTTGGTAGAAAGATTCTTCTTCTCACAGTTAATCAATGGAGGGCACGCCCTAATCATCAACTTCACTGGAATATTCATCCTCCTCTATGGGGTCTCCGTCTGCTTCTCCGTTCTATCTTGGTGATTTGAAGTTCCACATGAGAATTCATAATTTATGTTGTTGTCACATAAAGCTGAATGATAAAACTTAGGAGGAGGAATTTATCTCATGTATGTATACTTCTACGACATTTTTATTAACAATGTTTCAACCCATTATGGCTTGTTGAGGTTTTCCATTGGTAATTCAGCAACAAATCCCACTCGACATCCATCAGGAGGCTCATTTAAACTTAGAAGCTTCTATTGAAAGTTTCATCCAATTTCAAATAAACCAATTAAATCACACAATCAAATTCTGATGAGCCCAAAAATAGCCCAATCAAATTAATAGACCCATTTAGAAGTTTATTCAAATCCAAATAATTCTAGCAACTATTTACTCAAATTAAAACAAATTTAGATAGTCCACATCAATTCAAAAGGATATATCAATTATCAAATACTCATTTGAATTCATAGTTATCCTACTAAACGAGCCAATCAAATTCTAATATGTTAATCTTACTGGTTCATTCAGAGCTAGAGTGGCTGTTGCCGCTGCTGGCCAAGGAGAAGTCTAAGGCGGCAGACGACGGGACGGGATTACATAACTCATGCCTTGTAAAGGATTATATTTTAGTTTATAAGTAATTGGCACTAAATATTGAAATAGTATTAAGTAAAAAATAATTTAAGATAATAGAAAGTATGAAAACAGTATTTTATGAGACTCATTAGCTCACTGGTTAAAAGAGAGGGCTGATTTTAGAATAATTAGCTCACTATGACACGTTAGATATTACATTTTCAAAACTATTTAACAATATTGGTTAAATTTGGAGTTACACTCATAGTTATTAATGTCAGTTGTTACATATCGTATTACCTATATATATATATATCCATTTTTTGAGGGCCAAATCAACCCTCCTACGATCATATCGACTGATATATAAATTATGATATCATCGATATGTATAATATCAGCTAGAGATATTTCTTTTAAAAAAATAAAGAAATAAATATCAGTCGGGGCCCCACCTGATGTCAGGGATATATCGATGGCTCCCTCAGAAAATCAGGTATATAAAATATCGCTCGATATCGGACGATAATGTACTATTTTTTTCTTTTTAAAAGGCCGATTAAGGCCTGATTTTTTTTAAAATTCAGAAAAAAAAAGGTTGATATTTGGGAAAAAAAAAAAGAGAAATATATCGGTGATAAATCAGCCGACCCACTTATGCTGGAGCTTTTCAATTTATTTGTTTATTATTATAATTATTCCCATCACTATCATACAAACATTGGGAGAGATGAAGGGTGGGATTGGACAATGGTTGGAGGTGGGGCCTAGATGGGGGAAAATTATAAATTCACACAATTAAATTTAAGAAAATGATGCAGCGCGGAATAGGATCGGGTTTAAAATGAGTATTAAATGTCATCTATTGATCTAACGTTGCAAACGGCCTTACCAAAACAAACGTTCAAATATTTGTTGATATATGTCATTTTTTGGCTCTCAGATACATTTCGACTGATACGTATCTTCTATAATTGATTCAATCATGTATATCAGTATCGCGTCAAGGTACCACTGATACAGTAATTTTTTTAATTTTTTGCTAAAAAATATTTTTTTAGCTGATACGGTGATGTATCGCCAATATATTGTTGATATGATATATATCATTAATATATCATCGATGAGGTACATTCACTGATATGCATATATTTTTTTTGGATAACAAGAGTATCCCTAAAGTATTGACCCAACAAGATTAATCCTCTGGAACCCGCATCCCCATTACCCACACACAGCCAGCTTGAATAAGTCAATTGATAGCACCAAGATTTATCAATTTCACACTGATATAATGATATTCAGAACCCCGTTATTAAGCCCAGTTCATAAGAGAAGTCCATCTGTCTGAAGGTTCACACACGTGAGCAAATATCTAAGCCATCCATTTATGGGATAGAATCTTGTACATATTTCGGGCCTGTTGCCCCCTTACTTAGAATGTGGGCCTTTTAGAATCATTTAGAAATTCGTCAGCGTCCAATAATCCAATTCAACTTTCAAGTGCTAATGTTCTAGTTCTTTGGAACGGGGATGTAAATGGGCCCAGGCGTTGCATGGCTTATAAGTAAATTTTGTGGCCTCACTAGTGTGACCTAATTTTTTAAAATTACTCAATGTAGGTGCTCTAAACATGTATTTGGGGACCATTGAATCTAAAGTGGATCAATTTGGGATAGAAAAATTCTACTGAGACACAGGTGTCTTCGTTGTTAGTGAGATATCAAGTAAAAAATAGATTTTTAGGGCCCACTTTGTTGGGTCTGATGTAAAGAAAACCATAAGAATAATTCTTTTATGAAGTTTCACCTCCATCTGATAATTTCACCCCTTAGTTTTAAACTTATAAAAATCAATGGCTCATGCCTATCAAATTTTAAAGGTCAAGAATATATAAATTGGATTATCAATTGATAGTAAAAATTTATATACTCTATATCTATGTAATTACTTATCAAATAACCTAAATTTATGGAATCTACAATTGATCAAATGGCATATCACGTTTGTGTTTGCTACAGTGCCTCATTTGAAATGTTAGAATACCTAGAGCAGCAACTTTAAGCTAATACAACATAATGTAGAATGACAATGTGACAAAATTAATTAAATGAATTTAGGGTGACATTTTCATTCAAGTCATGTTGATCTATTTAATAACTGAGATGATGAGTTAAATTTAACACCAAGAGACAAATATAATTAGACTAATACAATAATTTTTTTAAGAAAATCAGTGACAATCACAGGTGTCTAATTTGAGTAGATTTGTACTTGTTTGAGTCAATTCTTACTGAGTTTGGGATATTGTACATGTTTTGATTTGCAAATATTTAATTTCTATTCATGTGTTAAATATTTGTTGCCTGTAATTAAAGTTATTTATTCTATTAATGTGAAGTTAGCATTTTGCATTTGGATTTAACATGTTTCTCCATCCTACAAGCCACCTGTCTATCTGACACTATGTGACTTGAACTTATAACCTTGACCCAAATAATTTATTTGTGATAATTTGTTGGCAAGGAGAAAGCATCACTTTGAGCCAGACCTAAGAGACATAGCCACATAGGAGTTAAAGAGTGTTAATGGATCTGGACCCAATCTTGGAACAACATATTTTTCAACATTTTTCAACAGGCCTGCCGGGCCAAGGGTGCAAGTCAACTGGGCCAAAAGCATAAATAAAGTTGAAGCACGGCACGACATTTTTAATTCATGTTATGAGTCCAGCCCTGCACCTGTTTAGCCACATAATAAATGGCCCAAGTTTCAGTCAACTTGTCTTCAATGGCCTAAGCCTGACTCACCAAGTTCATTAAAAGCCTCAGTGTCCTCGACCAGTAATGGCATCCTCTCTATGCATATTTGGATATTGTCACGGTTGACAGAAACAGGTGTCAAAAATTTGGCCGAATTGAGATTTCGGCCTACTTTTTGTATTAGCTGAGATTTTTTCTTTCTTTTCAATTTTTTTTATGAATCTCGGTGACTTTTTTTTTTGAAAAAAATCATTTAAAAAAATAAAAAAGACTTTTTTAAAAAAGAAAAGAATATATATATTAGTCGATATTCGTTCGATATGACCAAATATTGACCAAACTTCTTTTTTTCTCTTGTCAATACGATATATCTCGGTCCTAAAAAATATGAGATATCTCGGCCAATACGTATAGTATCAGCCGAGATTTATACCCCTGGACAAAAGTTAACACAAATGGAATGTGAGTCTCATAGATCCCATAAAAGAGAAGAGAAAAAGAAAAAAATGGGGTTGGAGAATATGGGAAATAAATGTTCCTGGGGTTACGTTAGAAAAATGCAACGGATCCTTTACCTCATTATGAGCAAATCTAATCCGTGCATTCAAACCAAGGCAAAAGCAAAACCATAAATTTATAAATAAGAACAAGTCAAAATTTTATTTGGGTTAGTTTTTCACGATTTACTTCTCTATTTGATTCAATTACAAATCATATATTTAATCACACCACTATTTATCTTGTCTTTTTTTCGTCGAGCTACGAATGAGAGTCCCACATTAGGTGTGAGGAAGGAGATATATGGACTTATATGGGATTAATCTCTCTATCTAACGTGCTAGTCTTTTGGGCTGGATTTTGATTTCTGACAAGTAGTATCAAAGTTATATCACAAGCAAATGCAATATGGACTCAAGATCGTCTAAATGAATAGATGGCTCGACATTCTATTTATCAAAAAAGCCTCATTCAAGAGGAGATTGTTCGGCAGCAAATAAGAGCCCTACATCGATAGTGAGTTAAGAGATTTTAAAGACTTATATGAGACTTAAGTCACTCCACTTATCATTCTAATTTCTAATTTCTAATTTTTTTAAGATAAATACTCATTTCTAACATTTCTATCCCTTCTCTCGGGTTGTTTTATGTGAAGAGAGAGAGAGAGAGAGTGAGTGTGTGTGTAAGTGTGAAAGAGGTCCCCAACAAAACAGACCCCAAGGTGATGATACCTTCCAAGTAATTGGTTTTAATGTGGATAGGGGGGTTTTTACACATCTCGGAAGACTAATCAGGTGACGTCTGAACACCTCCGAACCTAAGAAAAAAAAAGTAATTGATTTTAATATATTACTTTCTACGTTAACTCAACTCATTCACCAAAAGTAAACACCATCCAATGCGGCTAAAACTTGATTGACTATTGCTCCAAAAGAGTAATAATATTAATGCCAACGTTTTCCTTCTTTTAACCGCAAGAAGGGACCCTCCGTTGGTGAAAATGAATAAACAATGTTTTCGAAGATAGAAATAAGGTTAAAAAAAGAGAGACAGCTAATGAGTTAAATTAGTACCAATAAACTTTTGGTGAGTGCACGTGAGATGCTGTTACCTCTTTTGGGTACACATCTGTACACAGGATCCAATACCTAGGTTTGGGCGAGTAAGCCTGTGAAATAGACTCAGGTCGGGTCAAAGATGATCCATTCAAAATTTTAACTTAATTTTTTTTTTTTAAATTTAAGTAAAAAACTTCAGACAATTCTACTAAAGTTTTTACAGGTGAATTCAAACTTACAAGTGTCCGTTTTCTAATGTAAGAGGTAATCAGTTGAACTAAATTCATGTGTGTAATTTTAACTCAATTTCCTCATTTAAATTTAGAATCTTAGACATTCATATTATTTATGAAAATCATTTTATTCAAGTTTCAAGATCCCATTTTTATACTGTTGATTGAATTTGCACGTAGTTGATGAACTTAATTAATTGTTGTGAATCTGTAAAATGATTTTAAATTAGTTAGTATAAAAAAATTACAAGATCAGGCTCGTGGTGTGAAATCAGATCAAATCATCAAAGTTTTACTGATGTATTCAGCCTCTATCCGAAGAAGTTGATGGATGAATTCCAACCATTCGATCAAACCAGCTGTGGTTCTCAACGATAGATATCCTTTTGTGAATACAAATCACTCAATTGTAAGGCTCTAAAAGAGTTGAAAGTTGTCTGTCCCGGTCAAATGAGCTTCACCCAATTCCCATGTCTCTTTTTTTTTTCTCCACCAACCATGTCACATGCACGCCATATTGAGAAAATCACAAGAAAAGGAAGAGGCAAACAGGCCTCAAACCTCTTCTTCCAAGTCAACTCCCAACTGCTCCCATCCCACAGAGTCTCTCTCATTGGTGATCGCTCCTTTTTTTTAATACGTGAAAATCCACCAACTTTGTTTTATGATGATCATAGGTAAATGTAAAACTTCAAATTTAGGACACTATCCACAAACACCATGAATCACGTTACGTGCTTTAAGAGTTTGAGAGCAAGACCTCTCCTACACAAGATGAGAATACTCAATCACATGAATAAATAAAGCGATGGATAACAAATAAAAGCATGATATTTGTATTTCTAATTTTGTTCTTTGCTACTATGTCCTCCCACCGTCTAATTTCTAAACTGGGATTTTAAAATTGCCGCATCGAGATTGTCAAGTTGAGTTTATCTTAATTAAAATAATATATAATATAATAAGATATAACCATTTATATTCTCTTCAACAATCAATAAATTTACATGAATAGAATTCATAATTAAAAAATATATATATATAAGAATACTCATGTCAACTTTGACAAAGAAAATGACTCAAACCAGCTTTGAGAAGTTGGTCGCAACCAGCTATTCCCCACAAAGAAAGAGGCACCACAGCACCACACCAAAATGATCAAAACCATTTGAACCTGCATACAACATGACACCAGCAGGGGCCTACACTCATAGCATGTCTTATTACTCTTGGGATGCAAATATTATTAAATAACAAAGGGGTGGGAAGTACAAAAATCAATTATATGGGAAGAACAACAGAGGACTATGTATGATAATACCCACAACAAAGTCTTAATAGTGTCTTATTATGTATATTAATATATATATATATATATATATATATATATATATATATATCATGTACTACCCACAATAAATTCTCACTATACACAACCCCCTACCCAAGAAAAAATCAAGAGCAAGATTCATACAGCAAACCATCACATGAATATAGAGAATTACAGCTGATTACAAAGTTCATACAGTAGTGGTGGCGGCCTGTCTTCCATTGGCAGGAATCCGGTGATGCCGCCGCTTCCCATGGTGACGATGGCCGCTGAATTTCACCCCATCCAAGCTCCGCAACCGCTCTGCCTCACGTGGATCGATAACACATTCTGCAGGAGGAGTTGGGTAGCGCACACGATCATAACAATAGTAGTATGTCATGTATTTCTTCCTCAATTCCATCATTTTTGAATGCTGCTCTGCTGAGATTAACCCAATCTCTGCAAGGCCATCGAGATCAGCATCACCACCTTCAGTGCACCTTGTTGACAATTCGAGCGGATCGACGGCACAGCCGTGGAGGACAAGATCGGAGAATTTGGCGACATAAGGAGCATACTTGTAATTTACCTTGTATCTTCCCCCATTGGTGGCCCACGTGGAGCCATCCCATATTGTGGCATATAATGACATGGGCTTAGAGGGGAAGTCATCGCCCATTACTTTTCTTTTGATTTCTCTAATTGGGATATTGTCAATAAAAAATCTGCAGAAACAAAAGGAAAAAATAGAAATTCAGTTCCATCAACATGATTTTTAAAAAATAACTCGAAATGTTGGTTCGGAATTATATTCATCAAATCAAATTGAAATTTATACCACACATGTAATGGGTCACAAGTTTAGTTGCTTTGCTTAATCAGACCTTGTCATAAAAATACAATCGTAATTTTATTGTATGGCACCTGTAGTAACCTCTAAAACAGATGACTACAGATTCAGGAATGAGATTTTTCTTTTTCTTCTTCTTCTTTTGAAACGACACAAACGAGCCTCTAATTTCTTTAAGGATGCTGAGGGGAGAGAAGCCATTTTCCTTTGGCTATAAACAATGGAACTGGGGTTCTTTTTTGCTGCTTCTACCTCGACAGCAATAATGCTTGCTAGAGGAAACATAGCATGAGCAGGAAAAGAAGGAATATCTACCAACCATGAATACAGATGGAATGGGAACTATATGCCATTTAGGATCCATCAGGAAAAGAAGTACAGATACAATTTTTTCCTTATCTCTCTCTCTCTCTCTCTCTCTCTCTCTCTCTCTCTCTCTCTCTCTCTCTCTATGTAAAAACACCTTTGCTTGGATATAAGAAAGCATCTAAACAAATACAAAATCATTGCCAGCAAACAATTAATATTATAGAGAAATGGGTAAAAAAAACGACAGCTCTGGGGAAGAAACAGAAAAGAACACCCATTTTATAGAAACAGGAAAAATGTATCAGACACCACATCAACAACCCAATACCAATTTAAGAAATACCAAAAAGGGAATGGAAAGGGAAGAAGAGGGAGAAAATAGAAGTGCACCCAATGTCATGTTTTTGCCTCACTGGCAATCTTACATACATGATCTGATCATCTGTCCAGAGGATGCTGTACTGATGGAAATCTTCTGAAGGATCGAACCAGAACCCGTATCTCTCCTCCCTTCCGATGCCTGTGCTTCCATTTCCATAGATATTCGTTTGTATTCTCCATTCCTTTCCTCTTATATTTCCCAAGAACTCAAAATCTAATTCGTCATGATTCTTCTCAAATATATCTCCATTAGACATCTGCATCAAAAGCAACAGCAGTTTCCTCTTTCATTATCCAATGGTTGGGAAATACAGACGCAAGCACAATAGAAACAGAGAAGAAACAAGAGTGTAAATAGAGCAGAACAGAGGAACTAAATCGGTTTATTTTGAGACTGAAGAACTCACATAGAATGCAATGACAACGCCTGCAGTATAATCCGAAGGGAGCTTGATTGAAGCGCTGAAGAACCCATGAAGATAGAGGTCCTGAGAGACGAATCCAGAACCTGGGCATTTGAAAAATATTAGTGAACAACATCTAAACAACGAAAGATCTTTCTGATACTAATTTAATAAAAAAAAAAAATCAAGCTTTGAACATCAAATGCAAGGAAGATGCAAAAGAAACCAATATCCACATGTTTCGTATATAACTTTCATCCACATCGTTACTGAGATTAACAAAAATTTCAAACTTTTCAGCCCCAAATGCAGGATGACATGCAATAACAATGTTTATAGGAAGGGACATGAAACACGCAAATGCAATAAAGCAGAGGAAGGGAGAGGTTTTCAAAGACGAATCCAGCACCTGGAAAAACCATCTAAGAGACGAATCCAGCAGCCGCGTATGCAAAGAATCTCAGAAACAACAACACAAACAAGAACTAGAGAATTCTAGGATACTAATTTGAAAGAGTCTTTAACCAGGAAAAATGCAAATGCAGAAGCACCCATGATGGTAGAGGACTCGAGAGACGAAGCCAGTACCTTAGTATTGGAAGAATATTAGTAAAAATCATCCAAACACTGCAAAATGATCTTGCTAGCTACTAATTTTAATAAAGGTCTCAACTTTTCAATCCCGAATGCGGCAAAAACATAGAAGCCAATAGATTTCCATATGTTCTCTATCTTTTCAAAAACACTTTCTTGGTTTCCATATCTAACTAAAGAAGCACGAGCGTACATGCGTTGAGAAGAAAAAAGAAAGATGAACAGAAACCATGACGTAAAGGTCACGAGAGACGAATCTAGCATCTGGTCATTCGAAGAATCTCGATAAAAACATCCAAACACGGCAAAAATGATCTTCTTTCCGGCCCAAAATACATGAAAAAAATGCAAAATCCAAAAGAAAGACGACTCCATATCTCTTTAAAAAAAAAAAAATGGAAAGAGACCTGTTCTTTCATCAAGAGAGAGATGAACCGCTTTTCCATCTCTATGGAGCATGAGATTGGTGTCCCCAAACAGCTGAGTGTAGCCTTCGTCAAAAGATAAAATGGGTACTTTCTTGGGTGCTGCTGTTGCTAGAAGAAAGGTGGCAAACACGACGCAAAGACACACAGAACCCACCATCTTTTTTCTTCTTTTGTCTATTCTCTGTTCTTTACTGCACTCCCTCCTCTCTCTGAACTAGAATATCTGCAGTTTTGTTCACAGGGCGAAAGAGAGAGAGAAACAGAGAGAAAGGGGTTAGGAGAAGAAGATACAGAAGGTCTTTTTATTGGTGGGAAGGGTTCCTCCTCTACAGGCAGATTTTTTGAAAAAACATTAATGGCAAAGTTCCTCTCTCATATATGACCGTTTATTAGATATAAATAAAATATAATTAAGGCTTTGTTTTGATGTATACTGCAGAGAAACAGGGACAGACGACCTCAGTTTTCTAGAAAATACAGTTTTTCTGTTTGGCTAATTTACTGACAAGTTACTAGTGCAGAAATTTGATGCCCATTAACAGTTATCATTATATATAGAAGACAACTGTTATTTTTAAATGGTAAGTTGGGTGTTTTTTTAATAAAAAAAATACTATGAAACCTAGTAATGAAGTCGCACTGTCACATATCCATTTTACCACACATGGAGAAGAGATTGGAAGTTTTGAATGGAAACTTATACCAAATTTCAACTTATTAATATATTAACCCAGCAATATGCAAAGTTTGTAGCCTAAAATAATCGATGAATATAGGTTCACAAAATAAATAAATAAATAAAATTCAAAAGGACCATCCATAGCCAAGCCAACTACATTAAACTCCTTATAATGTATTACTCTACAAAGTTATAACCTATCTAAAATAATATTAGCAGCTGGTTTTGATATCGAGCCCATACAAAATATATAACTCTCTCTAACTTATAATATTAGATGATTTTTCCTAAAAAGAGAAGCTGAAATGAGTGATTTTTTTCACAAAGAGAAGCCGAAATGACTTTTTAATAATATGTGAGAGTTTTTAGGAGATTTTAGAAAGGAATATTGCTAGACCCTCTAATTTAATAACCTTTATAATGTAATATATGTACTATAATCTCAACTATATTACATTATAGAAGTTTTCATGTAATCCAAATCAAACCTAGACCGTGATTTTCATTTTATAAATTGATATAGAAGATAATCAAGCCATGAAGCTTGTAATACAAGGTATAGAAAAATTGATGGAAAGGAAAATGGTCAAGAATATGCAAGTTTTTAGACATACGATCATAGTTTCATACAATATTATTTTTATAAAACGGATTTCGATTTGAACACTTAATGTAGTTTTTTTTTTCCTTTTGTTATTTTAGTCTTTCATAGTAAGGTAAAATGATAATTTTATATTTACATGATAAAGTTATTACAGAAGGATAAAATTGAAAATATAAAAAAATAATTCATTTCTATGTAAGTGAGTGCGAGCATTATAAGAATCTAGTGTATTCGTATCGGCTGATATCGGTCATTTTTTTTTAAAAAAAAAGAGGAGAGAGAAAAATATCGATCGATACTAAATTTTAAACCCATTATACATGAGGAATTAGTTTATCCTGGACAAACTCGCCCATGAGCGGCAATTGCTCCAATTCTTTGTGGGGCTGACAGAGGTGGAGGTGTAATCCATAGGTTAATTTGAAAGATATTTTTAGGACAATATTTTTTATAAACTAATCATATTAATTGAATTTTAAAAGTTATAATTTTGGAGAGCCGAAGATCAATGGTTAAAAAAAGTCAAATTTAGAAGAACTTTTAATCGAGTGGTGAGATCAATTCAAGAATAGTAGATAAGTGCAAGGAAGAGAGTCTAACTTCAAATCCTACTTAACGTCACATATGCCCTAAGCAGCAAGTGAATTTTCACCCCAATCACAAACCATAAAAGAGTGGAGAAGAGAAAATATATATGTATATATACTATGAATTACAAAAAAAAAATTAACTCTTTTTAAATAATTGTTAAGATAGAAAGTCAATTAAATATTTTTTATGAATTCAATCAACAAAAATATATATTAAAATATACTTTTATATGTATAAAAATTATAATATCGAACCTCATGAGGTTGAGTAATCTATACTTCTTGACGTTGATCATAAAAAAAAAAGGTGTAGTTTATTTCTTTTAGAAAGGAGAGAGGATTTTGAAAGAACATATGAAATTATATATTTTTATATAATAATTTTAAAGTTAAGTAAATAAGTTAACTCTCCTCCGCTCTTAAAAAAACACAAAAAAAAAAAAAATGGCTTAACATTTTTTTTTAATTTGAATTGACATTTCTAAATGGGTTAACATCGAGCTAGGGGACCTCAATAAGGATCGCACATACTTGAAAGTGGAAACTAGGGTTGGCTACACGTTACGTTAGGTTGTGGCGGCCCCACTTGGTTGGATGTTTATTGGAGGTTGAGATCAAAATAGAGGCCATTTATTGGTTGATGGTGATAAAGATTCTTCATTTGAAAATGACTCCTATTCATATTGAAGCTTGAAAGGACGTTTAGAGATAAAAGGCCCCATCTAGAGAATGTTTTTATGTCATGCTTAGATTAAGATTATGGATGGTGCAGCAAGTGGCCCACCCTTGATGTAAACTTATCAATAGTGACAGTCACATGTATTATCGATTTTAATTCAATAGTGAATACATTTAATTAGACTAGCGATTTTCTCACTGACATTTTATATACCACTGACATTTTATATATATATAGACATGAATTTTATTGTATATAGTTATAGATAATATAATCTATTGTACTCTAATTTCAGTTATACTGCACAATTTTATGGTGCAAATAAGTTATTTATATCTATTACTTTGGAACAAAGACGTGCCCCATATTGATGGGTCCTTTTGAGTAAATTTTGTGGCCAATATGATATATAATGTTTTATTATATAGGTCTTTATATCGGAGGGAGGGAGTAAAGCAATGTAAAACATTAAAAATAATGCAAATTATACTTTCTTCTACGAAATAGAAAATATAAATAATTCAATTACTATTTAAATTTGAACTATTATTAAAAATAATAAATGGAGCCCATTTCCTATGAGTTAAGCTAACATAAATTTTGCCTCACATTGCCAAGGCCTTCGCAGCTTAGCAACGTTCTTTCTAAGCAAGGCGCTTAGTTGGCCGGCACGTGGTATTACGCTGGCAGCCACGTGGCATTACGCTGGCAGCCACGAGACGAGAGCACTAAAGACTGGGAAGTTAATCGGCCCGACTTGGACGCGAGGACAGAGGCGGGGAATATTTGTTCCAGCGTCTGCTAGCTCGTGTGCCACGTCATCAGAAAATAGCCGTTGCGGACAGGTGGCCCCACTACCCCTCCCTGGGCGGGCTGCAGCCTCGGACTCGAAGCAGCGTGATTCATGGGCTTCTGTGGGCCCTCTCTTCTGAAAACTTTATGCCGTTAACTCTGCCGTCAATACAGAAAAAACTTGTGAAAAGGAACGAGTGAACAACCTTTTCCATCTTCTGGGTTTCCCCTTGTTCGCCACCTAAAAGGTTAGCGTCCGTTAAAAATATGCCTTTAGATTGTACCTCGTTTCTCGTGACGCTCTTTTAATTGAGGTGTTTTGAGTAACGAGCAGTTTAATGTGAACGAGGGTTCATTCGCTCGAACATCTTGAACTTTGATTTAGAAAAATGGTTTGAATGAATAGGATTTTTAACTTTTAAAACCAATTTCTATAAGTTGAGTGATTTTAACACAGTTAAAATTTATTAAGATATATGTTATATAGTGAAATTCTCATTTTATCTCTATCAATGTATTATTTTAAATTGTACCTCATTTCTCGTTACGCTCTTTTAATTGAGTTGTTTTGAATAACGAGTAGGTTAATGTGAAGGAGGGTTACATTCGCTCGGACAACTCATCATGGGTTTGAACTTGATTTAGAAAAATGGTTTGAAGGTACTGGACTTTTAGCTTTTAAAATCAATTTCTATAAGTTGAGCGATCTTAATATGGGCAAAATTTATTAAGATACACGTTATAGAGTGAAATTCTTATTTTATCTTTACCAGTGTATCGCTCATCAAGTATATGTGTACCGATAATACGCTGCACTGTATGTATATTATATGTATATCTATACACCGACATTTAATGAGCGATACACCGATAAAGGTAAAATGAGAATTTCATTACATTCTATGTCTTATAACAAATTTTGTCGGTGTTAAGATAAGTAACCTTTCTATAAATGAATAAGCTCAGATTTATTTTAACGTCCACCAACTTTAACTATCAGAATTAAACTGAACTTTAAACTAATAATTTTTTAAATTTACTTTAAATTTGTACAGTTATATCCTCACATTTCAAAATACAAATTAAAAAAATAAAAAATAGTATCAGGTACGATTTTATGACCATATGGCCAGTTTCAAAATAAGTAGAGTTTAATGATGGACTTAAAAATTTTATATATTTAAAATAAGTGGATTCTTGCTTTGATTTTTAAAATCCCAAGGTACTCAGAGAGCTTAGACTTTTAAATTTATAAATAGACTCCGTCTTTTTTTTAAAAGCTTAAATAAAGCTCAAGTCAAATTCGACTCGTGAATTAGCCAAATGCAAAGTAAAATATAGTTAGATAACGACATTGAATGAAGTAGTTTTTTTTAGTCCAAAATATCATAGTAGCTTATTATTTAATGAAAGAAATTTAAATTCAAATATCAACGATAGCCATTTCATCTAGCTCATTAACATTGACTAATATAGGATTATTTTTTTCTCTTTTCGAACCTTTTCATTTAAATGACTAGATTAAGAAGATTGTCAATGGTTTTTTAAATTAGTTCATCTGCGGGTGTTGGTCTCTCCGTGAAGTGGGGTCACAGTCACGCGCCTGGGAGAAACTCTTCGTCTGGGAAGGCGCGCTCTTTCTGGAGTTTTATTTTATTTTTTTGCATGGGGGCGTAGTTAGCATGTGCGAGGATGACGTACGCTTGGGGTGTGCACGATCTTATACTACACCCATTTGATGGTGGTGCCCCGTCGGGAACTGGAATGAGGTGGTGTCATTTTCAAGTAGACTGAAAAGACAATGCTACCCTTTTCTTGTAGTGGTGGGGCCTGGTTTCCATGGACGATGCAGATCATTTCATTGGTCTAATAAATCAAGCATGACAACGGGTGGGCCATTTCCAAGGTTGTAGATGCTTGATGGGGGATATGTGCAGCGAAAATTTTATAAAAATAAAGATGACTTTGTAAAAACCGATGCCCTTAGCAGAGTTTTTTTTTTTTCATATTTATTTATTTATATATTTATTTAAGGGTAGTTATATAGACACGGGTATTTTTTATTAGGATACATGAGATTTCAAAATCTCGTGTGAAATTATCATTTTGCCATTGGTATTCTGCATCGTCCGGTATATGTAAAACTCTAATGTCTGAACGCACGAAAGACCGTTTAAACGGTTTAAATTGTGGAGAAGGATTTTCAAATGAGACCATTTCTTAACCGCTTTTTTTAAAAAATATATTAAAATTCATTTACTCTTAATTTTATAAACTCCGATACTGATTTTAAGTAAAAAATGATATAGTTTTGGACTTCAAAAATCGCAACCAATAAATTAAAGAAAAATGATATTCTCTTTTAATTATTTAAAAATGATTTTTGAACTCCAAAACTATACCATTTTCATTTAAAATCAGTCAGAGAATTCATAAAATTCAGAATACATGAATTCTGATACCTTATTTATAGAAATCGATTGAGAAACCTGTTTGTTTGAAAATCCAAACTACACGCACAAAAGTTACAGTTGACAAAGAGATAGTTTTTCTTCAAAACACGTCTTCTACCAAAAAATATATATATATATTAGTGGCATCTTAGGAGTAATGAAGTTGAGATGAACGAGAATCTAATTCAATGAAAACCCTAATTATCAATAACTTGGATAATCTAATGCGATAATGGCACTTACTCTGTCCTATTACTTTATATTAGTGACATCTTAGGAATAATGGGCACTGAATAGTGGATGGGTGAATATAACAGAGAGACAGTAGTGAGTGATTAGAAGAAATCGGCAGACCGATTCGAAGGGTAAAGGGATAATAAAAAATGCACAAAGCTCCAAATGCTTTCGGTTTGTTTTTGGGACGTTTGCGGTTTTGGATATTAAAGAAATTAAGAGTTTGATCGTTGTCTCCCTCCAATGGCCCCACCACATGTCATGCACCGCCTTGATGCTGACTTGGAAGAGCTAGTTGTTATTCCACGTCATCCACGAAGGTTAGGTATGAAAGTAAACTGTTAGTCTCGATTGGTGAAGACCGCAGGAGTATTCTAAATGGTGCGCCATATATACATCTAGAAAATCTTTTTCTAGATATTCATTTTTTTTTTCGAAGTTAATATAAATTATTCTTTTGCCCTTTTATTTAAAAACGCTGATCCACTGGAAAAATAAAAAACGTTTAGAGGATGTCTATATAGCTCCCAATTCTAATAATTTGACTCATTTGTATTTACATCAATGGATAAGATTTTTAGTTATATTATTTTAATTAAGTAATATAAAATAGTTTACTGACAAATAATTTATGTTAAAAATATAAATATTAATTTTAAGAGTTAAAATATTTTGTTATAAAAATTAAATCAAAGATTTATTGTTACTTATGTTTTATATATATATATATATATATATATATATATATATATATATATATATATATATACATGCTGTGAAGTTGATAAAAATAACATACTCTCTAAAAAATATTAACATGATTTTCTTTATTAGACAAGTGTCTCAGATTGTCTAAATTGAAAAAATCAATGATATTTGAAAAACTCTTTTTTCCATGGTTAATTTTTGAGAGTGAATTTTACTTTAAAATTATTAATATGATTTATTTATACATTATTTATGAATCTGGAGTTTTGATATGAGACATGAAAATCAAAGTTGGTAAGTTGTGTTTGGACTTTTGACTGCCCAAGTGTCGTTTTTAGTTTGTTCTTTTATTGGTTTGTAAAATGCTGTATAACATAAATCCCATGACGTATATAAAAAAAATAAATTATAAATGTTTTTGCAATATTTTTACATAAAAAATAATAATTTATCCTAAAATGGCGTCACTTTTTCTATTGACGAACCTTATTTTAGATAGGTCATAAAATACAAAGGAGCACCTGCCAGACAGTTGACCGACCTGTTCTTTAGCTATTGGGCTGGTGGTTCATTAATCTAGACCGTTGATTATATTAAAAAATATTCTAATTTAGAAATCCATATGCACAATCTTCATCCACATGCCCCCCACATGCTCGAATCCCAAACCACCACATTATGGATGTGGATTGTATTTTATTTTCTCACTTGGCATGGTAGAGTGGAAGTGAAGTTTAGAAAAATGATTGTTTACATAAAATTAAATTGTAAGATAAGATATTAAGATTGGAATTAATAATAGGTTGACTGGGGTCG
The DNA here is from genome assembly GCA_022113865.1 of Chimonanthus praecox. Classification (NCBI taxonomy): domain Eukaryota; kingdom Viridiplantae; phylum Streptophyta; class Magnoliopsida; order Laurales; family Calycanthaceae; genus Chimonanthus; species Chimonanthus praecox. Next base: position 65,910,260 of record CM039086.1, read on the forward strand.
AATTGGGTTCATCCTATTTCAAGTTGGCTGTACTTTGGATTTATGTATAATTTAGATCTTTTTAAATAGGTTAAGTAAGTCAGATCGCGTTGAGTTACTCATTTAACTGATTAAGATTTTTTTTAATGAGACGCATACAAGAATTATTTAGATATCAGATGGTTGGATTAGATGCGTTGCATAGAGAAGTAACAATATTTAGGTAAGTTGAATCTACTTATTTATAAATAGATCGGATTTAAACAAGTGATTTATAACCATTTTCAAATCGAATATATTCATTCATTAACCGGGCTTGAGTCGAGTCACAGAGACTTGGGTCATGTATTTTCAAGCATAGATAAATAGGTAAAAAAAACACAATAAAAATAATTTTACCATATGATTAATTAATACCTCCTCGAATTTGATGGATTCTACTTGTATGACTTGCATCCCATGTGCGCTTGATTGGGAATTAAATTATCTAGATTTCTCTGATTTAGAAGATTTGGAGACGATGATAATTATATGACCATGGTGTTGGGATCTTTTAATTATACATTTTTTTTTTCTTATAAAAGTTATCCACAAACATGTAAACATGGTTGTGGTCTAATTAACTAGTAAAATGGATAGAAATGTCTCGTTTGTGGTGGGATTATGAAGCAAGTTGTTTATATAAAATTCTTATTGAAATTTAACTATTAAAAACTAATTTATATAGATAAGTTAAGAGACTATATCCTCTGTTGAACCCTTTTGTCTTGCAGCAGTATGACTATGGTTCCTGTGCCGTCGCCACTGTTGCCACAACGGAAATCTTCAAATAGGTTTAGGTCTATATATTTCTTCATCTCATATCAATTGATGATAAATCATTAAGTTTAGATGAAAACATCCCTTATTAATTAGTTTCTTTTAATATACTATATAAAAATAAGGGTAACGATCTTTTTGTGGGTGTTTTGTGTAATCAGATACGGAATTTTGGATATTGCCTATTTTACCCTTCCACTGCGGTATAAATCGATCGGCTCACCGGATCACTGACTCTTCCACTGTGACATAAATTGGCTCACTGGATCATTGAAATTTATCTAAATGAGACTGTTTTTTCATAAAGAACAACAAATTAGATCACTGATTTTTTTTTAAATGCTTTCGTACGGCAGTGAAAAAGTAAAATAGGTAATACCCTAAATCCCGTGTCTCGTTACACAAAGTGCCCGTGGAAAGAAATAAATATATAGAAATGTAATGTTCATATATAGCACTAACTTTGTTGCAACAAATGTAATTTTCTTAATAAATTAATATATGAAATTTGTTGGGTTTCATCAACTATATTAACTAAAATATTTTTTTACATATTTATAAGTTTATTTATAAGAAGTGTTTTATTCATTTGATATAAAATTAATGCTTGATCACAGAATTAGGAACACTGGCTTTTAGGTTAAATAAAGAATTTTAAACTTGAGAAATAATTAGGTACAGGAGATGTAACCACAGTATGGTTACATAGACACATTTGGACTCTGTACATTACAATTAATGTTTGGAATTTGTATGCACACACATACATGGCATAAATAAAAGAAAGAGATGTGTAAGATTTTGTCCATAGAAAAAAGATGAAAATGAGAGACATCTTTCTATAATGCAAAAAGGAATGGAAGAGCTTTTTCCTTTTTTTTTTTTAAAAAAAAGAACTGCATCTGATAATAGAATGTTCTGCCACTTGGGCTTGCCAAAGGGACCCACAAGGATATTTAAGGAGAAGCATGGGAAAGTGGAGCTCACTTACATGATTATGGGTGGGGCCCTCGAGGAGTGTACATGTGAGAGTTTGGAAGATGCTGGCAAACATGCCCCATGCCATCATTTCATATCGTTACATCGTACATTTCTAGCCTCCCCACCTTTTATTTATATATAATAATAATAATAATAATAATAATAATCTGGCTCAACCTAGGATCGGGCTTTACACTTGATAATTCATAATTGAGTTCAGGTTTGGCACAAATCAAGCCCAGCCCAAGACCGGCCCATTCCTAATTATATCATATGTTCAGAAAATATATCTAATTGAGAAAGTGAGGGCTAGCATTACGACACATTAAGAAATTGAGCTCCAACTTTTCATTATCATCAATCATTTATATCACTATATGACTTTTTAAAGACTAAACTTTTTCAATACTATTCTCGAATGACACTCTTAGATATCCATTAAATAAATATTACCTTTTAATCTATTAAACAATTGATCCACATAAATCAATGTAGTGGATCCATTGCAATAATAATAATAATAATAATAATGAGAGAGCTAAGTAAAATCACAGTCTATTATATAATAGAAGTGATTTTTTTCAAGATTTGTAATTTTTTTCTGAATAACATGGGTATTCTTACTTTGCATTGGAGGTGATACTAATCTCACGGATACACTAAATTACATATAATTATTTTGTTTCAATAAATTCAGAAGGAGTTAAATCTAAGATTTCTAATATAATCTTGACGATTCACGTAGGTATGCTCATGTCATGCACACTAACCATTTTATCGTCTATGTAAACAAATATATATTTTAAATATTTAAATAATATCAATGAATAATGAAGATGCAGGTGATGACTTTGTTGTTGTCGAGCCTCTTTTTATATTAATTTTTCATACCTTTATTATTGAATATTAGTATTTAGGGATTTAGTAAATTTACTTTTAATTCAGGTGATAAATAAGACAACACGTTAATACAATTTTCACATATCATGATAGTCCAAGACATCAAACTTTTAAATCCCTGTTGCTAAAAGTGGCCACGAAGACAAGTTTGTGCTTTATTTAACCACATCATGGCCAACCATTTGAATGGCTAAGAAGGTGGGCCACACATGGAAGGAAAAGCAGAAGGACAGATTTTTTATTTATTTTTGCTAATGATCAATTCCATGAAAATTGATTCTAATTATTTTATCATGCTCTGTAAATTGCATTCAAGATCTCCTTACAGTTGTGATCATTATATTATTTCCATCTTGATGTGACTGCATAGCGAGCAAACTTAAAAAGGATGAGGTGAATTTCTACCTGGCTGGATTGTGCCAATATGTTGCCTTAGATAAAAAAAAATTTTAATCGAATCACAAAATTACAGTTCTGGTCAAGTTAAAAAATTATTGAATAAATACTTTCCATTTATTGCATCTTTAACTATTGGATTAATCATGATAAATTAAAATATTTATTCAATAATTCATTTTTAATCTTAAAAAAGTCAAAGAGTTACATGATTTAACATGTCCAATTTTTTTAGAGTATTATAACTCACATGATAATCTACGTAACGCCCATCACTCTCCTCCTATTATCAGAGTGAATATTTAGGAATATTTGGACGGGAAGAGAGGAGGGAGCACCACAACGCGAGTCAAGTCCGAGTCTAAATACCTGACCCTCGACTGACCCATCTAGTGTGTGTACATCGACAGAGTCCATGTAATATTTGTAACACATTAATGTAAACGGAAGTATATACGTAATATTTGATACTGTTGAAAAATAATCATTGTCAATCTAAAGCAAAATATAATAATCCCATAAAAAGTTAAATATCAAATAAAAAGTCTACCTTTATCATCTAGGATTTATACATCATCAATTAAATTCCCAATCATATATAATTCCTATGTAAATACTTTCTCAAATTATAAACAAAATAAACGATGTCCTCTTCTAATTCCTAAATATCAAAATCAAAAGCTCTACGGATTCTTTCTCCTGCTTTCATGATTGACTATGCTTGACTAGTGCTCGGCCCTGCCTCATCACCTTTTTCCTTTCCTGCATCAGTTTTTAAAAGAAAAAGATTTGTGAGCTTAGTCAACGCCCAGTAAGAATTCCCATAAAGTGGGTACCAACGTGTGATGTAATATATATAAAACAAACATAGGTAATTCAGAAATATACATCTCATTTGGAAAATCATATCCCATCCCATATTTCAAAAATCAATTTATAACTCATACTAATAAAGCATGCAAGTTCATTTCGTAAACATCTCATATTAATCAGAATCACATATATGTTTCAAGCACTTGGAAATCATCATGAATATACTATGCGATGGTGACATGAATTGATGCACACCCTTCTCATACCCCATGCATTAATCACTATTTCATTCTCATTCAATGGTTATAAACAGGTGAGAAGTGGAAGAGAAGGAGTCTTTCGTGTGGAATACAAAGGTGTGTGTATCTCAATGAGGAGTGGTGGCTTCTTTTTCATTCCTTAATTACCCTTAAGTCACCAAGTGTAGCATTGAGCCACCTCTTCCATGTGGTATACTACATCATCATCCATATGGCGTGATGCCACATCACAAATTCATTATTTATGAATTTCATGAATTAATTTCCATCATGCCACTCTATATTAAATTATAATTTAATTTCTTAATTAAATCACACTAAATCTCTCTTAATTAAGTCGCATTAATATCAATCAATTATTCATAATTCATTTTTATAAAATCTAAAATTTCGGGGTGTCACAATCTATCTATCTATATAATTTTTATAATCAACATATGGGATCTTCCATCCAACATAACCTGTCAAAACGCTGGAGCTGTTCAATCTAAATGCGTAGCAAACTTGCCCATATAAAAATACTTATGCAATACTGTTATTTTAATCTTAAAAAAAAATCCTATGAACTAGAATAATCTCAAGGGTCCCATTTTAGATAATTTTGTAGTGAAAATAACAGTAAAATGCATTTCTATGCTGTTTACAGTTGTAAGACTCTTGTTTTTACTAAAATTTTGACAGACATTTCCTCCTCCTTGCAATTGCAATGCTTAAATTGTCTAATCAAATGGGTTGTCACCTCGTTAAGTAATGTTACCCCATACAGTGAAAAGAAAAAAAAGAAAAAAGAAAAGAAGAAGATGATGATGCAAGTCTTCATCAACATTTCACCAACTTTTGATCATCATTGCCACATAAAATGTCTCCTTGTGATCATGTCCAAAATCTCAAATGGGGATCACTTTCTTTAGTCCTTGAGAATTGTTTTCTTAATTGTGAATCAATGGTTTCATGGGTCCAAACTCCAAAATAAGCATTGAGAAATAAGAAGCAAATCAGACTTTTGTAACTCAGCAATGGTTTGTGGCCTCTTTGCCATCTTTTGATCTGTACCCTTAAAAAAACCCAAGTTTCAAAATACTAAAGACGTTATAATTAGCACTGTAATGATGAAAACTCACCATTATGATGTATTATTTGATGCAATAAGCCATTAATCACTGCCTTCTCGATGAAATACATGTAGTGAGAGGGTTTCAGGAATCAATTTCCTTTGAAAAGCACATGAAATGGCTCTTTATAGCTACTTTATATTTCATAGCTTTTATGATAGATGACTAGTAAAGTTAGGCAAGTCTCTTCTTCTTTTTTTTTCTTTTTTTGACTTAGCATAAATAAGTTTATGATCTCTCTATGTGGTCAGGATCAAGAGAAAACAATGGGTACCAAAAACTCTACCACATGCCCCAAATGCAGAGAAGAGGACTTGGTTAATTGATTCTTTGACGTCCAGTCCCACATCATCCAGGATGAAAATTGGAAAGAATTTATTTGAGTGGAGAGCCTCCTCTTTCATATGAAGCGTTTTAAATATGGTCAGATGAGTCAGAGTCATATGGGATTTAAAGCGGACAATATCATCTGAGGTAGTCAGTTGTCACAGGTTCCCCATTTTTTTTCTTTTAATGTTTCAATTTCTTGTATCATCCACATGAGCAGTGAATGAGGTCATTGGTTCCACTAAATAAAAGGAAGCACTAGATGTGAGCAAATCCAATTTCATTGAATGCTCATGAGTGGATAGGTGAAGTAGCCAGCCAAAGGCTCCTTCATGGGCCCAAGCTTGATTAGAACTCGTAAATAAATGAGTTTGACCATTCATAATAGTAATAGTGTGATACATTGCAGATGGATAAGTACAGTGTCAGATTTTGAGTATGAGACTTGAGAACAAAAATGATGCCACGAGCTGGGCCAGTAAAGATGAAAAAAAAAAGAGCCTATAGGTCAGGATGGGCTGTGTCATTACTTAAAACATAGAGAGCAAGGCCCGAATGACAGGCCAATTATATATCATGGGCCAAGTGGAGAATCCAAAAATATCCAGGCCTTCTTAGAGCACTTGTCTAATTCTTAGGACATGTACAAATCTCTCTATCCACCCACACCGGGTAACACTAGGGGGAGTGACCCTTTTGTGTTGAATGTGACTTGAATCCAAGACTTTTCTTATCTGACGCAGGTTATTAACGGCCAAGCCAATCCTCACAGGTTCAAAATCGGAATTATCTTAGAGCAAAAATTCAAATAAATTGATTAAAATAATTCAAAATGGACAATCTAAAGGAAAAAAAGGAAAAGTTCTAATGGACAAATACATTTTACACTCAATCTTAAAATTGCACCTAATGCAAGATTCAAACTAAAAAATGGTCAATACAACTTTCTTTTTTCAAAAAAAGAAAAACTAAAATTATTGTGAATGACCGATATCATGCTGTATTGGTCGATAAGGTATGGCCATTTAACAGTATGTATTATTTGTAGCCAATCATTTTTTATAATTTTATGGACAATATAATACGTATTAATTGATACTTAAAACTAATACGTATCAATAGATACAATACATATTGGCCGAAGGTCCAATGGAGACCAATCAATGTTCTCCGTTGATACTCAATACATCACAAATACCCCAACAATATGATAGTAGCTTTTTCTTTTGTTATCATTCGATTAATAAATATTTAATCTGATAAGTATGATTTTTCTTAAATTAAAAAGTTCAATTACAACAAAATTTCAATAAGTTTTTATTTATATTAAGATGCTCTAGTAGTAGCGCTCTACTTTATCACCCAATAAAAGAGGGCTCTCTGCATTACACATCCAATGAAAATGTGAGCTACGATATGCAATGCGTTCAAAGACCATATTCATGAATGTCTCATACAGACATACCACAAGGTTTCATAAATTTATAAAATTTATGACTTCTCAATTTAAGTCGAGTATAATAAAAAAAAGGTGGCCATTTAGACACCCGATATCAAAATTTTGTTTGAAAATTACCATTTACTCCTCAGTTTTTTAAAAAAGACTATTCCTCTACACAAAATTGAGAGGTAAAATGGTAATTTCGTAAAATTTTTTGAAATCGAGTCTCTTAAAAGAAAAGTCGAGTGTCTAAATGGCTAAAAAAATTAGAAAGGAGCTTTCTTTTCCATACAGTTTTATTTTCTTCTAATTATCAGGGGTTAAAAAAACGATGCGGCCGATATATCGGCCGATATGCATATCGGCTGCAATATCGGCCGAGAAAATTCTCTCTCTTCCGATATCGGCATTTTCTCTCTCATCCGATATTGGAACCGTGAAAAAACCGCAAAAAACTGTGATGAACCGTGAAAAACCGCAAAAAACGGCCAAAAACCGTGAAAGCAGTAAATCCTGAACCGTTAAAAACCGTGAAGAACCGCGAAAAACAGTTAAAAACCACTAAAAACCACTAAAAACCGTGAAAGTAGTAAACCCTGAACCGTTAAAAACCGTGAAGAACCGCGAAAAACCGTTAAAAACGGCAAAAAACTGTAAAAAACCGTGTAAAAACCGTATCGGTGTTTTTTTAAAAATAAAAATAAAAATAATAATTAAATACCGATATTTGGACCGATATTTCGGACCGAATATCGGCCGATAATACTACTGTACGGCCGATACATATCTTATCGGCCGATATTGTTCAGTTTAAAAAAACCAATATATATTGACCGATACGATATGTGTCGGCCGATATTTGAACCTTTGCTAATTATTGCTCCTGTGAGTGTTGTATAATAGATAAGATTATATTACTAATTCTTTAACAATTGCTCATATATCTCATGACATGTTCCGTGTTTTTTCTATGAAGTGATTCAGGTTATTTTTTCTTGATTTATCATCATCTAAGTGGTGAAGATGTATATCAGTGTCCTTTATTAAAAAATACCAATGTCCTTATCAATTTTCTAAACAAAAGACGTAAATATACATATCACCAATATGAGGAGAATTGTGTTTGTTGTGGTTAGGGCTCCAACTTGTTGAGAGAACCAAGCTCAGGTCTGATTTAAAATAAAGGGCTTGAGTTGGGGCCCAAGCCAACATGACCTGAATTGTTCCAATACAAGTTTGGACTAATTTGCATATCTGAAATTTGAGTCCAATTTCAGACCGAAAATGCATATGCCGAGTTATCTGGGCTTTTAATCTTTTTTAAGATCAAAATAAGTTTATTTATATTATTTTATAAAAAAATAAATTAAATATTACTTAAACTTCATATTTGTACACAATATTAATTAAAGAAAATTAAGTTTTTACAGATTTTAGGTTAAATTTAGACTTCAACTGAACTCGGGCTTTCTCACAGTAGGCTCAACTTAACCTTTGGGCCTGATATATGAGTTCGAAAGAAAGAGCATATGGAGCTTGGGTCACTGGAAATCAAAATTTTTAAACTTTTTTCATATGGGCTCGAGATCTCTAGTGGGGTATCAAAAACTCAAAAGATTAAAAGGGCAAAAAAATTGGAACTGGGGCTGAAACTCGGGTGACCCAACTCAACCTATAGAAAAAAATATTGAACCCAACTCAACCCTAGTGTTATATTGAATTTTTTGAATGAGTTTAGTCAGGTCAATTCGGGTCGGGTCACTTGGGTTTTTTTCTTCAACCTAACTCGACCATAATTTTAAAAATGTAAAACTCAACCCACTTGATTTTTTAAATCGAATCAGATTAAAACCCAACCCAAATTTCTCCGCTAATTAAAACCATAGTTGAGACAAATAGTCGGTCCCAACTCACAATATATATTTTTTCATATTTGGTATTTTGATCTCCCTCGTTAGAAAGATTCTATTAATGTTCCTAGAGCTTTCTGCAGAGTCGGGGATGAAAATCTGGAAGATCTCTCTCGTGCCTTATTAATTCTCTGATCCAATAAATAGAAAGAGAGGATTTTGGAAGATCTAAGAATGAAGTATGAACAGTTGGGTCTGATCAGGTGCCGATTGAAGTCCACATCCTTTCCTCGTTTACACATTGAAATGACACCTTTGCCCCTTATTCTCTTTCCAATTATTCAATGCCCATCGTTCCAAAATTGTCATTTTGTTTTGACCCAATGGATGCCAACATACTACTTGCCGATTCTTGTGCAACAAGTTAATTAACTTGCTGTTTTTAATCTTCTACAGACATTAACAAAGGCTATATATACATGCATCGACGTTCAAGTTTCGCCCTTTTGCTCGCCTTATTCTGCTCAAGTCTTGACTCTCGAAGAACACTTCTGAGTTTTAAATAAGGAGACGAAGTTGTGATTGTGAAGATAAACAGGTGAGTTTACAGGTTCTGATTTATAATTAAATTTTAATTTTTGAATCTGTTTTGAAAAAATTCATGCTAAAATATTTCTACCATAGTGCTTTTTATGAATTTTAGAGAGGGTTATTTTTTTTTGTTTTTGTTTTTTTTTTTATAGAATTTGATAAAATAACTCACTAGAATAAAACTCTGACTAGTTTAGTTGATTCTGTGGGTTGTGAATGTCAAATCTTTTCCAACTTTTTATCTAGATAGTCTGAACTCATTTTGTGGAGTGAATTGATAAGTTTTTGATAGAGTTTTTCGGTATAATTTGATTAAACTCGACAAGTTTAACCAACTTAAACAAGTAAAATTGTCTTTTTATTAATAGTTTTTGAAAGTATAGTTTTGGTTTCAATATTAAATTTGTCTTTTTGTCTAAATTTACAAGTATTATTTATTTTTAAAAAAAATACTATTGTTCTTATCAATTCTCTTGTATATAATCGTAAAATCGACAGTCTGTATAAATATCACTTTGATGCAATCACTCTTACTTTCAATATTATGAACTTGAAGTCTATCATCCATAATAAAGGGATTTTAAATCAATAGTACATGGTAGATAATAATTAAACAAATGGAGTGCTTCACAAGTCAAGGGAGTAAAGGGTTTTTTTTTTCTGTCTGGATTTCCTATCAAAGCAATATGAATATATTTGTAAGAAATTACACATGGGTCGGTCCATGGGTAATTGACCATTGATTTTTATGCAATCCATTGGACAGTTAGGATTCTTAATCCGAGAAAGTTTTGGTTTCATCATGTAATCCAGCATAGTGCTTAAAAACAAAATAAAAACAAATGATTCTTGAAAAGTTTAGGACTTACTAAATCAAGGCACTAAGAGAATCCATAGACCAGATTAAGAAGCAAAGTGACTTGTTAAGTGTCAGAATGACAAAATTTTAGCCCTAATTTGAAATAAGTTCTTCACATAACCAAAAACCATTAAGATGGCATAAGGTTTTATTGAGGATAAGTTCTTATTTTGTTTTAACATTCAAATTGCTATGTAACGGCTGGATTGCCCTTTACTCTCTTTTACTCAATTTCTTCTTCTTCTTCTTCTTATGGGGCCATGGCAGGTGAGGAAAATCAGTGATCTTTCAAATTTTGGCGTGAGATTCAGAAAAGAAACTCGGGCTTCATGGGAAATCTTCATCGTGACCTGTTTTTGTTGGTCTTAATCTCTTTTTTCCATCAGAGCTTGAGCCTATCAATGGGTTGGTTTTGGAATTCTGCTGAATCAAATGAAGGCCATTCTTCAGTGACCCACATGTTGCCAAATGGCATGGTTGCTGAATTCTCCATGGAAAATCTGGACAATCCAAAGGGAGTCAAGCTAATCGAGAACGCGAAAAGGAAACTGAAGAGTCCGAATTCTTGCTGGCAAAGTGCCTATATGAATCTCTTCGCCAGTTGCTCTGAGATTGTCAGTGACAGAGAGAAGCAATCTAGGCTTGCTTGGTATCTCAGTGACTGCTTCCAGAAAGAATCCGGTCGACCTGCTTTCCCTCCTTGCGATTCAGAGACACCCATGTTGAAATGCCTCAAGAACCTCGATGAGTTTGCTCATAAAATCTATCTTGAATTCTTCCTCGAGACGAACTCCATTTGTCACCAGCTTCAGTAAGTTACATTTGCATTCTTCTGATCAGTGATTACTTAATTTTCATTGGATGGGACGGACATGATAGCATGGTTGGAAAATCTGTTCCATTCATTTGGTGTACAGTTAAAATTCACTTTCATCAGAGATTGTAATATACAAACATCTCTAGATGGACATTGCAATTTTGAAAAGGACAACCATGCACCATGTGGACCCAATCCAATAACATTGGGCAACTCCCACCGAAGCCAATGTAATTAGAATGTTCGGTTTAGTTCTCTAATGTGATTATAATGTTGATAATATTCTGTCCAGTTATTGGATTTCTGATTTGATTTTGCAGGACTGATTCATTCAAGCATGAAACAGAGAGATTGGTTAACGATTTGAAGAAATCAGCCCAATTTGCAGAGGACAAGTTAGAGACCATCGAGGAAAGATCAGAGTCACTGTTGCAAAGCTCAAATCAGCTTCATGATTCATTAAGTTCAGTTGATCTTCAAACCAAGCAACTTGCTCAGACGTCAAAGGATCTTGGAGGAGAAATCTATGATGTATTGAAGCATTCAGAGGCCATTTTTGAGCAATCCAAGGAAATAGCAGCATCCCAATCCAAGTTACAAGAAGGGCAGCAAGATATGAAGATAAAAATGGAGGCCAGCATGGAGCTACTTCACAAATCTTATGAGAGCTTGGGCGATGGAATAGAAAAATTAAGGAATGAGACTATGGAAATAGAGAGGGAGATAAATGAAGTAGGGGACTCGATGTCATTGAAGATGCAGAACATACAAAGCAGAGCAGACGAGATTGGGAATGTTGCAGGAATGTCCTTGGAGAAGCAGAAACAGCTTCATAATGGGCAATCCATCGTGCTTGAGGGCCTTGATGTTCTCACCAAATTCCAATCTCAAGCACTGGAAGAAAGCAGGTAACATTTCATAAAGTTTCAGCATCAATTGAAGCCTTTTTAACTGAACTTAGACATCACTAAGTAAAATTTCAACTTCATCAGCCATTTGATGTTACCTAGTTATCATTGCAGGGCCTCATTGCAAAGATTAGCCGATTTTGGTCATGAACAACAAAAGGAACTTCTTCACCGACAGAAGCAGCTTCAAGAAACCCACAATCATTTGATGCAAAACTCAAAATCAATCCTGGCAGCTCAGGTACAGTCCTGCTTAAACTGATATTACATACTGGTTGAGCCATCCTTTTAATTTTAGTTGTTGCGGCTGACTCACGGTTTAATTGCACTCCATTTTTATTTGCAGGAAGAATTTGAATCAAGGCAGGCAAACATGTTTATCACTCTAGATAAGCTCTCTGCATTGCAAAGCATCATTTTGATCGAATCACGTTTAGTCAGAATGTTCTTCTACTATGCTTGCTTGATTTTTATCGCCTACTTGCTCACTAGTGCGAAGCAAACGTCTGATGTGAGAGCTCGAATTTACCTAGGTAATGTTTCTTACATGATTGTACCAGAGATTGATTTGCTTTCTTGATTTTTCTTTTACTGAAATTCACATACCACAGAATTCATTTTCAGGCATATGCGTCACATTCATGTTCGAATTCATGCTAGTACGTAATGGAGCTGTTGCTGATCTTGATCACCAAATGTGGGTTGCATCTAAGATCTTTTGGACTCGATCTTCTTTTCTACTGGCTGCTTCAATTCAGATTCTATACTCCATCTTCACTTACAGGTAAAAAAATAAGTTTTATGAAGAATATGCAGTGTGAGGTCACCTTCTGGTTAGATTATATTCCAAAAAATCTCTTTCCATCAGATGATCCCGTTGGATTAAGCCTTAATCTAATGTGGGCTATTTGTTTCGCATATCCAAATTGAATCGGATACCTCATATCTATCATCTGATGGGGAGAAAGTGTTAGGGATTTGGGATTCAGTCCACCACATCGACCGCCCATATTGCCAATTTTTGCATATATACACAAGAATTCTGATGAACTGAATTTTGATGTGTTTGAACTTTGAACATGTCTTGAACATTTTGTAGGGACTATGAAATGCTAAATCATCGGATGCTATTAACTCTAATGGAGAAGTTCAATAATATGGAAAGAATTGCCGGTATGTGTTTCTGTACCTTGTTCTTGTGAACAAGAACTGTTTTCTTAATGCTTGTCAGCCATTGACAATGTACGTACTTTTGCTGTGCAGGAAAGAATTACTCATCCTTGAGCATGGAAAGCGAGACACACCTATCATCATGGGTTGATTCGGATCTACCGGAAGATGTGGATTTCTGTGAAGATCCTGACTATAGATTACCAGAGGAAGTTGCAGAGAACTCTGTGACCACCTCTTCAATTACAAGGAGATACCATCTCCGGCCCCGCCGATGATATGAATGTGTTGAAAGTTCAATAATTGTGGCTAAAATATGCACAAGTTATGTGGTACCCATCATACATTATTATGTCTGAATACATGAAACTATAATTAAGGGAAAATTTGATTTTCCCTTTCGGATCTCCAACTTTGTTAGGATATATTTTAAGAGTTTTTATTATTATTGATTACTAATATTGTATTTATTAAATTCGGGCATTCCTCTTTTATTTAATTTTCTTTCTTTATTTGTACTCTTATTTCCTTATAAATAAAATTATAGAGTCTCTTGATGCATTATTATTTTACGTGGTAACATCCTAAGATCCTGATCTTTCCTATACCAACATCCGAGCAAATTTTATCTGACCATTTTTCATCTCTCTCTGTTTTTAACAATTTGCCCTCGGGAAGATGGGCAGAGTTATATCCCCACCTCCTTATTGGTGAAGTATAAAAGATTCTCCTAAAGGTTTTATAATCATCATTAAGGATGAGTAGCGATTACATTCTAAAATGGACTTTAGCATGCAATCCAAACCATAGAAAGAAAAATAGAAATGCATGATAATTAAATAAGAAAATGAAAAAATTTAAAAGAATTAAAGTACCCTCTCTTTCCTTTCAATAGGAGAGGAGAGCTGAATTTTCCCTAGCTCAATTGGTTACCTCCAGTCTTAAAAAGTGGGAGGTTGTAGATTCGAACCCCCATAGTCTAACCTTAGTGTACTCTAGGGATAGTGGGCTCACCCGTGGGGGTTTCTATGTTGGGTATCCCAAAGAGTCACTTTCCATGGATTTATATCGTATGTTTAAGTAGGAAGACTTACAGATGTCTTGAGAATTAGTCAAATATTCTAAAAGCCTTGAACAACTTGGCCATAAAAATATATGCATCCGCCGTCTTTATTTTACTTTGGTTGAATTGTTGGATTACATTACTCATGCCTTTAATGTAAAGGATGATATTCTAGTTTATAAGTAATTGGCACTAAATAATGAAATAGTATTAAATAAAAAATAGTTTAAGATAATAGGAATTATGAAAACAGTATTTTATTACTGGTTAAAAGAAAGGGCTGGGATATCCCATCTTAAGTCCTAACTGGTGGTTTTAGTTATCACTTGACATGTTCGATATTACATTCTCAAAATTATTAACAAGTATTGGTTAAATTTGGAGTTATTTATTTATTTATTATTATAATTTTTACTATCAGTCTATCACTACCATACAAACATTAGGAGAGATGAAGGGTGGGAATGGACAATGGTTGGAGGGTCTTAGATGGGGGAAAACTGTAGATTCAACAATTAAATTTAGGAAAAATAAACATTAGGTCTGGTTAACACCGGATTCAATATGCTAATTTTTTATTTATTTTGATGTATCATGTGTCAAATAAAATATTTTGCTAAGATCTACTTAAATGCTAAAATTTCTTTTAAAAGAGTTCTTGTAGTTTTGATTTAAATTTATGATAATGTATGATGAGTTTTAAAACTCTTTATTTTAATGTAAAAATTCATGTTTTCTAGTTGGGTCGTCCATTTAATAGTCCATGAATATAATCATTTTTAGAAATATAAATTCGTATTTAATTAGATCTATAAAAATATTTTCTTTGACATAATCATTGGCCCAACTCTTGCCATGTGTCACATTAATGTCGCAAATTAAAACTTATAAATCCTAATATACTCAATTAGGATATTGATGAAATTGATTTTGCATAATACACAAATATTCATACAGATAACTTATATTTATAATTCAATAAAATAGTTACAATTTAAATTCAAAGATCATGGTTGCTTTAATTAAATTTAAATAAGAACTAAACTTAAGCTTACCCCAATCATCTAAATAGTAAACTAACATCCATAGTCTTGACATAAAGCCCACATGCATGAGCGTGTTTGATTTCAACCTACATCAACTATTTTGTTATTTTGTTATGCTAATGCCTAAAATGTCTTATACTGTATTATAAGAATATGAAATTTTCTTAGTGTTTTAGATGTAAATTTTTTATAAGTTTATCACATAAAATGAATATAATACTTTGTTAAATCCACGTTGAAACTCAAATTATAATTGAAAAGTAAGAAAGCATCTACACTGGAGTGGTAGGTTTATCAAAAAAGAAAAAAAAACTAAATAAAAAACGTTCTTGATTAATCAAGAGAAAAACATTCATATTGAAATGAGAGACCCCGGATAGCTAAAATTTATTTAAAAATATAGAAAATGACCTGAAAAAATTGCCATAATTTGTTTGTAGAAAAGAATAAACTGAGTATTATATTAAACTCTAAGCTATTAGATGTATATATAACCTCTAGTTGACTCTAGGACTATCACAAATAAATTCAAACTCTAAATATAATTCTAAACCAAATATTAATTAGAGGCAAAGAGAAACGGTAGAAATCTTAATCACGCTTCATTTGTCCTGTCATAGAAGAAATGTATTTCTAGCAATTCATGAGAATAGAGCAAGCCCTTGTCCAAGTTTTAGTTCAACAGCTAAGGTGGATGAAGGATCCTCATCCAATGGTCACGCTTGTATTGGCAGATGCTCAAATTGGTCGATTAAAGAGAGAGTGTATGTCTGAGCTTCCAATGTCGTAGGATCATCATCTAATGGCCACGCTTGTATTGACGGATGTTCAAGTTGGTCGATTAAAGGGGGCCACGCTTGTATTGGTGGATGTTCAAGTTGGTTGATTAAAGGAAGAGTGTATGTATGATCTCCCGAAGCCAACGAACTAAAGAATTCTTCTTGGCCGTGTTTATAAACTCTTGAAGCTGAAACTTAGTCAACTCTTGAAACTGAGATAAAGGGAGTGTATGTTTGAGTTGCCAACGTTGGCAAATTAGAGATCTTGCAGCATCTAGGGGATTTTGAAGCTGAAAGTTGGTCGATTAAGAGGAGAGCGTATATCTTAGGATGTGACTAAGGTTGGACGCAATCCTGACAATGTGCATTTTGGTGACTTCCTACTTCGTGAAGAGTAGAGAATTTTAGATCTTACCACACTTTACTGTCGACATTAGACATGTTTTTGGAATTGACTTATGGGTTGAATTTATCTTTTGATAAGCTCATATTTGAGAAATTGACAAGAGAAAGAGAATGGTTTCAAGGTACGTCAACGTTTCACTATATATAATAATATTTTTAGAAATATTATACAAAATATAAATACAAACACTATAAAATGAATTTGATACTGTAATTTTCAAGTATGAATATGAATCCATAGCAGAAGTAGTACGAGTTTAAAGGATCCTGGTCAAACTCACAGTCTCGAGTCAAACTTTGCCAAAGGGGTCAAATGGACGAGTCCCACTCCAATAAAATCCATAGAAAAGCTAGAAAAGAAAAGGAAGGGATGGTTTGGTGATTAATAGAAAAAAGTGAGGGCATGAACGGAAGATGGAAAAGTTAGGGCACAAGGTACTAAGTATAGACATGCATTAATGAGACGCTATTGGGAAGTGGGATGTTTCGAATAAGTGAGTTTGGCTAAGTAGAAGATAGAGTGAGGGAAAGGAGAAGGGTGTCATCAGCGATGGTGGATTGAGAACGGTAGCAATGGAGAGGCTGCTCTGCGACGGTGAAGACAACGCAGTGGTAAGGACTATACTGCAGAGTGACTGGAGAGATGAAAGAAGAGAAATACCCGGGATCAGCGTTGGAAGGACTGAAAGGCGAAGATGATCGTCTCTACTCTGTTTATCTGTAACTGGAACAGATGGACGGAGCAGCGGCGATGGAATACTTAGATTAAAAAGAAATTCTAATTTGACTTGGACTTCGGCACCGGTTGGAAATATCTCAGTTTGAATAAATCTAGGAAACTTAAACTAACTTAAAAATTAAATAATACCTTCTCCGTCTCATTTTACTTACTCATTTAAAAATTTATTTTTTAAATAACTTTCTATATAAGACTAGCATTACATATGTTTTTATCTATTTTCAACATACTTTATATTAAATGAGATAACTATTTTAGAAAAATTCAAAAATCCATATAAGATAACTAAGATAGATGGGGTACTAAATAATTAAATTAAAGTGGGTCCACTTGAATCTTTGAGTCACGTGTCCTACGGTGGACTTCCACACGTTGTTTTTAGATGAGAGAATTAATAAGGTATGAGATAGATCCGGCTCTATAAAAAAATCTAGTCAACATTAAGAAAATCTTTCCATCGAGGGGGATCAAAATACCATGAAAAATATATATATTGTGATTTATGACTGATTATTGCTTAGAAGAATGGTTTCAATTAGGGTGAAATTTGAGTTGAGTTTTAATTCGACTTACAAGAGTTAAATGAGTAGATTTTACATTTTTAAAATTAGGGCTAAGTTGAATTGAAGAAAAAAAATTTGAGTTAAATTTGAGTTGGATTGAGTCAACCTTTTTTAAAATTGATCTGACCATACTCATTCAAAAAATTCAATATAGCACTATGATTGAGGTGTGTCAACAATTCAGATCGGGTTAAATTGAGCAACTTGAGTTGGGCTCAATAATTTTTGATAAGAGTCGGATTGAGTTTATTAAAACTCGACTAGACTTGAGTTGGGCTCAATACTTAGTTCTCCCTCTAGTTGGAGACTTGGAGCCCTATTGAAATGTCGGTGATTCCCAATTTGTACCTAATCTCCTTGCACTTGTATTAAGTTTGTTCAAATTCATTATGACCTTTGACTTCGCTTGGTTTTTTAAATTTTGGAATTTGGCTGTTGTTTATGGTAATTAGGTTTCTTTCTTTTAAATGTTTCTTCATATCTCTTTTCGGATAATATATTTTTCAAATTAGATTTCCTAATTCGTCTTCCTTAAGGATTCCTGATTCTCGAAGAATAAGAAACAAAGGACGAAGCCCGTTTTCCTCCTCTCTTTTCTTCTTCGTATCTGCCGTTGAGCAGACGAGCCCTCACCTCCTGGACTTCTTCCGCCGCCCGGCGCTTCACTGTGAGAAGCCCTCACCTCCTCCATCGCCCTGCCGTTTTCCCTCCTTGCTTCGCCGCTCCCACGGACGAGTCTTTCTTGTCTCTTCGCCGCTCCTCTGTACTCAACTACTCACTAGAGACTTTCGCCGCTTCATCCAGCCGAGGCCTTCAGGCCCTTTCCTAATCCGCCTGCAAGACCGGGACGTGATCTCCGGCTTTCTCTCCCATCGCTCCATCAGGCCAAGGATACCGGGAACGAGATTTCTGGCCTGGTACCTAACACGGCTCACTGGGCTGCCGAACGAGACCTTTCTCGTTTTATTTATTTATTTTTTAAAAGAAGTCGCTTCTGCCGCGTCACTTTCCTATGCAAATCGATCAAGAATCCAAGATGAGATAAGAAATGGAGTCTGCTTTAGAGTCTAAGAGGTTGAATCTGGAAGAAATTGGCGAATTCAAGAAGAAGACAGTGATTGAGTCTCGTTTCCAATTTCAGAAGCTTGATGAAGCTATTACTATAGACATTCTCTCAAGACTCTCCGTCTATTCTCTCTTCCAAAGCAGGGCCGTTTGCCGCAATTGGCGAAGAATCATCGTCTACAATTCCTACTTCGCCAAAATCCATTTGAATCGATCTATTCAAACCCACAACACCACGGCCCTGGAGCCCTTCGACGGTTCTGTTCTATCGTACATCGTCCAAGTAAATTCATACGGGGGGCACAATCTCCTTTTCTTAGAAGGAGGCTTTATGTCAAAACAAGCGACCATCATCGATTGTCATTTCCATCGTTTCCGACCTCAATCTTTAGATCCCGATTACTTGTATCATTTTCAAATTGGAGCCTCCTGCAATGGCTTACTCTGCTTAAGCTTGGATCATGCATATTATAATGGCCCTGTTGCCGTCTGCAATCCTCTGACCGGAGAATATATCTCTGCCCGAAAGCACTCTTCAGCGTGGCAGAGACTGCCGGGGTTCTGTGGCCGTGGAGATTCACACGCTTGATACAGAGAAGTGGAGACAGATCGAATCACCGCCCTACCTGGTCGACGATGAACAAGTGTTTGTGAATGGATGTCTTCACTGGAGGACCCTTTATCTTCATGGGAGGAAGCTTTCCTATTCCCGACTCTCATATGAAGAGGCCTTTGTTGTTGCATTGGACCTTTCCACAGAGAAGTTTCATACATTTCTTCCACCTCCTAGACTTTGCCTAGACAAGTACGAGAAGATTGAGTTGTGCAATTGGAAGGGGCAACTTGGTGTAATTGCAAAACTTTCAGGAGGTTCGATCCATGTCTGGCAACTGAAAAATGACAATGGTGGACTCTGGACTGAGATACTGACTTTACCTACGGATTTTCCACAGAGACATCGAGGTACAACTTGTCATGTGGGAACCATTGTCTCTCTTAAGTATATCATTAAAGAAGAGAAGGTGAAGATGATACCCAGACCAGGTTGGATCAATGCAACGGCAGCAGCAGCAGCAAAAGGTATGACTCATGGTCTTACTTTCTTCCATTTTTTATGTTTTCCTAGAAAAGAACTAATTCTATACTTTCATTTTATTTCACTTGATTTAACATGCACAATTCGATGGGCGAAACTCTCGTGCAATTTGATCATGGATCATTTTATTTCATATTTTAATTAGTTTAGATGTTTATTTTATTTTTTATATTCAAATTGAATTCTCAATTATATCTAATTTTAATCTTCAATGTGATAGATAAAATTGTGTAGCATGTCTTGAATTGGAGAAAAAGAATTTTCAGAAAAAATTTACAAAAAGCTTTAACTTACCTGGATAACTCAGTTGGCCTGAACTTTGACGATAAGACTAAAGGCCTTCTGTTTTAACTCATCTAAAATTAATTTAATACACAAGACTCACAAATAAAAATATTCATGTTAAAAAAATTTAAAGCGAAAAATAATATATCTTATTTCATATTAAGTAAAATGATTTTATCCCATCCTAAAATACCGCCTCAAGTCCCCAATTAATAATATAGAATTTCTTTTGAGTTTTGCTTCCTCTGTGGCTCAAAATTTGAATGATTTAGTGTTCTATTTGAAAAGATTTCTAGAATCTCGTCATTGTGTATTTCATTAACGATGTATAAATACAATCACTCTCAAACGCAATTGATTCTCCACAATTACACAGCCTAATTTATAAGGAACTTTCCTCAAATAAACAACCTAATTACAAGGATATACCGCAAATCTCTCCCTTAAATCTTCAGTTAATGATTATACAACTATGGTAATCCTAAGATCCTCTTCAAAGTTTAGTGGATGACAGTAGAATCGATTGGATCAGTAACATTGATTTAGTTCTAGACTTGGAATCCGAACAAGAGCCACTGCTGCAATAGTGCAATAATTTTTTTTTTTGAATGTAGGGTTAGTATTTCATTTAAAAAGGAGTCCAAAGAACAATATACAAAGAAGGCTATAGTTCGAGCAAGGCCAGAAGCAAATGTCAAAAAATGACAAAAGATTAAGAGCCAAAGGCCTAAACACGAAAGGAGCCCCCAGTGACGCCAAACCAGGGGTACAAATATCAGCCGATACATATCGTATCGGCTGATATGTACCGATTTGAAGGACTGAATATCGGCCGATATATATCGTTATCGGCCGATATTCACAATATCGGCTGAAATATCGGCCGTATTATATCGGCTGATATCAAAATATCGGCCGATATCGGTTGGAGAGAGAAAAATATCGATCTAAACACGAAAGGAGCCCCCAATGAGGTCAAACAACCAGGCTCAAATAGAATTATTGCCCACTAGTGCAATAATTGTTAACAAATGGTGGACTCTTTGACTGCTACTCGAAGGGGCTACTCTCGGTACCCTCTCAAAGCGCATAAGATTAAAGTATAAATCTGACTTTTGAAGTAGTTTCAAGAGATTTGAATTCTCTGGTAGTAGATAATCTCATAGAATTAAGGATCAAGAGACATTGACATACAATTAATGCCAAATTTGTAGTTTAATTTTTTTCATTTACATATGTTAGTGGTGTGCAAATGAATAATCTTTGTCTTGGTTTTTCGTTTTTGTTTTTGTTAAGCATTTCTAACAAATTTTGCTTAAACAATTTAATTTTTATTGTTGTTTTCTATAATTATGCAGAAAATATGGTGGAGACAGAGAAATCTAATTGTGAGATTCAATTTCCTTTAGAATGGAGATATTGATTGAGCTAGTTACGAGGAATAGAAAAATATGAATAGTGAATGGGAAAATATCAGAACTAGAACGTGACTCTTTATGGGAGCATCTGTGTTTCTGTAATGTAGAGGCAACCCATTTGAAACCCAAATAAATTCAGACCAAGTGAGAAATTCTCAGTGTGCCAGCCCATCTCCATAATTTATCATTTTATACATTTTTTTTTTGAATTTACGTGTGTAACCGTGGGATACCCACGAAAAACTCCCACGGATGAGTCCATTACCCCTAGGACACGCGAAGATTATTCTATTACTAGTATGTTGTCAGATTATATTTGAGAATTTGAGAGGAGATTAACTAGCATCATCATATTATGATATCTTCTTTATTTGCCTTTTGTTAACCTTTATATTGAAAAATGTACCGGGGCTTTGACTTGGTTGGACTTGAATCGTGAATGGCTTACTTTATTTGATAAAGTTTGTGATTAAGGGAATTTAACACAATTTTTTTTTCTTTCCTTTTGTTAAGAATGCATAAAAATATCGTTATTTATTTATAATAAAGAACAATAATTTAATTTTCAAAAAGAGAAAAATAAAACTTAAAAAAAAAATGTACATTTTCTACTATCGTACACGTATGCTAATGTTTGAATATGTATTTAATGTATAGTTGCATGTTCTTATGATCATATATGTATCCTTTTAACATATGCTCATTAACAACTTTTTTTAGATATTGGCTTCGATATGGGCCCATTAGATTGCCAGTTTCTTCAAGCTCAGCTCATGAACTTGAGCTCAAGCTTGCTTGAAGCTTTTGAAAACAAGCTCAAGCTCCAAACAGTGTATCAAGTTGAGTTTGATTCAGCTTGGCTTGTTTACAGCCTTATTTCATAGTATTGACTGGCTAAATAATAAGTTGGAAATGTAGAATTGCTACTTACCATTTAACAAAATCTGTGCAACTTAGATCAGCCTCAAAGCAAGCCCATGGAGAAAAGGTTTGAGGGCTCAAGCTGATTTGGGCTCAGTCTGGGCCCTTTTCAGAAATGGCAGAGTCAGGCAGACCAACGTGAAACGAGGCTGGGTTGGGCATACTACATTTAAGTCCTAACGTGACTCAAAGTAAATTATATTATAAAATAAAAGTTTTCTAATACATAGTTTATATTCATTATAATCAAAAACAAAATTCAAACCAACTCCAGCGTAGGCCTGAGGAAACCTGAGTGCAGATAAGTCTAAATCTGAGTTTTAAAATGCCAAGAAGTGAGCCCTTGACAAGCCCACTAGTTTTGGTAGATATTTCAGCCCATGTTAGACCTATATTTTCCTTGAGTTTTTTTTTTTTCAGAAACTAGTTACCTCGATAAGTCTGAAATTTCAGCCGAATTTTTTAGTCAGTTTTGAACCCACTAAAAGAAAGTTGGTGTTTCATGATTCTTGCAATCATCCATGGAGATCTGATAAATTCAGATAATGTTTTGATTTTTAGCTGAAATTTAAAACTTAAGTCCAAATAGGCAAATTCAATTTTAAAATTGGGTCCGATTTGCTTCCATTTTGACCAAATTGGCAGTTGTTTTTTAGATAGTACTTTTCTTTTAGAAGGAGCTTTAGTTAGATAGAATTTTATTTTGGACTTAGCGAGGTTTAGGAGTGCTAAGTTTTATTTTTAAATTTTTGCTTATTTATACTCATACGATGTATTGGGCTTTTGAGATTTTTCTTTTTAATTTTGGATAGATTTTCTTTGGTTTTCTTAACATTTTAGACAATTTTAATAAATTGGATTTTTTTTTGAAAATATTGTTAAAAAATAATGGAAAATAAACCTTTTATGCGGTTTAATTTGAGGTTGAAGACGATCCCAATTTTGTTTTTTTTTTTTTTTTGAAAATTTTAAATGAAAGCATGCTAATTGTTTAGGAAATTTAATGTAGATCTCTTAATTGTATTTTACATAATTTAGATGATGTTTGTCGATTTATTAATTTTGGATATTTTCACATTTTTTTTGATAGACTTTATTCCTAGAAAAAATACAACATGTTCAATTGCTAAAAAGAACTTGCGGTAGTCAAAGCATGCTTGAGACCAATCTATTTTTCATCTAGAAAATCCTATTGAGATTTTCAGTATTGAGACATATTAATGAGATGTGCAATTAAATGAATCTTAGAGTTCATACAGCTCAATGTGATGTAAAGAAGACCCCATATGAATAATTTGTATATTTATCTGTTCAAATTTTTTTTTTTTTAATGATGGGTAAGTATTTCATTCAAGAAGAAGAAGAAAGTCCAAATGGGGGAAAATACACTATAAGCCTACAGCCCGGGCCCGGCTAAAAATAAGAACTCAATTGGTCCAAAGACAAAATGAGCTCAGATTGGGCATCAAAAGAGAAAACCATAAAATGAGTCCAATCAAAATTGAAATGACAGAAGATTGAAAATACCAGTGCCCCTAATAAATTGGGAGGCAAACATATGATAAATTTTATTAATTGATAGGAAAACTTTATACACTTTCTATAACTACCTATTAAATGAATCAAAAAATATGCAGACTTATGATTTACTTAATGATATATTTCGATAGAGAGTTTAGCAAGTCTAACTTTTTAAATCGGCATGCCATGATGTTTCTTTCTAACATCTTTACCCCGATTTTGGGATTCCAAATTCCAAGTTCTATATTAATATCAACATTAAACATTGATATTAGAACATCATAGGCCAAGGTTTCATTCCACAAAAGAATGACCTAAAAATATTTTCAAACCCACCAAAAAGAAGTAAAGTGAAAACATAAATACGAGAGAGAGAGAGAGAGACGACCAAAAAAAATGTAAAGTGAAAACGTAAATAAGAGAGAGAGAATCAGAAACTGACAATGCATCATTAAGAGCGGATTTCTTTTCCTTGCTCTTCTTTCCTGATTTTCACAATGTAAGTGACAGCTTCAACGTAAAATGAAGTTCTTCAGTACCAGTCCCTCACTCTTCCATGGTTATAGGCTACAGCATGGCCCTACAAACCAAAGGAAAAAAAAGAAAAAGAAAAAGAAAAAAATGTATGCTGAAAGAGTGAGGGTTTCGTACATGTATCTAAGACATATCTTCTTGTTTCTCCATCACCACCTCTTTCGTATCTTCTTCAACTGCACATATAAATAACTGTAGAAGTTCCAAAGCAGCGTCATAGGAATTAAAGCTGATGTTATCAATCTTGCTCTTCGCCATGCCAATCTGGTCTACCTAAGGTGAACTCCAAGTTAGGGTTCTTGACTTCCAAATGAGAGCTAGGAGAACCTTTCGACCCGATATAGTTGCTTGCCTGTGGCAGTTCAGTTGTTCCAATCATCTCAACATAATATGGTTCTTACAATTTTAAATAATACAGAATTTAAATATAGGTGTCTGGGCACCATCAAAACTGAAATATATGCAATTAAGCTAACTTTTTAATGCATGGGAAATATGTCACTACCTCGATCAGGTCTCCACTTCTCTGGTGGCCGGAGAAGGCTGTCGGTCTTAGCCCGTCCCCGTCATTTGAGTTAGTTTGCATCCACGTTCCTCTACTGAAATTTTCCACACAGTACAATTTGTAAGGAAAACTTGGTAAAAATCCTTCGGATTAGGAACAGCAAATGAATCAAAAAAATGCAGAAGCCATAGACTGCAAACTTTAATTGATATAACGAGAGTACGAAGAAAGGGTTCCCTTGCAAAATATTTTTTATTTCGATGAGCCTATAAATACCTGGAGGAATCCTTTTAATAATTTGTAGATCAACAAAATAAGTTTTAGATGCTAATACTTTTACTATTTTCTGTCTGCCTGAACTATCATGTGCTCAGCTGAGAAGGCACAAGAAGAATAATCCGGTCTAACCTTGGTGTGCCTTAGGGTCAGTGGGCTCACTCGTAGGTGTTTTATGTTGAGTATCCCGTAGTTTCCCACACGTAAATTCAAAAAAAAAATCCGGACTATAAAAGAAAATGATAGAAAAAAAGAATGGGTAATGATTTTTGCACTCCCAGTTTCCCCCATAGTGCACTCCTTTAAAATGAATTTTCAAATTTGCCCTTACTTCTCTCCTCCCCTCTCTTTCCCTCTTTTCTAAAAGTAAGGGGAAATTTAAAAATACCTTTTAAAGGAGTGCACTACGGGAGAAAATGAGGTGCAAAAAATCACTATCCAAAAAGAAGAGGAAACTGCAATTCCTCAGATTTAGTCAAGTTTATCAAGATCTCAAAAGGACTACCAAGAAGATAGGTTTGCCCACCTATCTTGTAGCCCACATTAGCAACTTAATATTTTCCCTATCTTTCGGTCTTCATCAATCAAAGTCCTTTTTTCCCTAGGCAAGAAAATTAATTCAATGCAACTGTTTAGACATGATTAGTTCACCAATTTTCTTGACAGAATGCCTTAGTCTTTTCAAATTCTAATAATGATGGAAATGTAGATTTCCCTGTAAGAAGGGGTTAACAAAATCCCATGCACAGATGTCAAAAGAAAAGAAAGTATCTTTGTTTTGCCAAGTAAGTTCTCTTCAAAATCTTGAAATTAATGGGTGGGTACTGGTATTTTCAATACAGATAAGTTCCCATTTCTTTCATTGGAGATTTCTAACTCTTCCAAATACCAAGTCAATATCAATTCCTACTTACATTGACAGAAAATGGTATACAGGTTATGATTGCATTTCTCTACTGGATAGATAGGTGGGATGATTACACAACATTGCTTGGAATTGATTCATTTAGACAGGAGTGAGAAAATGTTAATGCAAGTGTAATGAGAAACTTAATATCAAGATTTCTAGCTTCGGGTTATCACAAACAGACACTTGGCTCTTAATAACAAGATTAAGTTAGCAACCAAAAGTGCTAGATTAATGCATAAAGTAAAAGCCAACCAAATCTAAGATGTTTTCTAGAAATATTTGAAGAATCTCATTGTACATTAAATAAACTGCTAAAAGAGACTTACTTGAGATGTAGAAAAGATAAAGTGCTTAACAGAGGCAAAAAGAAAAAGGGACTAAGTCAGAACCGGGTGAAAGAAACATTACTGTATTTCAGTCTCAAGTCTTCAGAGAATTTTATTTTTAGAATTTTATAAGGCGGGTATTCTTACCTTTGCTGGAGGTAAGATTAATTTCATGGAAATAAGAAATCACCCACCATTATTCTGTATCAGATAAACTCGGGAAAAGTCAAACTCAAATCCTCAGAAAAATTAATCAAAATCTTAAGCAGTGTACCATCATCCAAATCATGGAAAGTTGACCTTGATATAGATCCTTCTTTATGGTGTAAATATCCAACTCCAGACAGACCCTTTTCTTCCAATCTATGCATTTCAGAAAATTTATGACTTATTTCCATTACAATTGGAAGGATCAAGAGGCTTTTAATAACTAAAGAAATAGTTCTCCTTATCCTATCCAAACCCACTCACTCGAATAGGTCAATGGATATTGGATCTCATTATGTATTGTACTTGGTAAATTGCTAACTAAGTTCTTCGTCTGTTGACATCACATATGGTGATAGTAAAAGTTTCATTATATGATAAAAATGTCTCAAATATTAATTTAAATGATTGTTTTGTTCTCTTTCTAACCTAATAAATGGATACAGAAATTGTATAATAGCAAGTTCACAACCTGTTTTGTAGAATATGATAGTGCCCAGAAAACATTCTAAAAGGATCTGTTGCAACCTGTTAGCACATTTTTTTTGTATTTCAATGCCCCTTTGAATTGGTATGTGTCACTTTACATCCATATTTCTCCCGTACATATGGGATTTACAAAACCCTAAAAATGAGAATCCTTCTCAATGTGCATTAAAATTTTGAAGAATATAAATTTAGTAGAATTATAGATTTAGACTAAAATTTGGTCCAGTCTTAATCTAATTTGAAAAACCTCACAACCCAACAACCCCTAAGACGGCGCCATCCTTGCTTCATGGGTCCCAGAAAAAGGCCAGCCGCAATCTGTGACCAATCTCACTGGAACATGGCTCTTATGATGTGCACAATCATTTGAAAAGGAATTGGATTCAGCATGAGTATTAAAAAAGAAGCATGAACAACAGGAGACAAAAGTTCCTAGGGCCTGACGATCAGTACTTTTTTAAATTCTGAAATAGGGTAATTCACCAATGGATGATCAAACTTAAGCCCACCATCGAGTTGTAGACCAAAGCCATATTATGCTTGTAAGACTTTTGCCTGTTGCCTGATTTTAATGTTTGAAGCGGATCAACAAACTCATGATTTATTGGTCTTTTGCAATCCGTGGCACATAAAATTTTCAGTGCCACAATGCTAGAAGAAACTTAAGCCCGCCATAAAATGGTTTTAGACC
Source organism: Chimonanthus praecox (assembly GCA_022113865.1). Classification (NCBI taxonomy): domain Eukaryota; kingdom Viridiplantae; phylum Streptophyta; class Magnoliopsida; order Laurales; family Calycanthaceae; genus Chimonanthus; species Chimonanthus praecox. The sequence goes on from CM039086.1 coordinate 65,938,322, forward strand.
CAGTTTTAAGAAATTTCTTTTAATGTTGCCTCTCTCCTTGTAGTAAAGAAGAAACTTCAGACAAACATAAAAAATTATCCCATTATGGAAGTTGAGAGGGTATGGACTTATTAGGTCAGTTCATGAGATAATCCAAAATACCTAACCAGTTATATTGAGGTTCACCTAACATGAAAGAATAGTTATACATGCTCCAACGAACATGCATGGATAGCAGGGCTTTGACAACCCTCACTGCTGCATACCCAATCTCTAACATCCGCTGAATTATACTCTCTCTATGAGTTAAAGATAAGTGAGAAAAATTAGTAATTCAGTTGGTCTATGATTTTTGAATTAGATTAGAGGTCTTGGGTTTGACTCTTCCCAGACTTACCTGATACATATCCATGATATTAGTCTCACCTCTAAATCACTTATGTTTGTGATGTAATAGAAAACGTGATTACAATCTAATAGCACATCACCCAAAAAAATCTAATTGTTGGATTACCTTTGGGAAATTTTTCCTTGATTACTGGCAAATGTATCGGATGCGTTATACTTGATTTCTATCTTTATTATCATCCACTCAACATAAAACAGATGCAAACCACAAAATGGTGAAGCAAACCATAACATATTTCTTCATCTATACTACGAGTTCTTTGTGTAGAAATACATTAAAGAAGCAATAGAAAGAAGAAAAGGATAATTTATCTAGTTACCGTGTATGGGTATCTAATATAAATATACTATTTCACAATTTTAAGCCCACTGCAGTAGAATGTATATTCATTGTCTCTGTAAATGCACCAATACTGCATACTTCTAATGGAATATTTGCAAAAGCCAAAAAAAGGAAAAAGAAGAAGAAAAATAATAATAAACTAGAATATTTTCTTTGGACAATGTGAATAACCCAAACACCAACACTAGTAGGCTTCAAACATTACAGAAAGGACACAAAGTCGATATTCAAAGCAAATGATAATGGAGAGAAACACAAAGCCTGCTTGTCATTGAAGGGAGGATAGGAAAAAGAAGTGAAATGACAAAAGAGAGAAGGCGGAAACAGCTACGAAGAAGACAAGGAACAGATTGTTTAGGCTTAATTTAGTATAATGCAAAGACTAAAAAAAAGGAGAGAACTTAAAAGTATGGTATAGTCTTTTTGGTCATATGCAAGTTATTATCTCCCCTCGTCGAGAGAATAAGATCCTACAGAGAGACACAATACTATAAAGAAGCAGTAGTTAATTCTTTTTTTTTTTTTTTCCACTTTAGAGTTCTATTTTTCTACCTTTGCTTTTGATAACATGCAAGCTAATAAGAACATCTCCATGGGAATACTCAAAAAGCCCCAAAAGCAAAAGCTGCCACAGAAACCCTTTTATTCTTCAAAAATGGTGGACGTGGGGGTTGATTTTCAATGTTTCTAAGCCACCCATGAACCAAAAAGTTGGCACGAAACCAGACACAAGCACGTGACAGACAGATTGATGAGAGAGAGAGAGAGAGAGAACCTTGATGAGTTGCTCCATAGAGTAGTTGAAGAAGGATAATCCATGTCATGGTGAATAGACCCATCTGATCCTCTTGGCTCAATGAATTGCTGGAAGCGGAGATCGTTGGATGCAGTGACTGGCGACAATTCGTCTTCACCGGAGCCATCGGATTGGCCTTTACAAGAAATTAAGAAAGAAAAGGAACAGCCATGTCAGTTCAAAGACAATGTACAGCATTAATTGGGTATTTTGATATGGGGGTATTGGTAAAGAGAGAAGAAATTCCCATTCAAAGGTGGTAAAAGAAGTTAACGGTAGCTAAGCAAAGTGAATTACCTGAGGAAGCTGCAGGCTTGTCAGTCGTCTTAACAGTGCGATACATCTGCAGAGGCAAAGGGAAGCAGAGACGAGTAAATAGGAAGACAAGTGAAAAAGGAAAGGAGTTGAGAGAATAGTACATTACCTCATTTCCCTAGGAAAGTGGTTAAATAAAAGGAAAATGACTCAAAACCAAATAGGGTCTTCTGTTTCCTTTTTTTTAAAAAATTAAAAATAATCACGAGGTTGATGTTTGGTAAGGTTAGTAACGTCTTGTATTATTGTGAAATGATGGCCTCCTCTCTCCACACAGAAAATCACTCGTCTATTCATTCAGTCAGTCAGTCAGTCAGTCACTGTACCCATCGGCTAATGTGCCTCAGACAGAAACCAATGGATGTGAGTCTTGATGTGGAGAGAGAGAGATGAAAAATAATAAGGACACCGGCTTTTGATATTTGCACTTCTGTTCTTCATCTATTTACCTTTTTTATTTGGGATTTTAGTGCTATCCAACAACTAAACAATGTGCAAGAAAGGGGTCATGGGTTCCAAAAAGAGGGAGGGAAAAATCTCATTTTTGAGGGCTTTGTTTTAAGCTTACCTGCAAGTGGCTCTTAACATGAGCTAGCGTTAGATCTTTCACATCCATGAGCTCAAGGACGGACTTTGGAGTAGCTCCTGATGACCATCCAAGTTTCAATATATTAAAACCAATAATACCCAAAATCACACACTAACACAAAATAAATCGTAATAATCTAAAATTGAAAATTTGGAGGAAAAGAGAATAAGATGAAATGGCCTACTTCCATGGCCGCCTAGGAGTTCCACTGCATGAACGAAGCGAGCATGAAGTGTGGTCGTCCACCGCATCCGCGGCGCTCTCATGCTTCTCTTGGTTGGGAGTTTTGGCATGAATCTTGGTCTCATCAAGCTATGTGAAGTCTCTGATGTTCCAATCCCAAATTGGGGATGGTGGAGAAGCTGATTTGATATAAGTGGATCCGGTGAAAACCCGTTGAGCCTTGTCCCTGCTGCCATTCTATAAGTGGACGATGGCGAAGCGGCGGGGACTGAGTGTAACAGTCCCAAACGGTCTAAATTTCCCGCCATAAGAGCCGGGGAAGAGGCGGAAGAAGAGCAAGAAGATGTTGATGAGCACAATGAAGAAGACCATGAGGGATAGGGCACTTGATGGAAACCTTTCTCTCTAGAATGGTCTGACGAGGCGAAGGGAAAAGAACGCGAGGGGTAGACCGGGATGCCCCTAATGGGACGGAACCCGTCAGAGACATCCATGAGAGAGACACCTTGATGGTAGTAGTGTTGATGGTTCAGATTTTGGTCTCCTTCAATTCCTCTGGTGCAGTTTCTCTTCCACTGGCTTTCGGCTTTCGCAGCTGCAGCTGGATTTGAAAGTGCGAGATTGGCGTAAGCGGCGTTGGGTCTTGTCCGATCGCCGCCACCGGACTTGAGAGAATCTTGCTGGCCCCAAAGATCAAATGCTAAGTCATTTTCAATGTCAGTATTGCACATGGACGAGGGAGCACTGTTGGGAGGGCTAATGTGTAAGGATAGGTCGGGGGCTTGCGCCGGAGAGAGCTCCATCAAAAATACCTTCAAGTTTCTAATGGAGGGAGAAAAACCCACTTCACTTTCATGCAATTGGGTGTCAAGGAACCGAAAATACCTTCAAATCTTGCTAATTTTTTCCTCTTTTCCCTTTTCTTCAGAAGCTACGTGCAAGAGAGAGAGAGATGGCAAAGAAGAAGCACCTTGGTATGTTACGAAGATTGAAAGGAGAGGCTGAGAAAGGGGAAAGGAATGTAAAAGAAAGAACTATCTCTACAAACAGACATGCTGAATATAGGGAGAGATAAAAGGAGAGAGATGGGCATGTATGTCACGCAAAGCAAAGAAAAATGTAGAGAGAGAGAGAGAGAAAGAGGTGAGAATTGATAGCTATGGATTTGGGTGTCTTACTCCTCGAGAATATATCTAGGAAAAGGACACTGGGAAGGGGAAAGAGAAGGATATATCTCTCTATTTTTTCTCTCTATAAAGTAGGGAGAGTTGGACTCTCTTCTCCTCCCGGAGACGACGGGTTGTAAAAATTATAAGAAAAAGAGAGTTGGGTCGTGTGTGTATGGATTGATTCCTTTTCCCCCACCCCCTTCGTTTCTGCCTTGTTCTTCTGTCTCCCTTTCTCTACTCCTAAAAGGAGAAATCCAATTGCAAATTCGCTTCTTTGCTTCTTCACTTGTTCTCCTGTCTCCCTTTCTCTACCCCTAAAAGGAGAAATCCATTTGCAAAACCTTCTCTCTCTAGAGTGAAGACTTAGAGTTTGTACAAGTGGGTGGGTCCCATGATCAGGGACATCAGTGACCTTTGATCATGTGAGCCACTTGGATGGCTGTTGACTGTTGAGCCATACATAAAAGACCCCTATATCATATCAGATAATACCAACCCCTGTGATAGAATGACGGCCAGAAAGGAAACAAGATAACAGTCCACCTTCGATAGTCGAGGTCTACTGGCCCGAATATTTTAGGACATTGACTAAACTACTGGCCCATTGGGTCAATGATCTGGATTACCAAACGGTGGGCCACACTTGTTTCTTCATTGTGCCCATCATCAATGTAACAATATTTGGATTTATTTGAATTGGCAAAATAGACGGTATAATTGACCGAGTTAACTCATCTCAATTGTATCTGTGTAGGGTACACGAGTTCTCAGGAATGTCTTTGAATAGTAAATTACTTGCACAATTACCTTAGTAATTATTAATTTCAAACCAGTTACAGACATGTTGTAGACGTCTGACTACTTTCTGAGTTGCCACTATTTACAAAGGAGTTTTGTGGTATGAAGATTTTTTCTATACTCAAGTCTACAATGGTCAGTTATTCAGAAGATTTTTTATTTTATTTTATTTTGAAGAACAACTTTTATTTGGCCAAAATTCACATTATTTTCTTTAATCGAAATGTTAAAAATCATCAATAAAAATGATTTTTTCATACTTTGATGGAGTAGTTGGAGTCTACACATGACGTAATGGTGATTATTAGGAGATGAAGTGACTGGTACTGATTTCAAACCACATATCCAAAGGAGTCCACCTTTGATGAGTTTGATATCTTGAAACATGCCCTTGTCTGACAAACCCAATCAATCGTGTAAGCCAGTTTCAGGGTTGAATGTTGACCATTGGGTAACTCTATTAGCTGACAATTCGTAGGGTAATGGTCTTACTGTCATAGGATCATCACAAGCTTCTTTTTGGATCCTTTTTCTTTTCTACTATGGCGCCGATCAGATGAGTGGTTCAGATTATGAGATGGCCCATTGAAATGAAGATTCATGATGGATGTCAATTACTTTAAGGTTTATCTTACTATTACACATTTGCATTTTAACTGATTAATATAAAGATGGACGACCACCTTGACCAATATTTGCATTTTAAGGGATTAACATATAAGGATAGATAGAAGACCACGCTTGACCAATATTTTAAAACCTCACATTTTTAACGGGTTGAATTCGGTTCAGTCTTGGTTTTCACTAAATGTTGTTCAATTAGTTTGAAAAAAATAAATTAAGTTCAAATCTTCAAAAACCTTTAATGGCTCATGATTCACAGGAATTGGTACTGTTGATCCATAATAAATCTTAAGAGGTTTAAAACTTGTTATGTTAAATGATTGGAGTATTCTATTTATTAAAGTGGGTATCCTCATTTCATACTAGAAGTGAGATTAAACTCACGGATACATAAAACAACCTACAAATTTTGTATATCAAATAAGTTTAGGAGTCAATTAGTGTGAATAAGACATTTTTATAAAAATGCGATTTTTACAATTTATATTTTATGGGTTTTATATTTGATATTTGATATTTATTACTATATTTTTATCTTTTTAGCTATTTTTTATTAATAAATTGTTTTATTAGTTAATTAATATTATTATAAGATATCATGCTGATGTTTTGACCAAGTTTGGTCATGATTAAACTCCGATTGAATTTTATAAAACCCAACTTTATCCTAAGAAGATTTGATCGAAGTCGACTTTTAAAATATTGCGCTAGACACATGTTTGATTAAAATATGTGTCGATATTTTATTAGATATTTAACCATTGATACAATATTATTAGTTGATATTTACCTAATAATATATTATAAATTATTGCATGAAACTATGAGTACCGTACATATTAGAATTTTAATCAATATATATTAGGGTTGACCAGACTCAATCCAAGTGTTGTTTTATAACTTTGTGAAACTCGAGTTAGATCGGGTACGTCGGGTCAGGTCGGGTTACTTCAAGTCGAGGCAAGTTAATTAAAAAATTTCAACTCAACTACCTAATTTCTTATGGGTTTTCTTTTTTCCAACCCGACCCGACCCGACCCGACCCAAGATATACAAGTACATAACCCAAACCCACTAATTTCTCGAATCAGGTCATACGAGTCGGATTAAAACCCCACCCAAATTTCACCCCTAATATATACCTATATATCTTCCTTCTTTTCCAAAATAATTTACAAAAGAAATTGAGTTTGCCATTTATATCCAAAAAAGAATACATATCGGAAGAGGCCATTCGGGCAATACCAAAACAAGCATCCACAAAAGATTTAGTTGAAATCGTCATCCAATTATTAGTCAAACCCAATAATTAAACAGAAATATGCTCATTTTACACTTTTTTACATATTTTTGCAATAATGCTAAATTCCAGTGTTATCAAAATTGGACCGAACCGCAGTCAAACAGGCGGTTAGATGTAGCGTAAAAACTATTTTTGCAATTAAACCACAAAAAACTGAATTGAACTGTGGTTTTATACTGTTTTGAGGATAAAACCGCAAGCCGTGAACTGCGGCTCACCAAATTTAATTTTTTTTTGTAAAAAAAATCCCCTTTCAGAATATCAAAATTTAATATTAAAAAATAGAGATACTTGAAATATAAAAGTGTCTTGTCATTCCCATCCCACATCTTTTACCGTTTTGGTATGTTACTTGGAGTTTGAAGTGTTGAAAAAAAAAATTAATAATTTAATGTTATTTGTAATATTTATATTATATTATTACTTTACCGATTTTGACCGCAGTTGACCGCGGTTGAACTCGGTTGAATCTAAACTTCCTCGAAGACGGTTCGTTAGAGGTCCAATTTTGATAACATTGCTAAATTCAATTGTCAGTGTCGATTTTAGATGAATTAAATCACTTTATTAAAGAAAATGATCCTTTGAAAAATGCAAAGAGTCATAAAAAACTTCACATTAAAATACTAGGTTATGATATAAATAACTTCAGATTAAGTAGTGGGGTTCACCTATTCAATCTGTGGCCAATTAGCAAAATCCCCAATTTCATAAAATGTACAGATTCACTTAATTTGGTCCAACTGTTTATTTTAATGGTTATCAGACATTGAAAAAACAAGTAAAACATCCATGGAGCCCTTTCCTTCCATCCCAAGGCCTTTGTAAACCATACTATGTTTATATCAAGGGGTTGGATTGTATTGGTTTCAAAGCGATTCTTATTTTTATATTGGTTTAAATCTCAATTTAAATTTGAAGCAGATTAGATCTTATTAATAAATATGTACTCAAGCCAAAATGGGAAGAAGTCATTAATATTAATGAACTATTGATATACTTTTATTATATAAAATACATGCAACGTGTATGTAAAACTATATATTATATACATGGACGTCATATAATATTTAGAGATCAAGCCAATAAGCATGTGAGTTCAAACCTATACTAGCCAGGGGTACAGATATCGGTCGATACGAAACGTATCGGCCGATATATATCGATTTTTAACATCCATGTAATATCGGCCGATAAATATTGTATCGGCCGTACAACCCATTTCTCGGTCGATATGACTGTATATATCGGCTGATATGATTTATATCAGTATTTAAAAAAAGAAATCAAAACGGTGATGGGTCTGGGTCGAAATATCGGCCGATATTTACGTTTTCAATTTTTTTTTTTAAAAAAAAGTTTTTATTTTTAAATTAAAAAGAATAAAATAATAAAATAATATTGATATTTACAATAAAAATAAAAAAGAGAAGAGAGAATCATATCGGCCGATATTTGTGTATCGGCCGGGGCATTTTTTGCACCTCTGATACTACCACTGCTTAATTTTGGACCAAAAAATATTTCTTTAAATGGATTTGAAAAAAAAAATTCAAAAAAAAATATTTATTGTTTGAACTTTGAATTGAGAGTCACATCCTTTTGTGCTGAAAGCATATGGTTACTCTTAAATCATCTTCTTTTCGTAATAATTGTCATTTAAAATATTACTTAGCCTCAGTCGTTTACTTAATTAGATAAGCTCAGATACCCACCAAGAGAAGTATAAATGACACCTTTCTTTTTGTGTAGAGATCAATGGCTCTTTAATATTTGATGCTGCAATAATTTTTTTAAATAGGTGATTAATGGCACCATTGACCAAGAAGAGGGTGTTGTTGTCTTTCACATCATTATAATTTATAAAACCCTAATTCATCATACTTCTTCTAATTCCCTCTCATACTCCCAAATATTCCCTCTCTAATCTTTTCAACACCCCCTGTCTTAGCATATTGGGTATATGTCATATTGTCATTCCCACATGATCTTCTTCTCTCTTCCATCAGACAAGGTTGACTACCACATCAATGGAGATTACTGAACCTAGGATTGAATCAAGACAAAATTAAAAAAAAAAAACTTTATTATATCATTTTTCTTTGGGAACCACACTTGCTTTTATGGCTTCACCCAAGGCCTAATATAATCCAATCTAGGGTGACCACATAAGAGAGAGATGATTGATGGATGATGCCCCCATCATTCCAAAACCCTAGAGGTCCTCTGGCAACAGAAGAAACACACTAAAAAATCAAAGCTCGATAATCCAAGCTATGAGTACAACAATGCCATTTGGATTATTAAAATATTTTAGCAACCCTTTTGTCACCTGATCCCCATACATTGCATTAATGATTTGTAGAAAGTCTACCCAAAACTTCAATTCAAGGAAGAAAGACCCATATGCCTATTTAGCCAACAGTGTCACACCGCATGGTCTGGTGTACTCGTATGCACCCAAGTTGGGTGTATAACCTGGTCCTACTCTTCAATCTATGCACGTGCACATTGATTGACATCTTCCAATCAACGCCTGTCGGATGGGCTAGAGCTCGAAAGTCTGATCTAGTGGTTAGATGAGAAAATCTAACGTCTTGGAGAATTGGCAACAGTTATAAATGAAATCCGTCGAAGAAGATGAGTTGAACTGATTGTCTGAAGCTTTTCAACTGTTCATTTGACAGGGATATGACAAGCTTTTGATTTTTTTATATATTCCATTCATATTAATTCAATTTTTTTTATATATTTTGATTTTCATAATTATTTTATACATTAATTTCAAAGCTACTTAGATCGTTATCTAAGAACTCTGGTATAGTATAGTTTCAAATTTGATGAAAGACTTATGGCTTTGTTTGGATGGTGACTTAAAGTAAAAGTATTTTTAAGGTAGAATTTCTATCCATTTCTCTCTCGATCTCTCGAAGGGCTTCATGTTTAGGTTGAAATCTCGGTCTCGACTGATATATTGGTCGTGAAATCTCTCTCTCTCTTATCTTTTTATTTATTAAAACCATCGATATCAGACGATATCAATGATATATATCAGATATCGTCGATATTAAAACCCTTTGTGCTTTAACTAATAATAATAAAACAATTAGTATGTTGGAGAATTTGAAATATATTAAACAGGAATGATAAGAAAGAATTTGTGCTCTCACTAATAATAAAAAACAATGTAATTTTGCTTCCAAGAATTAATTGAATAGTATTGAAAAAGAAAAGTTGTGCCCAATTATTAAAATAATTATACCTCCAACACAAAACTTTACCATGTTACCATCATAAATTCGAAATGTGGGTCACTTCACTTCTTGGATGGTCCAAATCGATGGAATTGTGTTTCAATTTGGGGATGAACGTGGCATATGCTCCGAATTCTGGTCTACTGTTCATCCACAGGATGATTCCTCTATATATAGCAGGATAGTGACAATACCTTGGTACAAAAACGATGGCAGTCACCACAAAGCATATACCATAACTTGTCGAATGTCTTTCTTTAATGGCCTTTCCACCACCTCCATTTAAAATCGAATATAATAGCATGCACTTAAGGCTTGGGAGATGGATGCAATAAGAGATGTTAGCTTCATTTGTTCTCAACTGTCACATCTTACCACCTCTTCAGTTCCTGCAAAAAACGCAAAGAATCCGAGGGAACTTTTGCTATTTTCCAAAATTTCACTCCATTGATCTGGTCACAGTGGATTCGATTTTGATTGGGCCTAATGAAAAAGAAAATTTTGATGATCAACAATAAATATTTAACAAAAAAATTACAATAAAATGCTTTAATGAAAGTGATTTTTAAACTTTTATCCTCTTTTTTTTTTTGGGAAAACATGGGTATTCATTCACACTTTATATTAGAGGTGAAACTAAGCACAAATACCGATGAAGTCTACGAGGAGTGATCCGTTTAAATTGAGTGTGAATCAAACTCAAAACCCTCTTTTTCACAGAGTTGGGTGCCGAAGTTTGTTACTGACGTGGGGTTGTACATGTTTCATCAATTTGGAATGATGGGACGTATGCTTTTAAGAGTCTTTCCGAAGCCCACTTGCTTATATTATCTGTAAATGCAACACATGCTACCTTAGTAGTTCTTATAATATCATTTGGCAAAAAAAACCAGTAGCTTTATTCAAACTAAGCAGCTCTCACAGTTCAACACCTCCAAAGGGAAATTGTCTACTAGAAAGTTACCCTTCTCTTTGCCATGTGAGTTCTCATCCATCTTTCTCTCTCTTTCGTTCCAATGATATCTTGAGATTCCAAAACTTGAGTTTGAATGATGAAGCCATAACATAGAAAGAGTAAATCAATGTGATTTAATGCAGCCACATATCTTTCTTTTCTTTTTTTCCTTTTCTCTCACTTCATGAAAACTATGTCTCATAATAACAAAATTCCCCAATTCATTTACCCATCCATCTCAATGTTGGAAAGACAACTTTCAATGCTAGCAAACATAGACACAACAATTTGTATGCTGCAGGGTTTGCTTTTGATCTAATCTATGTCCATTTAATGTCATTTATACAAGGCTGGAGTAAATTTATTCAAGGAAAAGAGCAAATTGAAAAAGGAAAGGTTGCAGCAAGCAGTCACACTCCACCGTTTATTTATACCTTAGTTAATGCCACTTAGGTGGACAATTCTTCTTCCTAATAAGCTTAACTGCTTATAAATTTCAACACATTTAGAATCTACCAAAACAATTATAATTTGTATGCATAAAATGGTACTCCCTCTGTCCAAATTAGTTGTCTTATATGAATTTTAGAATTGTCCCAAAATATTTGTCTCATTTATATTTGAGTAGTATAAAATGTGTTAAAAATGGATGAGATCACATGAGTGCTAGCATTATATAGAGAGTTCCTTAAAAAATACAAATATTTCAAATGAGACAACGAAAATGGGACGGAGGGAGTATAATTTTACAACCTTAAGCTAATGTGGCGAGTCATTTGATTAGTTTCTTAACTGATTCTTGAAAAGACAATCAGTCGTGGGTTATGAATAAAATGGTATAATTTTAGAGTAAGTATACGATTGTAATGAGAACTTGTCGATCGTGGTAAAATCTCTTTTAGAAATAGATCTTTCAATGAATATAGGATAGACCTTAAAACTGATATAAACATCCCACGGTGGAGACCTATATGCATGGGATCTTTCAACAACTTAGTAATTTCACCAGGTGTAGGTATTATAAACACAGTATAATATTTTTCAAAGGATCAAAATTTTTCATTAGAGTAGAGATTGTTGAGTTTGGCTCAAAAGGCTTTTATTAGGCTAAGGTGTGTTTATTTAAATTTTACATCTCTAATTATGAATGTAAACATTATATACAATTATTGTAAAATGTTAGACTGAGTTAATCTTATTTTCAAACTTTTACATAAGGGATGATTTTAAATTTCAATAAATTGTTAATTCATCTAAGTGCTTTCAAGAGATTCTTTCACTGTCATACTGTAAATACTGGTGTAAATGAAAGAAAAGATAATTAAAAAAAAAGTGCAAAAGGCAAGACTATTACTTCACTGACACTTTATCGTTTAGTGGGTGGTTCTTGGATCCCACTAATGATTGAAGAATAAGTCTTCACTTATGTCTAAAACCAATTAGTCTCTGTATAAATCAAGAACACATTAAAGTGTTGTCACTATCCATGTAATGGAATTAGGATTGTTGGTTAGGCCTCGCCACATCCATTAGGGCCGGCCCTGGGATTCTCTAAAATCTCAGGGACTATAGACGGAATGAGATTTTAGAGGCCCTTTATGATTGATATATTAAGAATTTAAGTGTGTGGAGCTCTTTTTGTTTGGAGGCCCTAAGCAACGGCCTACACCACTTATTCTCAGGGCCGGCTCTAACAGTAAATTTGGTCATCAAGCATTAAAGAGAAGAGAAGGCTTTGTGCCCATGGGTTAAAGAGACTAGTTGGTAATGTGGAAAGAGAAGAGGAAAGGCAGACCCTTTTTCTTCATTTTCTCTTAACCACATGGAAATCTAGTTGAGAAAGTACTTCTCCCCAAAGAAAAGAGAAACAAAAGAAAAGGGAAAGAGGAATTGATTGGGATAGATGGAGCAAACAAGGATGCCTAAAATAAGATGCCACGTGACGTATTGTGGGGTTTGTGGGTCCTGATCCAATAATTGAAGTATGATGATAATAAAAGTTCAGAGTCAAACTGCGGGGACTTTGATGGTCCCAGCACAAGGAAAAATGGTGGTGATGTGAATTTTGAAGAAAGGAATGTGAGAGAATGGGCCTAGAAGAGTAGGTGTTTTGTAGTGGTAAATTGGGTGAGAGATGAAAGAAAGTAGATTTGAGTTTGGATGAGTGGTAAATTTTGCAAAGATTACTAGAGTTATTTCTGATCAGAGGTTATCCTCTATATTATAAATATCCTTGGTAAGAAAGGTTTTCAAAAGTGGAAGAAGAGAGTAAAAAATTGATTAATTTTTTACTTTTACACCTCCATTACTAAATAAGGATAAACCTCCCATTATCCCCCATCCAAAGACAGCCTAGAATCCCATAGCTCAAGTGAGCCAACAACACGTCGTCACGTAAGCATAAAAAACTTAATTAGGGCCATTCTTTCTTTTTCCTTTTTTAAATTTTCTTTGTTTGTAGCTGTTGATTATACTAATAATATAGGCGTGAAATTTGGGTCGGGTTTTATCCGACCCTAGAAATCAAGTGAGTTGAGTTTTACATTTTTAAAATTAGAATCGGGTTGGGTTGAAGAAAAAAATCCAAATTAAATTCGGGTAGGGTTGGGTCAAGCTTTTTTAGATTTGATCCGACCCAAATTGATCCGACCTGACCCACTCAAAAAAGTAAATATATTACTCGGGTTTATTTGGGCCAACAATTCGGTTCAGCACTTGGGTTGAGTCAGATCAGCAATTTAGGTCGGATTGTGTTGAGCAATTTAGATTGGGTTAGATCAGATTCAATAATTTTTTATATGGGTCAAGTGTATTAAAACTCGGCCTGACTCGTCTGAGTTTCAGCCCTATAACAATATAAAGCCTATATAAAATTTTGTGAAATTCTAAAAAGTTAAATTTCATTCCCATTCGAGCTTTAAACTTGAAAGCATCCAAAAAATTCTAGACTAGAGCGATTCTTACTTCTTAGTGCTTTTTATTTAATCACTAGCGAATATTGATGAAATAATTGTTAAACTGAGGTATTTAAAAATACATAGAGAAGTAAGAAAATATTTGTACAAGGTCTTTTGAGGCCGCTCAAATGATATGCTCTGGAGAATTGGTTTAAAAGTAGCACTTACTGGATGATTTTTTTACTTAAGTATTCATGTATTTCATCTGACTCATTTTTGAAGCATGTGTAAATGTTGATACAAAACAACAGAGAGTGACATTTTTTGTATTGACATGGACTTGATTTTAAGACTTTCCACAAATAAAGACGAGTTTTGACTACGAAATCAATCATCCAGGATCAAAATATCTGGACCATTTCTCAATTTATGTGTGGTATTTAGGGGTGAAACTCGGGTCGGGTTTTGGACCGAACCCACATGACCCGACCCGAAAATCATGCGGGTCGGGTTATGAAAGTCGGGGTGAGCGGGTCAGGTTATAATTCGGGTCGGGTCAGGAGGTCCGGTCAAAAGTTCGGGTCGGGTCGGGTCGGATTCCATATATTAGTAATTCGGACCGGGTTGGATTTTAAAAAACGCGACCCGACCCTGCCAATTTCAGCCCTAGTGGCATTCTTGCATAGAGACCTGCTCATCTTCTCTGTATCATTCCAATTTTATTATATATCTCTAAAAAGACTTTAGTAGATGATTATAATTTGTTTTAAGTCACTATTTTAACTTTTAGAAATTTTCACTTTAAGGTTACATATCAAATGTTAATAAAGTTAGATTCATTTATTTTGAATTTAAGAAGACAAATTTTAATTGATTGTAAATACATAATAGACAAAAGAATTATAACATATGACAGATTGATGGGTCTTTAATTGATGGTGTAAATACCGCCTGAATTGAGGTACTTGTATGCTATTCTTAAAGGCTACGTGCATCCATTTGATCTTGCATATGTTTGAGAATTTCTGATGGCCAATTAAAGGAAGTGCATAAACCTATCTAAATAATAGAATATGATTATAAAGGCATAATCTTCAATCCCTAACCTTTTATATTTGGAAGCAAGCAAGCAAAGACATCACAAGAATATATATCACAATGAAAAGCTCCATGAATTCTCCCATGCTCTTTTGACTCTCCTCTTCCTCTCTCTCTTTCCTACTACAACATTCCTTGTGGAGTCCCCCCAACATACACTGTCTAACAAAATTTCTAACTCATCAAGCAATCTGAGTTGGCCCTAGTTATAGGCAGAGTAGGCCGCCTAAAGCCCCCTCCAATTTCGATAAATGACTTTATTCACAATTTCAGGGCCTCTAAAATCTCAGGGGTCTTAAGCACAGAACCAGCACTGCAAGCAATCTGCGGAAATTTGACCAGTATTTTCTCTATATTGTCAATAAAATTTCATAGTTAATTTCATCAAAAGATCCCTTGTCACAAGTGAAAATATCGTTCTTTTTCTTTTCCTATTTTTTTTTTTATAAAAAAAACCAAGAACTTTGAACAGAGGCCTCTTTCTCTAAAGCTTTTGGGCAAGTGAAAGAAATACATATTGATTTGGAGAAATCATTCTATGGTGTCATTTTATTATTAAGAATGGCAGTAATATTGACACTTGGGACATGTAAAACTCATTTATTGAAAATTCAATCTGTTCATTAATTTTAACACATATTTACGTGTATATCCTTTACAGCTTTGTGAAACTATAGGATTTACCTTTAAATAGATCAAATAAAAAATACTTGATTAGAAAATCTATAAATTTATTACAATTCTCTCAACTAATCTGTCCAACAATGAGTCTAACATTTTAATAAATTTTGATCGATATAAAATTATACAAAAACTGGCATACACTGTGTTACGATGATTTACAATTAGATGGTAAAAGAGAAAAATGACATGTGTATAGAAAATGATCTACTTTGTCTAGAAAAAATTTGTAATCAGATGATTACGATCTCAGTAATAAATGTCGAAATCTAAATTTTAGTCAACTTTTTCTTCTTTTTTTTTTCTCTTAGACATAATCAGAATATAGAAAATAATAACATTGATTGCTTTTCAGAAAAAAAAAAAAAAATATGTGACTAAGTTTATTAAATTTTGGTTAAAAAATCAATAAATTCACCTTTTCATAAATTTCGATTGATATAGCTGATGGTGACTTATAGACGTCATTTGCTAATAGGGCCTATAACATGAGTTGTAAAAATAATCCGCTCCAAAGCCATGTGGGCCCAACATTTATGTGAGCTCACGCACTATAATTGTCTTTGAAAGTCCATACAATAAAAGAGAGAGCAATTTTAAAAATAAATAAAATTAACTATTTATAGATCTTATATAATTAAGTAGAATGTGGGTGTAGCTTAACTGGTTGTCTCATGCTTCAGGAAGTGGGAGGTTCTGGGTTCGAGTCCCCATGGCCTAATCTTTGTGTACCTAAGAGTATAAGGCTCATCCGTGGGGTCTTTATTAAGATTGTGTTTGAATTTGCCACACGTTAATAAAAAAAAAATTATAATTTCTTTAAACTCACAAACTTATGTAGTTTCTATATTTCCTCTCTATGTTATCTTCTAAAAATTTATTAAAAATGTACAGATGATTAGTTTAATCACAATTATATTTTAATTAACAAACAAAATTAAATAGAATCTTAGAAAGGTCAATATATGCTGTGGTGATGTGCTGTAAATGTGATGGCCTTTTCTTTCTCAAAGTTCACGACAATCCATGCCGAAAGTGATTTGCCTATTGTTGCATGGAGGAATATTTCCAATCCCTACTTCTTATTTTTTATTCTTATAAATCAAGATGGACAATCAAAGAGATTCCAAATAAACCCATTATTATTAAATTATATGATGATAGAAGAAAAGAATAATGGCTTTTTGGAATTGGTTTCTTGAAAAACAGCCACAATAATGGACTCTAAGTGTGTTTTAGAAGAAGGAATTTTGATTATATATGCATTGAAATAAGTTTTAATCAAAATTAATATAAAAGCGTATACACAAAATGAAGGTCATCAAATATTTTAATAGTTAAATATAATTAATTATTTAAAAACATAGTCTATATGTCAGTTCATTTTTTGAAAACTCGAGAAAAAGACAGGCTCTTAAGATTTTCTTCAGTGCAAAAGGATTGCTTAGAAAACAAATTTTATTGATAGGGCTCTTACATGTTTAAAATAAATTAGTTTAAAAATGTAAAATACAAAATAATGCGCAAAAAATATGCAAAATGTAAATTAATATACAAAGAAAACAGTGAAATATAAAATAGTGCCCAAAAATCTTGTACATGCACTTTGTCAAGCAATGTACATAATAAAATGTAAATGATGATATAGTATATTTTAATTAGTCTACATATTTTTTTTACCGAATCTGTCCAAACATTTCCTCTGACTAAAGTTCTTCCCAAGCTGCAAACACTGAGTAAAACTACGAGGAGTGGTCATTTGGAGTTGAACATGATTCGACCATAAAACTCCCACTTCCTAAACGAGATTCTTGGGTGAACCTCTTAAATTTAATTAGTCTACATAAAAAAACTGTGTCCACGTAAAATTCAAAGTAAATAGGACATGATGGGGTTGAATGGTCGATGAAGGTCAGAAACATATCTGGTGGTATCTTATTTTGTAGTCGGTGGTTGGCAAATCAAAATGGAAAGGGATATCTCGTATTGGGCAGAGTTGGTTGGCGGTCACATCACATGTATTCCCATTTTTCTTGCTAACATTGTTTCTTTCTTCGAATATTACACATAAAATTTTGGTTTTGCAGTAAGTTCGAAGAATGTTCCCTTGTGTAAGTGACTCAGCAACCAAATTTATTCATAATATGGAGCCCACCATGGATGTGTCCCCACTGAAAACAAGCAGCCCAATGTTTCACAATCTGGATGAAGATTCTGAACACCGTTCAATTTCAGATCTTGAATCAGTGAGGCCTAACTTTTGGTTTTAAACAACACTGATGTTTAGTTTTAGTTAATTTCGATTTTTTATTTAAAAAAATTAACAATTCTGTGATGTTTTTCAGCCTTTAAAATACGTATCTTTAGTTTATGATTATGATGGGTTCTGTGAAATTTGATCATCAAATATGTACTATCGATCCGGTCGAGGGTTGAGAGTCGCCTCTTTTTCATTTTGTCTTTGAACATATTGAACCGATTTGAACTCTGTCGACGTAGCGTAAGAAAACTATGCAAATCTCTGTATTGTGGTTTGTTTCTCTTTAGTGATTTTTGTTTTCTATTTTTCAATATTATTATCTGTGTATAATCGAAAAACTGAATTTTTTCTCCCAATATATGAGAGTATTTTTATAAGTTTGTGTAAGTGAGAATTCCGATCTCTGATCATGGGTCAAGGATGTGTCCTTTGAGCCCAGCAAACATTACTATAATTCTCGCGCTTCATTAGATTATAAAATAGTTCTCGTGCTTCATAAGATTATAAAATAGAGGGACTATTGAATGTAAATGGAGAAAAAGAATGTACTTATTTGTGGAGTACCGGAGTGAGTGTTGAAGGACTTAGATTAGTGTGTTTACTATATATACATATTAAATAAAAATACTTAATGCAAATTATAGATCGCTACTTCAAGGTGTTGCTTAGTTTATAAACATAGGGAATGTTGAGAAATAATATAATGTAGGTTAGATATCTAATTAATATGTCAAAAGCTTTAAAACAGATGGAATGCGAAAAATCAAGTTATTTATCCTTTTATATAGTAGGCCGGCCTAACCAAATGTCCAATATCTCAAGCTAGACCCTACGAGCACGTAGCAAAGCATCAATGAATCTCAACGCTCCCTCTGGCGATGATTCATCATATAACAAACCACCACAATGATTATCATAACTAATAACAAACACCACCATAGTTACCTCTAGACTTCCTTTGATGGCCTACCAAACCAAATAGCACTTTCAACGTATGTGTCGGATGTCACGCTTTCTCCAACAATGACTCCGGGACATAATAGACTTCCATCATGCTTCACACTGGCATTAGGTAGTCTTTATCTAGATCGCCCTCTCCTGAATTCAAACACATGATATGGTATCTGCTCTGATACCAAATGTTAAATACTTAGCCAATATGTAAAAAGCTTCCATTTTCATATTAGATTGGCTTAATCCAATGCCCATCGGTGAAGTGGCATACCACCTCCTTAGACTCATCGAAGAGGTAAGCATGTATAAGAGGATTTAAAAAGATCAGTGGAAGTTAAGGTGGCTCCTCTATGATGAAAAGGAGTCGAATTCTTGTCGATACTTTTATAAGAGGAGTGGTCTCTATTACTTAGTTAAATTGGAGAGTATTTTTAACAGAGCTTCTTGAGGGTTTACATGTGGTTATTTTCTAGAAAAATGCTTAACCGTTATCTAATGAGATTAATTTTTATACTTAGTACATTTACAGACACATTTAATGTAGTGGGTCCAATGCACTTCAATCACTAAATTTGACATAAATTTGAAGTCTAACTCATAAGTGCTCCTGACCCACCAATTTCCATTGGTAATTGTTGAATGTTGTATTTAATCTCTGTCATCCTTTTGTTCATTCAAAGGACAAACATTAAATGACTAGAGGATTGTTTGGTTTTTTATGATTAGGCAATGTTGGATTACATGCAATTGTTTGTAAAGTGCCAAGATCTAAGTATGGGGACGGGATTTGAAAGATTAAGGAGGTGAATAATTCAAACAAATTAAACTAAGGCCAACCAAAAGTATGGTTACCTTCAAACCATGTCAACTGAACTGAATAAAACCAAGTCGCACCAGTTTTAAATTATGATTACAAAACCAAGCCTTTCGATACATATAATTTCACTTGATAGCCATGGATTTTCTCTTAATATATTAGTTTTAAGTACATTTGGCTCGTCTCTAATTTTTTTTTAAAAAAAACCCATGAATTAACCTTTATATGGGAAGAAAGGAACTTCGATAAAAGAAAAAAAATACATAAACAATCACACAAAAACATGCAAGAGTGATTTCATAGTCTTCAAAAATAAAGTTTTAATGCTCTCATTCTCCCACCACTCTCAATATAAACAAATTTTAAGTAACTCTAAAAATCTTTTAGAGAGACAATAAAAATACAAAATTACATAAATACTCTTATACCTCAAAATTAAGATCCAAATTCTCCTTTTCACTTCATCTCTAAAATTCTCATCCTTGAGGAATTTGGCTTTTTATATGGATGTAGGAAGGAAGATTGAGAGATAAATACACATCCACTGTCATTAGGTGTCACTTTTTCCTCTCATTAGTCTAAATTGGTGAAACTTCAAAAGCATACCAAGCATGTCATTTTCCCACATTAGTACTTATGAAGTGAATGACATGACTCTCAGACATGTTGTTCACCTTACTATCCACCAATTAAACTAGTGGAACATTAAAATACAATACTTTAGTTAATGACAATCATGTCAAAATAACTCATGTCATAGACAAGCTCTTAAAAAACCATCGCCTGTAAGGTCTTTTAGAAAACCTCTTATAAAAAGTTAATTATGAAGGGAAGGTCTTGATACTGATTTTTGCACCATTATTTTTTCTTATGGTACATCTCTTTAAAAAAATACTAATTTTGCCCTTATTTTTGAGAAAAAAAGGAAAAGAGAGGGGATGAGGGAAATAAAGACAAAATTGGAAAGGTGAACCATAAGAGAAAATGATAGTGCAAAAATCACTACCCGAAGACCTCCCACAAAAAGTACCTTCTATATGGAAGGTAAAAAATCTCCTTAAACTCATTGTAATATTTGGTGAGGGCATAAGTTCCTCTCTATGGTCTCTAAATCCACAAAAATCTTTTAATATATCAGGGGAGATTATTTTCTTATAATTTTAATATTTATCACACAAAATTACATTGCTAAAAGGATCACAGTCATGACAGAACTTCACCTACTTCCAATTAATGCATCATTTGGACTATTCCACACATATACATTTATATTTATCGTCAAGAGATGCAACACATTAGTATTATCATGACAGGAATTATCATCATCATTATCATCTTAGCCACTAATATAATCTCTCTAAAGTAAGCATTTTGAGTTCTTCTCTTCCATTACAACCTATAAAAAATCATAGCCTCCATTACCTCAAAACCTCACTTATCATTATTTATCTTTTCCATCTAAGTTTTTAATGGTCTATTCTCTTTGTTGTACCTTCTGCTTGCATCCTTTTAATTTTTCTTATAGGATTTGTTTCTGGTCTCCTACAAACGTGTCCAAACTATTTTGAATGAACTTCCTCATTTTCTTATCTATCACGACTATTCTATATAATTTTTTGATGCGACAATTCTTAATTCTATTTTTAATGTTACTCTAAAGTATATCAACAAATTAATGTTATCATTATAGAAATGTGTGGTAGCAATGATGTTAGAAGTGGTCAATTCCCATCCAGCGCCTCCAAAGTACATAATTATTGATACATGAACCCAACATGATGAGTCAATTCACTCGAGGAATGGTACATCAAATTGTAGTTTGATCAATCCATAGCTATAGACATCCAATTTCCAACCCATATGGGCAATATTTCCACATAAAATGTGGACATGCCTCATTTATCAAGGACAAAATACCCATGAAACTAAAGTCTTGAGGGACTTTAGATGATGACCATATTCAAGTGTGGGCATAGTATTAAATCTCCATGGAAAAGGACCTGCAGTGGTCCATGTGATAGTACCCATGAAGGAGAGATGAGAAAATTCTAACCATTTTAGTACAAGACAATTATGCAGTGAAAAGCATATCTTCCAAACATGTTCGGTGTATTTGCATTGATAAGAGCCATATTCTTTTTTTCTTTTATTTATATATTTTCCAACTTATTCATTTCATGACTTGGCTGTTGTAGTTCTTTTGCATTGCAGTGGTTGAGAATGAGGATCCATTCAACTATTCCTGTAGCTCAGTACTCTTTTGCACTTTGGCATGAAGTTCGTGGTCGATTGCATCAATGCTTTTGTACTCCAACCAACAGTTTTATGATGGGTGTTTACTGCCACATATTCGTGTCGAAAGTTCTTCACTGTTTAATCTTACACAAAAGAAAATTAACTAATTAATTACTATGAAGAAAAGGTTCCGAGGCAATGGTGTAGAACATTAATAAGAGAAAGATAAAAACTGTCAAGTATTATGTTAAAAGATCTGAGAGTAAAGAGTTTGAGTTTGTTAAAGTTGAAAATGGGAGTATCACATTATTACTGATTTAATATTCAAGTGCCATCATATCGATATATATATATATACAGGGCCGGCCCTTAGATTTCAGGGGCCCTAGGCGAGATTTTTAAGATGGGGCCTTTATATACTCGTAAAAAATAAAATCATATAATTTTTTTTTACAATGCGTGAAACTAAATAAAATATTATAACAAAGTATTATTTAAAATTTATTCTTATTTTGAGAAGCAAAATTACTAATTGAATTACAATATTTAAGTTTTTTTAACATTTATTTTTCAATAGATAAGATAGCTAATTTATTCAATATTTCTTGTGACATTTTAGACCGAAGATAAGATTTTATCAATTTTAATTTTGAAAAACTTATTTCTGTATAGGTAACTGTAATTTGTATAATTAATATTATTTTATAAGCAATTCATGCATTTGGAAAACAACAATTCATTCTTTTGGTAATGCATCTTTTATCATATGGAGTGTGACATTAATGCAAATTCTCATTTGAAACGAATATATTATTATTATTTTAATTTTTTTTTTTTTATAAAATTAAAAATTATCTTAATTATAATGATTTATACTTGTATATTAGTTCTAATAAAATCTACATTGATCAAATGAATAAATGTTATCAAATTTTTTCTTTAAATTTTTAATTCAAAATTATCAACTCAATATAGATTTCTCTTTTCTTTATTTAGATGATAGATATATTTTAAAAGTCTTTATTAATTAAAATTATATTATTATTATTATTATTTAAACTCAATAAAATGAGAATTATATAATTATTATTATGATTGTTAGTATCATTATTAAATTTTTAAGAAATCTATGCTTTTTCATTATTATTATTAAATAATTTGATAAAAAAAAATTACAAATTATTATTATAACACGCCGGGATTTGATCCCAGTCCTTTCTATAGAGGAAGAATTTAACCAACCGGACAAGAATGTATATTTGTTTTTAAATAGACATTATTAAATATTTAACAGTAAAGGAACTTATGGATTGGGGGCCCTTTTTTATTTGGGGGCCCTAGGCGACCGCCTACTTCGCCTATACCCAGGGCCGGGCCTGTATATATATATATACTTCACTTCTTGTTATGGTCAGGAACCCGTCTATAAGACAGAAGTTAGCCTAAAGGGTTGGAGTGATGGTTAGAAATTCGTCTTAGGAAACAAGAGTCCTGAGTTTAATTCTTACCCCATCTGAAAGGATAACTTTCTTTAGAATTATGAATTGTAGGTGAGGGTGGAAAGACTTACATATGCACTGAGAATTAGTTGAGGCTCAAAAAGTCTCGAATACCTTCATCATAAAATAAAATAAAATAAGCCTGATATGACAATTTATATTTAACATCACCGTGTCCGTATTGGGTGAAGAATTTTTAATGGCTGTACCATCCCATCATTATGATCCTTATGTACGGGAGGATGCACATGTTCCATGTATCTAGAAAGAATGTGTGGAGTGCAATGCACCATGTCTCATTGTAGTATGCCTATGAAGAAGTGTATGGTGCATAATTTGCCCCATCTTGTGAACCCTATTAACTATATTTTTGAACCACAAGACCCCACCAACCCTCACCAGCAATTGATTCAACCTCAGCCCACATTAGATGTGGACCACTTTATTTAATTGTCAATTTACAAGCCACTAGTCAAATCACTTGGATCACTTGATAGGACATGTAACAGAAGCATGGCCCACACATGATGATGCTACAAGATGAAAATTTTAGATTTACTTAAACATAAAAACCCAATGCCATCGTTTGTCTAAATTACCACAAAATGGTACCATCGTAGAAGTTAAAGTGTGATGGAAATAAATGAGGAAAACCAATGAAAATCCCGTTTTTGTGCAGCCTTCTAGAACCTTTATTCTTACGCAGCACATATATTAATCATTTATTATAAGTACACAATACAATTATGAAGAGCTTCATGCCAACGGGCTTTAATGGTTGTAATTTAAATATATTAGCTCGGTAGGGATCTTCCCATGAGTTTTTTTCTTTAACCAAACACGGGTATTAGTAGATTTTCGATTTTACCCTTTGCATAAAGAGTAAAATCGGCTCACCAACCCTTCACATGAACAGTAAATCGGCTCGCCGAAATGCACATGAATAGTAACATCGGCTCACCAAAATTCTCATGAACAATAAATCGACTCGTCGAAAATTCACATGAACAGTAAATCGGCTAGCCGAAATTTTACAGTTTATGCGAAATGTCTGATCTTACTGTTCATGCGAAAGGTAAAATCGGGAATCCACTAATTCCCGTATATGATTATACAAACTCCCATATAAAAATCGCTATCCATGTTAGTCATCTCAGATCAAACATATATATACATATTCATTGGTTAATCTATTTTAATATATATACTACTCTTATACCAACAATTCAACGGTCACCATTGCCTAACAGAGACAAACCATTTATGGTACTGTAGCAATCGTCACAGGACACTAAAGAGAGGGAAAATAAAGGTGGTCTCAATCCTTATTACATTTTTAAGAGAATGTATTGGTCTAATAAGGGAGAAGAGAATTAAACAACGCCACCTTCTATACAGCCATTCTGACGCGGAAAGGAATATATCTCAGTGCAATGCAACTCAGAGAGAGTTACTCTGGTTGACCAAAGTCAGCCTACCATCCAATTATAAGTTCCCACGTGTAAAATTTGTATAACCTATTGAGGAGGATGTCATGCTAGAGATACAGCTATTTTCTACCTTTCAAGGGAGAGGTCCCATATGATGATATGCAAGACTATGGTGTCAAATGTTTAACTTTAAAGTTAAACCCAATAACTTAAACCTGATTATTTAAATCTTTAAAATTTCAATGTCGTCTATTTGTTAGGCCAGTTATCCATTATATTATTAATTGAAAAGTGTGAGTTTAATCATTTATTGAAAATCAATTGAATATAATATCGATAATAAATTGTATTGTCTTTGACTTTATCACAAAAATTTATTTATTCACAACTTCAGTCCAATGGCTACTAAATTTGATATGATTAATTTCCCGTGCAAATCATCAAAAATGAATTCTAATTTCATCAAATTAAATTTAAACTTATTATTAATTTACTTTATCAATATTATTAATTAAATATCTCAATAATACCAACAACACTCTCACTTTGTAACGTTACTAACTAACAAAAGAATTCTAACTCAACTATCACGTATTTTACCTAGCTAACCTACTAAATTAAAAGACAAACTAAGATTATATTTGGATGAAAGTAATTCACCATTATCTTTATTTGATAAGTAAAAGAAAGAAGTAAAAAATTAATCTTTTATCTATCTCTCAATTTTTGAAAACTCTGCAGAGGTTACCCATTCTTCAAAAATTTACCCCCGTGAACCCGTCCAACCGAGACGTGTTGTCACTTGTCTCACGTCTATCTTGGAGTATGTGGTTTTGAAAGTCATGCAGACCACCATATTAGATATGTTGTGGGGATGCCATAGGCCATAGCCTCCACAAGGATGGGTACTTGTTGGCGGGAAGAAGAGGGCATTAAATGTAGTGTTCTGAAGTGAAGTGGGCAGCAGGATTTTCTTCTTTCTTTTCTTTTCCTTTGACAGAAAGAAAAGAAATAAATTAAGAGAGAGAAAGGAAAGTAGAGCGAGGAGAGAGAAAAGAGAAGAAGAAGATTGTGATATTTGAGAAAGAAATGATTTTGTAATCCATTGCTTTATGATTGAGAGAGAGAGAAGAGAGAGAAGAGAAGAGAAGAGAAGAGAGAGTTTCTTTTGCTTTTCTGACACAAAAGAAGAGAAGAAGAGAGTAGAGGTATGATGCCCTTATGATGGGCATAGTACCTACCCTGAACCTATTTTTTCTCCTTCTTCTCTTTCTCGAGCCACTGCCCGAGGAGAGAACCACGGGCAGCACGGGCAGTGGCAGGTCACATCTAGACAGAACTGCCTTTTTTTTCAAAACTACCCTCTTGGGCTCGGGTTCTGCCCTCTGCCACAACGGTGCCGGGATCGATTAAGAATCAAATTTTAATTTTATTATATTTAATTTGGATTACTGATTCTTAATTCAATCTATATTTTAGTCTCTTGTAATATGTCTATAATCTAAATTATTTTTTAATATCTAATCTATTTTTAATTTAGACTAACTCATTTCAGATCAAATTAAATAAAATCATACTTCAACATATATAATTAAATAGATAATTGGATTTCTATATTTATATATAAACTCTACTATTAAAACATAACTATTGTAAATAGTTAATTATAAAAGTAATGATATAATTATGAGAAGTATATAATTTTTATATACAACAAAAAGTGTAATGAACCGTATACCGGCCCTACATAATATCGTTTTTTAAGGAACTGTTTTCAAAGTTTTAAAAATTTAGATGTTAAAAAAGTAATAAAATTATTGAGGATTAAAAAACATTGCTTAATTTATTCAATTACTTGACATTTCAAATGATGTCATCACCATGAACTTAGGTAAACCCCACATAGACAAGATCACAAAAAATATGGCTAAATAAGAAGTGTGAGTGATCATCATACTGAACTCATTCTTTAACATATTATGTCAAAAAATCAGAATATTATATCCTCAAGCAGACACTGCATTGGTGGCATGGGCCACTTACAACACTTGAGCAGTGTCTAGGTGTTGACAAATGGATTATTGGAGATGCTTTTGATAATGGCCTCTGTAATTGATGCAAATTTCTATTGTGTCAATTAAATTTTTTTTTTTTTATAATTTGTGTTAATAAATGTAAAAAATTTATTAAATTCAATTATAAGTAGAAAAAAAAAGTAGTTTAGGCAATGATTTTTTTTTCTTTATACATTTTCACTTTACCAAGACTCGGCTCAACTCCATGAATCCACCCATCATGGCCACACGAACAACGAGTTTGGACAATGATTAATTGTGAATCATACAATTGAAAATTCATAATTAGTGAGGTGGTTGTAGGCATTTAAGATTCTTTTCTTTTTTATATTATTTATCTATTGACCTTTAAAAATAGGCCTATTCAATGTACAATCTCAATCCCGAATCACATGTCATTTTTGAGTTAGATAATGACTAGTCATGAAAATGAAATTGAAAGATGGCAATGACGTAAAACCTAGTAAATTTTTTCACTTGAGGTATTTAGTAGAGCTTTGCCATAGTAGTAATAGCACATGTGTAGCAGGATCCCGGCAATTTCTCCCGGAATGAATTATTGTAACGTGTCACACTGTGATTGGATGATTTAAGAAAAAGGGAAATCATTTTATTGATCCTTCATCGCGTGCTTCGTTTGTTTCCTAAAATTTCTCTTAATGAACCTTTAGAATTTTCCAAGTATTATGAACTTCTTGCTCTAACAATGTTCGATAGAGCCCAATTTAGGATTCTCTCAAATCCAAAATCCTGTACAGCTTTTCATAATTTCTTTTGGTATAACTAAATCCCTTACTCCCCACAACTTAAATACCAATTTTGAAGACTGGAGCCCATTATGATTTATGTAGATGGGTTGATTTGAAAGTTCTTTTCTCAAGTAATATGCCTATACAAATTCACCAAATTGGATAGATAAAACTACATCTTTTAAGATTTGAAATATTCAATTTTATTCAATGGTGAAAACTCATCGAGTTAAATCAATGCATTTTTCAACACAAATTAGTGTTAAGACTGGACTGTCAGTCCAAAAGATTAGCCTGATAGGTGGTGTGACCCAGTCCCATGAAAGTTTAATTTTCTTCTCTCATAACCGATGTAGGACTCTCTCGTTCGCACCCCAACAATCTCCCCTCGAATGAGGCTCTTTGACGGATAGAACGTCGTCAACTATCCCGTTCGGTTAGGCAATCCCTGAATCCACATGTTGTGGTTTGGGGACCTAGCTCTGATACTATTTTTGGGACTAGACTTCTAACCCAAAAGACTAGCTTGATAGGTGGAGTGACCCAACCCCATATAAGTCTTTAGTCTCCCTCTCTTTGGGTTTCTCGTTCGCACCCCAACAATTAGAGTCAAATCTGATTAGGATCCAATTCCCACATAGTTGGATTCATGGAAGGTGAAAGGGTGTAAATAGAGACATAGTAGACCCGAATTCTCAAACTTACATTTGAGAACCATAGCCTAAGTGTTTCTGATTATCATTTGATTAATTGTTCACATCGAATTTTGCCTCTCTCTCATGTAAATTAGTAGTTCTTCGCTAACTTTTCACCTTCGAATTTAATGTGTGAATTGACTTAGAATCCGGATTCAACAGCAGTAGTTATGGTTTTAGTATGGAAATATTTGAACCGATGACAAAGACAATGGTAAATGAAGAAAAGATGGCCACCTTTAGATGGCTATGTTAACCCTAATCCCTCCCACTATCTCTTCCTAATACATTTACATCGAAATAGCATGATAGACTTTTATTACATGATTGCCATGTTTGCTCCATTATATTCATTCACATAAATACATGGAGAGAGAGAGAGAGAGAGAGAGAGAGAGAGAGAGAGAGAGAGAGAGAGAGAGAGAGAGAGAGAGAGAGAGAGAGAAGGAATTAGGAATTCATTCTTGTCTATAGAAAATCCACCGCCATTGATGGTTTTGGACGTGGGCTTGAGCTGATTTGTCATGTACACAAACCTGAACACCTTCTCGTCTTTATACTAACATATAAAGGTGTGAAGCCATGGAGTGAAAGTGGCTTTTATATGGAAAAGTCAAGTAAACAACTTTATCTATCTACGTCTATACACTGTAGTAGCACGAGTGACTACCTCCATCTCTTTCTCACCTGTTGCAAATGTGATAAAAAAGTAAGGTTTATGAGGTCCACAACCAAAAATATGACATGGGTTTTACACTACGAGACCAAGAGACTTGGTTCTACTCTACATTTTCATTTAAAAAATTCGGAAAAAAATCGTTGATTCACTCAACTCAAAATTCTATTGAATTGAGTCAACTCAGATCCACTCACTTGAGTTTTTTTTTTTCCAATTATCAAAGTATCAAACTATGAGTTAAACACATGGGGCATGGGGGCTGATTAGATTTTTTTTTTCTCCCTATATAAACAAGACCCAGATATAGTTGATTGGTAACACATTTTTTTTTGTACTTGATAGCTCATGGCATGGAATTATCAAATCACTTCCCGAATTAGGTTTGCATTAAAAACCCCATGTTACACATTTGTGATAAATGGCCACTCAATCAGGTCATGAGTTTGATCTGTTGAAAACTCAAAAAATTGACATAAATCTACCTCCAACTCATGATGTCACGTGTCCCATCGCATATTTAGCTATTAACCACATTACCATGCCCAGCATCACGGAAATTCAAAATAAATCCCTTTCATGAGTCTAAGGAGAATATATTATCTCCCTGGTCATCAAAAGACTGAAGACTGATATTATTCATAACTTTGAATGAATTGCTATAAAAGAGAAAAGAACATGAAAAGTAGACAATTGAAATATGGGTGTGAACCATTAGAGAGATGAGATGAAAAGATGATCCCAATATGTAAATTCCAAGGTAAAGTGTGAAACTCTTTCTTTCTTTCTTTCAATCTTTTCATCTCAACAAGTGTAGCATTGAGAAAGAGAAAGAAAGAGTGGACGTGTTACATGATCACAATATGTAAATATGGATAGCTACCTTTGAAGGATGTTGCAAAAAGATGGAGCATATCTACATATCTTT
The DNA here is from genome assembly GCA_022113865.1 of Chimonanthus praecox. Lineage (NCBI taxonomy): Eukaryota > Viridiplantae > Streptophyta > Magnoliopsida > Laurales > Calycanthaceae > Chimonanthus > Chimonanthus praecox. The sequence goes on from CM039086.1 coordinate 65,968,032, forward strand.
CTTGTAAATCATTAGATTCCATTTGCAAAGATACATGGTTAAGCACCAAGAGAGGTAGGCCATCCCAAAAAGAGGATCCTTAAAAGCAATAACACAATTTCCAAAAGATTCATACATCACTTCCACTTTGATATGATATCTCATTACTTCTAATATCTAAACCTCACTTCAAGTGAAGTAGCACCAGGGTTGGGTGACTTGGTTGAAGAGATAAGATTGGGCAAGTTGACTCAGAATTGGTGAATTGTTTTATTCAATTTTGGGTATGTAGGGTTTTCGATTTTCTTTGGTCGGATCAAGTCAGGTCAGGTCAATCGAGGGTTGTCCTACATCATCGAGTGTCACTTAGTTGAAAATTTTTGAGTTTTGGAACCTCATTCCCTTTGCTAGAGCTCAATATTTAGAGATGGTAATAGCAGAGTTTTTTTTTTTAATCGTTAAAGGAGAGAGGGAGAGAGGAGTTTGGTTTGAGATCAATATTTAGGTCCCTTGAGCCTTCAAAGGTTTATTTGCATCCAAAACAATTAATCAACTCAATATGTGGAAAATCAAAAGGGAATTTTATAAGAAAACTATAACAAAAGATGACTAAATATGTATTTTATGTTGACAAACTGTGTAAAATTCTTTTTCTTTATATAAATTAGTTAATTACACGTATACCTTCTTAAAAAGTTAATTTGAAGATCAAGTTCTCACGAATATAAAACCCTCTTTTTTGAAAGAAAAAAAAAAAAAATAGATGTGTTCAATTTTTCCAATCTTCCACATCTTTTGGGCCCTTTCCAACTCTTTATCTCAGTGAGGCCCATCGTTTCAAATCTATGGACAGCTAAAAAATGGCCCACAGTAATAGGCGCACACAAAGAAAGAAAGAAGAAAAAGAGTAATAGGTGTAGTAGATGTTCATGACATCAAAACTGCATGGGCTAGTGGGCTTTTCTATGGAGGGTCCATTACTAAAAGATTATGATGAATGTTTGATACTCTGATCAGAGAACTTGGGCCCTTTCATGTGGATTGCTATATTATCCATCGCGTTCATTTATGGAAAACCGTTCAGCTGGTTAGGACCATATCTGCTAGAATGGGTCCTTTTTCTTTTAGATAGATAGGCATTCAACAATTAGGCCCATTTGATGAACAGATCGGCCTTCATGCAAGTCTAAGGATTTATGCTGTTATAAATGGATTTTTTTTTTTGCAATTAATTGTACTTGACCAACTAATGAACCCAGTGAGGCCCACTAAGTAGATCATCTTACCGAAAACTAGACCAGCCCATTTATGAGCAGGACCCTCCACAAGATCAGCCCAGCCCTTGTTGTTTCAGCCCACAATATTGATCGGTAAATAAGGGTGTAAACAGACCAGGCTTCTCATGCACCAAGCCCTTTTATAGAGGACTGGGCAATTCAGACTTTCAGGACAACTAGTGATTCTTTATAGATGGAAGTGGGCCCTTTTCAAAACAAGCAAAGCATTCACCAAACCCTATTATGAGGCCGTTTTACATTTGAACCAAATTCCCATTCCTACGAGCAAGGTATCAAACAAATGATATATTGGCCAATTGGAGTGGTCTTTGAATGATATGGGCCCAGCATTTTCTCTTCCCAGATGCATGGCTCAGCAGCTCCATCTGAGAAGAACAGTCGGATTTTTTCAATCAACTTGTCAAACTATATTTCAGTCTCCGACTGTTTCGATATTTGAAGTTATCTGAAACATGGGCTAAAATATTTCAGGTTGGGCTTCAACTGAAATAAAAATATCAGACCGTCAGCCCTGTATATTGGGAACTTAGTATACAGAAGCAGCACCATGCTGATACAGACCAAAATTTTGGATGATGTACTTTAAATATTTGCCCATTCCCCTAAAACTGAAAAATGGGTTTCGGCCCATATTTAAAAACCCAAGCTTTCATGGCCCTAATGGTACAACTCATATAACATCTAGTAGATGTCATCTACAGTTGAGTTGGACCAATCACGTCGAGCCAAAGCTTGTTGAATCATGTACTATGGAGACCCCCAGTGATGGCCAGGCCAATTGTGATAAATATGCCAAGGCCCATTCCTAAATTGTCAAATGGGCCTAAAAACCATGCTAGCAGGTCTATGGACTCGACCCAGACCAGGCCTTTTCTATGCTACGAACCATTTGTCCTCACATCAAAGCTATAATCAAAATCCATACGTTTTGTTCCCTTGGTCCTGCTATCAGATACCACAGAAAGAATGATTTTTTAGATTTTGGCCATTGAATCCTTCATGTGCAAGCAGTGGTGTCAATCTTCTTACTTAATTCCAGTGTTTTAAAGTTGAACCATTTTTATAATTAAGTTCAACCCTATAGATAGGATATATTGCTAAAATTAAAACCTAAAATCAACAATTATGAAAAATGGAAAATCACCTTACAAGCATGGTATTCCAATAGCAATATTGGAATATGATGATTTTGAAGAAAAAGAAGTACAAAAAAAATAAATATTACAATAGTTTTTGGCCAATCATTCTAGCAGGCACAAAATCTATTAGGAGACATGGTATAGAATAAAATTGTCATTTTATCCATATCGGTGTACCGTTAATCAAGTACTGATGTACTGAAAACATGTCACTCTACATGTATATGTTCTGCATATCGGTACACCTGTACTTGTTGCGGTAGACCGGTAGAAATAAAATGGAAATTTCACTTCAACCCATGTCTCCTAAACGATTTTGTCTTTGTTAAAATGGACGTCCATAGTTTTTTAATAAAATGAACCACAACAAATAATTGAGTTAAATTTGGTCAAAGAAATTCATAAATTGCTAAATTCATTGTCCACGATGAAGACATCATTGAGTCACATTCAATAGGCAATTAAAGAATGAATCCTAGATAGTAAATGATCATAGTAAACCCATCAAATGATTGCTTCAATTATAAGATGAGACTCCTCTCCCACATTATGTCTATAAGAGGACCCATGCTTTTAAACCTAGGCATCTATTAGACCTTCCCAACTTAATAACCATAACAGAAAAGAGAATATGTAAATTAAATGCCCATTCAAATCAATTCCAATTTGATCTAATTCATGATTGTAAGTTTTTTAATTTTTAATTTTATATTTTTTATCAAATGACAAATATATCATTAAAAACATTCATACCATATTATCAGACTCTTCTTCATCAGCTGTGAACCTTCTTTGAAATCTCTTCAACTACAATTCTCACCATTTAATGGATAACAGAGAGGAATTTGATAATAAGCTCAAAGTTAATCAAACAACTTCTAATAAACCATCCAAAGATAGAATCATGTATCAATGAGATTTGATGATAAAAATATACTCATTTAATGAGATAAGAAGTTTTTTTTTTTTACATTTAAAAACATCATTTTATTATTTCCTTTGTTTAGAAAAATTTAAATACATACTTAATGATAATCTACGAGAGAAGTCCTCTATAAAAAAATATATTAAAAGTTTTAGTTCATTAATGTTTTGACTAAACAATGACACGTATATTAAAAATAAATAAGTTTGATGTCTTTAGTAAATAAAAAAGTATATATCCTTATTATTTTATACATGAAAACCATATTTAAAATATAATTGAGTTTTCCGATTTGATATAAATTTTTAAAACTCTTTTAAATCAAATAAACTAACAGTGACCTATCAACTTTTCTTTTAGCCTTTAAAATACAGTATAAGACTGCAAAGGAGGATGATTAAATGTGTATGGGTCCCGTGCAAATTATTATTTATCGATAATAATAATAATAATATCGAAGCTGAAGTCGACTGCAATAGTGCGGAGTAAGGTCAGAGAGAGAAATGGAGGAAGAGAGGAGAAGCAGAGCCAACGGCTGTTTCTCACCGACTAACGGTCAGATGCAAGAGGAGGCTATGGATCAAACCCTTTACGGATCTCTCCACCGCCTCTTCGTTTCCATCTTCTTCCCTGGTCCTGACACGTCACCCCACCAATCCCTCTTCCAACGGCTCAGAATCTCTTTCACCCAGAACTGGCCTTCTCTCAAAGAAGCTTCTACACAATCTGCCCGGAAACTTCTTAGGTGGACTCGCTCAGGCAGCCCCTTCCGCGCCCTCTCCGTCATCTCGGTCCGTATTTTTAAAAAATGAAGTAAAATATTTTTTTTTTCATTATTATAGTTTTTCTCTATTTTTTAATTGGATGCTCCTTGAATTAGAAGTTAGATACTTAGATCCGCTGATTTGCTTTGTTGTTTTTTTTGGTCCCCTGTTTGGTGCCATCTTAAAGTAATTTTCTTTGTTGTTAGTACTTAGTGGGGTGAGGGATCTGGGCCGTTGGTTTAAGGACCTCTCTTCCATGATCCAGTTAGAATTTCCGGCCACCTGATCACTGGATGGAAAATTTTAGTGATGGATCAGTGTCATCTCTATCCATTTTGTTCTAACGGTCCATTTGTGGGTCACTGGATCTGATGGTTAGGATGACTCGGATGGTGTGATATCTGGAGTTGTGTCCAATATCTTATAGGGTAACCTGATGAGCAGTCTGGATCTGCTCAGATGTGGTGCTCAAGGGTCGCCCCTGGAGTCAGCTGCTCCATTTCATGTGGGTTAGGATGGTGTTCAAAATAGGGATACAAATGAACAACTTGGGTTGAGGTCAGTTTGACCCGCCGAACCCAGAATATGGGCAGGATGGGTTGGGGAGCTTAGTTTCAGGTTACATGTTGTGTTTAAAGAATTATATATAAAAAAAAAGACCTGAATTAAATGTCAGTTGGGTTGGGTTGCATCAACTTCAGTCGATAGGCTACAGTTTTACATTTTATTGGTTGATACGCAACATTTGAATATATTCCAAAATTATTTTCAGTGGCAAAAGATTATTAAAATATAATTCATTGTTCAATGCATGAATATAGGGGTAATGTTATTCATCATTATATGAGAAATGACGTTTGGCTTGTGGAGAAATTAGAAATGATAAAATTAGAAATGAGTACACTAATAAGAGGAATACCGCAGTTGGCTCCTATAGAAGCAAAATATAGGAAGCATTGTTTGATATGGTTTAGTAGATTAGAAAGAGCCACTAATTGAAGAAATACAAGTTCAAGGAACTAGGGCGAGGGATATAAAGGATTGCAATGTAGTCATAAAAGATGAAACATCCCTTGTTAACAAGGAATCAAGAACAGGGAGGTCGACAAAAGGAGTATTTTACACAAAAATAACAGAAAAAATGGCTTGAAACAAGTTAGAATGAAAAAGAAGAAAGCACAAGGCGTTCCTTTTATTTTTTGAGATCAATGATCATTACTGATAACATAAGGATCTACCTGTAAAATCTGTAATGATCGACTACTTTTCAGTTTTTACCTAGAAATTCCTATGTGCTTGGGATCATGTCCTATTAAGCAATGGAAGATGAAAAGCACATATGGAAGAGTATTTTCTCTCCTCATTTAAATCAATGCAAACCAGAAATGCAACTTGTCTCATAGATGATTCAACTTGGAATTTTCTTAGTTATGATTAGTTAAGCATTTACCCTCTACAATATTAAATTGATGTCACCGGTGATCACTAAAACAAGTATAAGCCTAGTGACTTGCATACTGTCTAGCACAGTTGATAAGTGCTTATAGTTACAACTTACAACCCTAAGGTTGTATAGGCCTGAGATAGGCAGCCAACCTAGCTGAATCCAATTCAAGAGCCAACCCCAGTTCAATGGGATAAATTCCAATGATGGTGGTGAGTTGCATACTTTGTAAGCATGAGTTTGTACTTCTTACATAATTGGTATATGGTATATTGAGAACTAGATGCATCTGTTGATTATTTTCTTTCACGATCAGACTTGGAGACTTTTCAACATGTTAGATATTTTGGTGGCATTGATGCTTATCTATCCCACTTCATGTTTGTTGCATAGATATCAAAATTCATAGGTCACATTGTCTCTACTTAAAATCTTTATCAGATGGTATAATGATCATAGATGTTTGTATTGTTGAAATATATTTAGATTATCCTAATTATAATATAATTAGGATTCTAGTTTGGTTTACCTCTAATTAAGAGGTGTATTTGATTTATAATTAGTTAAGTGTTTGAGTCTGATTATGATAGCCCTATGGTCGGATAAAGGCTATATATACATGTAATAGTTTAGATATTCAATAGAATTTTCTCTTTTCTAACATGGTACCAGAGCCAAAAATTCATTCTTAAATAAGGGTTTCAATAAGCAGGCCTCTTCTTCTCTCCCTCTGCCGGAGGAGATTGATCGGCAGAGGGAGGGAGGGACATATAGATTTAACACTTTTCGTTACTGGAGTTTTCAACTGAATCCCCTTGCTACTCCACCATTGTGCGTCCGCTGCTACTGCAAATCTGAGTGATTTTCACTCACTGCTTTTTCCCAGCCCTCTTCTTGTTTTAGATCAGCGGTGAAGATACCTATTCCTGTAGCTTTGCAAAGCCGATCGGCACAGGCGATTTTTCACTCTCTTTCAGCCCCACCGTTCAGGTCTGCCCTGTTCTCAGATCTGGACTGCTTCCGCTCTCTCTGCAGCCGATACTCCGATCGTGACTCAGACGAAAGAAACCAGCAAACAGGAATGCAAAAGATTTTGCTGTCGTCAAGCTTCTGCAAACAGATCTGAAAATCATCGCCCGGCTGAACCAGATCTGAAAATCTCTCAGATCTCTGTTTCCTGTAAAACCGACGCAGATCTCGTCACATCCCCGCTGCCGTTTTCTCCATCGTCATCCCCGACTTTGGCGGACTGCCACACCCAGATTTGCAAGATCTCTTTCTTCTGTCTGAGAAGACAGATCTCGCCGATCTGTGCCGTCGACGATCTGTGCACTGCAGATCTGTTCTATTTTGCACTTGGCAGCCGACCTTCCTTCTCGTTTCTTAGGGCTTTCTCAGTTTTGCGACTTGCTGTCCACCATCGAGCGCTCTTCTCTCAGAGGCTTTCGCTGCCCCTTGCTGCCGTAGATCAGATCTGTCTCCCTCTTTTGATTGGGTTTGTTAAACCCAGATCTGCCAAGAAGATAAGGGTAAACCCCAACAACCCATCGTGCGGACGCTTGTATCCCTCTCTGGCGCAGATCCATCATTACTGCTTGCGGTGGATTCTCTTCTCAAGTCCAAAGCACAAATCCAAAGTGTAGTTCTCAGACCTGATTTCGCACAGTTGTGTGTTGCCTGATCGACCGATTCCTCTTCTTGCATATTGGTTTCTCAGTGCTTTATTTTGCTCACCTCTCTCTCAGCCATGTTTCGCTGAGCATGGATGATCCTGGATCTGTTCCCTCAGATTTATTTCTCTGCAGTTGCCTCTACACATCACAGACCCAGACCAATCAGTTCTGCGATAGTTCTCAAATCTCCCACTGTTGCCGTTGCTGCAGTAGTTCGCCATTCTTGGGCGATTTCCAATTGCTGGTTGCTGGTTGCAGCGTTCTCATGCCATCAGCCAAAGTTCCACCAACTTCTCAGATGAACGACCACCTATTGCTCTCATATTGGAGAACACGTTCACCTCTATCTTGGACATGGCTGGAGTGCTATTTTCCTTCCTAAAGTGGGATGACTATTCTCAATACGTAAATGCTGAAGGCTTGGAAATTACTTTATTATGATTCACGGTAAGGGTTTGATTTATTTGCATCTGGTGAACCCTGGTCAGATAGGTCAAAATCCTCAGATGGACAGAGGTCATTGACTCCATTGTTGTCACCAGCAGCTTCACCCCAACCAATTGGCACTATCTGGTCATTTGAGGACATTGTTGGGCCTTTAAATGTTTGTCTGCCTTCTCTGCAATCAAACAGTCCACAGACTTGTTTTGCTATTTCTTCTCGCTACGATCGGTGAGAGATGTGCCAAGAAGAAAGGGGGAAAATTGAAGAAAGGGACACAAAGCTCTTCTGCTCTTACTTTGTTGTTGAAGAAGGGACACAACTTAACCTTCGTTCGAGCACGCCTTATTTTTGTCGTTTCTCGAAAATGAGACGGCATGTTTGGACACATGTCCATTTGTTGGGGAATTCATCCACTCCTTTTATCTAGAGGACTGATTCGCCCCCCTCATTTGCTGGCCTTTCATGGTTACAGCCTCATTTGCTGGCCTTTCATGGCTTCAGCCCACATTTGCTGGCCTTTTATGGTTACAGCCTCATTTGCTGGCCCTTCATGGTTATAGCCTCATTTGCTGGCCCTTTATGGCTTCAGCCCTCATTTGTTGGCCTTTCATGGCGGCGAGAGAGGTGGATCTGAAACTGGTGTCTCCTAGATGAAACGGCAGCAACAGCAGTTATAAAGAAGCAGATAGCGCGGTGGCAGCCTGCAGATCTGATTGTTGGACGACAAACGCTAGTTGAATGGAGGAGCAGATCTGCTGGATCTGAACAGAAGAACTCAGGTCTGTAGAGGATCTGTTTTCCCTTCGAGTCGCTGCATGTTGGCAGAGAGGAGAAAGCAGCAAAAACAACCTAGACGCAGCAGGAACTGCTGAAAGAAACACAAAAAACATCGATCTGGCTTGGGCCGTGATCGGCAAACACCAGATCTGTTTGACGTGCACAGATCAGCGTCCCAGATCTGAACCAAACAGATTGAAAATACATACAGATCTGAGAACTTGGCTCTGCGTGAACAGTGTCTCCGTCCCTCCTTCTGTGGATGTATCTCCTCCGGCAGAGGGAGAGAAGAAGAAGCGTGGTTATTGACTTCTCACCCGATGCAGGAGAAGAAGTGCCAGAGGTCGCAGATCTCGGAGCGATCGGGGATTCGCGGCTGATTCAAATCTCGCCTTAGAAGAGGCGATCAGCTGCAAAAGGAATGGCAGCCGTGACAGGCCAAGCGAGGGACGGTCACACTAGCAATGGCTCAAAAAATATCAGAGATCTGGGCAGGCAGGGAAGATGATTGATCAATGCCAGAAGCAAAAGTGTCTAACGTCCTCTCCCTCTGCCAGATTTCTCCGGGCAGAGGGAGAGAAAGAACCTACGTGAAATCGACTCTCAAACTAGAGTCGTAACCCGCTCTGATACCATGTTAGAAAAGAGAAAAATTGTATATAATATCTAAACTATTACATGTATATATAGCCTCTATCCGACCATAGGGCTATCATAATCAGACTCAAACACTTAACTAATTATAAATCAAATACACCTCTTAATTAGAGGTAAACCCAAACTAGAATCTTAATTATATTATAATTAGGATAATCTAAATATATTTCAACATGTATTTCCCAACTACACCAAAAATTCAGTGATATGGACAAAAAGGGTAATTTTCAGGTGTTTGTGGATGACAAATGCATTTATTTGGGTTTACTTCACCAATGAGAAAGGAATGTATATAAATCCACAAGTACCCAAGAAAAACCTGGATGAAAATTACCTCTGCTAAAATATTTGAACTGCTAGTGAAATGGGGTACTTCCATCTGAAAATTTTCACGAATGGTATTTGCAGGTTGGGACCATCATCTCTTTGGCTTTGACAGGATTACTAGTTTTTATGCTTTTCTTTGTGGCAGCAATCACCAATGCCATTATCATCTCTTTGCTTATGTCTTTAGCAGCTGCTGGAAGCTTCTTAGCCTTTTTCATCGCCGGTGTAACAGGAACCTACATTGCTGCACTCTCAGTGGCTGTGTTTGCTATCTCCACTGCAACTATCTCAACAATCATTGCTGTTATGGTAGCTACAGGTATTCTTTGTTCTGCAAATTCTAACTATGTGAAGATTGTACAGTGTTTCAATATTTTGTTAAAAATAGCCTCCCCATTCACAAAACAGAACCTATGTATGACATTCCTTTTCTTATCATCACAATCATAGGTGGCCGGAAAAGGGGGAAGTAAAAAAAATTGCCCTCAATATCATGTGAAGCCCCATCAATAAAGACAGCTAATGATCCTTAAGGTCCCAATCAAAGTTGAACCTAATGATCCCTTCTTCTCGACGAACCTCACTTCCAATCTTAGAATCCAACACTTTACCATTGGACTAACCGTCATGCCAGTGTCGGTGCAAATCTTGACTACATCAATGAAAATGAAACTATTATTGAAAAAACCATATAAAAAAGAGGAACAAGGCCCCAGCAAGTTGCTGGCCCAGAAAACAGAACATGAACTTCTAGGAAAAGTATCAAGAAAAACAAATTACTCGAAAATCAAGATCGGGACTTCCAGCTGCTATTAAGCTGAGAAATGCCAATGCCTCTAAATGAATCAGTTACCAACACCTATTGAATGATATGTGACTTAATCTTTTGAGTGACAGCTTGCATCCGTAGGTGAAGCTATGCCTTAAAAAATCCTTCTATTTCTCTCAAACCAAATGAACCAAATAATTGTCAGCACGTCCCTTTTCCCTCTGTTAAGGATAGTAGTCAGAATTCCATTAACACCCTGTTATTTCTATCCAGCCTCGTAGATCAAAGAATGGCTACCATCATCAAATTCCACATTCCATGCCTAGCAACGGCTCCTTGAGTGCAATCTTGTCTATGCCCACTATTCAGCAAAAGTAAGGATTCTTTGGTTTTTAATAAAGGAATGGAGAAAGAACCTATGTGGGCAGGCCACCATACATGCTAATCTTCCCAAATGGAATTGAGGAACTTCTTAGCTCATGTGGTAGAGAAGTCAGCAATTTAGGCCACTATACACGATAATCTTCACAAATGGAATCAAGGAAAATCTTAGCTCATGTGGTAGAGAAGTCAACAATTTACTCATCAGGCTTATCACTTTGGGGACCTTACAGGGCCAAATAACCTGATCTCCAACCCTTTTGGTAACAAAACCCTTAGAATAACCATCTGAAGCAACTCAAAATGGTAATGACACCTTTTCCACAAGTATCATTTCATAACCAAACGTTTTTCTAGAAAGAAACATTTTCTCATCGTGGACACAGTATTGGACAGTCATTTCAAATTTTGAAATTACCGAGTAGCGTTTTATTTGATGACCCTGTTTGGAGGAGTATTGATGTGCCGACCATTCTCCAGAGGTGGTATTTAATAGTAAGGACTTCATTCCAAAGCCAAGTTTCCCCATCACCAGCCTCCACAACCATTTCCGAGGAGAGCAATGCCGACACCTTTTAAACGTCTAATGCACAAATAACAAGGAAAAACATGTTTACAGAAATGTTGCCAACCCCAGATCATTTATACAGTTGATGTCTGCAGTTTCCCTCAACTATTTCATAGGAAGTTCCTTTGAACGCTCCCCAGCCTTTTAATGATGCTAGGACTATGGAAAGCTAATTGGAAATAGAATTGGAAACAAAGAGAAAACACATCTTGGGTGTAACATATTCAGAAGGAACAGATATCTTCCTCTCTAAGTCGATGGCAATTTCTCAGAATGATCTATAATAGGATCAAACGTGCATTGACTTTTCTTGCCAATGCAAAGCCCCAATCCCAGGCATCAAGAAGGTAAATATCTTGATTGGCAACCGAACAAATCAGCAAAAGAAGATACTCGAGCTTATCTATGCAAATTTCCAAAATTTGAACCTATTTGCCAGCATGCCTTAAACCAGTTTAGACTAGAAAAAAAGATTTATTTTTATCTGTTTCATGTCAGCATTGTAGAGACAATTGTTTTATTGGTAAATAAAAGATGGCTGAGTAAATATCCTGATTGGCAACCGAACAAATCAGCAAAAGAAGATACTTGAGCTTATCTATTCAAATTTCCAAAATTTGAACCTATTTGCCAGCATGCCTTAAACCAGTTTAGACTAGAAAAAAATATTTCTTTTTATCTGTTTCATGTCAGCATTGCAGACACAATTGTTCTAGCGGCAAATAAAAGATGGTTGAGTTCATCTTTAAAGCGGGCAAGCTCAAATACAAGAAAAGATGTCCATCTTATTCCGTAGTTTTGCTGTTGGACCCCTCCTATTGTTGGGGTTACTGTGAACGAGTCCCACATTGGAAGTGTAGAGGGAGATTTAGGGGTTTATGAAGGACTTGGGTCACTCCACCTAACAGGCTAATCTTTTAAGCTGGAAGTCTAGGTCTTAACAAGTCGTATCAGAGCCAGGTTTCAAGCTACCTCATGTGGGCTCAGGAGATCGCCTAGGCGAGCGGGATGGCTGGCGTCACTCTCTCCGCCAGAGGGCCTCGTTCGAGGGGGGATTGTTGGGGTTGCTGCGAACGAGTCCCACATTGAAAGTGTAGATGTAATCTGATCTCATCCATCAAATCCAATCATAATTCGTAAACTTGAAATTTAGACTCAACTCGAAATCCTATCGAATCGAGTAACTTGGTCGAATTTTTAGACTTGACTCAGGAAATCTCGGAAAACTCTTTACTTGATTGACTCGAAATCCTATTGAGTCGAGTCAACTCGGAGAGACTCGCCGGAGTTTTTTTTTAGTTTTTAAACTGTGGATCCAATTGTTAACAGTTGAGGTTTGGATTCTATCAGATCCATACGCAGTCACTTTCCTCACCAATGACTACTAGGATGACAACAACACGTGGCCATGTCCTAAACAGAATAGGACCAACCCTCAGCCTTTGGTTTTGATGTATGATTTTAAAGGTTTGATCTTTATAAAAATATACTGGGTTTTATTTTTTAAAAAAGAGGGAACGAAAAAGAGATTGGATTCTTGTTTGGCTTTCTGTTCAGCACCTCATATATATTTGGAACCTCGAACTTCTTTGCAAATTTTCATTTGGAGGAATTCCTGTTCTAGGTTGGATTGTATTCTTTTGGACTGTGTGGCTAGCTTCCAAGAAAAGTGTTGACTTCATCAAACAGTCTCTAAGCATGACCGTGCAGACTCTTTCAGCTTATTCCGCTACCCGGCATTCTCGCCACCGTGCTCCAGATAAGGTTGTCGATTGAAAGCTTTTCATAGTTGCAGGTTGGTTGTAGATGCTATGAAAAATAAACCGCTCAAAAAAAAAAAAGATGCTATGAAAAATATGTGCAGTGGTATCCTTGTACATGCTTCCCATTCGTCCTCTTTCACTGTGCATCTATTAGGAGGATGGCCTTGTTTATGTTGTGTCTTGTCTACAGCACTGTTTGTGTTGTATGGTTGCTGTAGATTATCGGCTTGTACATAGAATTTCCTTCCAAAATCACCTTATAATGATCTTGAATTATGTTAGCCTCCAAGGACACAATTATCATCATGAATCTCTTTTGCCCATCCATCAGGTAAAGTTGGTGAGTTTAAATTTCCACTCAAACTATATTTAAAACCAAATTGTAAGTCACTTCATACATTTCTAACTTCTTTTTGTTGCCCCCTTCCCTCAATTGGTTCTTTGAACTTGTAACCTTTCAATTCTTCTTGGAGTTGTTTTCAATCTACTATATAGTAGTCGAAACCATCTCAAACAACATTTCTCAATGTCTTCTTCCTAAATGCTAATTTTGAAATCCTGCTTTTTGAGTGTAAAATGATTTACAGGTCAACTTAACCACATTACTCTATAAACAAGTGACGTTGTCAAGGCTGCCGTCTGTCGTTTTACTGGCTTCTATATATAACGAAATGGTACCTGAACAGGTACCTTTCTCAAGCGATTTTGTGATTGCTCACATACTCAATCGTCATGTACAACTGATCCAGTTGTAAGTACAGATAATGACATGAGAACCATCGTACCATACCATGGGTGGCTTCCTTTATATGTAAGATATGGGAGGTTTGCACGTGTCTCAAATTCAGTCAGATGGGACGTTTGGATAGATTTTAAAGAATAGTAAAACGTAAATCTTATTGTAATTTATGCAAGTCAAATGTCCATGCTTTTAGTTTTAGCACGGGCTGTGTTGCTAGTTGAAAACAGTAAACATGTGACAACTGTGCTTAAGCATGGGACATTATAATCCTAAAATCCAATTTAATTATATACTACATAGTACATATTATACAATATCATCCTTAACAGTAAAAAACATTGATGAATGATGACCGGGCTTATGCTCATGCACAATGCTCCATAAATGCTAATCACACCATACATGTGCTTAGTCTTTAAAATTAAATAAAAAATTTACTCAACTTTTTTAAGTGAGAGACACTAGTAAGATATGTTATTTAATGAATTTTTGGACCCATATGGTTGGACCTGCTACAGAGAAAATGATATGAATAATTCTTGTATGATCTTATCTTTTCATTTTAAATATTTAAAAATTAAATACAAATACTTGTCAAAAATAAAAACAAAGATTATGTGGTTTAAATCATCAATTGATAATAATTTTTTATATACTTTATACTCATATAATTATTTATAAAATAAACTTAAATATGTTAGATCCACTATAGCATATTTTCTTAGTATATCTACACTAAATGACAATATTTTTCCATTTTTTTTTTATTAACGTATGAAAACTCAGTCTTACTAAAATTCTCATGTATAAATCCACTATCCCTAAAGCACACCAAAATTAGGTCACGACCAAACCCACAATCTCACTTTTTGTCACAATTGCTAAATTTGCATCATCAATTTGTATAAAATAACATGTACCATGTACAATTGTGTGGACATGAAATTTTTTTATGCATTAGGGCCATTATTCATTGATCCACACACCTGCAATACCCTGCTTTGGATTATAATTAGGTTAATACGTGTATTGAAAATACTCATGGCCGCATTTAATGCATCCTGAAGGTTGAACACCAGAGGATGAGGGCGCCAGCTAAGTTTATGTCAAAGGAAATCTATTTTTTAAATCAAGACTTTTAGTTAGAGGGTTCACAAGTTAATTTGTCAAAAATTTAATGTTTTATTGAATTTATAAAGCTTTCGAAACAATCTATTCAGTACTCACATTATATATAATAAATTGTAATTACTTGATTCACAACAAAATATATTACAATGGATAATTTCTCATTTTATTTTGATACAAAGAAATCTTATAGTATTTTTTTATTTATAGGACAATATAAATATAAAATTAAAAAGAAAACATCAATATATCATATGCATTTGAAAAAGAAAAACCTTATTTATATTTTTCTCTCAATATTTTAAAAATTGAATAGTTAATTAAATCATTTTCACTCTTGTTTAAATATTAAGTTGAACAATTTTAAATCATTTTGAACTGTAATATTAATATGACAATGAGATACGATACATAAGAGGCAAAATGAAGAATTTTACGAAAAATCATATTTAGCTCTTTCTTTTCCCTTTTATATGTAATATTATAATAATAAATAATAAAAATGACATTTTATAAAAAATAATGACAAAAATAAATGTTTAAAATTCATAACCAGTTTTAGAGAAACCGAAATCAGGAGTTTTTTCCTGAGAAATTTTTGCCTTGTCTATTGATATTATTATTTTGGATCGTTCCACCGGCGGCCGTTCCTTCATTTCCTCTTCGCTGTTGCTCTCGCCGTCGAAGAGTGGGAGACGATCCCAGTTCTCAAAACGAGCAAATGAACACAGCAGACCCAAATCCAAATTCTACCCTCACATCTCCCTCATTTTACACTTTTGCCACTTCCTGCTCCCTCTGTGGCTCTGTCCCTGAGTTCCCTCCTTCCCGCTTCTAGAACAGGGGAGCTCTGGGAGTCTGGGTCCTTCCAGAGGCAAGCGGGTTACGCTTCTCCCCTTCTTATCCGTTGATGTTCTGCTTCGGTCCATCTCGTCTGACGACGACAACAAACTTTTCTCTCATCGTCTGCAACCGATTCCATGAGGAGGAGAAGAAGAAGAAAGAGGAGGTTAAAAGTATACAAGCACCTGTCAAAATCAGAACCATCCATTACCTAAGGAGAATTAATCCAACGGCTATAATAGCATCAAACAGTCCATCGCCCCCTTCAGCGATGATCCTGGCATCCACCGAACGCCTAACGACTCTGATTAAGGGAGTTATTATTCTTCTTCTGCTGCCTTTCCGTCGGAAGCGGCGGCCACAGAAGGCTGGAAAGGAGGAGGAGGAGGAGGATTCGGCATGGGAGTTGGCCAGTGGCAATATGGAAGCAGGGCAGGGACGTGGCGAGGGATCTTGATGTGGCGACGAGACGGGCAATTGCCATCAGGAGGGTGGCCGAAGACAGTGATAATGGGACTGTTAGAGAATTCTTCATGTTCGTGACTTCTAGAGGGGAGACATTGTTCTCGCAGTCATGGACACCGGCCTCCGGGGACATCAGGTACATGCGAATTTTCTTTAAGATAGTTTACTGTGATAATGGAACTTGATTTTTATTTCGTGTCAATGGATTTTTCATGACAATTAACTGTGGGGCCGCAGTTTGATGATGTGGAGTGGGATAGCCATGTTAAAAAAAATTGATCTGTAGGTCCTACGGCTATAGCCATACAACATAGGCGTTGAATATGTAATCGAGATTCACAGGGTTGCTCTGGTGGGTCCCACAGATCATGGCCACATGACATTTGACATTTTTGAGGCTGTTGGAACCGTCCATCTTTTGGACACATGATCCCATGTATGCAGCAAAAAAATCTTGGCGATGATTCAAAAGGATAGGCAAAGTTCGACTTACTCTGTGCACCAAACACTGATAAGAATGATCTTGATATTACCTTTAAAAAAGAGGATGTCTTGATATTGGATAGTCCGAAACTTACACTATAACCTATGTACTTAAAAAAAATTCATTCCTGAAAATTGATTTTGGCATCGGTATTGTTGCTGAGGGGAGCACTGGGAATTGTAAATCACTGGTGTTTTTCTATTTTGTCTTTTCACCTTTTAATCAATCCCTGAGTAGGTTTTATGCTAGATGGAGTTGAAGATTGTGGACCGAGCATATAAGATTTGTTGATAAAAGTAGAATAATTCAATGATATACAACCTCCTAGATGACAAGAGCCATTAGCACCATTGGTAAGTGTTTGTTGTTAGGAAAAAGCTACAACCTTCTGGCTGGCAAGAAAAAAGAAACCTACAGTAGTTGAGTGTTCTTAATCCATCCCTTTGTGCATAGTTACTTTGAGTTGGTCCTTGAAACTATTTTTCACTTTCCGAAAGAAAAGGATATGATTTTGTGCACTTCCAATCAATGTAATTTTTGGACTTAACGGTCATCAAAGAAGTCATGAATGGATCAAGCTTTCAATGGGTCAGGTGACCTCGTGTATGTGTGTGCGCTACAATTACTTCCTGTAATTTTCAGTTCTGTTCAGTTAGGTTGATATGGCTCTCCACATGTCTGAAGCTCTGCGAGGGGCAGGATTGAAGGATTGATGACCCAGTCATAATTAACCAAGTTGTACTTGTAAATTAGAAGAGCCTTCCATTGAGACTCTGTCTCAGTACATATCCTCCACAGCCACTTGGAAAAAAGAGCAGCATTAAAATAAGGATTGCCAATAGCAGTTGGAACAATTCTTCTCTTGAAAATACAGTTGTTCAGGGTTCTTGTGCTACTAATTGACAGAAATAACCACAATGTTGAGCAGTGGGGGGTTGTGCTAAACTGCTGACAATTTACCTATGCCACTTCTGCAATTATTCCCTTGGCATTCGAAAGAACCTCAAAAACAGGAGTAAATATACTCTTTTGAGTGAAATGTCTGGAAGAAATGGTCAGCCTTAACTATGGTTTGTTAAATCTTAAGACCAGTCTTCATTGCTAAACAGACTCGGGTGAAATTGATTGGATTTTGAACCTGACTGTCATCTTTCTTCCTTCTTTTTATTTTTGGAGTGGGAAGGACTTTTCAAAATTTTCATTACCTTATCATACGATGCATCTTATTCTGATCTGACTATTGAACGCATGTATTAACTGATAGATTCTTTACTATGCAGGGCATTGGTGGTTGTTCTACATGGTCTGAATGAGCACAGGTGGGTTAAATTATTCTCTTATTGAAGTTTCTAAAGTTCCTTTTTGTGTCAATTCTTTAAACTTGAAGAATTGCTTTTGACATTCATATCATTCCTAACAGTGGAAGGTATGACAGCTTTGCAAAGCAACTGAATGCCAATGGCTATAAAGTGTATGGCATGGATTGGATCGGTAAGTAAGTGTTACTTGCATCAACCACTCACTTCTATTTTCTTGGTGGACTTGTCTGTGAAGGTTTGCATGGAGAATGAATGAGTTGTTACTTAAACCTATTTATATTAATTACACAAGCAGTTTTATGGGGGAGAAAAACATGCAGACACCTCATAAAGCATGCATGTCAAAGGATCCCTTGATGTAGGTGAACTGGGTATTTTTGAGGAATGCTTTAAGTTGTTGTGGTTGAATTATTGAATTGTAAAACCCTTTTTTTCTGGTTGCTTGTCTTAATAGTTTGTTCATTGTTATTTAGGACTAATATCTTCAATATTACATGTTTCATTTCTTGTCATTGTGGATGGACAATTACACTTGGTTAACACCATCAAGATTCATTCAGAGAAAGCAGAAGTCCGATCAGCATAAGATTAAGTCAGGGTTTTGTTTCAAGAAGCACTAGAGCAGAAGAAAATAGCCATTGGTCTAAAATCTGAATTTATGTACTTCAGCGTATGAAGGAAATCTCTTGCATAAAGTGATATTAAGATTGTATTTTTCAAGAAAAATTAAGCATTGGATTCACTATATAATTCTGACAGGCCACATTCAGTTCTATTATAAGAGATCTGGATATCTTCCATTTAGTCTAATTGTATTTCCCCATGTTCACTAGTTGCATGAACCCTCCTAGATGGTCTATAGGGAGCTAGCGTAAGTGGTCTATGAGTTGGGTGGAATCATCATAGAAGCTTGGTGATTGCTATCAGAAAATAATTAAATGCATAATCATTCACAAATTGACTACACACACCAGTAAATCCCTTTCGGATACACTTGCAACAAATATTACAAGAAGAAGCATCCCCTTAGTTTCTATTCACTATTCAATTATTTGTATGTTTGAATTTCAATTTATTGAGCAATATTCTATGATTATCCAAAGTCAACTATTTTGAAATAAATTTGCAATAAATACAGTAAATCATTCATGAATTGTCACTTACGTTGATTGTATCATGCCAGAAATAGACACAGAATTTCAGTTCAACTAATAAATCAAACCCACTGAGTTTAAATTTTGACTGAAAGCCTAAAAGGTGATTTACATCGCCATATTTCAATTTGTGAATAGAGTATAATTCTAAGATGTGCCAAAATTGAATGGCTATGAACTGAACTTTTGACAAATTCAGTCAATCATTCATAAACTGTAGCTTTAGTTTTGATTATATTTTACTGATTCATCCTAGTAATGACCTAATAGGTTGTAGGTTCGCCCCAATACCATTCAACAAACTGATAGAATTTAGTCTAGTGCCAGCTTATGTGCAGCCATTTTTAAAATCATGCCCACATTCATACTTCAATAAGTTTTGTTCCACGTTATCTGATGAGCACCTCAGTGATTGCTGCATGCTTCCCACATTCACATTAAGTTGGTCTATCTTTTTTATCCCTTTAATGATGGTCTTGTCATTAACTTACGTGGTTCTTTCATATCTTGCTTTTACTTGGTTCTAATGATGAACTGTTGTGTTTAGTGTCTATTTTACTCCCTTTCAACAGTATTAATTATTGAATTCACTTGTATGTAGTGAAACTCTAAATCTTGATGTCTTCTGGTGAATTAAGGCACTGGCTGTACCCCAAGATAGTTGGTAGCCATCCATTTTGTTATGCTACTGAAATAAAGTCAATGAACTCAATTAGGTTGGCATTTTTCTTCTGCCTTTTGCTTTTCCAGATCACACTGTCAGTCTTCAATATTGACTTGAATGGAAAAATAAAGGCAGAAGGATGGCATCTAATTGGTTTCATATCAGAATTCTATCATGTTCTAAGAGTATAGCTTAAAAGATGTCCATCAATTTTGGCAGAATATCCATTTGTTATTTTGAGTTTATTCCTCGCACTCATCATCATCATCATCATATAATCACTCCCATCTATCTAAGGATTTCCAAAGCACCTTTATACTATTGAAATCTTTTCTTCCTTAAGAAATTATAATTTCTAGATTGTTAGGAATCAAGATATGACTACCCATCTATTTGTCAGTTTGTCTATGCCTCGCTCTCTCTCTCACTCGCTCTCTGTGGGGGTGGGTTGGTGGGTTTGGATTTTGGGGGAGGGGGGATCTGACTCTTATTTTATCCCTTTTTTTTTTCACTTAGGACATGGTGGCAGCAATGGGTTGCATGGATATGTTCATTCTCTTGATGAAGTTGTCAGTGATACGGTATGTTCTCCGAAATAGTACCACTTTGACAAATATTATGTAGCAATTTAACCTTAACATGTACATTTACAGAAAGAATTTCTTGAAGAAGTATTGGCTGAAAGTCCTGGCTTCCCTTGTTTTTTCTTTGGACACTCGACGGGTGCAGCCATTGTACTCAAGGTAAGATCTGTTCTGCACTAGTTTCTAAAATACATCTTCCTGGGTGAAGAATTATTAGCCTTTTCATATGCATGGATATTTGAAGGCAGTGTTAGATCCAAAAGTTGAAGCCCTTATAAAAGGCATGATGTTGACGTCACCTGCGATAAGAGTTCAGCCATCTCATCCAATCATTCTGGTGGATATTCTCCCTATATTCTCTACCACGACATTGGATTTTCTTGGATATTAACAATGCTGCATATTTAACAGATGCAAATTCGAGGAATTCTGACTATATTAAGAAATCTAATCTGGTTTTCCAAGACCCAGTAATCAATCGACCATTAATGATACTGTGTGCTGTTAGAACCACATAGCCAAGTATTCAGTTTGTCTTATAGATGTAGAGATGAAGATGGAATATCTGTCTCAGTATGAACCTGCTTTGACTTTTTTGTGTTGTTCGAGACTTTGTGTCTTTGTAGACCCCAACAAATTTACCATCCAGTCATGAATTTAGACTTCTGCAGCTTGGCAGACTATTGAAATGATTACATATGGCATGATTTTCTTCACTCAATCTCAACGAGGGTTATCATCTTCTCTCAAGAATCAGCTCAATATATGCTTGAGAAACTGTATTATAGATTAAAAACGACAAGGAGAATGGACTCTTGAACTTTCGTTGTAGCAGAATCTGAAATTCCTCACTAGCTTCAATGGATTTTTTGTGATTAGATATGCTGAATTGGGGCACTCTGATTTTCTATGAAAATTCATCATTTTGTGCTTGCTGTTCTCCTAGGCCTTGTTTTGTAAAATTAAATCCTAGTTTTGAGTTCTTTGGGTCAAGTGTTTAATGTCAAATATATAGAGTTGAATTAATATAACCTATTCTAAGTCTATTTTTAATTCTTCATATCACAAACTGAAATTTCTTTGATTTTCTCAATTCTGATAATCCTGGTTTTAGCATCTTCCAATTGAAACACTTGGTCTCTGTGAAAAGGATCTTAATTAAATGTAATTCTTATGTAATATCATGTTATGTGTTCTCTCTATTCAAAGATCTTACATCTGTCTCAATCCTTGGTGAACAGGTTCTTGCACCTTTTTTGTCCTTCATTTTACCAAAATACCAATTATCTGCTGCAAATAAGCAAGGAGTACCTGTCTCTCGTGACCCTGATGCGCTTGTGGCTAAATATTCTGATCCACTTGTATATACTGGTCCTGTTAGAGTTAGAACTGGCTACGAAATTCTGCGCATAACCTCTTATTTGCAACGCAATCTTAGCAAAGTAAGGATCCCCTTTTTGGTTCTCCATGGCACTGCAGACACCTTGACTGACCCAGAAGCATCTCAGAAACTGTACGAGGAAGCATGTTCAACTGAGAAGTCCATCAAACTATATAGAGGGTTTTTGCATGACCTCCTCTTTGAACCTGAACGAGAAGAGGTCGTGAAAGACATAATTGATTGGTTGAATTCTAAACTACAGATTTAGCTAATAAATGCAATCTCTGTTGGAGCAAGCACTGTCCTGGAATGCCGTTTGCTAGCTGCTTGCTGCTTTTGCAGCAGGAGCACTAGATTTGGGCAATGCTACTGTTGTTTGGTAGGTTGGTGTCAAAATTTCAACCCAAATGCCTATAGTAGACATGTAAGTAGAAGAGGTATTTGAAATTAGAATTTCTCATAATGTCTCCAATGTTCAAATGTTGCAAATTTTATTTTACTCGCAAATTGTTGATTACAAATTAAATTGATCCATGATGAGCTTTCAAAGGTCGTTTGGAAAGTTGTTTGTAGTTTGACATTACTATAGATGTACTGACTATGTCAAATAAAATAGATTTTCCATGTATCTTCAATATTATTTTATGTCTGTCTTTTGGAAACTCTGGACAAGGTAGAGGAAATCAGGTCTCTATTGTTATGAGGAAGAATTTTCATCTCTCCTATGTGCTGCGATGTGCTAATGATAGAGAAGACTTGCTGGCTAAGGAGGATGTTAATCAGGATCAACTGCTACTTACTCCTTAGTGGAATAGATCCTAATCTCTGTCTCCCCTCTCTCTCTCTTCTTATACAACTTCTATTATTAGAGCCTAAGTTAAAAGAAACATTGTTCATAGAGAATTTAGCCAAGTTTTATACAACTCATTTAACACAAGTTCCTAATATCTCTAGGATTTTTTTTTTTTAAGTGAAGTCACAAGAAAATGTAACCCATGGAGAATTTAAGAGATTCTTAAAAGTGTTTCATCTAGATATAAGAAAAGGAAAGGAAAGAATTATCTGCCAATATGTTTATAGATATTAAATTTAAATCTGGTCTAAAAAATAAAAAATATTGGCTGATGTATATCTTGTCGGCTAATGCATATTGGAAGATGTGTACCTCTATTGTGTATAATTCTGAATCACACATCAATTGATATGTTATGATAAATGTGGGGCTTGCCCAAATTTGCCCATTTTAAGATATATGTTAAGTATTGTTTATTTATTTATTTTAGAGTTGAGACAAGCATTTGAGGCTTATGGAGTTTAATGGAGGTTTACTTTAGTGGTTTTTTTTTTTTTCCTAAATTTCTCTATTTTTTAAATTTTCTCTAATTTAAGATTCTTGGAGTTTAAGGAATAATGGCACATATCAAATGTAGTTAAATAAATGTCAATTGTTTGCTCATGTAGGTTTTCTAGGTACTTTTTCACAATTTCTTTGCATACTCTTAACATATTGAAAATTTTAATTTTTAGGCATCAACATACTATGAAATCTATAGGGATTTAAATCCAAATTTTTGATACACATGTGTGGGGTATATATATATATATATATATATTTTAAAAAATATTTTTTTTTTAGAAAAAGGTTTAAAAAAATTTGGGTTGAGACGGTCCAATAACATAAGCCAATTTTTAAACCCCTCCTCGTACGGCCTTATGAGCCTTGATGCCATCCCAAGCCTATGCAATAGAAAATGCATTAAGATTGGGACTAGCAACCTTATATATAAATTTACAGCTATTTAAGAGTTTAATCCAGACAGACATAATAGGCAATAGCAATTTTCATCTACCATGCCCATCAAAATTAGAAGCCAAGACTTAAAACAGCATTCAAGTCCCAATGGCTAACCTCCATGTTGATATTTTAAAAAGGAATTTTTTAAACTTTTCACGAGGAACACTTTTACATTCTCTCTCATACCAACTATAAAACTTTTATATGATTTAATTATTGTATATTAATTTATAAATAATTTGAATTTAAATTGTATAATAATATTGATATTATATTTTTTACTTTGTAGTAATTTTATCAAACCAAATAATTTAGATGAGTTTTTATACTTAATTTCAAAAAAAATGATAAAATTTAATAACTTGCTCAATTCAAAATTTAATTGAATCGTGTCAATTTAAACAATTTATAATAAGCTTAATGACAAATAAAATAATCTGTCCTTGACCATAAGTTTCAAAAATATATTTTTCAACTAATTTAAAGTAAACTCCGATGTATAAAAGCTTCCGAGCAAATAATTCCTTTGTAAACTTGACTATTTGAGGCATCCAGGGATTTCTAGAAGGAAATGTAGTGATTTCACAGAGCTTTCAGCAATGGAATCCAAGAGACTTCCCACCAACAAAGACAAGAAAATGAAACGCAAAGAGGTCTCTCTCTCTCTCTCTCTCTGTATTTTGTGGGCCTCGTCCTGGGTTCTTGTTGTTTGGGATTTTACGGCTATTACCTCGTGCACCAATGGGTGTTTTCGAATTAGAAACTAGTAAGTAATGATCAAAAGCAGCTTATGGGTTTTCCTTAGTGACCATAGAAATCAATTGGTTTCTCTTCACTTGAGTTTCTGGAGCTGTAAATAAGATTAGAATTATGTATTTTTATACATTCCTCGCACCAAAAGACTCGATATATGAAGAGTTGTTTTGGTTTGATTACTGAGATAGTATTAGAATCCATCTTATGAAGTATAATGTGTTGACGGAGTGACGCCCTTCTTATTTATTTCTATTTTTTGTTGGAGTAGGCATTGGAAAAGAAGAAGGCTGTTGATGAGGCTATAAGATCTGCATCTGCTCAAAAGGACCATCTTGCTTCCTTTCGACCATTTTCTCAGTATGAGAGGAACGGTACGAACTGCAACATTTCAGGCTCTTACACTTCAAGACATCCGAAATTCTTATGATCCTTTACTTTTGGAAATTGAAGATGATATTAGATTCCACTAACTTATGAGACCGCTTCTAGGGTACCAAGGATGGTTATCATTGGACCCACCCAATGAGTTGTGTTCCTTGTATAACCTTCCAAATTGACATGAGCGACCTCCACAAAACATGGAAAAGAGTTCTTCATTCTGTGTCAATCAAACCCATCAGCCCTGTTTGACCCAATAAGCCTTTATGTCACGCTACATGCAGTCCCTGGTGAGGCCCCCACCTATCTGGTCTGAATTCTTGAAAGAACAACCATAGAAGTTAAACCTTGGTTTGCTATTGGAAGGATGCATCGGCTGAAGACGAGATCCAGCTGCTAAGATAATTCATAATCACAAAGATAGATAAATGGCTTGTTAGCCCATCTAAATGGATACTTTCTCATGATCCATGTTAAAGATTGATTCCTATGGTTCAAACATTTACTTGAAATAGCAGACCTTTAGAGTTAACCTTGAAGTATCCATATTGATGTTAAAATGTGCAATAAAAGTACTGTAAGCATATACAAGTGCCTATATATGGGTGCCTCAAACTTGAACAACATTGTTGTCTGTATTTAATGTTCTAATCTAAAACACTGTATACTTTAGTGGGAAGAAAAAGGATATCACATTCTTTTTGTTAATGAGTCAATACAGCTTTAGTTAATGTTTTAATAACGAACTGGAGGCCAAATGATGTGCATGGGCAGTTAGTAGATATCGATTGAATCCTTTCCGACTATGATTCTTGATTTAAAAAACAATAATAAATATACTTAAATCAGTTAAAAGTGGTCATAATTTCCATTTGAATTCTGTCCAGAATGGTGGTTTCTACCTCTTACACCGTTTTTAATGGCTCTTTGCCAGTTAAATGATTTGCTTTGGACCAAACTGTCTAGAACACTGGTTCAGTCAGATTGTGTTCATTCTGTTTTTTAGAGCATTTCTTGAGGTTGTTGGTTTATTGTGTTTTTACTGCATTCTCCTCAATCCCTATATCCCATTTTTTGCATATTCAGCTTCATAAGCCTGAAACAATGTACTCCTATCCCTTTTCTTCTTCATAACAAATTTGTACTTTTCATCTGCTTGAAATATTTAGCTTGATGTTATGGCAATTTGACAATCAGGTCTGTCAGTATACTTGGAGTCCGGATCTGGAGACCAGCTCTCCTCTCCCATGAAGCAATATATTCAAAAACTCCTTAAGGTAATAGGCCTTGCAGGACATTTTACTATTTTTCTTCAATTTCAATCACCAATGGATTTACGCTGTATTTGTCCGTACGCAAACAATTGGATATTTTGGCAGAATGGATGAGCATCTATTCAACCTTTCTTTTGGTATAGTGGAAATTGTAAAACCACAGTAGGTGGGATACAATTATACTCATTTTTCTGCCCAAATAATTATTGCTAAATGACTAATTCAGCATTGATTGTTGATATCAATTATGGGTGTCTATCCATCAATTTCAAATTCCGATTTCGCTTCCACCGAATGCACATGAGAATGGTAACAGATTACTGTCCATTCCTTGATTTGGAAGTTGTGAATTGGGTACATATAATTGCACTCAAGTACACCTCTACTCTTAGATGCATAGAAAACTAATGTCATGTGAAACCTCTGAAACTTTTAGGTCAATATGGAGGGGCCTTTTGGACCTGAATGGCCAACAGAAGAGAAGGTGAAGCGTCGAGAAATGGTAGCTCCAGAAGCACAGTACATATTTGTACGTGATACTCCTAAAACAAGTCCTGCTTCCACTCATTGGGCAGGTGATGGTGACCCAGTTGTTGGTTTTGTGCACTATCGTTTTGTGGTAGAAGAAGAAATACCAGTTATATATGTGTATGAATTACAGCTTGAACCTTCTGTGCAAGGGAAAGGTTTAGGCAAATTCCTTATGCAACTGATTGAGCTTATTGCTCGCAAGGTAGTAGATTCCTTTCTTAAAATATTGATCTTTATGCATGTTTTATATGATTGATCCATAAAGAGGACCATCATTCTTTTTGGGTGGGGAACACATTTTAGTGACTGCCTATTGATCCATTCGCACATCATGTAATGGATCATGGAACAACCCTGATATCTCTGATATCAAGTAGCCCTAACCATCTGATGAAAATGAACAATGGAAACCTTGAAACAATATTTAAGAGGATCTCACGATTGTAAGGATCATCTGATTTTCAAGATTCCCATCCTCCATGATGCCCACCATGTGAATGATTTGGGCCATCCAAGCTGATAATCACAAATGCACTTTGTTGTGCCAAGTGAAATGCTAAATCCACTCATTTTTCTCATTCTCTAAAGCATATAATCAAGTTGTCTTTGATGCATGGTTGATCAACATTTGAACTGGTGGACTTCTTTTAACAGAATCACATGGGTGCTGTGGTACTTACTGTCCAGAAAACAAATGTGCTGGCCATGAATTTCTATATGAGTAAGCTAAGGTAGACTCCTGGCCTTTCTGATAGCTTTTCTGCTATGATGAAAATATAGTCAAAACTCTTTGTGAATTCAAAGGTTGAAAGTTAATTTGATGATCTTGGCCAAGCAGATACATGATCTCATCCATTTCACCATCTAGAGTTGATCCATTGGTATGAACTATTTGGCTCGCCTCCTAAATCATGGGATCTTATAGATGACTTATTCTTCTTCATCTTGTTTTGCCCCTCTTTGTTATATAAGATTTCACCATTTTATTTGCAGTTAGAGAAGAACTATGAGATTCTATGCAAAGCATTTGATCAGGAGGCGAAGGCCAAATTGGAGGTATGCTTAATACTGACATAACTGCAAATATCATCATCATCATAAGTCAAAATCCATCTATATGGAGTTGGTTTTACGAGTTTTATTTCTTCAAATGACCCTATCATAAACCATATCATCGATCACCCCACAATCTAACATGTTTTTATTTATCCCTTCCCTCTATATTCATAGTGGTCGACCTCTCCTTCTTGTGCTTGTAATCTGTAGCCTTCAACCCTATTCACAGGGGCCATGTCTTGTCTTCTACTTAAATGACCAAACCATCTCAAACCTGTTTTTCTCAAATTGTTGTCTATTAGAGCTATTTTTAACTCTATATCTTAAAGTTATTCCACTCATCTAACATACGCATCTCCATAGACTTAACTTTGTCTATTTGTCTTTTCTTTATAGTCCAACATAACTGCAACTTTAGCCATGGATCCAAGCATCATGACAAGTTCCAATATACCCACTTTTCATTGGCTTTTTTCTAATCTATGCATATACAGGCCAAATAGCACTTTTTTTGAAGCAGACCAAATAGCACTTGACACGTGAAAAGACGGGCATGTGCGTGCAAAGTTGGATATAGATCATATTTACGTTTGTGATAAGTGTTTTTGAGTACTAGATAAACAACGAAGAAACTGGATTCTCAACAAAATTTGAGATTGAGATTTATTTCTTTAAGTATGCTACATTTTCTGATAAAAGAATGTTGTGCACAAATTGTTGTTTTTAAGTGGCTGAAAAACTTCATCTATCCAGTACTTTTTTAGATCAACTGGTCGTTCTACTATGGTAGTATGTTTATACTTTGTACATGGAAAATGAAAGATTCAATTGCCTGTGCTGTATTTTTTGTGGCACCACCATCTTGCAAAACCATACCCACCAATCAACCCCTCTCTCTTGAATTGGCAATTTGGCATACACCCATGTCAATCTCCCATGAAGCTATGCTCACCATTGTTGCATCATAAATGTTGTTGATTCAATATATATGGGCATCAGATAGGCTTGCCAAACCAATTGTGAGTTTGAAGACCAGATAGATGGGATAAATGGCTTTGACAATGGTGATGATGATCGAGTGGTATTCACCATTGGCTTGAATCGTTTTAACTTCTTTATTCTTTTATTGATGTCAGCAGTTTTATTGAAGAGAAGAAAACAAAAGCCATTGCAACTATGGTGAACAGAACACCGAAATTCAAGGATAAAGAATCTGATGCACTTAAGGTGGCCATTATCGTTGATAGGCAAATTAGTGTCAACTTCAAACTTTGCAGCCCGGACAAACTTCTTATCATTAACTTCACTGTTTAACGGTTGATACATTTCTCTCTCCTCCATTTTTTTTTAATTCTGAAAAAAGTAAAAAAAAAAAAAATGAAGTTTCATTTCTATGTAATTTTTTCATTATTTCGCGGTCATTTGGATATTTAAATATAATTTTGAAGTTATGAAATTGAGAATTTTAAAATATTTTGAAAAAATGTGGAAAAATCTCAAAATTTTCAAAAAACATAGAAAATAATGTTTACTAATTTTCTACTTGTCTCTTAAAGAATGACATTTTCATTTTCTTATCATTTTTTT
This sequence comes from Chimonanthus praecox, assembly GCA_022113865.1. NCBI lineage: Eukaryota > Viridiplantae > Streptophyta > Magnoliopsida > Laurales > Calycanthaceae > Chimonanthus > Chimonanthus praecox. Next base: position 65,997,081 of record CM039086.1, read on the forward strand.
TCAAATTTTGACTCTTAAATAATCTAAAATCCAATAATAAAGTGTGGAATTTTTTTTTGCTTCAATCCATATTCCCATTGTGTAGTTCTTCGAGTTCTCTTTCAACGCCTCTGAAATTATCTCGATGAATGATTATGTTATGACCATTTTACCAAAAATACGTTAATATGGTTACAAGTTGATATGTATCGAGCATTTCATTTTGGGCCTGCGTAATGTATCGATATTTCTTTCTATGGTTGGGAATCAGGATAAAAAAGACTAGGAGGCCAAAACAATTTAATCAAAAAATAATACCTAAAATATTCTTTACTTAATTCTCAAATAAAATCCACTAGCATAGATCGTCACACTTGAAAACAAATTCTATTAAATCAAGTGATCCAACCATTTCCAATCTAGTGGTTAGATATATTTGAGTTTTTTAAAAGGGTAGCAATTCTTTCACGGGTATTTTGTGTAACTCAATACGAGCTTTATTATATTGTCTATTATACCCTTCATCTGTTGTATTGATCCAGTTAGTGAGTCGATTTGTTATTTTGTATGAAAAGAATAGTCTCAGTTAGATAAATGATAGTGAGTCGGTAAGTGATTCGGTCGGTGATCCAGTAAGTGAGTCGATTTCTGACGTTAATTTTTTTTTTTTAATTTTCGGTACCGTAGGGCAAAGGTAAGTGGAAAATTCACGAAATCCTGTGTCTGGTTATATAAAACACCCATGGGAGGATTGCTATCCTTTGTAAGATATGATCCAATTCTTCAATTAATGAATCTAAATATTTTAGGGTAGTCATTTAGACACTCCATTTTTCTTTTAAGAGACACTACATTTCAAAATTTTATCTGAAATTACTATTTTGTCCATCAGTTTGTGTGGAGGAATCGTCTTTTTAAAAAAATTGAAGAGTAAAATGATAATTTTCATACAAATTTTTGAAATGAGGTATCTATTAAAAGAAAAGTGGAAAAGTGGAGTGTTTAAATGGCCACCCATATTTTAATAGTAATTCTTCAAGTAATCATTAAATCAAATAAATCTAATTCTTGAAATCTCTTGGTCAACACAATCTTTCTTATGACAATCAAAATTGATTGATATTTTTAAAATATATGAACACTTGCTCACATCTTGTAGTTTAAGGCTTAGAGAATTCGAAACTGCATTTTCTATAGCTGTAATCCCCATTAAAAGGGTCCAAGTTTGGATTGAAAAATTCAATTGGATCAATGAAACTATATTTTTTTAATTATTTAAAATTTGGTGGCATAATTTATTTTAACTGTATCCATTGGTTAGGGTCGGCAAAACTCAACTTTATTATGCTTTTAAAAATTTAATGTATTTAAATCATTTTCAAAATTTTAAACTCTTATATCCTATTAGAAGCCCAATTCGGTCCTATATAATAATCTAAGAAATTGCTTTTACTGAATCATTGAATATGTAGGTTTTAAGCTTCCCAAGTTTTAAGCTTTGAATTGTTTTTGAATTCTTAAACTACTGCACCCTAAATGATGCCTATTTTAGTTTGATGTGATGGTCTAATGCAAAGTTTAAAATATGAATATATAATTAAAAAAATTATTTTGGATGATCATAAAAACTGTGTCTTTTAAGCTTTGAAATATATATTTTTTGTTATTTTCTAATTTACTAAGAAACCATGATTCTGAGTCAAATCATAAATTTAATCGTTATTATGAAAGTAATTTTACACTTTACGATTCACTTTAGTCTAATGTGATGTATTTATTGAGAAGTTGATTTTACAAGATAGTTTACTAAAAAATCATAAAATATTATTAAAATTATTAATCTTACTATTTTCTCTCCACAGCTAAATTATGAACATCTACATTATATATAAGAAAAGAAGTGAGAAAAATAGAATGCGGTGAATGTCCTCATAGTATTTTAAATTTGATTTAAATTAAGTTGAATTGAAATGTGAAGGTAAACAAACTCCAAAAATACAAATTTATCTCACATGTAGTGACAACAGACTCACTGACTCACCGTATAATAAGGTGACTCAATTCTCACACGAAGACATAAGAAATCAATCGACACTTCAAAATTTCAACTCTGCTCACCTTTTATTTTTCACTTCTAAATGAGTTAATCATTTTGATTTTCTATTTTCTCCTTAAAAATATTAAAGCAGAGAATATAGGCCCACTGTCTATTATTTATTCATCTATCTCCCTTTTTTTCATACAATAGAAATTTTATCTAAATGTAGAATTGTTAAAATAAAATAAGTAATTCTGTAAAAGAGAGAAAAAAAAAAAACAATTGTTTAAAATTTGTGGTGAGTGAGCTTAATTTGCAGCACTCCAATCATTCATATAAACGACAAGATTGATAATCTTATCAGTTTAGATGCTAACTATATGTGTCTTAATGATTCTCTTATCATTTAATAAAAGGGAAGCATGAAAATCTAATTTTTATATTAAAATAATTGAATAAAGTATATTAGATGGCAAAGAAAGTACGAAACTTTTGTTTTTCAAGTTTTACAAGTTCTCCATCTTAATTTATTTTGATTCAACTTATAATAATTTTGTTGAGTATAAGCACTCAATTAACTAAAGGTATAAATATTTAAAGTATTTTACCGGTGCCCCTAATCATGTTTTAAGGATAGATAAAATTAATAAACGTATAACAAGTGGTCTAATCTTTGTATATAGACAATTAAAACAACATATGTCATTTAATAGGGCAAACATATAAAATCCTTCTTATTTTAATGATACATGATTCACACTTGTTTTAGCCCTTTGTCTAAATTAGGCCAATGACACATACTTTTAGATGGATTGTAATTCTCAATTATTCAAGGTCATTCAATAAATGATTATATGGATATGAATTATATAAAGTTTATTATAAATTGGTGGTATAAATTATATAATCTCGACCTTTAAATTTTGATAAATATGAGTTATTGATTTTTAAAGTTTAAAATCAAAAGATTGAGTTTAAAAGATAAAGTCATCGGATAAAGATAAAATTTCATGAAAAAATTATCCGTATAATCCTCTTTACATCGTACTCAATGCGAGTCATAAAATCTATTTGTTGAGTATATTTCACTAAGATAAAATTCAGTAAGTTCAAAAAATGCTCTAATCTTCTCATTTCACAGTGATTCTCGCATTATTCTGAAGGAGAATGTTATTGTTCAGCTGCAGCTTAAAACTAACTGGTGACCTGACATTCAGGTGAGTTACGTTAGCCTCTTAAACTAAGGAAAATAAATTTTAAATTAATTTTGAAAGTAAGTTCATTTAAGGTTTTAATCATTTTTATTTAAAAGAAAGCATTTTAAAACTTTATTCTCTATTTTGTATTTTACAGTACACAATAAAAAATTAAAATAAATTATTTTTTTCATAAAATTTAAATGACAATTACTCAGTGTGTACTTCTTTACAAATATATTAATTATTTTATTTTTTAATAGGACAGTTAAAAATAAATTACAGACAGCACCTACACTATCCCTTACTCTAAACCACCGAGTATACAACCACATGAACCTATAAATACCAGAGCGCCCAAACCCCTCAATTCAACGTCTCTCTCCCTTTCTCGCTCTGGCTCTGGCTCTGGAGTTCATTTTTTTGTTTCCCTTCTCCGACTTTTTTCTTAATCGTTTTTCATTTCTTTCCAAGTGACGCAGAAGAAACCCTAATCCAGAGCGGAACAGGATCATGTCATTCCAGGGGAAGAAACTCATCAACGATCCAGATAGTGAGATCCTACAGACCCTCAATTTTCCGTCTTTGCATGCTCTTCAAGTTGATCTCATTTCATCTATTTCTTGTACTTTTCACCCAATTGTGCTTTCAACTCCAGATTCCGGTCATTTCATGTGGGAAATAACTGTTTTTTGGCGGAAGGGGCTGTCTTCGCTCTGTTATTGTATTATTTCTGGAAACATCTGGAATCCGATCTCAATGCATTTGTTTTCCGATTGAGACCCAGAGATCTTCAAATTCTAGACTTTGGTTACATGGGAAATATTGGATTTTGGTGTTAAAGGGATCATCTTTTCGATGTTATTGAATTATTGCAGGAAACATCTAGCATTTGAGCCCAATGAATTTGTTTTTGCCTATCCAGACATGCTAGGTTTTCAAATTCAACATTTTGGTCATTTTGCGTGGGAAAGCTTTGATTTTTTTTTGGTGTCCAGGATACTGTCTTTTCTCTATTCTTGTTTTGCTGGTATTTGCCTTTTGATGGTGGTGTTCTCTTTATTGTCGCAGATTTTGTTACAGAGTTTATAGAGGGTGTGATTGAGACATTTCCTGGGTTACAGTGCTTGGATGGGTTCCCTGAGGTGATAATTTTTTTTTTCAATTGTATTGTTTGTTTATTGTTTGGATGTACTCCGTATCAAATGTTGTTTGATTATGGGTTGGAACTATTAGACAGATTGTGATTTGGTTGAAAACGAGGAATGCAGTATGTGATTTTTTTTTAAAAAAATCTACTCCTTGGTGTATTGGGTCCATTGGAAATTGGAACTGATAAACTTAGTAATTTGTGGTAGAAATAAAATAAATGAAGAAAATACAATTTGCGGTTTAAAAATTTGACAATGGTGTGTGGAGTACAGTGAGATGAGTCCAATTATGATTATCAGCTTGGATTACACGATTATTTATTATTGCTGAATAGGCAGACGTCATGCAAAGAATTGTGCCCAATTTACAGCCACACTCCTCTGGGTCCCACTTCTGTACCGTAGAATGGTCCCCATCCCCATGGGACAATCCTGGCAGGTGATTCTTGGCTGTAATTTAATGGTTAGTGACTTACTGCAGACTTTGAAAGAAAGGCTAATCATCAAATGGCTGGAATTATTAAGTGGAGGAGATTTTTGGTCCACTGTCCATCCAGTGGCCTAGGAGGACAGTGATTGGGTATGAGTATGGAATGCAATTCTGCATGACAAAGAATGGTGGTTGGGGCTGAGCATTGTATGATGCTGTTTGTGAGATCCTTAAATATATGGGTTTTGTGGCGGAACAGGTTAAGGTTGTTCTGCGTGCCGATGTGTCAGGCAAAACCTACGACAAGGTTGCTGTCATCTCAGGTGATAATTCAGTTCTTTGATTTTTTAATAGAATGCAATAAATAAGTGTCTATGTTTTATACATTATACTTGAGGTTATGGATGAGCAGTTTATTTTTCCTTTGTTCCTAAACAATCTGTTATTACATTCTTCATGTGGAATGCTGATTGATCTGTTATTTTATTTTTCTATTTGAAATAAAAGCTTTGAAACCTCTGCTGTGAGTGTAATGAGAATTGGAAAAGTACCATTTTGGTGTTTGTATTTTATGCTTTGCTCAGCAAGAACCATTTCCTAGAAATGTTGGGGTGATGGTATACAATTCAGGACATCAACTTTTAATGAGGTAAGGGTGCATTCGGATGGGATAGTAGAATAATTGCTATCCAGCTCAAGTTATTCATGTCCTCATTGGACATTGATTCTTACCAAAGTTGGTAAGTACTCATTTTTGCAACATAGAGGTTGTAGGTTCAAGCCATATAAGCGTTAGATTGCTCATCGACCCATGGAGAACAATTTACCCAATCCATTATAGGTGCCAACCCTAGATAGATGCGATGAATGGGTAAGATGATGATGATTGAGCATTTGGTTCCACATGAACTGCTAATGTTTTAATTTTAGTAGTTGTGTTTTCATCTTTCTCTGATTGGGTATTGGAGAGGTCAAGAAGCTCTAGTAATAGATGAACTGGTGTAGATTAAGGGCCGGCATGGGTCCATTGGTGGTAGAAGGGGATTTGGCTAATGCTAGAGGGTTGGGGTAGTTTTTTTTTTTGAAAGTTACTCTTTATCAGTTAGTTGGAAGAAGAAACCTCCTTGGAAGTTAATGCTGGTAGTGAGGGAAATGAGAAGCCTTGTGGGACAAATCGTGGTACATTTTAGACATCTGAGACGCTCTGCAAATGGGGTGGCTGATTTCTTGGGCAAGGTGGGAATGAAGGTCGGACTCCTTTGTTGATTCTTTGTAGTTTCATTCTCCTTGTACATCTCTGCAGTATATACCTCATATACTAATATATACTTAGTACTTGTTACATTATTTTGATTACGAATTTTTTTTGTTACCACTTCATAAAAAATCATGAATGCGAGAATGATTAACAATGTCATTACACTTATGCATAAAGGTATTTATGATTTCATTACACATAATCTGCAATGACTAACATATTGATATATAATGCTAGCTTATCTAACATAATGATATTCAATATATAATTTATTAAAATTGATAATCAATATTATCATGTTGTTCCAGGGGGTGGAAGTGGCCATGAGCCTGCCCATGCTGGATTCGTGGGGAAGGAATGCTTACTGCAGCTATATGTGGGGATGTCTTCGCCTCACCTCCTGTTCATTCCATTTTAGCTGTATGGTTTTTTGCTGCTAAGTGGATGAGCATATGTGTTTATTCAGCAATAATTTTTTATTAGATCAATACATTCTTCATAGTTTTGGCAAAATTATAGTAGATTCTGTACCATTTATCTGCCAAAAACAAAAAAGAATGGGCCTAACTGCAAAATGGGTGTGTATGCCATTTGATTTCCATTTATATTATAGCAGTTCTGTCCAAGGTTTAACCTTTTCTCCCCTTTTCTTTTTCTTGTCATTGCATCTTGTTTTGGAAGTCCATAAGCTTATACGAGTTGCTTATTTAGGGCATTCGCGCTGTGACGGGTCCTAAAGGGTGCCTTCTAGTGGTCAAGGTATTATACCTTTTAAACTAATTTATCTATCATTTTTTATTTATAAAAACTAACTTCTCTCAAATCAGACGCATTGTGACATTCTACCGATGTTCTTCCAATCTGAAGTGGCATTCTTTTATTCGATACACTTTAAACTATGTCAATTTGAATATCTGATCATAGTGCAGATGTGGCAGAAAATCTCATTGTCTTTTGTATAGGAACATACTTCTGCCATAAAACTGATGGTTGTTGATTATAGTGATACAATTTGGAATGTTACAGAATTACACAGGTGATCGACTAAATTTTGTTCTGGCAGCGGAGCAAGCGAAATCTGAGGGCTATAAAATAGAGGTGTCATTCTTTTAACCTGTTCCATGAAACCATTTACTGTCACTTATTTTAAATATTGTAATAAGAATTGATATATGCAGATTGTCATTGTGGGAGATGACTGTGCTCTTCCACCACCTCGAGGCATAGCGGGGCGAAGAGGGTTGGCAGGGACCGTTCTTGTTCACAAGGTGGATTTCCCCCCTCTTCTCTTCTCTTCTCTCTCTCTCTCTCTCTCTCTCTCTCTCTGTCTCTCAAGTCGTCCTTTTTGGAATGATTCTTGTTTATCTTTCAGTTATTTCTTCTATGCAACCAATTGGTCACTAATTGGTTATTTAAGGAATGTTTTTTTGTCAACAACAGTGATTGTGTTAAAATGATACAAAAGTGAAGAAGTACACAGCATAAGTGATGATACTGTAGACAAAAACCAAAAAGCTCCACCCAGAAACACAAAAGAAAGGCATGCGATCTCTTACCGAGAAATTATCCCAGCCTACTCCGTGTATGGATGATGAGATTGTATAATCCCTGTCCCTTATACTAAGATGCAGAGAGAAGACATTCATGAACCTGTGGAATCAAGAACGTCATATAGACTTATTTTCCTTTACCTGCATGATTGTATTCTTAGAATCCCCTTCTACTACCAACTGTCGAGGAAAACAAGAACTAAAAATCCTTAAAGTTTTCTAAATCACAATAACTTTTGCTTCGTTAGGTTTTTTGGCCTCATTCTGAACACTGCCACCACCCTCAATAAAAAGTAGGAGGAGCATTTCATATGATGGAACAGACTGGAACCCACCCCTTAGCATGCATTCTTAGAAGACATTCATCGAACATGCTGAATCTAGAACATCTCATGGACTTCTCCCCCCTTCACCTGCATGATGGAATTCTTAGAATTCCCTTCTACTAACAACTGTCCTGGAAAACAAGAACTAAAAATCCTTAAGGCTTCCTAAATTGCAACACTTGTGCTTCATTAGGTTTTTCAACCTCATTCTCATCACTAACACCCCCCTCAAAAAAAGGAGGAGAAGAAGAGGAGGGGGAGGAGGAGGAGAATAATTTTATGTAGATGGAACCTACCACCTAGCATTGCCACCTCAAATAAATTCCAAAAATTTAGATGTTTGAATTTCTCATTTCAGAAATCAGATGAGAACTCTTACTTGACTGGCATAAAAGATTCTTTTGCACCATTTAAAAAAAGGAATATTGCACCTTCTTGTTCTTAAACATTACCATTTCTCTCTCCACACCATGACCCATAATATTAGAAATAGTTTGAAAATTAGTGGGACAAGATATGTGGATCCATTTAAAAAAAAGGGTAAATAGATAAAAGAACAAACTATAGTGTTTTTTTAATGGTACAAAATATATAGTGTTAGTTTAGTTGGTTTACGTGTTACTGTCAACATTCCTGGGGACTAGTGTGCGTTTTGGTCTCCGTTTGGCTCATCGACCAATGCAACGTCCTTCCTGCTCCCTCTACGTGATCGATAGTGGAACTCCATGTAGAGTGTGTGTCCTGTCCCCTCTCCTGGGCCTATCCTCTGACCCTGCTCTTATTGGGCCTCTTCCTGATCCAACTTATGTTGGTCCAGTTCCACTAGATGCTAGTTTTTTTTTTTTCCTGACATGAGCCATGTCCAGTGTTCTGGATTGTTGGGCTTTCTTGTTGTTTTTTTACTTGTACCTGCGCTTCTGGTTCTTTCTTTTTATTAAATATGATAACCATTTCAAAAAAAGATCAGGGGGATGAATTGATTACAATTGAAATGATTGATGCTACAAATCCCACGACTTGTTAGATTTTGATACTTGGTGTTTTTCCAGAACAAGAATGGGGATTTGATTGGATATGGCTTATGGGATGGGAACAGGTGGGCCTAGTGTAAAAAAGTTAGTGTTTTGTGATAGAAGAGTGTCACATTGATTACAAGGGCATTAGTTTAAGAAGGCCGTTAGCTCTAAAGCATAACATGGAATTGAATGTTGGGCAACGAAGAATTGACATGTGCAGAAGTGTGACTGAGACGCATGTTATTATGTTAAGATGAAAGTGTGCAGTAACGGTAGAATATCGATTGGAAATGAGTGCATTAGAGGAGTTCTATGAGTTGCATTGATAGAGGGGGAAGAATGTTACTTTTCAGATAGTTTTGGCACATCCAAAGAAACTATAAAAAGCCTGATAAGAAGAATCAAAGGTTATAAGTAGAAGATACTATCCTTCATAAAAAAAAGTAGTAGGAGAAGGGAGACTGTTAAAGACTTGGGTCATATGGAAAGACAGGGCAGGATATATTGTGGAGTGGGGGGCTTTTTTTTGAGAGGGTTGATTGCAGAAGAGCTGGCCTGAAATAAGCTCAGTCAATTGCTTCTATGGTCTTATCGAGTAACCTATATTAATACCTATTCGTAGAATTCTTTAAGTGGCTAATGCACGAAAAAAAGATCTTGGATTGCAATTGCTCTTTTTTATTAATAATTTCATAGTTTGCAAACCTGGTGGGTAAACTAGGAATCCTTCTGAGTTGACTCAACCTGGTGACATAATGGGTGACTTGGTCGGGAAAGATGACCTGGTTGAGTCTTGGTTTAACCCAATTATCTCATTTTGGTTGTCTTTTGATTCATTCAACTTATCTTGGTTTGTATAAGTTGATTAGATAGTTTAACGGAGCATTTCCGATATTTAGTTTAAAAACTTTTTTTTAAAATCTTTGTGGCTACAACCATACATAGAGTCATTTATGTGTTTGCAGCCTTATTCCTCGCTGGCTTTAAAGGGAGAAGATGAAAGGATCCATGAACTTCAAATGTTGGTTTACTACTTTATGGTGTTGTTTGTGGATAATGGGTGTTAAAGCTTGGGTGTTAGGATTGATTCTTGATTATAGATTGTAATGGATAATTCTGGCTTTTGTCTTGCACTTCGATTGAAAATTGTTTGGATCTATTTGTATTTCCTTTTTATTAATCTCATATGGTGTTTTTAGACCCTTTTATGGAAAATATGCATTTTCAACTTTTATAAAATTTTCTATATTGCAGTTATTATAAATGCACATTATTTAATAAATATATTTAAAATTAATTAATCTAATCCATATGGTTAACCTGCCTTGTTTCCTCGTTGACTCAACCCAGTAAGTGGTCCTGGTCAACAAACAAAGAGTGGCACTAACAATAACATTGTTATTGTTGTTTTTTCCACTGTTATTGCATATTGTTAAAAAATATTCTTTCAGTCACTTCTTTTCTCCCTTTCTCTCCTTCATGGATGACAGGTTGCAGGGGCAGCAGCTGCTGCTGGTCTTTCTCTTGCAGATGTTGCTGCTGAAGCAAAGCATGCATCAGAAATGGTAGGAACAATGGGTGTTGCACTTTCTGTTTGTACACTGCCAGGTCAGGTTACTTCAGATCGTCTTGGTCCAGGAAAAATGGAGCTTGGTCTTGGAATTGTGAGTTTATAATTCACCTCATTTCATGCTGTTTTAGTTGCATTTATTTTTCTTATTGAGCAGTCGTAGTGAAGGTCTTCCAACAACTATTTACATTACTCATTGATTTGTATATATATACCCAGGTTCCCACGGGTGATGTTACTCATGGGTGAAAAAGCCCAAATGGGGCCCCACTTACACCCCATACCCCCTTGGACCCTACTGTAATCTCTACCTAATTTGAACCCATTCCGAAAACCTATATATATATTGAGCAATAACAAAGGAGCTTCATTTAATCGGAAAAGGGTGCAAGAGTTTTAGGAGGTCTAAAAGAGATAGACCTTAAAAGAAAGAAAGCAAAAGGAAACAAAAGGAGAAAAATACAAATACAAATAAAGAACCGAACATCAAAATCCCCTCAAACGAATGAAAAACACAAAGGCGTCATCAAGAATCAAAGAAGGAAAACTCCTGAGAAGCTATAATCAACTCCCAACTTAGCAAAGTAATCTACCACGCCATTAGCTGTGCGGCTGATTTGAGCAAAAGATACATCTAGTCCTATCACTAATGTTCTAATCTCCCTAACCGTAGTGATCATTTCCAAGGGGGGCTCCTAAGTCCCATAGCCCATTTTATTGCATTTGCCGAGTCCCCTTCAATCACAAGTCTACCTTCTCCATGGATTTTCCAAATGGCCAAAGCTCTCCTAATGCTAAGAATTTCCGCCTCATTTAAATCTCTAATACAAACGGACTCATTGAACATAATAGTTGTTCGGCCCTCATGATTCCTCAGAACTCCTCGTATTCCCCCCGGTCCAGGTTTTCCCCCTCGCTGCACCATCCACATTAAACTTCATGACTCCCACTCCCCGATCCGGAGGAACTCAGCTTTCCTCGATTCTCCTTTTCCACCTAGAATTGCACATACACCCTTTCTAAGACAATAGAAGATCCAAAGGTTGAAGACCCTTACACTTTGTGCTAGAAAGGAGCCACCCACAATATGAAAGAGATCGTCAACGACCATAGATTTTCTTTAAAAAATTCTGTCTCTCTCTATATATATTAATGTGGAGCTAGCAACATGCATGCATGGTGTCGTTTGAGTCTTGGATTACATGGTTCCATTGTCTGCACTGATTATCAGTGCTGCTATTATGCAATTGCTAATCTAATTGTCTATGTTTCATTATGACTGTGCCCCAAAAACTCTGTGGTGGGGGTATTCCTATCCTATACAATTGATAGCCTGCTACTTTATGGTTTAGAATGAATTACATTAGTTATTTGACTTTTTTCCTTTGAAAGATATGCATGACATAGCATACATTGGATCCATTGAAAAAGACATGCCTCAATCAATCATTCGAAAATATTATTTTTGGGCCAGGGACCAGGGTCTGTTCATAAATTAATATATAAAGAGCACCAGAGGTGCAAATCAGAAAATAGAAATTAACTGAAAGCTACAAACACAAGTAACAAGGTCTGTTGCATTAGTGTTTTGGGCCTATAAGCCACTGCCTTCATTTGGACAAGTGTTTTGGGCCTATAAACCATCTGCATTTTGGAGGCAAGTGTTGTATAATAATTGATAAGAAAAGGGATCTGCTTATAATCCCACTTTGGGTTGATATCCTTCTTTTGACAACCTAAGTTTATGCTTACTACACAAATTCAGTGACTTGGTGTGCATTTCCTTTTCAGCATGGAGAGCCGGGGGCGGCTGCTGCTGACATTCAACCAGTGCATGTTATTGTGTCTCATATTCTGAAACAGATTCTCTCAGCGGTCTGTCATACTTGAGATTTATGTCTTTTTTACTTTAGTTCTTTATTCTTGTTCTCCTCCTCCTCCAACTCAACATCATCTTTTCTACTCCTTGTAGGAAACTCACTATGTTCCGATCACAAGGGGAAATAGAGTTGTTCTCATGATCAATGGGTGAGTCCTTTTCTTTTGCATGTGTCCTTTAGGTGGTAATGTTTTGACCATGTGATGAAGGCTAAGGTAGTGTAAAAACCAACTTAGATTTCAATTGGAATGAAAAGGCTCAATTGAACTCACTCTTGAAGTGAACGTGAACCAAAGATATCTCTAGGGAAATCTTTGGTATAACTTGTCTTTCAATTGAATCTAGTTCCAAAAAGGAGAATCAAATCAAATGCATCCGACTTCACAAATAAATTCAACAAAGGAACGCACAAGACTCAACTCAATTGATGGAAACTTAACATTCAAAGAAAACCAAGTACATAAGATTCAAGTACTCAAATGGTTCCCTCTCTCACAGAGTACACAAGTAGTTCTCACTCAAACATGGCTTTGAGTCCCACCTCACACCCCCACCCCTTTTTATAGACCAAAGGGGTGGTTGGGTTACATAATTGCCACCAAACACCCATAATTACATGCACACATAATTCTAAACTTCACATAATACCAAGTTCATTGATTTGTGTCCATATAGGCTTCCAAGACTCTTGCACCTTGAAGTCATCATGCAATCTTGGAAAGGGAGTGCTCATGGAAAATGAGGCATGCACATAAAAGGTGGAGCTATGCAACTTAAACTTGAGGCATGCACATGGAAATCCTTGTCATGCACCTTGGAGATGAAGCCTTGTTCATGTGGAGCAGAGCCATGCATGCATTGCATGCCATTTACTAGGAAAGATGAGCCATGCATGCATGCAAGCCACATGGAATGGTGAGGTGTCTTGGAAAGCCAATGTTAAAATGACATGTGGAAGGTGAGGTGGAAAGGAGAAGCTTTGGTGGAATCCCATGTGTATGATGATGTGACAGATTATGTGGCGATCCCAAACCTTGTTCACACCGCATTTTCCAAGTGAAGCTCTTCTGGGGTTTGAAAGGATCCCGGTTTCTTTGACGGAGTCCGTACAACATAGTGATGCCCCTTTAGAGCTTGAATTGGCCATATTTCGGGGTTTTCTGTTATCCATTTGATCATAAAAAGCTAAAGCTCTGGTCAAAATCCACCTTTGTTCATGATGTCTTCATCATCTTCATTAGAATTTATTGGGCCACTGATGCTTGCATCATTCTCCCCTGGCTGAGAGAAACTCGTCCTCCGGTTTATAGTCTTCATGAGCAAGAATGTGTTGAAATTTCAACCTCCGCCACTTCTGCCGCCTCTTCGGTTGATTGAGAAGTGTAGGTTTGAGAATATGGTCACCATCTTCATATTGAATGTTAATTTTCCTTTGAGATGGTAGATGAACCCTATCAAGCACAAAATTTGCCAATAAAGATTGATTGTTAAATTTCTTTCAAAACTATCCCATATAGGATCCAAATAGGGCTCATTCAGTCGACCAATATTCTCAATGGGTAGAATGGATGGAACTAGGGTTTCCATTGATCTTTCTTGGTGCACAATCACCACTAAATCTTGAATTGGAAGATTAATGTTGTAATTTGAGTTTTCTGCTCATCTCCAATTGTCTCATCGTCTCTCGGCCTATAGATGTCTCCTCATGTCAGATGTGATTTGACTGTCTACTGCATCACTCCCCCCACTTGGAGGAGACTCAACCTTGAGTTTGGAGTTTTGAAGGTCGGAAATCTTCCAAGTTGTCCACCTAAATATCCACTCAATGAACTGGGATATCTGTCTGTTCATCCCCCGAAGAATCTTCATCCATTACTGTTGTCTCCAATTGCTCTACAATTGAATTATCATCCATCTGTTCAACTAATGGAAACACATCCACAAAATTGTTAGTATCCCCATAATCATCATATTTAGGTGCCAACAAATCCAATTGTACATTATCTGCTGGAGATTCCAAAATTTCATCTCCAATGATTGGTTCATCATCAAACCTAGGTGAGCAATCAACAGTAGTCATGTTCTTCAAAGAAAAATGAGAACGAAGTTGAGATGTTCAAACCATTGTCCTTCCTTTACATTTTTCATAAACATCCAACTTCTCCCTCTTCTCTTCTTGAAAATGTAGATCTATGACGGTTGAATGTTGTCTATCAACATCCTCCTCTGAAGGTTCACAGAATGTTGCTTGGGAGGTTCTAAATTTGTACGAGGACGACCTAGGTGGTCATCGAAATTTTGGAGCCCTTTGCTGCACGTTTATCTGCCACATGGTGAATTTTGTAGTGACGTTGGCTATCATATCCTACATCTCATGTAGTTCTCCCCTCAAGGACTTTATCCAGTCATCTTCAAGTACGCTCTGGGTATGATGAATTGGATTTTACTGAAAGCCGTCTTATCATCCCTACTGAGTTGGTTGTGTCGGGTATAACCTCTGGCCATCGTGTGAGGTAATAATCCGCACTACCAAGAAGCAAGGTTGCTTATTGCCGGAAAAACACGTCTCCCAAAACACACAGTGCACAATGAAAGCAATAGGAAGCACTTTCCGACTACATCGCCATGATAAACTTTTTATTTATTTTATATTTTTTGAAATGTTAACATGATTCATGCCTACAACCTTTGTAGTTGCAATAGGGCTTTCTGACTATGCTACAGTCGTTTTCTTATCAAGAGTGACATTATAATTGTCTTGAAACTTGATTGGTACAAGAGAGTCTTCTTCTTATCATAATCATCATTGCTATTATTGTTATTGCTGCTGCTGCTGCTGTTGTTATTTTGAGTGATATTCTTTTCTCTTATTATTTGATATGGCACAAAACCAAAAATATCACCAAGGTTCAATTATTTTTGCCTTGGCTTGCTCCAGCTTCCCGCATTGAAAGTATATTTTTCTTTCCGGGATAGACCTATCTGTGCACATTTATCTCTCATGGATCCTTGTTAATAGGATCTGCAATTTGATCCAGTCTCCAAAAATTCTGTATATGACAGGTTGGCTTCTTGGTTTTCTGCTAATGCAGATTGGGTGCCACTCCCATTACGGAGCTGATGATTGCAGCCGGAAAAGCAGTTCCCCAACTTCAACTGGAACATGGGCTGGCTGTTGATAGAGTATATACGGGATCTTTTCTGACTTCCCTTGACATGGCAGGTTAGTTATTTCGAGTGACTGTTTCTGCTCAACACACTTGTACTTATTCCCCAACGCCCGCCACCCCCCCACAACCCCCCCCCCAAAAAAAAAAAGCCACTCTTGTATTTGTCCTTTGTAGGATTCTCCATTTCTATCATGAAGGCAGATGAAGCAATTTTGCAACGTTTGGACGCTCCAACTAAGGCTCCATACTGGCCTGTCGGCGTTGATGGTAGGTGCCTAAAATCAGTTCTTTTCCAGGATTTCAATTGGATCTACATAAATTGAATTATGATCAGCTGGGTCTTCCCCTGTAGTGGCATTTGTATTTTTTTTTTTTTTCTGGTTAAGCTTATTGGTTTTCATGTAAATTTATTGTGCTTGGTGCTCGGGCTTGAGCCTCCTATGATTATGTATTGGTTGAAATTTTCCAGGGCATGTTCTAACCATTCACATCAAGATCTGGGTACGGCCAGGTCTTCATGGATTTGTCAATCCTAGGCCCAACTTATTTGGGCATGATGCACAGACATGGTAAATAGGAAAATGATCAGGCCCAAGACCTGGAAGCCATTAACACTGCACCAGCTCACTACCACAACTAGTTTTTACCTTGATTGGGGCATTGTACAAAGTCTGATCTTCCATCCTTTCTGGCTAAACACCGTCACCTTACTTCACCTTGATTAATAGCGTTTAGCGTTCTTCTTTTACCAGTCCTTTGCTGGAAACACTGAGCCATAAGTTTGTTTTCTGAATGCATATAATCTCATGAGAAGATATTTCAACTTGCAGGAAATCGTCCTCCTGCTAAGATTCCTGTTCCTGTCCCACCATCACGATTAGCAAGGACTGAAGAGGTAATGTTCAAGGTTCTATTTATTATTTAAGCATCATTTTGCTGACAACCAAGAAAGTTCTGCTGTCTCTTATTGATTGAACCTACCAACTCCCATGCTAGAGACAATGCTTACCCTCTCTGCTCTTTTATGTGACTCACGGGACCAGTTCTAAAGTCTATGAAGGAAACTGTTAACCTGTGGACTAACACATCTCGACACCTTTTATCCTCTATTATAACTGTTGGATGATATTGAATATAGAGCATGTATTTGCTGGACATTTAACGACATAAGAGAAGATGTCTCATGTATAATCTGAATGGAACACTCATTCATGTTTTGTTATCTATAAGACTGGTTGACAAGTTTATATCGAAATGTAGATCTGATTTTCCTAAAGATGAAAGTTGAATACTTAAAATTGTGAAGATAATTTCCAATTTTGCTTCACTAATTGTTGATTGCATTCTGGGCTTTGACTGGTGTTGATGAAAGACTACCATTCTATTCTCTACCATCTGCATCTTTTCTTTTTTAGCTAGGTGAATCACTGTTCCAGATGCACTGGGGCAGACAAAAGATCCGTGATCTAGAACTTCCTAGGATATGAATGAGGCAACCCTTGCCCGTGTAGATTACTAGATAAAATTTAAGAAATTAGAAATGCCGTTAAGATTTTAATTATGTAATTTTGTGTGTTCCTAGGTCTGCCAACTCCAAGGCATGAGTTAGCCAAGCAGGTGTCTTCTCTTCCTGATGAGTTTGTGATCAGCCCTTAGTGTGGCCTGGCCCAGTTTCGTTCTCAATTACTGTTTGACTAGTCTTTTGTGAACTGATTTCTTTCTCTCAATCAATAAAATGGTTTCTTCCCCACCCCCTCGCCAAAAAAGAAAAATGAAAAAGAAAAAAAAGACCAGATGTAATTCGCAAGTTGCTATGGTTTAGGAACTCAGTCATCTGATCCTCCTTGGGAAGACTGCCCTGGCACCCTTTTTCCGAGTGAAATTTGTAAGTACAATTTACAGTTAAAAAATGCTGGACATCAAATTGCATGAAACTTTTGACTACAAGCTTCAAGTATAGCATTCGTGTTAATGGGGCTCAGTACTTGGTTTAGTTTAGTCTTCTCGTCCAGTCGATAGATTTGATATGCTTTCTAAATGTTTCACTTGCTTTACACGATTCATCTGCTGGGTTCCAATGACTTATTCTACTTGTCAGAGGTTTGTAATTGTAAAAAAAGGTTAAGATTATTCATTCCATAGAGGCTTGTTGATGGCTGCTCAAGTGGGTTCCAGTGGACTTTTTCCACCTGTTGAAGGTGATGGTGAGACGTTCATATATTTGAAAAAATTATTTGGTGTCTCAAGACTTGCTCTGCTCTGTGTCAGTTCTATAAACGTGTACCACTTGTGGAGATTTCAAGTGTCTGGTATACAAAAGTTTGCAATTTTCAACTTATGTAAGTTTCAAATTGGTTAAGGTAGTTTTCTAGGATTTCTTGAATAAAGAAGAGCCCTTATTGGGGTTTGAATGTATAAGAGCCCTTGTAGAGATTTCTTTTCTTCTCTTGAATCTTTAGTGGAGTCTTAGTGACATGTTTCTGTAAAAAAACATAATGATGGAGTCGGATCCTTTTGTGGAGGCCTCATGAATTGCTTCTACTTGATGGAGAAAGGTAAATGGCTCCAGTAGATTCCACCAAGGGATTGTACAAGTTCTCCTGACCTATGGAATGATCAAACTCGTGACACTGAGTGTAAGGATAGGGATCTTATTCAATCTTATTTCATTTCAATAGACAAGGGCTGGTCAACCCTTTTGGAGGCCCAGATCATGTTAAGAGTGTTGTTTTGAGCTCTCCTCGTTGTAAGGATAGGGATCTCAATGGCTGTAATAGATTCCTTGAATGCTATCCAGTGTGTTAAAAAGGAAGAGGCTTTTAGTGCAGCAAGAAATCACACCATTCAGCATATCCCTAGAAGTGCCAACTTCTTGGCAGATTCATTGGCAAAAATTGGGAGCCCTTCTATATAACGAGTTTCCTGTCTCAGCATTTCGTGCATTTGATTGGGCTGGTCTCTTTCTTGGGTTTCTGTTTGTAGCCTGGCTGGTTTAGCAGCCTTTGTCTTGGCTGCATTTCTTTTAATGTTTTTTTTTGGGGGTTTGTTTTTGGCGATTGTATCTTGTTTTTCTGCTGTATACCTTTTGATGTTCTTCTCTTTTGGGTAGGAGCATTGTTGTTAAAATCTCACGATTCGCGATTCGTATCTTACAATTTATACCGATATGATAAGAGAAATGATTCGTATCTATTTGGAAATTTTAAGATTTTGGCTACGACTTATTGTGGGCTATCTTTTGTGCATCAACCATCTAAACTGGGTCCACTAGTTGAAAACCCATATAATTGATAAATAGGCTTCACTTAATTGCTTTTTTCAAGCCATGGATCAAATCTGCCCTCATCTTTTATGAATTCTTCTCATGATCTAATAGTTGATGACATGTATTTTCTGTCGGACAGGCTCTAACTAGACCAAAAGAGCTGACTGAGCAAGGCTACATTCTTGAGACTGCAATAGAAGCAGCAGCAAATGAAATCATCAACCTTAAGGATAGTCTAAATGAATGGGATAGCAAAGTAGGTGATGGCGATTGTGGGTCAACAGTGAGTTCCAATTGTAACCCCAATCTGATATTAATGAACTCAAATCATTTCCATGATACATTTTATTGGACTTGACAGCTTAGTGCTTGTGTTTTAACAGATGTTTAGAGGTGCAACAGCTATTCTTGAGGACATGAAGAAACAGTGAGTTTGCTTTTCAACAATTAGATTATTAACATTTCACATTATTTCAACCAGAGGATTCTAAGGGCCCTTTGGCCACTCAGTGACAGACTGATGTACCACTTGTCCTTCGTGGCCTATCATTCTGTTTGCATCCAATGCATGCTTATAGAATTAAATAATAACATGTCTGATCTAGACTTTACTTAAAGACGAAGATTTTAATGTATATAGGTATTTTCATTAACATTCAACTCTCTCCTTTTTTTTTTCTTTTTTGACTTTCACATTATACTCTCCCTTTGTCAAAAACTTTATTCTACTGTGATATTTTCTTCTATGCAGCTATCCTCTCAATGATGCTGCAGAAACAATCGGTGAGATTGGAGCATCTATTCGTAGGGTTATGGGAGGAACAAGTGGGATCATGTATGTATTGCATTTATATTTTTCAAGTGTGTTACGCTTTGATTTATGTCTCAAGTTCAATGGCATTTTGAGAATGTATATGCAACGTTTTTTTAATGGATGAAATGGAGCATTTTCTAGGCCAAGATACTATTTATGTCAGGCCAACTGCAGATGTTGGAACAGATCCCCACCCCCTATTCCCTTTTGGAGCAAAAGCTCCAGTCAATTCAAGTTGGGTCCTTTTCCAATTTGTTTCTTTTTGGTGAGGTAATTGAGCTTACATTACAGTTATTTAATCCTAGTTTATATCCTGCTTGACAGATATGATATATTTTGTAAGGCTGCTTACGCTAAGTTGAAAGAAAGCAATTCTTCCATCATGGTACCAAAGCAGTGTGAGTCTTTGTAATCTTTGGTCAAAATAATGCCTTCACCACTATGGTATCTTATGGTCACCTACCTCATTCCAGGGGCCAATGCATTTGAGGCATCAATTGCTGCAGTGAGCATGTATGGAGGTGCAGTCGCAGGTTATCGGACATTATTAGATGCTCTTATTCCAGCATCAGCAGTTCTTCAAGAGGTTAGTCGGCATTTTTTGATCCACTTTACTGAAGCTTGATGTGCTTCGAACATTATTGTGACTTTTTATCTTCATGAACAGAGGTTAGATGCAGGGGATGATCCTGTGACTGCATTCGTCCTTTCATCTGAAGCAGCATTGAGTGGTGCAGAGGCCACCAAGCATATGCAACCACAGGTAAAATATAGCCAAGTGTGGACCTCCAAGAAAGCCTCATTTGGCACTGGGAAGGATAAAACATGGTATACAAGGAAAATTGCCATTCTGATGCAAGGCAGCCCTCCATATGCCATGTGAAGTGTAGTGGGGGACTTCGTCAGGTTTTTCCTTGGAAAATTCAGAGAAATCGACAAACCAATTTAGAGGGACTTCTCTTTTTACCCCTGGGTTGAATGGGTAAAACCAAGAAAACATCCCCTCGTCTAACGATGACATGTGATTGTAAAATGTCATTGTTCACAAACTCGGGGGGGTTTCTTAGGTAGACTGCCCATCTACAGCGGAATGGGGCAACATGGTTGAGAGGTATATGTGTAGGCACTCTACAGATAAGAGTGTGGGTGAAGTTTCAAATACATCCATTCATTCTAGCCATTTGACATGGTCTTTCTAATTCATGGTTTTTAGTAGTTAAAATTTGGTCATTTGCATAGTTAGAATGACGGATGAGGGTAAAACTTCACGATCCCTTGTCTAGGTTATCGCATATATATAATTCTCTGTCATGTGGAGCTCCCACACTAAACTGTAGATTGGCAGTCTTTTTAAAGTCTCTTATCACTGCCTGCCCTGCTGTGCTTTACTATGTTTTATCTATATGGTGACAAGCGACGCCTCATTCTTGGTCCGGCATTAATGAAATAACCCAACAGGCCCACCTTTTTGTTGGCTAGTCTAGATAATCCATTTGGTGGGGCAGTCATTTACTGATCGTGCTTTAAAATTCTCATCAATGGGATGATCCAGAACTTTTGCATGGTTTAACTTCTCTCATAATAGGCACTGTCATGTAATAGGCATATTGTGGCATGGAACATCTCAGTCGATCATCAGATGGTCACCCTCTGTGGAGTATGTTCTTCATTTCAATTCTCTATGGACGCAGGCTGGTCGTTCAACATATGTGACGGGGGACATCCTTGCATCTGTTCCAGATCCAGGTGCCAAGGCTGCAGCAGCATGGTACAGAGCTGCAGCAGTTGCTGTTAAAAACAAGCACACTCCATAAAGCTAACACAAGCTGGGGCAAACATGTAGGACTTGTCATGACAGCAAGTAAGCTCCAGATATGACACCAGTAATTTTGCGCAATTTTTCATGCGACTTGGAACTCATTTGTTTTCTGCTTATGCAGTCATAGGCTGAGAAAGCGCATTCATCGAGTTCATTTATTGTCATTATAGTGTACTGTAATACGAACATGAATAATACTCCACCCAAAAATCCTGCATGTTCTTGAGTGTCATGACAAAAATGATTTTGTTAATGGGTTACAGCAGTCCTTGACTCTTGGGGGTTTTCCTGATTCGTCTCCATAATCAGTTTGGCTGGGGCTTGCTCATTTTTTTTTGGAAAGAAAAGAGGTTATGAAGAAATGAATTAAGAGCCTGTTAAAACAGTGAACCAAGGCTAAGCAAATATCTAATTGTTTCCACATTAATACGAATGAGCAAGCAGCATTGTTCCTCAACTCAGTGATCCGCTCAAGTAGAACTGGGCATGAAGGAATTCCTAATTCTCTGCTTTTTGCAGATATTTTTCTGCTCCTTTTATTTTCAACGGAATACTTGTTCTAATTTAATTCACTTTCCCATTCTTATCCATAAGATACTCTTTAAACTTGCTATCAAATAATTCCAAGAATTTTTTTTTCCTTATTTTTGGAAGTAACGTAAAGGCCGAGTCTAAATCATTTCAGGTCTTACCAAACAAGCTCTCAGAGTCATATTCTTACGGCCAGTAAGAGATCCAACCTCCACTTTTTAGCTTTTAAGTTTTCTTCCTCAGAGAGGAAATCTCCCAACCAGGGGTGTAAAAAATGCCCTGGTCGATAATTCAGCCGATATTTTTCTCTCTTCTGATATTTTTAAAAAATTGTATTTTGATCCAAAAATTTTATGGTAATTTTAGAAAAATTGGGGCTTCTTGAATATGTAATTTTTTCCATTAAATATCGCTCATTTACATATTTAAATTATTTATTTAAGTTTTGAATACGATTAGTATTGAAAGTAACAATAAAATGAAGAGAAATGATAAAAAAATTAATTAATAAAACCGACCCTTTTCAAACGATGCCTGATTTCTTGTTTATTTCCTTTTATTTTGAATTCAACTCCATCTCTAAAAAATTGCCAAATTTGATGCTGATTTCTTGCTTATTTCCTTTTATCTTGGATTCAACTCCATCTCTAAAAAATTGCCAAATTTGATGCTGATTTATTGCTTATTTCCTTTTATTTTGAATTCAACTCCATCTCTAAAAATCACCAAATTTGATTCTGATTTCTTGCTTATTTCCTTTTATTTTGAATTCAACTTCATCTATAAAAAATCACCAAATTTGCTGATGAGATTTGGCATGGAATTTGGCATGTAAATTGAGTGTTTAGATAAGGTAATTTTTAATGTCAACTAACACTTAAGGTAAGACAACTAAGTAAATGTAAGCCAACGGTCCTGACTGTGTTAATTATTGACATTAGTATGTGTGTTTTTAGCTAATGTAATACAGATAAACATTAATGGCCAGATGAGGTAAATGTCATTCCAATGTGATAAAATCTTTTAATAATGAAATCTTTTAGTTGGCCGATTGGAAGTGAGAGGGGGCGTCTAGAGTCCTTAGTCGAGGAAGTTTTTAGAAGAGTTAAAGTTGAGAGGTAATTTTCATTAATCGAAATATCGATATTTTTTCCACAATTGAAATATCGGTGATTTTTTAAAATTAAAATATCGACTCATATCATAAGTGTAATATTATTTTCTTTTTGAAAAAAAATAAGTGATTTGTTCGAAATATCGACAAGTTTTTTTTGGAATTAAATATTTTTTGAAATATCAAGCCGATATGATGGCCGAAATATCAGGCCGACGTTATAATACATACGTACGGCCGATATTGTGTACCGATATACAGTTGATATATCGGCCGATATTAGAACATAATATCACTGATATCGTGTGGAGCCTACAATCGATATAGGTTTTTTTTTTTTAAAACCTCTTTCCAGACCGATTAATACCGGGCGATGTGTGAACCGATAAATCTGCAGTATCGGGCGATATCTTTTTTTTTTTTGGAAAAAAAAAAGAAATAAATTTTAAAAATCAAATTTTATTCATCTCAGCCAATATGAGGACCGTTTTTTTGGACTGTTTATCGGTCATATCTAACGGCCGATAACCTTGCTCCCAACCTTCGTTATTATGATCAAGGGCATTTGTCATTTTTTCCAGGCTACAATTTTTTGTTCTTTATACAATACAGGTTCTTGTCCATGTGTATCAAATCTTCCCCCCTAAACCCTTTATATGCATTATGCCAAAAAATCATTCATTTTCCAGTTCCTGATTTTTTTTTTAACAAAACCTCCACTCCCTTTAAACAAACCATTTGTTTGAAAACTCAAAACTCACTCAAAATGTCAGGACAAGTTTTTCAACTTGACTCAGAAAACATTCAACAGAACTTGATGAGTCACTTGACTTGGAAAACTTATGAACTCCACTTGGCTCACCTGAGTTTCTAAATTATGCAACAAACTGATAATTTTCCTTTCTTTTCTCCATCTCGGTGCCTTTTTGAAATCTTTTTCGAAGCAAATTGCAGCCACATTAACTGGACTTTGAATGAAGGATTAGGACGTTGATTTTCTCAATGGAATTTGGGCACCAAACTTCCAACTCTTGCTTCATGTGCATCTCTTAAGACTGAGTCCAACGCTAAACTCATCCACACAGTTGAACATTGCATATGTATATGTATGTGTGTGGGTGTGTACAAGAGAGAGAGAGAGAGAGAGAGAGAGACAGAGATTAATTCCCCATTAACTTGGAAACACGTACATTTCAAAAAAAAATAATTACATTAAAAAAAGAAAAAACACAAGAACACCAATCATATGTAAAACATTCTAATTCTAACATCTCATCATCTAAATAATTGATGTTTCTGCCTAACATCGTCCCTGGCCTGCTCGAAGGGATAACCTGCAATTCAACAACGTTGAATAATAATAAGGTTGAATTGCCACTTCATGCTCTTAACTTACTTAATTTAAGGAAATAACATTATCAGAAAATAAATAGCATTCAAATAACGCAATTCAACCACACAAAGCTCAATTGTAACCACTCAAAATGCATTAACCAAAACTTGTCTGCCTCAACAAATACAGATTCCAGAATAAACGGTGAAATGACCAAAGTGAATATGTGACATTCAAAATATGCAACAAAACCTCAATAACGAAGTAAATAAAAGTAAAATGGATTTGAAATAAAATAATTTTTTAAAATCCAAATCAATAGTGGATACAGTAGGCAGTTTGATACACCTACAGTATCCAATTATTACTCTATATAAAATAGGTTAACAAGTTGCTCTTCCTGCAATTCTTCAGTGCTCTCTTTTGCATATCTTGCACATGATTAAACAAAACCATGTCCATCTCATCACATTCTAATTTGTAGTTAGTCGTTATAGAACAATGTTTAGTGAGACTTGAGTTCCTAAATATGTCAAAACCACCTAGTGAGAGGTCAGGCCCATCCTGACCTAAGCCTGAGAGTGACTAGCTTTCGAGGTTGAGACTCATGCCATAACGATGCAATGGGTCTCAGTTTAACCATAAATGACCTGAAACCAACTTGAAACAAAAACTTAGTAATCAATTAGGGTAGGGTCATCCTTTTATCCATATAACTGGTAGAGCATGAGTATAATAGGACAAGATACTCATCAGCCGTTAACCCATTTTGATATGGAAGGGGTATGGATCCTTGTTTTGTGTTTGTGATGTGTGTTTGTAGCATTTGTGTCGGTACAACATGTTTGAGGATACAATTCAGAAAGGTTGTACCATCTGCATTTCTATCACAGGCTGGTCATCCTTAACATGCCATCCACATCTGCAGAGATCAAACTTGATGTGGCTTTAGCTGAACGATTTTAGTAGAACAGACAGTTGGGTGAATCAGCAGGGATTATCCAAAATTAATTAAATATCAAGATAAATGTGAAGGTGGAGGAAGCTTTTGGAAGGCTGCTAAAGGAGATCATTGGCTATATATATATTGAAAGGTATCCACATATGCATCTAAAATAGATGCAGATGCAGATGCAGATGCAGATGCAGGTTTTGCTTACATCTAATCCAAATACAATCCATTCACATCCCTTATAAAAGGGCCTTGGAGTCTAAGATGTAAGGTGCATACCTAGACACAAGTTTAAATTTGAAATTTCTTCTTTATTTATCTACTAGGGATTGTAGAGTTTCATATTAGTTGAGAACCTGAGGTAGATTGAAGGAATGGTTTTGTACTCTCTAACCTAGTGTGTTTCTAAACGAGCATATTTTTTAATTCAGAAACCTATTTCAAAGTGGCAATAGGTTGAACTGAATTCAAGCCTTTAGAAGTTTCTTTCTACCTCCCATCTCTTCTACTTGCAATCCATCATAGTTGGGGCAACGGTGGTGATTACAGTTGCAAAACTGTTTATCATTTTTATGGTGTCAGGGGCATTTGGAGTTTCATCTTTGATGACATTTTTTTAGTTAGAGATAATAATGGTAATTGTTATTCCCTATATTTTGATATTGAAAATAAGGTTTTTAAGATTGACAATGACAGTTCTTTTCTAAGTAAACTACAAAGTTCTTTTTCTAGTTATTTGAATAGTGGGTTTAAGAGTGACAATCGCTAATATGTCGTTACACATGATATTAAATATAGACGGAATAATCACATTAATAGTTGCATTGATAGTTATATTTGTTCTGAAATAAACTCTGATAGTTACCTCTCAAGTGGTAGTGACAATTACAGTGAATATCTTGAAGATATGATTTCTTGGAACTGAGGTTTATTTGTTTTTAAGTAGGTATGTTAACTAAATTTGAGAAATTTCTTTACCTATCCAATTTCCAACGAATCAAGATACACATCCACTCCAATATAAATAGTAACTATAATCGCATTCCCTCACCTTTCCATTTATTGGTGAAATTGGTTTTATCTAATGCACTAATTTCTAATTCTATCTTTTAAAATTTCTCCACACATCCATCTTAACATAGATGTCACTATCACCATAACCTTATCTAAGTGTTGTTTCTTCATTTATTCAGCCCCATATAGACTACTATGTTTTAAAATAGTTCCCTCAAATGACATAGCAGCATCCCATCATGCAACAAGCCACTACCTTGCCTACACTATGCTTGCCTTCAGCTCATCCTACTGGCTAAACAACAAATCCTCCATTTGGTTCAATAGTTGTTGCCCAAGTATCAAAATTTATCAATGTCTGGTATTGATCTTAAAGTTCAATTGGCTCATCCTACATTATTTATATCAGTTTAACGTTGCACACTATATTTTTGTCCTTGTTTTATTGATTTTCAAACAGGTCAACTCAAAGGCCTTCCTCCAAATTCCTAATTATTATTTAGTTGATTTCTCGTAAGACTAGTTAAAACTTTACCTTCACAAATTACATCAAGCAACTTCATCTTGGATTTTTTATTTATTTAAGCCATTGATGGCTAAAACAAATACGAAAGTGCTCGAGTGGACCTCAGTGAAGCCCTCAAACAGGAGACTCTTTCATCTCTCCACACACCTTTCCAATTCACTCCTTCATACATATCCTATATATTCTGGACAAATCCATTAGGGATGGATTTCCTTTTCAACATTTTCCAATTTACTTAGTTATCAAGAAAAAGAAGAAGAAAAATTTCATTGAATTTTGAACAATCTAAGGCATCATGTAACCTGAATTGAGAGAAGCACAAATAAAGTGACTAACAAACAGCACCAAGATCTGAATTCAATCAATATCTAACCAAATTTGAGATTGCAAACACAAATTACCTCAAATGATGGCAAGTTACAAAGAGAATCCTTTTAAGTAGTCGGGGTCCCGCTTGGCACGCTCCTGGAACTTCTTGAACCAGCGGTCTAGGATGTCCATGGGCACGACAAGGCGGGACCCATCTACGCCGCAGAATGACTGCATGAAATTGAACAGGTTCTCACCAACTTTGAGTGCAAGGCGTTCAATGCGCCTCTCTGCAGTAGGGTCAAGTGAGGGGAGGGCAGCAAGGTCCTCAACAGAGACACCAATCTTGGCAGAGAGTGGGGCAGCGCCGGCCTCAGCTAGCTGCATCTGGCCCCCAGCCTCGGGCCAAATGAGTGACAGGACAGCAGAGGGGCGGGTGGAGGAGACAGCACCACAGAAGACAAAGGGGGAACCTGGTGACTGCACGTAGACAGCAAGCGCCTTGTCCGGCGGGAGTGAGACAGCATTGAGGAGGAAAATGCACATCTCCTTGATGTCTTCGTATGCCTCACCTGCGCATCTTAGCAAATGGGGCCCGCGTTAGAAGAAAATTTTAAACTTTTGGCAACTTAAAAAAAAATCGGAAAGTAAACATTTGGAGCAAAGAACAATTTAGCAAAGGGGTCACTCGATTGAGGATTTTTCTGTTGGAAGGTAAGCAAAAATCCTCAGAATTTTTTATTTTTTTTCAAAAAGATGGGGGAAGGGCAATTTAGCAGCGAAGGGGGAAGTAGGAAGGTGAAGCATAAGACATACCGACGAAGGTGTTCATGTCGAGGAGCCAATGGAAGGTGTCGATTTGGGAGAAGGAGGAGATGTCCATTGGATAGCTCCTATTTGGGAACAGCACTCCAAACATTTTTTTTCTTTCTGTTTGGCTCTCTTTCCCTTTCTGGATGCTGGATTTTCTCTTTCACTCCCTGTCCCCTTTCAATCCCTCTTTTTTTTCTCTCACTCTCTTCAATCTGTTGGAGTTGATAGGGAAAAGGGTTCTTTGGTGAGTTGGGTTCCTGTGGATTTCTATTCTCACCGCCGCCGACTGCCGGAAGGGTTTAAAGACGAGAGAAGGAAGATTCTAGTAGCACCGCTACTGACTGTCAGAAGGATTTAAAGGGTGGAGAAGGAAGATTCTAGTATCACCGCCCGCTGACATAGAATGATTTACACCAAAGCTTGTCCAAACCTAGACCATTCTTATCACTCTTAGGATCAAAATTTAGGATGGGCCGCAGAAGTCAATCCTATCTAGCCTAGGTCAGCACTCAGCACCAAGTAATTATTATTAGCATGGGCCTGTCCTATTATTTGGGCCTTTAAACAATTATAGTTCCAGGTCTAAAATTAGGTGACCCAGTTTCTGATAAAAAAAGTTTCACCAAATCCAGCCCAAAGAAAGCTGAGCCCACCTACCTCTCCCATTTTTACAGACCAAACCTGCTCTCCAACAAGTCTCAAATCTGAAGCAAACCCAGATGGCCCAATGTGGGTCCAACAAAAGCCATTGCTCTCATCTTTGCATCGTCCAAGAAAATTTCTCAGCATACATATTTTACCGCTTAAAGGAATAATTGTGTAAATGCTGCCTAGATTGGTAGTTTGATGATTCAAGAGAATAATGTTGTGACATTATTGTACAGCAATTATCATTTTCTTTCAAAGAATAACTTAGAGAGAAATGGTAGGTACCCCTTTTTGCCAATTAATATTGTACATGGTCAACACTTTCTTTACTATGTAAAATTGTAATTTTTATGCTAGAGTTATGTAAAACTTTGTTAATTATTGACAAAAAGATAGAAAAAAGAGGAATAATACCTGTGGTTGTAGGTAGCTCAAATCGTAAAAATAATGGGTCATGGACTTGGGCCTGATTCTAAAAATATTTGTTTGGTGGCAGAACAAGTGAAATGGAAATTAGAAAGCTAAAGGCCCATCTTGCATTATCTGCAGCCAATTTTAGTCAAGGATTTCTCAAAGTGTGGGACATCCACCTTGAGTTTTAAATTTTGGTTGACATCTGAAAATTTAGCCAAATTTTTTCACAATTTAAAGTCTGAAATTGATCATTTGCATTTAGCGAAAAATGTCAGAAATATTAATATTTTGGGTAGAGCCATAATTTGCCCAGATTTCGGTCCATTTTCACCCACTTAACCCATGTCGAAACTACATGCGAAACCCTTGCTTGAATTACCAGGCCTCTACCCAATGCTGCTAGCTCAACCTGGCCCATACCTAAATAAAAATTTAGGCCTAAATGGCATACGTCCGATCCAACTATCTCAAGACCTAAATTGTTTTATCAGGTGTGCTTGGTGTGAAAAATGAAGTACTTCTTGGATACTTTAGTACCACTCTTTGCATTCTTTGTGGACCTTCAATTACCCGATTTAGCCCACATCATCATCCATCCATCTAGGAAGCATTGTTAAGTGTCTTTCCTTTCAAGAAAAATTAGTGATCAGTGCATTATGTACTTATTTGAAATACTATAGGTCCAAAGAATCTTGCACTCCACACCCAAATAAACATGAGCATTCTATTTGCATCCTTAATCATATTAGCCTATTAGGCCTCAAAACTGGGAAATGGATTTCTGCATCAGGTCATTCTACTTCTACTAGTAGAGAATGGGATAATGTCATCTTAAGATTTTTTTCTTCCATTTTATCTTTGATTTTTTCCTTAAAATAAAAGAGTAAAATGAAAAAAAAATCCCATAATTACACTATCCGGTTTCTCGGACCATTTGTATAAAATTCAAATGAAAATTCAACCACTGTTCTTCAATTCAACTCTCACCAGTCACCACAAGGGAAAATGTTGGGCTTATGTAAAAATGTTGACAATCAATAGCAGATAAAATTAGATCTCACCATGATATAAGTTCTTATGTAAATAATCATTTATTTTAACTATTACACAAAAATAATGGGTGTCGCACTGTAATGACATTGGTGATGATGATATTGACACATAACCAGGCAGAAGTGAGCAAACTTGAAAGAGGCTGGGCCAATTGGCTTTAAAAATGGAAGTACATGCCCTGCTCTCCCAACAATTGGGCCTGATATTACAATGCAACAAAGCTTTCCAGGTCCAGCCCTTAAAGAATATGAGAAAAGAAACCCCATGATCAGTTGGACCCAAATGATTGGCTCATTGAGGGCCCTAGCCCAATGAGCACTTTGTATAGTTGTGCTAAACAACATAGAATAAGCAAATGATGAATTTATTCTCAGAGACACCTATGCTTAAAAACAATCTCATTTTATCATGCAAAGTTATAATTATACTTGATTTTTATCGTTTTAATTACTTACAACTTTAAAAATAAGAAGTGTTTCTATCTTTTTTTACCAATAAAATGCTTCAATCATTTATTAGAATAACATTAAAAACAAAACTTGTTTATTAGAGTAACATATTATATTGTGTGCAACGTCATTTGTTCAAAGAGAATTGATACTGTTATTTTTTTAATAATAAGCAAAGTCGGTCAATTATGAGGGGTTAGTTTGATGATTAATTTTCATCATTCTGAGAGATTTTGGGATCAAGCCTCCTTCAAAACAAAAATTTTCACTTTTTTTAATTCTGTATCCGACAAATAAAAGCAAAGAAAAAATCTCTAAATTTTTATTTTAAAAGATATGATACCTCATGACCCAATAAAATAAGAAATGATATATAAAAGGATTTTATAATTTTGTTCGTTGTTAAAATGATTAATTTATTTATGAATTGAATTAGTTAATAATAAATGGTAAATTACAATATAAATTTGCTAATTCATCCTGAGTGGATGAGAATGGATGATAAGGGCCTCTGTCGACATTTAAAGAGCAGAGTGGCCCAGGAAAAGCAAAGAAATGGCGACCCCTCCCCCACTTATGGCCACCATTTCTCATCTGCTTCTTGTTTGCTTACACTCGTGAAAGTACCCAGCGACCACACGCAGTTTAACGTATATCACCTCCTCCACAAATCCCTCGAACGGTCTATGTATAAATGGAAAGATGCCTCTGCTCTGATTATGAACCGGCTACTGATTATGAGAGACTGCCTGTCTATCAGAAAGAGAGAGAGAGAGAGAGACTGTGTAGTTGCTGTCTTTAACGCTTGGAAACTTTGGCACTGAAAAACATGGCATTTCATACATGCATTAAAAAGAACAGAACAGCAATGAAAAGGACCATTTGGCAACAGAGGAAAAAGCTACCTCTGACCCCCTCTCTCTCTCTCTCTCTCTCTCTCATGCTCTCATATTTCAAAGTTCAAACGCCTTTCACATGAACAGTAATTTCTAGCGGTACAAATGAACTTGTAATTTCCATCAGTACCTACCCATTTCAATGCCCTTCCCCATTCTCCATTTCATTAAGATCCCTCATGGCCAGGTACAGAAAAAATGAAAAATGAAAAAAAAATAAAAAAAAAGGAGAAAGAAAAAAGAAAAGCTAGGTGCACCTCATGAGGCACCAAATTGTACTCCACTATCTAGTGGAGGTCCTCATCATTCATCAAAGATTGGGTAGGGGGTTTGAAAAAAAATGCACCAATTTTCTGCTGATGGACCATTTTATGTGATTGTATTTCATGGTTGAATAGCCAAAGCTTGAATGACTTGGACAATCCCATCTGCAAAAATCTTGTGCCATTCTCAATCCAGTAAAGATCTATCAGACCAACAGCTTCATTGTTGACGCTCTTGATTTTAAGATCAAGAGTGGGGCCTATATTTCCCTCACTCAGTAGGCCTGCTTATCAAACAATTTACGTAAGAACATGCAAGTAAGAAGAAAAACACGAGAGGTATAGGTAACCCCTTGGAAAAAATTAAGCATAAGAGAGATTACAATAATAAGCCATCACTGTCATCATCTCCTTCCTCCTTCAAAACAATAAAAAAATAACATTCAACAAACACAACATTGCAGGTTACATCAGAAATGTAAAGAAGATTATGATAATTACAACATCACTTAGTAGAATATGAAGTAGAAAAGAAAAAAAAAAGATGAAAAGAAGAGAAAAGTATGTGAGTGCTATGTGTTGGTGATCTTGGGTCGTCGGATATTGTTATCGTTGTCGGCTTCCCCTTCAGTGATGGCCGACGACATGTAACTCATTGCAAGGGAGTTCTCATCAGGTGGTGCAGCGCCCTTTGAAGTACGAAAGTGTTGCTTGCAGGAATGGCATGTGATTTGGAGAAGCGTGGCATTGATTTGCTTTGTAGCGTGATCTTTGATGATCTGGGCCTTGTTGAGCTCAGCTTGCGCATGTTGCCGAATTCGTTTGGCATTGGCGAATTCCTGCTCAGCGAGTTCGATCTGCCGCTTGGCCTGCTGCCTGGCTTCATCTGCAAACGCCTTTTCAGCGACGGCCAGACGCAGTTGCTCCCGTGCTTGTTCCTTAAGCTTAGATGCTGAAGACGCAGGCTCTTCTTCAATGGGCTGCTTTTCTTTCGGAGAATTTCGATCTTGGCTCGAATTGGAATGAGAACCAATGGTAAGTTGCAACTGGGTGGACTGATTTTCATCCGAATTTGGGGGAAATGAGGCTTCCATGGCATTTGAGAAGGAATTGGAAGAAGGCAAGAGCTGAAGCTCTAGATTGTGGCGGGGATCAGGTGCTTTTGGGCTTCTGTTGGGGCATATCATCGGCAATCTCAAATTAGGCCAAGTTGCTGCACTGAAATTGGTTTCGCTCGATGGGCTTGGACTCGAAGCAGTCCTTGACAAGCAGGCTGGTTGCGGTGCGTGTAATTCAGTCCGGAGTCGACTGGCATTGCAAGCATCTTGGTGTTCTATGAAGCTCTCCACCCTTAAAAGAGAATTAATTGTGAACACAAACAACTGGGTTAGGAAGGCTTATGCTAAACGGGTTGTCTACGATAATCTAAAAATTTCAAAGATGATGATAGATTGAATTAGGGTAATATGATTATTGATCCAAGGAGGACATGAATCTAGGGGGCAAAAACCCGGAACGAGGGAGGGAGAATTTACAAACAAAACACAAAAAAGGGTTTTAACGTGGGGTTCAAAGGGCTTGATCATTAAAGCAAATGAGCAAAAATGATAATCAAGTAAGGTGAAATCATGAAACTAAGGAATAATGGTCCGAAAGTGTGATTTGTTCGAAATGGTGATGATTATACTCACATTTCGTATTAGTTTTCGTCTAGTAATTCAAGAAAATGGACGGGTAAGGAGGTTAAAGAGTAAAAAATCATACTAACAACAATCAATGGGTCATGGATCTTGGGTTTTGTGCTGTTAGTGAAGCTGTGAAAGAATCAAACAACAAGAACAAAAACAACCAATCACTGAACTTCCTTGACTTTGTGCTGCTGGCTGGTTTTGGGTTGGGTTCTGGATGCTGATTTCAAATCTTATCGTTGTTCTTCTAGGGTTTTGGGAAGAAGATGACAAGACCCAAAAACAAGGAATCCAACTCAGTGCCAAACCAGACAGATATGACACAAACTCGCTATAATTTTCTGATCTCTATTGCTGTTTGTTCTTCTTGGGTTCTACAGTCCAAAGACCATAATATCCAAGTTAATTTTCAAAGGGAAGATAGTTGCCATGGACCATGGCATATATTGCGGCAGTAAAATCAATTAATCATCATTATTATTATTATTTAAAATAAATACATAAATAGAAGTAAATGAACCTTGAAAAAACACGGCCGCAGTCACATGAATGGCCTCTTGTGCCACAGGTCTTGAGATGGGCCTTGTAATCGGACTGAACGGCGTAGGCTTTGGAGCACTTGTCACATACCCACTGCTTGTGATTGCTGTGTTTCCTTCGGAAATGCTTCTTAATTCCAACAAGGTCTCCGAGAGCATGGCAAGGGTCGTGGTGTAAGCAGCTAGGCTCGGGGCAGACAAATACTCGCTTTCGGACCTCAGGCGTGTCCCTCTTCAGCAGCTTCCAAGGGACCTTGTGCCGACGCCGGTGCATCTGGAGGTTCTGATCGCGCTGAAATCCTTGATTGCAGATCTCGCAAACGTATCGATCGGATTCCAACAATGTCTTGGGTGAAAGAGAGACCACCTCTGCATCGGGATCTACCGTGGCAAAGAAAGGCGAAAAAATGCATCAGACACTAAAATTGAATGGGTTACCCATGAATTAGGAGGTGATGAAAGAGTAATTGTAGAGCAAAGATGTTGAAATTATCCTCACCTGGTGTGCCTGCCGGCCTTCTCTTTCTTTTGTTGTTGCTACCATTATCCATACATTGGAACGCCTGAGGCGCGATTGTAGATGAGGCGTTGTTGCCTTGGGAGAATGATGGTGAGCCAAACATGGGCATAATCTTACTTCGGTTTGAATTGGGTTATCGTTGAAATCTTCAATTCCCCAGGAACAAATGTTCTCAGTCTCTCTCTCTCCCCCTCTCTGATTTGACTGTTGAACTATCTTGCTTCGAGATGAAAGGGATGCAACTAGGCTTGGAGATGAATGATAGACAGAGAGAGAGAGAGCAGATTCTTTTGTTTGATAATAATACAAGAAGGGGGGAGTTTAATACAGATACAAGTGTAGAACATGAAGAAAAGCTCTTTCGGTTCTCAACAGCTTTCTTTCAGCTTTATGATCTCTCTCACTCTATGAGAGAGAGAGAGAGAGAGAGAGAGAGTCTTAAGTAAACCTTGCAAAAGAAAGGTCTGATCCAATCACACTACTCGAAACTTGAGACCACATACTCGCAATGGGCAGAACAAAAAAAACATCCCCGTAAAGAAACAAACACTCATAATTCATCACACAGTGATTTACATGCATAAATGCAGGCCAGGACTCCTGTCCACGTGACCCTCCGCTCTAACCCTTTCCTCTCTCTTTCTTCTGTATCATAATCTAGACCATCCAATCCAAGGGCCCACAAATGTGATGGACCAGATGATCTACATCAATTCCATAAACTAAGGGAATAACGAACGCATACCTTAGTATCACGTATCCATTTTAAAAGAGTAGCTTGTTGGGTGGAGTGATTTAAATTCTTTATAAATCTCTAAATCTCCCTTCACATTTTTAGGAATTTGTTCAGCCATCTCATTTATCTGAAAGAATTCTTGAATCTACAAGAGATACTTTAAAATCTGTCTCTGATAGAATTGGATATCTAACTAAAATGATTTGTCTATTAAATGGGTAGAGTGATCAAAATTCTTTACAAATCTTTAAATTTTCTTTTTCTACACTTTCAATATAAAACTCATTCAAATTTATTTTATTTCTGTATTTTCCTACTTCCCTCATGGGACCCATGATTTCGACGGTTTGGATGGCTGTGGTCTAGTCATGTTGATACTATGGCATACTGTCAAAATTATTTTGTATTTTTTCTTAATATGTATAATACTGTATACAAGTCTATTTATGTCGTCGTGAATGTGTGCTTGGTTTGCAGACACCATGATAGGTAAAAAACAAAAGGAAAAAACAAACGCTCATTAGAATATATCGTATTATAATAGAGAAACTGTGCGTAGGGTTATAAGACAGAGGGGTGTATTTGTCAATTAGAAGGGGGATAGCTTTTCTTTTTTGGTAAGAGAGAAATAACAGCAAAAGGAAAATACTAAGAAAAGGAATGAAATAAATGAGGCTTTGAATCCAATTATAACAAAGGTTTTAAATGAAATGAATTAGTAAGGACAAAAAGTTGAAAAAGGAAAGTGGGAAGGAATCTTTCGAAATTGTCATTTTATGTTTATTTATCACTAATATATAAATGAGGGTCATATGACCAAAATGTCCCTGTCCATCTATAAAAAAGGTTGCCATTCATTTGACCAAATCACCGGGTAAAATCATTGACCAACCTTCCATTTCTTATTCCTTAGATGACTTGTTCTTTACTTCTTAATGATTTTTATTAGTTGAGAGAATGGATCGCCTGTTTATTATGGACCACACTTACTTGTATCATCTTCTTTTATATGCAAAGTGATGGACATATTTTCATTGACTTGAATAATTTGTTCAATTAATATTCTTAGTAGTTTTTTAAAGTTGCAAATTTTTATTATAAATTGGATTAATACGTGAAAATGTATTGTTGCATGCATTCATATATTTATAAACGATGTCACAAATATTGGTGATGAATTTAAACTTACCGTGTTTTTATCGGTAAAATATTATTACAACATTAATAATGCATATTTACCAGTGTTGCTATTGTTAGCAGTAAATTACAGATAAAATCCCGTTAAAAACACGATAAACGAAAATATCCAGGTAAATTCTTGGTTAAGAAATCTTTGCAATATGACAATAATATATTTATCTAATTAGTTTATGTATCTAAGAGGAAATTAGTTAAAATTAATTCGGTCAATGGTTTAAGTCACAAAGACTCTATCTATCAAGAATGAAGCCTATATTCGTATAATGACATCTCATTAAAATGGAAATGATTGAATGTTTTTATGCAAAATCGATGCCGAACATTGTTGTGAATTTACTAAAATTTTAACAAAAGATGATATAACAATTTAATTTAATATTGAATAGTAGATTAATAAATATGAGACCTACCACCATGTAATGAAGGAAGCTTTTACTTTACAGATCACGCCTAACTCTCTTCCATGAAAAAGGTCATAACTTAAAAATGTTGGATAAATATTACTTACCAGCAATGATAATCACAATCTTCTCTTAGAATAAGTATGGTTGTTAATATCATTTGATTGGAATAATATTTGAGCCATCATATGTGACAAAGACCTTTTGATCTTATCGGAAGGAAAGTGTAGATTTTTGACAATTTTTATTTGAAGGCATTTCCACTAATTGCATGTCATTTTCTTTGCATACAGCACCCTCTGGAGATGTCATTTCAGTTGGAGCTATATTCACTTTTAGAATTTTCTCCATTTTTTTTTAGTTAATTTTTGACATCATAAAATCTAAGCTAAAAAAATCGGTGTATGGTGGGCTCACCGCGTTGTGGCTAAACCGATTCGTATCTGTTGTGTATCGGTCGATATATATATATATAGTTTGGTAATGTTGAACGGAGTACATACGAACTCCAATCGAGGCGATTTTAGAGGTATTGGAAAGAGACCTATGCAACATAATATGGATTGAAGCAGAAAAATTTTCTAGCTTTATTATTGGATTTGATATTATTTAATATTTGAAGTTCGAAAATTAATAAAATTAACCTAAAATGGTTCTTCTTTAGGAGAAAATTAGTAGAAATTACTAGACTTTATTTTCCATATTTCTAGAAGTTTTGAGATTTTTTTCAAAAATATTTTAAAATTCTCGATTAGCAGAATTGATGTTTGACCCTACCTTCACACACCTCCATTATTCTTTAGGAGACATTTGCCCCAGCCTCGACTCGGCTCTATAATGTTGCAACTAGGGGTCGAAATATCGGCCGATACATATCGTATCGGCCGATATGTATTGGTTTTTCATGGCCGAACGATATCCAGTAAAAAAGGTTATTGGCCGATATGACCGACATCGGTCACCATATCGGCCGATATGCATAAAAATCGGTATTTAAAATTTATTTAATTTTTTTTAAAAAAAAAAAAAAAACCGATAAGGTTTTCCACGATTTTTTACTGTTTTGAATATCGGAGGAGAGAGAAATGCAATTAAATGCAAATATTGGAAGAAAGAGAAACTTATCGGCCGATATTTCGACCCCTGGTTGCAGCAATCAATGATGTCCCACTGCCTCTATCTATTTTCGACTAAAATTTGATAAAACGAGACAACCAAAAGTGTTAATTAAAGCCACACCATCAATCCACGGCAAAAGCCAGACCTAAAGCTAAAATGAAATCCGGAAAGACAGAAGCTACAGAGGCTAACCAAACTTAGCTTCAAAATTCCTTTTAAATATCTAATTGACTGTGAAATAATGAAAGAGCGAGCCCGTATGGACGAACCGAATTTTTCTCCTCAATTAAGATTCATAGTGGCAACTTTTTTATCAAACCCATTTTTTATATATAATTGATATGGCCATCAGTGCAGCATCATACATGAAGATGAAGATGAAGATGTTTCCTCAGCCTTAAAATTCTACAATTTTTTTAAAAAGAAGAAGGGGAGGGGGGGGGGGGGAGGGGGTGGTTTGGTTTAAACTATCTAATTTAAACTCCCAAATAGTGAACTTAATGCATATGAACCCTACCTATAGGCCAGAGGACGTAATAAAAGCAAATGGGACCCACATGAAGAGTTTACAAGCCAGTTTTTAGGGTTAAAATGGGGATAGGAATTCTCCCACGGGAGGTTTGTGTAATCAGACACGGGAATTAGTGGATTTCTGATTTTACCCTTCACATGAACAGTAAAATCGGACATTTCGCATGAACTATAAAATTTCGCCAAGCCGATTTACCGTTCATGAGAATTTTCGGCTAGCCGATTTACTGTTCATGTGAATTTCCACGAGCCGGTTTACTGTTCATGTAAATTTCGGTGAGCCGATGTTACTGTTCATGCGAAATTCGGTAAGCCGATTTACTGCTCAAGGGACTTTCGACGAGCTAATTTATTGTTCATATTAATTTTGGCGAGCCTATTTATTGTTCATGTGAATTTCGGTGAGCCAATTTTACTGTTTATGTGAAGGGTAAAATCGAAAATCTACTAATTCCTATGTCTGGTTATACAAAAAACCCGTGAGAAGGTCGTTACCTTAAAATAGAGTCGTGAATTGAAGTTGGACGAGTGAGCATCCAACCTACAATCAAGGCCAACTCTAAAATTGTGTTCGTGTGGGATTCCAAAAAAAAAAACTTGAGGAGGATTCCAACTCTAAAATGTGAGCAAGAAGAGAGACGAGGATTCCAACTTGTGTATGCTCCATTCTAGCACTACGGCTGACCCTAGTGCTAGTGTTCAATGTATTTTAGGATTCAATCTTTTACACTTCACTCAGGGGCAAGTTTGAATTGATTCAATTGACGTTTGATTTCAAGTTTGACTTTGTGTTTGAATTAATTTTTAATTATTGTAATTATTTTGATTTTGTATTAAATTAATTCTTAATTCTTGCAATTCAATTCTAGTTTCATTAGACTTTTAATTTCATTATGAATTCACATGATGTTGGGTTTCTATTGAGTTTTTAAGCCTTAATCCTTATTCCAAAGAGAAATTGGGTTTAGGTTTATTTTTTCTATTCAGTTTTCTCTATTTTTAAGTGAGTTTTCAAGTGGCATTAAAATTGAAGGAGATCCGAGATTTTTTTTAGAGATTTCAAAAACTTTTAAATTTAAGTTTCTCATTGAAATTGATCTAAATCTGAATTTTTTCATTATTGATTTCATTGAAGTCTTTGAAAGATTGAAAATCAACCTAGACTTTCATCAATAATCCATTTCATATATTTTATCTTTTTCTCCGGTGGCCTCAAATGTCGGATATGATCACCTATATCTTTGATGTTGACATTCTAAGAGGTAAATTCTTGTGTATTAAGAAATATTAGCACTTAGACATTACAGTAAAACTTAATTAATAAGTAATCAACATAAACATTACCATATATTAATAAATAACTAAATGTAATAAAAGAAAATAAAATATAAATCCATCACTTACAGAGAAGGACGTCCGACAAGAACACTGTAGCCTTTGTTCTGTGGCCGCCGGGTACAAAAGCTGGGGTCCCATCCACACCCACCTCATCATCCTCATATTAATTTAAAGAGTTTACATTCGGTATTGTGGTGGACTAGAAAAATCAAAAGGGGTCATTTGGACCCAGTTAAGATGAAATAACTGGGTTTATCATTTTCATATATACTATTGTTTAAAGTTTTGTTCAATATTATAGTTATAAAAGTTTGTACATTTAAATTATATTCGTATTTGATGAATAAATTAGTTATAAAAATTAACTATTTAAAATAAATATTTTGATAATGACAGTAATACATTACACCAAACTCGTCACTCAAATGATCTTAATAGTGGGCTTAAATGTGGCTTAGTCAAGAGCCCGTCTAAGATACAAAAGATCTTGGGTTCAAATTACTCTCAAAATAAAATAGTAACTTCTGGTAATTGTGTAGATGGGGAGGTTTGCAAATTCCTTAAAAATTAGTCAAGTGTTTCAAGAGGCTTGGACACCTTAGGCTGCGTTTGGATGGGAGATAATGAGGGTAACTCTCTATTACCCCTGCTTGATAACTAAAGGGCAGAGATAAAAAATCAACTTTTTATCCCTCTCCGTCAACTTTTGAAAACTCTTTTTAAATGAGGAAATTTCATATTATCAGAAATAATTCCTCCAAAATTTACCCCTATCCAAACAAAGCAGTAGTATTAAAAAAAAAAGGGTCCGAATGTGGCCACCAATAGAGCCGAAGGAAATCTTGTAAATCGATCTCATCTCTTAACTCTCCACCCCATTAATTCCTACCCTAATAAAATAAAATAATGTAAAGTCTAGTACGAAAGAAAGTATAAAAGATTGAGAAGAGAAATGAAAAGACCGACGTCCCACAATGGACAAAGGAAGAAAGCAAGGGTAGTTTAAGTTAGTATAATAATGAAAGAAAAGCAGGTTATCTTTGTTTGTTTATTGGGTTGCAAGGAATGGGGGGATGATGGAGAAGGATTCTCAACACATGCAGCATCCAAAGAGAATGTCGTCTGCAATCATCCTTCCCAATGCCTTCTCGATCCCGAATCTAATCATTCCTTGTTAAACTAACACTCTATTAAGATCTTCACTCCTTCCTTTTCCTTTTTTAAACTTGATATAATAATGCATACAGCTTGGTCTCCAATCACTCCGACCCTTCGACTTTCTTCTTAGACAAGGCCCATACCACCACGTACACTTCAACATCTTTGTTGGCTTGCATCACTGGCTTTCAAATAATCAACTACTGCACTTATCTGGCACTTGATATGGATAGTTTTGCTGGGTCATGATCAAAATTTTAACCCGAATATTTAGTGTCCACTTATCGTTAGTACAGTCGTATTTCAAGCTTCACGTCAAAACTACGGATGGAAATCAAGTGAAATGGATTAGATCTTGTTGAGTTTCATCTGGACCATGTTCTCAATCTTCCACATTGTATTTTGTTATGTCTTACCCTATCAATTAGTAGCCTCTCCAATCTCGTCTTATTTTCTATTTGCAATCCTTTGGTTAGGAGTAGGGCTGCAACTCAGGTTGGGTTTCGGCCCGACCCGCATAACCCGACCCAAGAAATTATGTAGGTTAGGTTGAGAATTTCGAATCAGCAGGTCGGGTTGAGAAGATAAAAACCCAAATGAAATTCGGGTCGGGTCCGGTTGAGAATTTTACAAGTTAACCCGATCCAACTCGACCCGACCCGGCTAAAATTAAGCTAAAATGGGTTCAAAATGCGGGTCGGATCAAAATTCGGGTCGGGTCAGGTCGGGTTATGAAGTTTGGGTCGGGTTGGGTTGGATTTCATATATATCAACTCAGGTCAGTTTGGCTTTAAGGACTTGACCCGCTTAACCCGATTTATAGCCCTAGTTAGAAGAAATCACCTCTCGACGATACAAACAATAATATCGTAAAAATAGAAAAGAGAAATAATAATAAAGAGAAACAAACGTAAATCTCTTTATTTATTTTTTTTACTGCTAAAAAAAAATAAAGAGATTTACGTGATTTCCTTTCGATTCGTCTACGGTTCAACATCGATCCACAATGTTCTGAGGAAAAAAATGAAAGATAGAAGTCTCTCGTTATAGATAATCTATTCTCTAAGTAGCTCCGGACAAAGGAGCGTTGCCCCCCTTTGACCCTCCGCAAGTTCAACACAGAGCTCAACCTGCGATGGTGCGAGTCAGATTGACAATATATCTCAGATGATTAAGCTTCATAGAGTCTCACCCCTTTAACTCTCCACAATAAATTTGTTTTTAGTCTTCCATAAATGTGTTCAAAGTATCTTACATGATGTTTTATCATCGTTTCTTCTTTTCTATTTTTGAAGACCAAGGTGTCTAGATCTCTTAAAATACTGTTAATCCATGGAGAATGTGCAAACTTCCTTATCTATACACATCGGATAATACTATGAAGAGTGACACTTTTGGATTAAAAGTGAATTAAACTTAAAACCATTCGAGTCAGATATTTCACTGTCAAGCCAACTCTCACAAGATATTATCAACAAATTTAATTTATCAATAACATCTCTAATTTTTTATTTTGGAGATGATACAAATTTGATTTATTTAAAAATAAAATATTAAATTAAAAGTGAGCTGAAATAAAACATGATTCATGATTCATTATCACTTGCAGATGCTCTATAATTTAAATTTGAAAGTTTGTGGAAAAAAACATAAAACTGACGTCACCGAATCCAAGCTCTAAATCCTTTGGGCTGATTGGTTGCCATCAAATGTAAATTCCAATGTCAGCATGGAGTACATGTAGATCAATCCAAGCCATCAAAGTCGTGGGTCCCATAATAACTTGGACATGTCACCGGAGTCAGTGTCATCGGATTATTGTGCTTACCTGAGAGTAGACAATGTGTTTGTTGAAGCAGTACAGGTACATATTCCTCATCGTGGCCGTCCACTTAATGAGCCACAATCCATCGGTTAAATTGATTACTGGGAGTAATATTTTTTTGGTCAAAGTTCCATTGATGAGTGGGGTCCTGTAATTGGAGAATTGAGATTGAGGCACGTTGGTAACCCTTGTCCGGTGGGCATGTGCCTGTGTACAGATGGTCTTTCTCTGCCAAAGTATGAAATCATGTCTCTTTAAATTTTTGAATGGAGTTTTGTGGGAGAGGGAGAGAGAAAAGAAGAAACTGACAATTTGTGTGATGTGTGATGTCGGGAGTCTGAAAAGCTAAGCTTCCTTCCCTTAGGAAGAACAAAAGAAATGAGGGAGAGAGATAACAAAGAACATGAATTCATAGAAAAGACAGTAAGTACGCCTCACCTTCTCTCCACTTACAGAAATACCAAGTTCCAAAAAGAGAGATGCCTCTTGCTTTTGTGTTTGGGACTGTTTGTATCAAGTGATTCTCATTTCTTGGATTCACAAAATATATGAAATGCAAGATATGTAAAACTGTAAAAAAAAAAAAAAAAATGTCGAACCATCGTTTGCTTGCTGTTCACCAAACACAAGCCCAACTTGCCATTTCACTCGATTTAAGGTGTTTTTGTCAACCTATCACTTGATTCTATCTTTCACCGATTGGTTCGTAGGATCTATTTGTTCCAAGTGATGCATTATTACTGAGCAGTGTTCCCCTCTCCTACTGCCCACTGGCTATTGCATTGCCATTCGTAGTCAGAAATTTCTACACAGATTCTAATTCTTTGTCTCTTTATTGCTTGTGATAATATCTTCGTAGACTGAATGAATATATTGCATATCTTTTGTATTTCATTAAATATTTCATCTCTTCCCCATTTCCACTCCACTTCTGATCATCGAAGATAAAACTAAATTAAGAACTACTGAAATTTTGCTCTGGATTGTAATTTCATTAGTAACATCAACTACTGTGTAGCCGATATAAGAACTCCTCATCAACACAAGGAACAACTGGATGATCATAACAGTTAGATTGTTCGGCATTCCATTCTTCGGCCCTCCCGTCACGTCATTCGTTCATTGTAGGATGGAATTTTGACGATGATGATATATTAATTTTTAATATATTTGAAATGAATTAATCTTATCAATAGTGTAAAAAAATGTTCTTAAAATCAGGTGGGGTCCATTTAAATGGTCAAAATGTCATTCA
Organism: Chimonanthus praecox; assembly: GCA_022113865.1. NCBI lineage: Eukaryota > Viridiplantae > Streptophyta > Magnoliopsida > Laurales > Calycanthaceae > Chimonanthus > Chimonanthus praecox. Next base: position 66,041,167 of record CM039086.1, read on the forward strand.
CCTAGAAGTAAATAGTCTAGTCTTTCCCTTTGGTTGAACTTTTGCAGATCACATGTTCAGCATCAAAAGCAAGCCAAAGGAGAAGCCTTTTTAGCTTTTCTTTCTCCTTTACCGGCAAAAGCTTAAATTTTATTGAATGGAACAGGAAAGAGAATGCACAAAAAATAAAGATAAAAAGACACAGAAAAGGAAGGCACAGACAAAAAAGAGGGAGGAAAAAAAAAAAAAAAGAGCATCCAAGCTGAAGGTGCACTGAACGAATATGTGCATCTCAAGCTATGCATCATAATGATCAGAACCATTCGGGTGGGCCCCATGGCAACGTGCAAGCTGATACCTTCTCATTGACTCACTTAAACTTAAGAAGCAGAAGCATTAGGATTAGCATTAGGGCAAATTCAACTTTCATTGTTAAGACTTAAATGGGTTTCAATTCAAGTACATATCATATTTAAGGAAGCTTGAAGCTTAGGGACAAAATCTACGAGTGGTCAATGCAGTGGTGGAAGATGTTGTATTTAAGATTTTAGAATTATGTATTTTGTTGCATCACTCATTTTAAGAAACATTAATTCATCATCAACAATTATTCATTCTTTCTTTATCATCTACCGTTGTTATGAATTAAATAAGTAATCTCATAAATTAAATATATTGTCCATTAGATAAATAAATAAGGATAATGATCCGTGCACCATGAGTTTTCACCCTGATGCACCACTCTTAAAAGGAAAAGATCATTTTGCTCTCTCTTTTTTAAAAATGGAAGAGAGAGAAGAAGAAAAGTAATTACAAAATGATCTTTTCCTTTTAAAACTGGTGATGGTGCATAGATCATTGCCAGATAAATAATTATAGATGCAAATGTGTAAATTTTCACCATTAATCGATTATTCAAACCAAGTAATCTTAGACATTTAAGTTTTAATAAATATAAGTTAATTATTTTTCAGATTTTAATATTAAAAGATAAAAGATAAATGATAAAGTGAGAGTGAAACTTCATGTACACTTCATTGATACAATTCCTTTTGAAATTAGATACATTGTCGATATCAAATTTTAGAAAAAATTAAAACTCTCAGTGGAGTTTCGGATTTTTGAATCACAATGTTTAACTCTTTTTTATTATTATTTTTTACTTTGTTTTATATGAGTCAAAGTCTTGTCATAAGGTCTAACTTTTTCTTTCTTTTTTACTTTATTTTGTACGAGTCAAAGTCTCAATATGGAGTTTCAGCTTTGTTGAATCAAAATGTTAAATGTTACTGAGATCGATGTTAGATTTGAATTCTCATAGTCTAATTTAGTGTATCTTAAGGGTAGTAAAAGGGTAGTGAAAGATTTTGTGTTGGATTTCTCTAAATTTTTAAAAAAAAAAAATGTTACTGAGAGTACGGTTTTATTTATCTTATAATTTTACTTTTTGCCACGTCCTTGTGTAGCTTTTGTTAATTGAGTCCTTATGAAAAAGGTTGGCACGTGCGAGGAGGCACAGCCACAGCTAGAGGAGCGGGACAGAGTCTGCAAAAGCAGCGCCCTTTCCTCCATCCCTCGTGCGAGAATCATGACATCACGCCACCCTATGGAATATATGTCCTGAGCCAGGAAATCTGCATACAATTGGGTCCCATGTTTGATGTTCTGCACAACTTGATTATCACCCTTGTAAATGTGATAACTCTACTCCACTGCAACCGGCAGAGGACTTGTAATTCAGAGGAAGGAGAAAATTTTATGAACTTAAACTTAAAATATTATTTTTCTTTAGATCTATTAAAATAATAAAATTATTAAATATGATATTTATCTCAAAAATTGTGATTAGCAAATATTTTGCAAAACATTGTGAAATTCCAGTTTTCTATCAATATTTTAAAAATACAAGGGCCAAAAAATTACATTGATTTATATCAAAATCACCTCATGAAAGCACTGCAAAATAAACAATTGAAACTTGGCACAAACTTAATTCAATAAATGTGTTCATTAAATTAAATTTAAAATTTAAAGTCATTCGTTTGATTGGGCCTGCAATTTTTATTTGGCCATCAATGATGAACCATTAGAATCACTAAAAATAGAGCCCAAATAGCTGGATCCAATTGTTCTGGGTCTACAACGGCTGCATTTTATAACCGAATGGCACATGAATATTAGTAGAAGTATATTGTAATTAGTAGTTCCTTAATATTAATAATTGAGGTCAAATTAGACTGTGATTAGCCCTTCTATGAGAGATTCAGGGAAATTGGGTCTTTGACTCTTGAATTTGGAATTTCATTCAAATTTGGACATTCTTTGTATTATGCCCAATTGACTTGGTTTCCTAAAAAATCATAAATATAAAGTAAAGAAGAGTTTGAGATGTGGTCCATACACAGTACGCCCATATGATGAACAAACTAGATGCTGTTCATGCCATTAAAAAGTTTAGAATTTAAATTTAATTTGAGGTTCGATTAAGACTTATTCAGATTGTATTTGTTTTTATAATATGAGTTGCGGTGTACAACACTTGTAATTAAAGAGAAAAGTACTAGTTTCAATTTTTGAACAACTCAATTTAAGACAATAAAATGAATAATTAGATGATAAAAGATAAATTCAGTGTTAACTACTTATTTTACAGCTATTATTAATAGTCAATTTTTAGTAAAAAAAAAAAAAAAACTCTTCCATGTCAAGTGTGTAATATTAAAGATTGGTTGTCTAATACTTTTAAAGAACCTTTTTCTCCTACTATAAGTTTCCATTATCTTATTTGTTGTTTGTAAAGTCTGAACCTTTTATTATTATTTTAATAAGTTAAACTTTAATTTATTTTTTAATATATGTGTGGAAAATTATGAGAAACTCAATGAAAACCCCCACAAGTGAATCTCACTGACCTTAAACCACAACACGTGAGGTCATAGGGGGAATCTGATACCTCGATGATGAATATATCAAGTTTACAAAAAAATTACTTAAATATTTAAAATATATTTTGTAATTTAAGTGTAGATAAAATGTATAGAAGGTTGAAATTAAGAAAAATAAAATCTATATTTTTAAGTAAAGAACTTTATATTTTAGATTACCCTATTTAAAAAATCATATTAAAATGTTGTTGCCATCTCTCTCTTGTGTGTATCACATGGAAGCGCGTCATATTCTGTCTAATTGTCCTACTCCTCGACGGCGTCAACGAAATCCTTGACGCCGTCAACACGATCGCACCTCTGCCGCACCCAAAGTCTTGGAGGGTCGTCATCAAATAATCGTGACACCTTAAACCCCAATTTATCTCCAACAGAAGGTGTCAAAGTTGGAACTGAGAAATCTCCGTTTTCACACCTTAAACCCTAAAATATCAAGGGAACAACGCTGAGGTCCTTGTATTTGATTTGACACCTCCTTCACTTTTGAATTTTTAATCTAATCTCACTCTGTTGCCTGGGGTTGTCCCATCTACCAGCGTAAAGACAAAACCATCTTGACCCATCCAAGTCATTTATCCACCTCTTGAATTGGGATATTTTAGATCAACTTCTCATGCCGCAACACGTGGCATACTCAAACCCGACAACATCTAAGCGTATAAAATCAAGACTGCTTTGAAATAGGATTTAGTGAGTATGAGATGGATTATCATTGTGAGTTATTTAAATTATATTATTAAAAGTAATTATTTTTTTAATTTAAGTATGGAAAACTGTGTGATACTCCGTATAAAATCTGCATGGATGAGTCTACTATCTTTAGAGAACACCAATGTTAGGTTATAGGATTTGAACCCGCAATCTTTCATTTTTTAAAATGAGAAGCATTATTTTAATAATCTGAGTCTATTTTTTCACTTACATCAATTGAAAAATATTTTTTAAATCACAACCTATAAAAAATGCACAAGTTTGTATAATTGTATTAAATATATAAAAATCATATAAATTGAAGATGCGTAAAATTTTACTCTTGATAAGTCATTCTATCTCTACGAGCGAAGGCATAAAAATAAAATATTTTTTAATTTAATTTTTTAATAGCTAAAATCACGTAATTAAAATGATTAAACATATGTGAAACATCACCTATTCTTTATTTATACATTTTTTTTCCACACATTTCTCACTTATTTCTAGTAAGGTATTTAAAAATGTCTCAACAAAAAGATTTTTCTATTGCAACTTTTAAACTAATAAATAATTATTTTTAATATTAATATAGTAAAAGAGAGTATTTATTGGCATAAAGTATTTTTGTAATTATTACAATTATAAAAATAGTTTCTCTATGCTCCTCAGTCCTATCTAGTTAGATTGAGGGCAGTGAGAATGTTTAGTGGGGCCCAGCTGGTTTGTCACCTTGTTTAGCTGGGACAGGACGCGAGGTGGGGACACGTGGCGTAGAGAGAGAGAGAGAGAGAGAGAGAGAGAGAGAGAGAAAGGGTGAGGGTCTTGGGAGGCCTGCATGGCTCCCGGTACTCCAACCATGGCACGGCTGGAGTCTTCCAAGCACTAGAACGAGGATTGGCTCCACCACTTTCTCTTGGCATTTTCTACCATTTGGGACTTTCGCATTTTCTTCTTCTTCTCTCTCTATCAGACAAATCAATGGTCATTACGGGAGAAAAGTGGTGGGTTATATGCCAATGTGGGTGGAAATTGACCTCATTTCATTGTTTTTTTTAATCTTTTAAGACAAAAACTTTCTTATTTTTATCTTATGTTTTAATTTTAAATAGCTACAATTTGTGCTATTTAATATTTGTGTTGCGCAGCTTAAATACACGTTAATAATACAGTAATGATATTTTCTCAATAAAAACGTGATAAATTTAAAAAACATCACCGATATTTTTGACCATGGGTTTAAAAATCAGCGTATCCGCCGAATTATTGGCCGATATGATTCTCTCTCCTCTTTTTATTTTTTTTAAAATATTGGTATTATTTTATTATTTTATTTTTTCTGAATTAAAAAATATAAAAAACTGAAAAAGAAACTGTTTTTTTTTTAAATTGAAAATGTAAATATCGGACGATATTTTGACCTGGGCCCATCACCATTTTGATTTTTTTTTTTAAAATACCAATATTAATCATATCGGCCGATATCGGAGCGATATGATTCTACGATATATCGGCCATTTCGGCCGATATGATTCTTGTACTACCGATACAATACGTATCGACTGTTTTTATTCAACTTTTAAAACCCGTATGATATCGGCCGATACGTTTCATATTGGCCGATATCTCGACCCCTGTTTTTGACATTGCTTGAAACTAGTGGAAGATATCATTCACCTATTTATTAAGGGATAAAAGCTTTAACTAGTAAAAGTTAACCGTAGGTAAATCAAATATATATAGTGGTTATGTATTATTCATGTTATATCTTAATAAATCAACTTTTTTCCATTATTACAATTCACTTTTTTTTTTAAGACTAAGGTGTATAGGCATATCACCTGATTAATCCTAAAACAATTCATTTGCTTTAACATTATAGAGTAGGTGATTGAACCACAAAGTAATTCCTAAAACAATTATCAACTATCAATTGAAAATAATAATCTTCTTTAAAAGGGACAGATTTGAAACTTCTCTAACTGAATTGCTGAAATGTCAATAAGTTCAAAAAATTCCAAAGAAAGAAATCAACCAAATAAATAAAGTGCTGTTATTATTATCATTATCAATACTATAATTAGGTTGAAAGAAAGAACATGTTAAGATGTTGGTAGATTTTGGTCATTAGGTCTTGTCAACGAATTAATTAAAATTTCCTCTCCCAACTTTCATGATTTACTGATAAAAATATTATCATTTATTAAAGCAATCTATCAATGTGGAACCCAACCTCCAACGACAAGGACATGGTCCATCTCAGTTAGGGAAAAAGAATCAAAGTAAAATCAAAGGCAAGAAAGGGATGTTGGTAGATTTAATTCAATTTTCACTTAGCTTTGTCTGTTTCTATTTCTTTCTTTTTTTTCTTGTGTATATATATATATTGTGATTGACTACTCATCCCGTTCAAGTGGATGGACACAAGTGCATGGGGTGTGGGGGTGTTGGAAAGAATTTAAAGGCATGGGATATTTCCAAACACAATATTCTAAGATTGTCTTGTCCATTGGGCCCCTTCCAAATTATAATTAATCTTCATATGTGAAGGATATCATTGTTTTCTTTCAAAGAAAATCTGGATATCATTGTTTCCTTTCAAAGAAAATCTGTAAACCATGCCTATCTCTCCCATGTTGGCTTCTAGATATATCCTTAGTCTTTTCTTTCAACAGATAAATACTAGTTAGCTCGCACTATGTGTATCAAGTTAAGGCAATTAGGCCAATTTGTTGTCTATCAAGTGGAAGCCTTTTAAGAAGAGATAATGCAAAAGAAAAAAAAAGTGAAAAAGCTTACCATTTCAATCCAATGGATAAAGACACACGGAGTATGGTGTTAATTTAGTCAAATTCCCCGTATGAGTATAGTTCAACTCGTTAACCTCCTGTATCAAAAAGCGGAAGGTGTTAGGTTTGAGTTCTCATGACCTAACCTGCTGTAACTTAAAGGCAGTGGATATCATTCATAGAAGTTTTACGTTGGGTTTCCCACATGTAAATTAAAAAAAAAAAGGATTAGTCAAATTCATTAATTAATTTTGTAATTGTTAGTAATTTAATACATGAACTTAATTAGTGTTAATTAATTAATGTGTCAAGTTTACAAAAAAATTGTGTTGCTTGATATGGTCCAATGGATAGAATAGTTTAAATTTACATGACAGTGATATAAAAGAAGTTGTTCAAATCTTTTAAACTGGTCAAATTAAATTATAAAATCTTTTTTTAATGTGCAAATTTTCTCAAATTTTTGTTAATAATATGATGACGGTTGATCACACCTTCTGAGTCACTAAATTTAATTATAAAATATCTTTTTCTATTATCAATATTTTTACACATAAATTTTAACTATTTTCCATCAATTTTAATTTTTTTTCCTATTTTTACTTACTATGAATATGTGCATATGCCATTGTAATGGTGTACAGTGAACACGGTAGACCACAGAATCCCTTTCAAATTTATCATTAATAAATAATAAAGAATATTTCTATTTTAAAACTTAAATAAATTTTAATTTCGGAAAATAATGAAGGCACCTTTATTGAAGGTGACGTGATGCATTTTTATTGCCATCTCTAATCATGATGTGACTCTTTTTCAGAATTTTAGAAAATAAAGTAATTTGTCTCTTTCATCACCTCTTGTCTTCTTTTTCTATGATCTCCTGAACCCTCGTACGCAAGCTAATTCTAGTCTTAATAAATGGTTAAATGTATTAATTAACAATTAACAGCAGCTCCACATTTTTAGAAGGAGTCAACATATTGGGTATTGATTTCCTCTTAGCATAAACGTGACAGTGAGATTCAAACATAATATATAATTATGGTTATTATTATGGTTAAGGAAAACTACACCTCCCATCAATTTTTTATATCAAAATTACATCATGACAACACACAAAAAATAAAAAAAAGTTTAATTGAGAGAGTATGAAAAAAGGATTTTTTATATTTTTAACTTTTACTGTATCACCTTTTTTATAAAAAATAAATAAAATAGAAGTCGATGGGTATGTTTAAAACCATATACCATCAATATGTGAATAATTCCTGTATGAATGGTGCATACAGGGTTTTCGAGTGTATACACCGATGCTTCGGTTTGCACAATATACATATCATATTTTATATATAATATATGTTAGATTGAAATTATCATAAAATAAAATAAAAATATTAGCTGGTAATTTGAATGTTTACTCATAATAGCATTCGATGTCATGGACCCATTCATGCTAGGTGACGATCCCTTTTTTCATAGGTGCAGAATGGAATATACAAACATAGATGATATACAGTAGAGTGACAGATCATAAGGGCATGGTCACCTTGTTATGTTGATAGTTGGGTGCATATAATAAGTGGAATCCTTTAAAGCCTTGCCTTGATATTTATCATTTAAGATGATTTAGGATGTTTTTCAATTGTATCAACATCAAATCGTTGGAAGCATGAGGTGTCGAGTTTGAACTCTTATAATCTCACTTGGTGTACTCTAAAGACAGTGGATATCACTCGTGAGAGTTTTACGTTGGGTTTCTTACGATTTCCCACACATAAATTTAAGAAAAAAGAAGAAGAAGAAAACATCAAATTATTTCCAACAAATGTAAACCTCAACGTAAAATATGTCTTCAAAATCATTTCTTGATAGATCTAATACACTTGATCTTTTGATAGACATCATACTTAAATAAAGATGTTTTCAACAAAGATAATTTCATTGTCCCTCGAAAATCCCAATTAGGTGTATATGTATGAAATGAGGCCTTCAATGTCAAGGGTCATCAAAAGGGTCACATGTATTGGATTTGAATTTACAGCGAGGGTTTTAACCTTTAGTTTGAATTTGAATCTCCAACATTTTTTCTTAACATGCATAAATGCTTAGAATGGTTAAAGAGAGAGTCAAATTTACACAGTATTTTCTAAGGCCTGGTCATCATAGTTAAGAGCCAAGAAACTCCCTATTGTGTAGATTATGTCTTATAATTAATCACCATAATTCTTTCGTGAACATCAATGATTTTCCCGCTTGCATTGATCATTAATCATCTATCTCACAGTTATTTCAATGATACCTATTATGTTTCCACCAGGTACTTTCATGCATAAACAGCATCAAACACAACCTTCTGCCATCATCTTGTGTCGAATATTTCCTCTTTTTGGTGTTTGACACAAGAACGTGATTGATGAATATCATGATTAAACATACTTTGTGAGACAAAAGGGGTGGCCCAACACTTGATTGACCACATCAATGATCCAAATGAATAAAGGTTTCCACACCCGTCGAGGCCCTAATGTCTCTGGACGGAACAAGAAGTGACATGTATAGAGCTACACATAATTGATAATGGTATAGTTGTGAAGCCCAACAAAGGTGAAAATTCTCCATTCCTACTTTGTGTTTTTACCTCCCAAGTAAACCTATCAAAGGGGAGTCTCTTTTTCTTATTTATATACGTGGTTAAGATTGGAATAAATTACTACGAGGCATGAGGGATGATGGTCTCTAAGAAACAGCCATGCTGTCAAAACTCTGGTCATTGATGTCAATTGATGCATCTGTGTTTTGATTAAGAGTGGATATGATCTTAATTGGTCAAGATAAAAATCGGGTTGATAAATTTTCTAAAAGATGTTTTCTTGTATCTTTTTAAGAAATTAATAATAAAAGTAAGTATAAAAGGTGTCTATGATCTAATGATATTCAAGTCCAAAAAACATGAAGATATAATCCTTTAGACCTGTTAGTATAAGTCTCAAATCACCAATGGACCTTTGAAATGTGAGGTTTATATGTACATGGGCACCCTCTCCTTGATTGCTGGTTTTAAGGGTGAATTCTACTCATGGATTTTACGTGGTATCAGAGCGGGGGTACCATAGGGATGGATTGGGTTCATGTCTCCAGCCCTACGTGGAGGGAGAGAGCTAAATGTCTCCGACCTTGAGCTAAGGGAGAGTTTTAGCATAAGTCCCATATCGCCAATGGACCTTTGAAATGTTAGGTTTATGATGCAAAGTGGGCAGGATAGGACACCCTACTCACCCTACCCAGTCTGCATCAATTTATAAGCACATGGGTATTCTTTCTTTAATAGTCGGTTTTTAAAGGTGAGTTCTACTCATGTGTTTACAAGACGAAGTGTCATGAGTCAGGGAACTAGGGATACATGACAAGCTTGTTATAGAGTGCCTACCATAATGTTTTGATGAAGTTGAAATTTTGAGCTGATTTAGAATCAACTGGGCTATAAGACTGTCAAAAGTGAGTCTCACCGTATCAACTTAATCTTTTGTCTTTGTTATTCAGTTGCATAACTGGATAAATATTTATGATCTATATAGCATATACTGTGTAAGATTGAATTTGATTCTAAAATGAAGAGAAGTTGTGGAATGATTTAGATTGATGGACACATGAATCCACAGAAAGACTGTACGCAGGGACAAAACTCCCACATTACAGCTATTATTATTATTATTATTATTTTGTAGAGATTCATTCATCGAGTATAACAGCAGAACGACAAGCTGATTCAACAAAACTGTGAATGTTGAGTTGGGCAAGAAGTAGGTACATTGTGTGTTCCCTTTCATACAGTGACATCTCATTGCATTTGAAGAAGAAGTTGATCACATGAATATGTATGGTCCGATGTCCACTATGGCTCTGTTGTCCCCTATTTGATAAGATTAGATTCAGTCTTTACCTCCTAACATAGTGTCTTGCAGTGAATCAGAGATGCATCGCTTTTCATGTCCCTCATATCATCTTGTGCTATTTGGAGCCTTGTGCCATGTGTCCATCCTGATTTATACTCCCAACCAACATCTAGTCCAGTCTTCTTCTGCTACAGATTATGATTAGAATTAGTCCAATGCATTTGTCTGATCAAGTGCTGTAGCTAAACATTACATCGAGATATTGCGATGGTTGTCCACAGTTGACAGCAACTTGAAAGCAGCTCTACTCTTCTGCTTATCTGCTCTTCCCTTTCTTGTATAAATTGATATACAGAACAACTCTGAAGTCCCTCTCATGTTTGTGTCTAGAAATGTAGCCAAATGGTGATGATAATAAATAAAGATCGTAAGGTGTTTGTCATTATAAAAAACATAATTATTCAAATCGCTGTCTATAAGTATTTCAATATCAGTTAGGGAGAGATGTATCTCCCTTCACAATAGACCACTCGCCCTAGCAAGCAAGATTAAGATGAGACAATCAAAATTAGAATGGGATGATCTTAGAAAAATATTTAATAGAGGGTGTTGGGACTGGGCTTCCAGCACCCTAGTCCCATATAAGTCCTTAGATCTCCCCCCTTATCGATGTGGAATTCTTGTTCGCACTCCAAGAGAGAGAGCAAATGAACCTATTGCGTGATGGAAAAAAACCCATAGAGTAGTAAACAATTTTTTTCATTTTTAACACTCGAAACCAACAATGAAAAAGAAAAAAAGAAAAAAAGAAAAGAAAAAGGTGGACACTGTCCAATGTCATCGGGTTGCTTCCTGGAGTCTTTCCCTAGTGTAACTCTGTATCATTTGTTATCAAGCTGTAAGTTGCAATCCACGTTCTTACAGCTGAAAATGAAGTAGATGAAATAATTTATTTCAGGAATTGTACGGCAAAGTATACATAGCATGTAATGCACATCTTTTTTCTAAATACATTGGGAGCCAAAGAGACTGAATCACACGTCAAAAGACGTTGAGGGAAAAAGAGCATAGAGAAAAGTTGTATCACGAGTTGTTTCGATGATTTTCAAGGTAGGTCCCCAGTCATTTCCACCTCATATAAAAATACAATGTTATTGAGTAATTTGGAAGTCACAATGGAGGAGAGAAGTGTTTTGGAACATGGGTTGATTAGAAAAGTTGGGGATCTCACATTTTAGATTTAATCAGTTTGACTTTTGTATCTTAGATGGGCAATCGACTTTTTGGATTTGTAGCTAAGGCATCACATGGATTGTTTGAGTGGCCGATGGGGCTTTTTGATAAAGCAAGAAGAAAAAGTTTATACACAGATGACCTTGAGTATAGAAATGCAATGGCCATGGACCCAAATGCTGAAATGGAAGTATCCCCCACCATAAATTAATGATTAGGGTTTGAAGGGTCTGCCTCTTCTAAAAAACATTTAATGATGTGAAGTCTTACAGAAAAGATGCCTCTAACTTTAGATCCTTCCACCCCCTCCCAGCACCCTGGTGTCTGTCATTTCAGGTAAAGCTTTTCTTGGGTGAGAACCTCACCCCTTTCCTATCTTATTCTCTTTTTTTTTTGTGTGAGTTGCTACCACTCCAGACGCTTTTTCGTCATCTTTTTGTTTCATTTTTTTGTCTTTCATGTGAGATGAGATGATCCACTAGTATTGCTGAGGGGGATGAGGGCACATGGACTGGTGGCTCATCTAGAAAACAAAAAAGGACATGTCAACCAAAAAGAAAATGAAAGATTGCAGAAAAGAGTGGTAAAGGAGAAAGGAAGAGGAACCCCTTTATCCACTTAGGTGAATGCTTTTGACCCATTTTCCATTTAAAATTAGTATGTATTCTTTCTTTTTTGTTACATATCCAAGTGATGGGAGAATAAAAGTATCATTGAAGTGACAGTGGATGGCATCAAAAGAGCAACCTCAAGCCTATCCAGTGCAGCTGCAAACATGGGTGTCTGCTTTCCAAGTTACCCAAACACCCTTCATCTCCCTTATCTATTATTTTTTTTTTTTTTCCTCAACTTTTTTGCCTGGAAAGGAAGAGCTGTTTTTTTGCTTTCCTTGCGGTGGCATGCACATCTAAGATTAACTGAAAAATCAAACTTTTTAAATTTATGTGAGGAAAATCCAGCTTAAAAATCTTCACGGATGATATCCACTGCCTTTAGGGTACACCAAGTGAGAGCATGGGAGTTCAAATTTGACATCTCCCACTTCCTAAAATGGAAGATTTACTAGTTGAACTACACATATGAGCTAGAAACTAGTGTAATGTTCAAATGATCTCTTTTCTAATTTGATTTTCTAATGAGTTGGAGAAGTTAAGAATCCATGGCAAAATCAAGGTCACAAATTTGCTACATCTATATGTTTGTATTGGGCCAATTGAATGATGTATAGTGACTTGGATCAGAGTACCAAACTGAGGAATGCAGGCAACATTAGCTGGTGTAACTCAGTAGTATGATGAAAACAAAAGCTGTTGAGAAGTTGATTACGTCTCTTAATTACATAGACTGTCTATTAATTTTTAATCATGTCATAAATTTTTGGATGAGATTACAGAAATGATATCCTCACATGCACAAAATTTCAGCTTCTAACTTACAATTCTAGACCTTATAGAATTGATCATTATATTATTGACTTTTCGTAGTCCAATATTAAAATTCATGATGAACGGAGAAGACATTCTCTCATATATATAATTTTTTACATATTTCGTTCATTCATTACTCTCTATAGAGAGCAATGATTTCTAGTAATTAGTTGTTAATTTTTGTGGTTTTCTAATTCTAATTGTGCAAGATTATTGTGTTTTTTAGTGGATGGGTATCAAGATGTACTGATTGAAGCTATTCAACATTCTTGTTAATGAGATGTGGTGGATTTTTTCAATGTCTTTCATATTCTTTTTTTCCCATAAATTTATTAACAGCAGTAATGTATCACTTAAAACACTTCTTTATCCTCTTAACATTAAATGATTGTAAACACCCACACCTACTCAGCTAGAGCTAGGCATGCTGGAAAAGGTCCCACATCGCCCAGACAGTCGGGGGATAGGAGGGTCTTAAGAGAAAGGGGCAGCCACACCTCAATAAGAGGCCTTTTGGGCCTGGCCTAGTGGGCCAGCCCAAAGCAAAACCTTGAGGGTCCATAGGCCCAAAGAAGACAATATCTTGTTAAGTTGGATCAAGTCGTGATAGATATTTTATTAGTATTAACTATATAAAAAATGTAAGATAATTTAATCTTATAAAAAATAAAGAGTGTCAAAATCACAACTTAATTTATTATTTTATATAAAATACTTTTTTATCCAGTTTACGGTTGGCTTGATCGTAAAGAATCCACCTGAGATGCGGAAGATTTTGAGTTCAAGTAACTCCTCATAATGTTATCCCGTGTGGATAGATAGTGAGGTTTGCACATATACTTTAGCCCCAGACACATGACAAGTCATCAATTAATCTGAACAAATAAATCTTTATACATGGTTTTGAACTAAAAACGAACAGAGATTTTTTAAGGGTACCTTTGTGTCTACTTTTAATGTTTTATAAAAAAGGAAATTTGTAATGATTAAAGAAGTGAAGTGTGAACAACCAAAGGTAAAAAACTACAAGTGGCCGTTAAATTTGCAAATGATTGAGAAAACTATTTATGAAAAATGGATCTCTACCTTTTCATTATGAAAATGAATTGAAGCATATTGTAGAATATTTAGTCGGCATTGGGTGATCTAAGCTTTGACTCTTCAAACCTTATCATCATATAAGACTATTTTCCCTTTCAGAAAAATCCAGTAAGAATTAACAAACAATCTTTTAACTTGACCCACTCAAATGAAAGGTGAAAATCAATATGTGGCTATCAAATTTGCAAGTGGTCTTTGAAACTGGCACCCATCTCAAATGAAATGAATCCAAGCTTGTTGTAGAATATTTAATGAATACTAGACTATCTTAAGTCTTAACCCTCTTAACACAATACTCTGTATATTACATAAATTTCCTTTCTTAGAAAAATTGACAAGAGCTCTAAGAAAAGATTTAAAATAATTGTGAATGGGTTTTTAATAAGAAATGAAATGGTTGATTTCCTTTATATTTTTTATGGAAATTAGTGTACACAGTCAATGAAAGAGTGTGGACACATAGAAGTGGGGTACGTGAATAGTTGATAACAATAGTTCAGAGTAGGTCATGGCTACAAGAGCTACCGGCCAAAACGCTCTCTGTGTGGAAAGAACATTGATCAGTATATCGATGATAAGCATTAAATGTAATATTTTCAAATTTATTTTAATACTTTTAAAAGAAAATTTTGATGACCAACGTGTCCCAGCTTCTTAGAACATCCAACTAATTCTTAAGACATATGCGAGTCTTTCTATCTACAAACACCGAGTACCTCTATAAAAAATGACCATTTTTCTAATACCTTTGAGTTTGCCAACACTTATTAAAATAAAAAAATGAAAGGACCAAAATGTCAAAATATTTCACTTCAGAGACATTATTTAAAATCGGCCTCTAAAACAGAATTGACATTGCAATTAAACCACACAAACTTAATTTATACAAAACTTGCCCTAAATCAAGAAAGGCCAAGAAAGATAAAATTGCTGCACGAAGATGTTATATGTATGTAGAGATTATATTCAGTTATTCTCTTGTCTAAACAAGCTTAAACAAATATGAAATTGAATACATTTCCTATGTTCCAAAACATTTCCTTCACTATCGGCAACATAGAAGATGGTGGATTCTTAAGCCGGCTCATGTACTTTCAAAATCATCTTATTAAGTAATCAAGGGTAGCCCATGTATTGAGATTTGAGACCTTAAGATAAAGGCTCAAATGATCTTATTACAGTAACATTATTTGACTTCTATGATCTGAAGTAATCAGCAAATCTCAGCTGCTCTATGAATTGAAGAATCTTCAGTGGACCACATAGTAAAGGGTGCATTTTACTTGATATGCATATGGGAATTTTGGATGATACAACAGCTGCTTAAATAAATTAAATGTGCAGATTAAGGCTATCCATAGAGAAGACCCACCCTAAAAATCCAAAATGATTGTAATTAGGAACGCTAGTTGTTCCATTTATGCTTAAAGTGAAGTACATTAGAAACCAAAATTCACCTTTTATCCATGTCTTCCACCTAAAAAGAGACAGGGCAGTTGCATATTAAAATTTAAAGGGGTTCCATGTCATGTAGTAATTATTATTGTTATTTGTATTGATATAAACTTGGAAGAGAAAAGAAGGAATACTGAGAAATGGTCATGTTGATCAGACAGAGGTGGGTGGGTGGGTGAGTGAGTGAGTGGGGTTTAAGGTGTCGGGCGTGGGTTCTATGGATCCTTCTTCTTCTGATCAATGGAAAGGACAACTTTGGGAAAAAGACTGCCACCAACATGGCCTCAGACCTTGTCACCTTCACCTCTCTCAACTCACAACTCACAACAGAAGAGACCACAACCCTACTTAGGTACGTTTTCACACACAGAGAAAGAGAGAGGGAGACCTTTTAATAAGTGAAGGGGAATATGTGCTTTCCGAATATCAAAGCTTTCAGCATGTGAAAATGGGACTTCGGCTTTTGTTTTGGTCGGGCTGTGACAGCCCTCTATCCTTTGTGATCTTCTGTGGGGGCACTCTCTCTCTCTCTCTCTCTTTGTTTCACAAAATGACAATTGAATCAAGTGAGAACCAACTAAAGATCATTGAAAACAAGCTAGGGCTCAATTAAGTCTCAACACGACACATAATATTGAAATTTTCTCCTTCACAATAGATGTGGGATTCGTTCGTCTACCCAACAATCTCCTTTTTGAACGAGACTCTCCAGTAAATAAAATATTGTAGTCATTCCGTATGAATAGGAGATTTTTTGAGTCTACATATAATAGCTTGGGATCTAGTTCTGATACCACTGTTAAGACTGCGTATCCAACCTAAAAGACTAGTCTATTAGATGGAGTGACCCAAGTCCAATATAAATTCTTAAATCTCCTCCTTCACAATCGATGTATAACTCGTTCATCTATCCAACACTTGTCAATTCTTGAATGACTAAGATAAATCTCTCTTTCTCTCTCACAATTCAGCACGAACCAAATCTAAGCCAATTCAACTTAGTTAAATGAGAATCAGTGTAAAATTATTAAAAATGGGTAAGATTCAATCAAGTCCTGAGTTAATTTGTGATTTCAAGTATGGTAGAAAATCTGAGCCAACTCAGTCTAAAATTACTAAAATATCATTAAATATCTTTAGATCAAGTTGTAAGTTATGTACAGAGCTCTCAAATTTTATTAAAAATCAATATCTCTTTATTTGATTTGATGGGCCCAAAATTGATTTTTGAAAACTGAATGGTGAGGACATATAATGGGTGGCCAATCTGATACTTTTTCACTTTTTGAAAAGGGCCGTTGATTTGTCTCACCATGTTTATATAATGATTAGATCATGAGACTAAATTGAACCTAGAGAGACATAGCATATGAAAGGTGTCCACTTAATATTGTATCTTTTCTAGTATAATTACTAAAAAACTTACCAAGGATGGGTTCCTATCAGCTTCAATATAACTCAGTAGGCATGGACAATTCTTACTTGGTCTCACAAAGTTGTCATCCAAAATTTGATAATCATACCATTATAATTTATTTGATTTGGTTGTATATTAAGTACTAAAGAAAGATCAAATGCAGAGGGGATTGTTTATCCCATGTAACTAATGGTCCATAACTCATTATGTTTGGCATTTACAGACAATTTTTTCTCAGGGAGAGAGAGAGGAGAAGAATTTACAGACAACTTTTATTTACCCATTTTGTTGGCTATTCGATAATTGATTACAATTATCCAATCAAAGTTCTTAAGCTGCTTCTTGATGGGAAAAAAGATTTTTTTTGGCCCAGTTTTATGCCCGATTGACTGGGTTCGTGCTATTTGTAGGTGTTTGAGTTTGGGCCCAAGACCCATTTTGGCCCAAATACCATCAGAAGAACACCACTACTTTCAAAGGTCATTTGGCGTACACTCATATTTACATCTCACCCATATTCTCTCATTTGTCATCTTTCATTTTTTTTCTCTGTGACCTCTTGGATCACTCAACTAATCATCGGAGCATATGTAAACCTACCAACACATAATTTTACAGGAGTGACCCTTTGAGGTGGAGTGAAAATCGAACTCAGAACTCCAACCGATTTGAATTATGTCATCTTTCATCCCATACTTTTGGATTGATGTCCTTCTATCTATGTTTGACTAAGAAGAGATTATGATATCTCAATCTTCCATTATCTTCTCTTCTCTTTTCTATAGTTCATTCAGCTCGTTCGCAAAATAACTATATCTTCAACTTATCATTAGAATGTTGAAGAAATTTATCAATCTGCCGTTACAAATTTACAATAAGTGCTAATCCAATAAGCTTGGACTAGGACCGAGTCATGTCAAGTTTGGATTACATCCTAAAATTAATCAAGTCAGATGATCAACCACAAGTTGAATCACATTCCTGAGAGATGGAAAAATTGTAGAAATTATTCTATGCGATTAATTGAAGGGTGTCTTAGTATATTTAGAATGATTAAATTAAAAAAAATAGACCACGTGCAGAGGACATTCAATTATAATATTTTATAATTGATGATGAACTTGACCCTACTCGTTGATGCCTCTTATCGTCACAATAACATTCATTCATTTAAATGGGTCCTTTCCAACCATATTAGTCATTTATCCTGTCCATGGACCTTTATTCAATTATTAGGGATTTTCTTAATAATGAGTTTCATTGATAGTGATTGAAAGCAATGGAAAACAGAGGTTTGATGATATTACACAGGTGCAAAAATCAAGCTACCAAACTAACATCCACAGGTGCCTAAAAATCATGTAAGCCGACACAAACCCATTATTCAACTTTTAATTTTCTTTATATATTTTTATGATTATATAGTTATCACTGGACCATACTGACCCATCAATCTCTACCCCTGGTCCATATAGTTTGGCCCGCAGCTTAGCATTCAGTTTTCCGGGCCATAGTTATCAAATCCATGGACTCAAGCTTAGGTTTTGCAGTAATTTCAATGAGATCTGTTGTGCACACGGATGCTTCCCAGAGTTTGATTCCTAAATAGGCCAGGCCTATGAACCAAATATGTTTGTATAGTGAACCTAAGACAAACAGGCCGAGGTAGACCTCACCTCATTCAATTTTATTACTCATGAAGAATTTTATGCTTGCAAACAGGCCAAGGTAGATCTCGCCTTTGCTGAAAAGCGGGTTCTTTTTGAAGTGTTTTTTTTTTTTTTTGCAAAGTTAAAATATGTTTTGATAGTGATTTAGACACTCATATTTTTGTTAAAATGATACACCACCAACGTTATCTTTTAGCATAATTGTTACATGTCAGAGTCCATCATGTGCTAAAAAAGATCGGAGGTTCCACGAAGAAAACACTAATGTTTGAATCACCACCAATGTTTTTTTTTAAAGTAATATTTTAGGATGTTTGTACAGGTTAGTAGGGCCAGAATATGGACTGAATATGCTGGGCTTTTTTTTCCAAGGCTCAGAACCTTGTGTAATGTTAAACATCCAAGCCTTCAGCTGCCCAAGCCATCTCTCCAAGAATAACCCATGTTGTTGAAAATTGAAATGCAGCAATTTCTCTCATGTACGGTTTCCTTTGCCCCATAGTATCACCCAGGGGTAGAAATCTCGGTATCGGCCGATAATTTTTTCTCTCCTATTTTTTTTTTTACAAAAACTACCAATATCGGCCGACATATATCACCGAAATTATTACCCCTGCTATCACCGTTTGGATGTCTGAATCATGGATCCACTTTGAAGCCTTACTAGCAAAGACCACACTGAGCCCAACTGATTGCAAGCTGTAATTGGGCCAGAGGAGACTTTCTTTCTAATTTTGGGCCGGATTTTTCCTTTTTTTACCAATAGTGATGAATTTTAGATCCATTTGCTAGAAGGCTGAGGCAGGGCCCATATCATCCTAAAGGGCCAACAGGCTAGTTAAGTCTGATCCAACTTGTTTGAAGGCATTGGATAAGTTACATGGCTAACAGGCAAATTGCAGCCTAAGATTAGGAACATGGTGTTGAAGAATCCACGTATAACAAGGTTACTTAACTCTAATTCAAGTAGCCAAGGAGTGGAAGCGCAGCCCTTACTATAATTTATGTTATGTCGTCTAAATACATTCATTGGTCCCTTGCTAAAATATTCCTAATCATGTTTTTAATGAAAGAATGCGTAACCATGAAATGACTAAGAGATGCCCTTCACTTATTTCTGCAGTCATTGGATTTTCCTAGGTCATACTGGTTTTTTGTTGGTTTGTTTGTTCGCTGCTCTGCTCAAGGTCCCATGGTGAACTTGAATCTCCAACTATTGTTCTTGAATTCCTGATGAAGAATATAATGAATCAAGTCCCGAAAAAAGGAATCTCTTGCCTTGAAATTTTAATGCTAGTTTTTTTTTTTAATCAATAACAAAGAAGGTATTCTTAATAAGAAAGAGAATACAAAATCATTAAAACAGGTGGTATACCTAAAAAGCAAACACAAGCCTCCCTCCTTTCTATCCCAACTTTAAAAAAAAAAAAAAAACCACCACCTTGTTGGGCCTAGAAATTTGGCTGGTTAGCATCGTATTTTTTTTGGTTAAACGGAGATGAAGGCAGAAATATTTCATTAATTAAGAAAGTGGTACAAGTGGGAGGAGGACAATGTACAAGAGATATGTACTTCCCAAAGCCCTCAGAACTCAAATAGAACCTAAGGGACATGGTCTTGGGGAGAAACTCAACCCTCAAACCCTTACTCCCTATGGAGACCAAAAATAGATACTTCCACGGCCGGTTGAGCTTTTTTTAATCTAACCTTGACTAAGAAGTCAAGAACATTGTTCACCGGACGAATAGTATGCACGAAATAGATGAGTCCAATTCCTACACAACCTAAACAACACTGGTCGTCAGGTGAATTTACTTGCTCTTGGTCCCTACTGTTTGTTTTGCGTCATTTATAAAATTTGATTTGTCCTTTTATTCAAATGGTTGACTCAAATTACAACAAGTCAGAGTAAATTTTCCAGATTTTTTGCCGAACGGTCTTTTTGAGTTTCCAAAGCCTGTTTAAAAGTTCTCCCACAATGTAAAGTTTAGCTGAAATCATTGTATCTAGTATTTTAAAGAGATGAAAATGATCGTCTTTTCAAATGAAGTACAAGTCCGGAAAGGAGCAAGCAAATAAGCATAACATAGCTTATCAAGAAAACAAATTACAATTTTATACTGGGGAAAGTTACATTGATTGTACTAATCATCTTCTAATCTTGAGATTAGATCAAGCCTTCATAGGCTGGAAGACGACAATTGAGTGGTTTGCGATGTGCAAGCTAAATTGTCCTCCCTTCTCGCTCACGTCAACCTTCTCCATCCCCTTCGGTGGGCACAACTCAAAATTTGTGACCAATTTTCCGAGCACAAGGCTCAGTATTGGCAACGCAAGTATGATACCTGGGCAACTTCGTCGACCCACCCCAAATGGGAGGTACCGGAAGTCAACATTGCCCCCAACAATGGCATCGGCGTTGGATTCCTCCTCTAAAAACCTCTCGGGCCGGAATTCCTCTGGTTTCTTCCACAATGCCGGGTTGTTTGCAAGCCACCATGCATTGACCACCACCTTGGACTCCTCAGGGATGGTGTAACCATCCAACTTAGCCTCTTCAAGGTTCATGTGGGGCACTAGCAATGGTATTGGTGTGTGTAGCCTGAGTGTTTCCTTGACAACAGCTAGTAAGTACGGCAGTCTATGTAGTTCTGATTCTGTCAATGGACTCCCCTCAAGGATGGTCGAGATTTCGTACCGCAGCTTGTTCTGGACGCGAGGATTGTTCACCAATTCTGCAATTCCCCACTCCATTGACCACAATGTTGTCTCTATGGCTGCAAACAACGAAGTGTCTATTAAAGTATTTTTACCAATCTAAGTATATCACAAGAAACAGAGGAATTTAAACTCACCTGCAACATTGATGTTCTCTACTATGTATAACACATTCTTTTCATTTATTTCTCCATTTCTCTCTGCTTCCAGTATATGATCAATAGCACATCTCACGTCATGTCTCTGTCCATTCTTAGCCACAGCTTCCCTGCAAAAATGTTTTCAGCAAAAAACGAAGTTATGTTTCAATGAAAGAAAGACAATAAACATGGTTAATGTAGGTATAATGGATCAGATTAGGGTTATCAATGGCTGGAAGTTGATTTAGGAAATTCACATTTTCGAATAAGTTCGACTGCCCATCATGCCAAACGTGCCGGTAACCCAGGCCCAATCAATTGATGGTAATTGAAACTACATAGGCCGAGAAATGACCTGGGCCGGACATGGGCCATGACAACCCGACAAGTACAAGGGACCCAGCAGGCTTGTTCTGGGCTTCTAGTACATTTTTGAATTCGAGTTTGAACATGTGCCGACCCCCAAAACTTAAAGATAAAACCCGTATACACCCCCCAAATTGGCCTGCGCTGGCTGATATGGACAGGCCCATTGCAAGCCATGTATGTCATTCAATCATAGCATAAACTTTCATGTTAGTTTTCATGGACTTTCGTCGACTGCATCAGAGATTAATGATTCTTTCTAAACAAAGACAAGGAGCTTCCAATACGTTCTCAAATCAAGTGACAGACTGTTGGGGTTGTAAACTAGTTCCACATTAAAAATGTAGAGGGAGATCTAAAGATTTTTAAAAAATTTAGATCATTCCACTTAATAGGCTAGTCTTTAGGGCTTAATACCAGTCTTAATAAGTGGCATTAGAGTTAGGTTTTAAGTTACCTCACGTGGACTCAGGAGATCCCTCAAACGAATGAGATGGTTAGCCTCGTTCGAAATTGGATTATTGAAGCTACGACCGAGTCCCACGTTGAAAACGTAAAGAGAGATTTAGGAATTTACAAAACACTTGAATTACTCTATCTATGATCTTTATTGTTGGATACCTAGTTCTAATAGAGACTGCTTTCAACATTTCCTTTAAAGGAAAGGGAGCAGGCTCACTGGTGGAGATTTTACGGGTGGTATCCTACCATTTTTCACGCATAAATACAAAAGAAAAAAAAAAAGGAAGCGGAGAATGATGCCTATTACCTTCTTTTTTCCACGAAATAATTATTGAAAAAGGCCAATCTCCTGTTCTGAAGCTCTCTGCATCTTTCCAAGTAGCCCCTCAGAAATGGCCTCAGAATAGGGATAAAATCCCCGTAATTGTACTCGAAGCTCTGAGCGAGTCGGCTTCGCTCCGAGTTGAACCGAGTTGCTTGTTGAAACAATGGGTCCTCCATCGACTCAAACTTGGCATCGAACATCATCCTGTACATGATATTATAGAGCATCAACTGCAAGCGTCTTCTTATCACCAGTCCTTCAACACTGGCTTTCTCATCTTTGTACAGGTCCTCAACAACAAGGTCCATCTCTTGCTCCCACATCTCTCTATAGTGTTGCACCACTTTGTTAGTGAAAAAAGGCAATGTCATGATTCTTCTCATTTTCCGCCAATGATCACCGTAGATTGTAAACACCATGTCTTGGCCATTTCCGGTGAAAATGTCAAAGACGACATTTCGCGGGCGGGATCCAAATTTGACCCCTTGTGTGTGTAGAACTTCATTGGCAAGCTTGGGGTCTGATACAACCACCAAATTCCTTGCTCCAAGTTTAAGTAGGAAGACTCGTCCATACTTTTGAGACATGGATGCTAGGAACCTATGGTTGAGGTCATTGCCAACTTGCAGCCAATTGCCAAAGATTGGTATGGATGTGGGGCCAGGAGGGAGATTGGGTTTCTTGAATTTTGATATGAAAAGGGAGAGAATGAGGAGAAAGGAAGTGAAGAGGACTAGATTTGAATGGGTAGCAATAGAGTAGCAGAGAGAAGGGCCGAACCACTTGGTTAAAGCTAATAGGGCCAGTAAGAGAGAGGTACACGAGGCTGATTTTGTTAAAAAGTGGCCCATGTTTGCAAGAGTATAGGAGAGAAGGCAGAAAGAGAAGTAAAACTGATTATGGAATAAGGAAGAGGAGTTGGGAATTTTATACATAAAGGGGATGGTGATGTTGGTGATGAGTGGTTTGAAGGAATCCATGGGCTATCGTGAAAACCATGGTCCATGGTAGATGGAAGAGGTTTTTATAAGTCAAATGGAGAGGGTTGGTAAGGCAAAAGGTTGGTAGGTGGATGAGATTTGTCTTGCTTAAGCCTCAGCACTTTGAAATCAACCTTTTCTAGCACACGGCCACTTGCGAATGATGACAAACTAAAATATTTATTTCTTTTCTAAACTTAAATTGAATTTTAATTTATATTTATCTGAGGTATCATTATCAATGTGTTAGAAAATTAAGACTTGATAATAATTTTAAAGTAAAACTCACTCTCGAAAGTCAGCTATTGAGAGATGAGTGCTTCAAGTGTTATATGGAATCATTAATTTCATAAATTAACTAATTTGATATTTTTTGTTACTTCACATAATGGATTGTACGTCAAAGATAAAAATATTCATTCAAAAAATAAAATAGAGAGTAGAGCAAAAGAAGAGTTAAGTTATACCCATGTGATCAACTTTAAATTTATGTACAAGAGGAAGAAAAAGTAATTGTTCGGTGAAGGGTGAACAACTTTAAATTTATGTACAAGAGGAAAAAAAGTAATTGTTTTACTTTCATGTGAAGCTATGAATTTGGTTTGGTGATCTCTGATGTTAATGAATTTATTCAAATGTTACCAACCCATGTGATCCATTAATGTTGTTCAGTTTTGAGTTTTTCGACTCTTCTCTTCCTTCCTTGTTTGCATTTTGTATGGTATTTTCTAAAATTATGGAGTTGATAAGAAAAAAAAGTTCGAATGCAAGGGTAGAGATATAGGTCGATACGTATCGTATCGGCTGATATATATCAGTTTTGAAAACAATTATATCGGCCGATATCAGATATATATCACCGATATCAGCCGATATTAATATTTAAAAAAAAAAATTAAGAAAGAGAAAAATATCGGCTGATAATGAGATATTGGTCGACATATCGTATCTGACGATATTGAATTTTAAACCCGTGTCGCACAGTCATGTAAAACACATGTGTTGACTGACACGTTACATAAGTGTCAAATCTAAGCCGTACAGTTGGTGAACCCAATCATCAAGAGAGCAGATGGACCTAAACATGTATTAAGAGGGTCTAATCCTACAATGATGATAGTTATTAAAAATAGCATATATCAGTGAGTAGTACTCCAAAAGTCGATCTTTGATAAATGGGATTTTCACTAATATATCTAAGCCTATTGCATTGATGAGATATTAGTTACTACAGATTGAATTTACTGGTATTTCTAATTTTATTCTCTAAAAATATAATTTGATAATCTGATAAAATATACACTAATTTTTTACTCCCTGCTT
This sequence comes from Chimonanthus praecox, assembly GCA_022113865.1. NCBI lineage: Eukaryota > Viridiplantae > Streptophyta > Magnoliopsida > Laurales > Calycanthaceae > Chimonanthus > Chimonanthus praecox. The sequence goes on from CM039086.1 coordinate 66,066,083, forward strand.
TATGGGATTCATTCAATTACTATTGTGATCAAATTAATCCCCTCGCTTATTTTATTCCTCTCTTGAGATCTTAAGGATTCTAAGTTAGATATTCATACAACTCATCTATTTTGAGTTCAATTCAAGTTCAATTCTTCTGAGCTATTCTCTTTAGAGTTACTTACCATCGTAAGAGATTTATACATGCTTGTGGAATTAGTATCTCCTCTAATATAGAGTGAAGATATCTATATTATTAAAAAAAAAAAAACAAATCATCCCCATGGACTTGGGCTTCAAATTATTCCTTGCCCCACTTGTGTGTGAGTTGTTCAATGTTTTTAATGCAATCTCCTCCACTCGATCCATATTAAATGCTCAAATATTTATGTTTGGAAACAACATATTACTAATAAATTTGAAAATACTCAAGTGGAAAATCTGAATGTACAGTTGATTTATGGCACAAATTCTTCTGTTAATCTAAACCCTTTTAAATATATTTCCGCTGTATAATTGCATATTTAGCTTAGATCTATGTCCAAATAACATTTTTTCTAGTTTGAATGGTATTAAATATTATATAAATTTAATACTTTTTTATAATTTATATTGGGCGTATGATCTTTCATTCTAACATTTCTTAAAAAACAATTCAGCTTATTTTTTGGTCTAACATTAGTTGATAAGTAGAGATTTATTTAACTATTGATTATTATATTTTTAAAAGACTACATATTTAAATATCAATATGCTTACACGTATTTAGATCTTCTTTCAAGCAATCACTCACTGGAGTTGAGTTAATTAACTCAACTATTGGAATGAGATGATAATAAGATAATAAAAATCTCTTAGATATGGTCACAAATGTTATATTTTCTTCAGTTAGTATCTTATGGGCTATCGGGTCCTATTATACTTAAATGACGATTGTAGAGTTTTCAAAATTAAAATTTTAAGATTAAAAGTGATACATATTTATTTGATCAAATACAATAAAATTAATATAGATTTCATTATTTATTTTGATAAACTTAAATTTAATAACTAAAATTGTCTTTTAATTCTAAACTTTAATTATAAAATATTCAAAGACTAGATCTTAAATATAATAGATTCTGCTGACTTGATAAAAAAAATATGATTTTTGTTACTTTACGAAAAAAATGACATCCTTTTGAATTTGGATTACTGTTCATCAGAACCGTCTATTTTTTACTCATAAAAATTGAAAATTAATATAAGAAAATCAAATTTAAAGCTTACGTTCGCCTATCCACAGTAGGCCCCATCATTATGACCGTTTGGATTGAACCTGATGAATTCTACAGATAAAATGAAAACATGCAAGATATTGGATCGTCGTACCTCGTCGGAAGGATCAAATCAAGAACAGCGCCCACGAGGCAAAGCTTCCAGCTCTCTTGGCGGAGCATTCAATCAGCAACCTCCCTCGATCATATCGACCTTTTTTTCTCCCCATCTTTCTCCTCATTTTAATCCCCTTGTTCTCTTCTCTAAACTCATTACTTGTTTTCCTCAAACTCCCTGAGACATCTCACCTTTTTCTCTCATTCGCCAAGGTACTCTTTCTCCCCCATTTCAGCTCTAATCCCTCAATTTCTATATTACCTTTCAGTTCAAATAATTTAAAATGCTTTTTCTTTACTCGAATTGCGATGGGTTTCTCACCTTTTTCAATACATTTGCACTTTGTGTAGGATTTTAGTCGGACCCATGGACGCCATGGTTGTCTGCAAATCGGTCTCCATGCCTCCTGTAAGTCATTACTCATTACCCAGTTCTTGGATCTTGCTATTTTGGCGATTTGAATACATTGAAAGCAATTTATTTGATGCACTGTCTAGTCATTACTCTGTTTGGATGCATGGAAAGGAAACAACTTTCTTTAGAAAAATAGTTCCATTCCAATAAAGTCCTGTTTTATGGTTCCAAATGGAGCCAAGAAAATAGCAATGGCATTGCTTTTTAGTTGGTTTGATGATGAGATTGAAAAAATTGGTTGCTTTTTTTTTTTTCCTTTTGATTTGGTTGCTTCTTTATTTGGACCTTTGAATGTGTTAGCGAGACAATTGCTGAAGCATTTGTAATTCAGCTGGTGTTAAGGGCATTGATTGGCAGCGTTTTCGGTTAGGTTTAATTTAGAATGTCGAATGCTTGGTTTTCTTGAAGTATCCTGATATGGACCTTCTCTGGCTTGGTCATATTCCCTCCTCCCCACCCCATTTTTTATTTTTAACTTGTTGTTTGTTGTTAAGGTTCATTGCTTGAAGTGGATTGCTATCTCTCTGTTTGGATTTGCTTAAAGTGGATTACTATCTATCTGTTTGTATTTGGTGGAAATGCCTTTTTCCTTGGAGAAAGACTGGATTCACTGGTTTTATAATTCCCTAGCGAAAATGTTATCACTTTTTTCCAAAAGCAGGAGCTTGTATAATTAGTGTGGAAGGATCACATATGTCCATGACATCATCTGTGGGGCCATGTGGACCCCTCATAAATTGGAAGGCCGCATCTATCATTCCCTCCATTAATTAGCATTGATCTCCTATCAGATCCCATTATACTGTGGGCTGTATAATTGGATTTTTCAGATGAGAGGGTGTTCTTAAATTTAACTTCTATAGTTCAATAGATGATCCACCTAGCGATTTGGCCTACAACTAAATGGAGTTCAGTGGGAGATCATACATTAAAAATTTAAAATCACAAGGACAATGATTGAGAGTCTTCAGATTTATGAGGTGGGCCCACATGGCTCCACAGGTGGGGTTCAAACCATATCATTTCCCTTTTTAGGTCATTCAACCTTCTGAATTTCTTGCTGCATTTGTCACTTCCATTTCCTCAAATATGTACTTGCCTGCAGTTTGATTCTTTGATCTGAACAATTCAGTTAATAATTTTGATATGCTCTGTTTTCCTCTTGGTTATATACAGTATTTTTCAGTTTTAGATTCTGAAATGCATTGGTTGAATTTGATTACAAAAATATCCCATATGCTTTATTGATGATTCCTATACACATTTTCTTCAGTGACAATAACATGTTTGATGAATCTAAGGTTTTCCTAATCCGTGGTGTTTCTGGTTACAAGGGTCTGTTCGTGGGGCAAGCCAGGGGCATAAAAAGCTCACAGTGTAGCTTTATGACAGGGAATGGTGTGACTTTCCCAAGGCAGAAGGCTGCTCATGTGTGCCGATCCCAGAAGTCAAAGAGGCTTGGGGGAGCACTTGGTGCAACATGCCGGCAGGAGAAGATTCTGGTGGCAAATAGGGGGGAAATTGCAGTTCGTGTTATTAGAACTGCTCATGAGATGGGGATTCCATGTGTTGCTGTCTACTCAACAATAGACAAGGATGCACTTCATGTACGACTGGCAGATGAGGCAGTTTGCATTGGAGAAGCGCCAAGTAGTCAGTCGTAAGTTACCTGGGATCTCTCTCTCTGCCTAATTTATATGTGTCCATGAAGTGAATTTTGATATCCTTCCTTAAATAGTTTTCTGACGTTTTTGTCAAGATAATAAAACTTTTGTTTTTTTTATTATATACTGGTATGGCTTATAGATGAATTATATGCCTATACATTTCTTCTTCCGTGGGATATATGTGGATAAAACTGCTCTCACAACATATGAACTAAATTGAACAGATTTTTATCCTGTGGTTTTTGTTTCTGCACTGTTGGCCAGAAAGAACTGCAGATTTGTTCTAATTGATTTCAGTGCATTTCACTGATTATAAGTACTCTTATGCTTCTACTTTTAGCATTCAAGTTTTCTTTCGCATTTTAGGAACACATATATGTCATTATGTTCTGTCTTTTGTTAGTTTTGTATTTGCAAAATTTAAATGGCAGTACCCCATTTAAGGTCTGGAATGATGGTATATCAACCTTTCTGTTGTGACAGGTATCTCTTTGTTCCGAATGTTCTATCTGCTGCCGTCAGTCATGAATGTACCATGTTGCATCCTGGATATGGTTTTCTTGCTGAGAATGCGACTTTTGTTGATATTTGCAGAGAGCATGGAATCAACTTCATTGGACCTAATGTAAGTTCTTCAAAATAGGAGATGTTAAGAAGCAGCGTGTGTTAAAGATTAAGCCCTTATGTAGGGAACTGAACATGAACTTTTATTTGTTTTTGTACAAAATTTACTTAATTTTTAATGAAGAATGGGTACTTTCTGATGATCAAAATTAATGTTTGTACACAAATTTCTATGAGCACTTTAAATTGTTGGAATTTGCAATTATGGTTTAGACTGTTTTGGTTTCCCATGGGGTGACTAGCTGTCAAATTATTGTTTTAGTTGCAAATGTCATGAAATTGCAAAAGCAAATTATATTTTGAGCATATAAAAAAGATGCATGCAGGTATTTTTACACTCTGATACTTCTAAATGAATGTTGCATTCAGTTTGCACCTTTTTCCTTCTTGCTGAGGAACAATTGTGATTAATGCATATTTTTTGTCATAAAATTCTATGTTATGACAGGATGTTGGCTTTTTCTTGGATGGTTTCTTTGCCAGTTGTTGTAGTTTTTTGTTGTTTCTCTGCTTACTCTTTATGTATTTGCACCTCTGGTGCTTTTTATCTATTAATATATGAACCATTTCAAAAAAAAAAAAATCTATGTTATGACGGGAAGGATGAAAACCTTCCTTGAAAATGGGCAACTGAATGAAGTTCCTTGAAAATGGTTATCTTTTAATATATGAACCATTTCAAAAAAAAAAAAAAATCTATGTTACGACGGGAAGGATGAAAACCTTCCTTGAAAATGGGCAACTGAATGAAGTTCATCGATTCAAACTTCTCTGAATACTGTGTTCTCTCTCAATTTCTATTATAGCCACTATTTCAAAAACTTCTATGGATACTATATTTTTGTGAACTTTGAATAAGTATAATTTTCAGAAATGTAAATCAAGAGTGTTTGATTTGACTTTCAATAATTCCACCCTGCATAATGGCATCTTTTTTACTTTGAGATTCAATAAGAGAACAGCACATCTGATGCTGCCAGCATATGTGGACCTGAGTTTCCTTGCAGTTACCATATTGAAAAAGTCTAGGGAGAAAAGCCTCCCTTGCTAGGGTGAAAACCAATGGATGGCTCATCAACTGCTTCTTCCAATTGCAGCTTTAATAACACAGTATTCTCAAGTCTGAAATATGCTCCTCTAATATTATCTTTTCCTCTCATGTTATAAACAGACCCTAAATAGTTATTGTATTTGATGATCATAGAATGACTTACATTATGCAGTTATTCGTTATTCGCCGAGATTTTTTTGTGCATGCCTACATGATATCATATGAGAGGAAGTTGGAAGATGGATAAATGATGTGGTGGTTTGATATCTTCTTCTTCTTCCACTTCTTTCTTAACACATTCTGCACATGGTTAGATATTAAGGTTCCTTCTGCCACAATGCATGATCCAGAAAACCTCATGATAATAACTAGATAACCTTGCAAGCTGTTCATTTTTATTGAAATTGTCTCCATTGAGAGTACGAGAGTGTTGGATGTACGCTTCAAATATTTACAGTTCACATGACTTGGAATTTTATGTTCTTGGTCTTGTAGCCAGATAGCATTCGTGTCATGGGTGACAAATCTACTGCCAGAGAAACGATGAAAAAAGCTGGTGTCCCAACAGTGCCAGGAAGTGAAGGTTTGTTACAGGTAAAAGAATTTTTGCCTTTGGACATCATCTTAACTATATATGGCTTGGGAGTAGCTCAATTTGTAACTTCGGCATGTGTTTTGATCGTTATTTTAATGAACTTTCCAGTCAACAGAGGAGGCTATAAAACTTGCTCATGAGATTGGTTTTCCTGTGATGATCAAGGTATTACCATCTCTCTTGTATTAGGCATTTGAGGAAATAAGACTTTAATTCTAGCTAGTGTTTTACCTCTCAAAAAGGGGGAAAAGTTCTAATTACTGTTTCAGTTCAGCTTTTGTGTATGCCATATATTAGTAAATTATTATATCAGAAGCTTTTAGCCATGTTAAGGTCGCATTCATTGAAGACGAATGACTGATGGGCATACATACGCTGTTATTTCAGAAGCGGACAATAAAGAACTACTTTAGGTTATTTTCACAAATATAGGTATATGCATTTTAGTCATGGATTTCAAATGTGACGAGGAAACCACCTCAGAACTGAATCAGATGTTAGAGGATACTATTAATTGAGCTCCTCATCACTATTTTTCATGGAAATATTTCCAATGCTTTGACTTAGTATTTCCATAGCTCTGATGTCAATTAATCATTACCAATGCCTTTCTTTCCTCTTTTGTCTTTGATGTTTTGAAGGCAACTGCTGGTGGTGGAGGACGTGGAATGCGTCTGGCGAATGAACCTCATGAGTTTGTTAAGTTGTTACAGGTATTCCATCAAAATCCTCTCTTCCATGTTGAACATAGAAGAAGCAACAATTTTATTGTGGCCAATGCATGCTCCCACATGTTATTTTGTGTGTATTGAACATGGAATTGTTGCTCTGGTGTCCGCATGCTCCATATGCAGCTACTGGAGTCATGTCTGTTTTGCTTGATCTAGGATCCTTATTGTGCTTCTATCAGGTTGTGATATACTTCCCCTAACATGCTAAGGGACACGTGTATCCCTTTCCCCTTCTTTTATCAACATGGTATTTCTTACGATATCTGTTGTTCAAATACCATTACAGTGCCATTTAATCACTACTTTTTTATAGTCTATTTCCTTTTATGTTACAAAATTGGATTTGGAACAATCTGGAAACTACAGCATTTAAACTAATAAAGTTAATTGGGTTTGAATGCTCATTTTTTTTGGGACTACTGCTTATTTGGCGATTTTGTGATGTAAATTTTGTTGCAAGAATGCTCTGTTTAAACTTCTTTTTACTTGCAGCAAGCAAAGAGTGAGGCTGCAGCTGCATTTGGAAATGATGGGGTTTATTTGGAGAAGTACATTAAAAATCCCAGGCACATTGAGTTCCAGGTAAAATATCTTGGGCTAATGGGCTTCCAGCTCTCATATTTAAGGTGTATATGGGATACTTCATTTCCTCCATTGAAATTTAGGATCATGGTGCGGACAGCTTTATAACTATGGGAAGATAATTTTTTATTATGTGTTGCTTTATTGAAATGCATTCTTTCAGATTTTAATATATGAGCTCATGGTTCACCTACGGATAGCTGTTTGACTGAACAGGTTCTTGCAGATAAGTATGGAAATGTTGTTCACTTTGGAGAACGTGATTGCAGTATTCAGGTATTTATGAAGAACCTTTTAATTTGCAGCTTCCATGTAGTACCCTTGGTTCTAAATTTCATTAGTGGCCTCATGTGTCTATGTGCACATAACTGTTAATTCCAAGTGATCTATCTTCTAGTCTCCATTGTGTGTGATGCTGAATCTCATAAACAATGCTATTCCACTCATCTATTGGCCAGAGCAAGAAAATATTGGTGGACAAGGAAAGTAAGCGAACTTCCACACGCAACTTGCACGTTACCAACCCAACTAATTGAGTAACCTGATTGTGATCCAATGCATACAACTTGGATGTTTGCCCTTTCAGTTATTGCAAGCTGTTTCAGAATTGAAGTCTTTTATCCGGGTTGCAATTGCTACTGCATTGTTATTGCTCAAGTTGAACCTGGAAAAACCTCTGAAAGAAGTAGTTGAACCTAGAAACCTTTTTTAAAAATATTTGTTAGGTGAACCTGGAAACTGATGACTGACTTATACTGCCTACTGGCCTAGTAGCGTCTTACTTTTAACTTCTTTTCAAAGCGCATCGAACAATTTATGGATCTTTTCCTTTCAATGTTCCCTCATCTATATATCAAACGAACTAATAAACAAAGTCAAATGCTATCTCATTATTAATGATCATGAGCTTTATTTCTTTCTGTTTACTATTTAAGTTGCCATTTCTCACCAAATTCGTGGGTAGGTTCACAGGCTGGTCTGGCACCACTTGAACCTACTAGATGGAGTTATTGCAAGCTGTTTCAGAATTAAATTCTATTATCTGGGTTGCAAGTTCTACTGCATTGTTATTCCTCAAGTTGAACCTTGAAAATCTCTGAAAGAAGTAGTTGAACCTAGAAACCTTTTTTAAAAATATTTGTGTTTGAATAATTTATAATTTTCCAAGAAAATCACCATAAAAGTTTTGTGAAAGTACCTTGTGATAGTAAACTTGCATTTATTATAGTTGTAATTCTCAGTTTTAAACAGGCTTAGAATGTGTTTGTTTGTGTGTGTGTGGTGTGGGGGTGGTGTTGGGGTTGTTCAAGCTGAAGATCATTGGATTCACAATTTCTTTCTCTGCCTTTTTCTCCTTTTTAAACAGCGAAGGAATCAAAAGCTCCTAGAAGAAGCCCCTTCTCCTGCACTGACCCCAGAACTGCGGAAGGCTATGGGTGATGCAGCTGTTGCCGCAGCTGCGTCTATAGGTTATATAGGTGTTGGAACCGTTGAATTTCTTTTGGATGAAAGAGGTTCCTTCTACTTCATGGAAATGAACACTAGGATCCAGGTATCAGTGATTATATCCTTTTTATTTTTATTATTACTTTGTCAATAGGTGGGGAAAAGAGGAGAGTATGACTAAACAACTTTAATTAAATACCACTTTCTATTCTTCATCTCTACCTTAAGAAAGGAAGAACAAGTAGCTTCTATATCAAATAGAATCCCCATATCATTAACCATCAACATTCAAAGCTTACAATTCCTTAAGCTGTTGCCACTGGCCAAGACTGAGGCTGCAAAATGCTTTAATATTTTAAAAATTATTGAAAGTTCATCAGAACATCCTAAAAATTTAATTCCTTAAAAAGAATAAGCAGTATGAAGAGACTACTGCTTTCTTTTAGATCCATTCTCAATTCCCTATTTGCCATGGTCACTACCGCCACTGAATTCTCTTTTCTTCTCAGCATTCAAATGACAGTACAATATCTTTGCTCCTTTCGTTACCTCTTTTCCCTTCCAGTTGATCACATTTTGGCTTCCCTTTTGTTGGCTCATTCTCTACTAAGATAATTTCTTGCAAGGAAGCTGAGTGGGAGACAATCCCATAAAAACCAACCTGAAACCTGAGATGTTAGATGCAGGGCTAACATTCTGCTTTCCAGGAAAGAGGAACACCATGAATATTAGTCCCAAATCTTAATGGAAGCTATAAAATTTCAGAATGTGGTTCTTTTTTAACAAATTATGAGAAAAATGATACTAGTTCTGGCAAAAATACAGGTGGAGCATCCAGTTACTGAAATGATTTCTTCTACTGATTTGATTGAGGAACAAATTCGTGTGGCACTTGGTGAAAAACTCCAATACAAGCAGGTATGGGAAAATGTTTAGTATTCCGTACGAGTTACGAAGTGCACTCTAGGATTATGAGTTGCCATTACTTGGTCAAATGGGGGACTGCTGTGCCCCATTATTTTCTCATTAGGTACCTGTTTTGCCCACCATTGGGATGGTTGTGACCTTTCGGTATTTGATTTGGATCTCGCAAGGACTACCCAATCTTTGCCCTTTCTTAAAAACATAGGGCACTGATGTTTTTTATGGTCTTGCCATCCATAGGAAGATATTGTACTTCGTGGACATTCAATTGAATGCCGTATTAATGCTGAAGATGCTTTCAAAGGATTTCGCCCAGGACCTGGTATCTTTTTCCTCGCCTCCCTTTGATGTGCCTACATTTGTTTCTTTGGGTTTTTGGTTATGCATAGGCTTATAATATGAGTTCTATATACTTGACCATAACCTCCTTTTTTTGAATGATAGGTAGAATAACAGCATACTTGCCATCTGGAGGCCCATTTGTCAGAATGGATAGTCATGTGTATCCTGATTATGTTGTTCCTCCCAGCTACGATTCCTTACTAGGGAAGGTGTGGTAGGATTTTCATTGGTTTAAATATGTATGGATGATTTAATGTGTAAGCAAGCAAATAAACATAAATCATATACATACATTTTCTCCCAAGACCAGTTCTCATGAAACCTTCATGCAAACTTTGGCTCTATGCATGGAATTCCATGAGACCTTGGTCTTGGGAGATATGCACCATGTACATACATTTGTACATATATACATATATATATGAGTGATTTTCAAAACATTCTCCTCCACAAATCAAGCCTCATATTGAGTTGTTATTTCGTCTCAGTAATTAATACTATATCATCTGCAAAAAGCATAAACTATGACACATCATCTTGGATTTATGATGTTAAATCGTCTATGATTAGACAATATGGACTTAAAGCGGATCCTTGATGGAGTCCAACTTCAACAAGAAAATGTGTTGTCACTTCACAAACAGTTCTAACGTTAGTGGTTGCACCCTCTTACATATCTTGAATAATCTTAACGTAGTCATTAGGGATATATTTATTTCTTAAGGTTCTCCAAATTAGTTTCCTTGGTATTCTATCATACGCCTTTTTAGGTCAATAAAGTCATATAAAGGTCTTTCCTCTTCTCCCTAATCTTCTTTATGAGTTGTCTTAGAATAAAAGTAGCTTCAGTTGTTAACCTACCCTTTTCTAGGTCAATAAATGTCATATAATACACAAATGCATACAGTACTGTATTTTTTATATGTGCTTAAATCTGATTAGATTCTCTTGGTTATAGTTTGTTACGGTCAATATTTATAGTTACAATTCTAACTTCCATGCGCTGCCTTCTAGCTAATTGTTTGGGCTCCAACAAGAGAGAAAGCAATTGAACGGATGAAAAGGGCTCTTGATGATACAGTTATCACAGGTTAGTGACTATTCCTCGATCATGACAATATGCTTTTTAATAATCGCTTCAATGAGCTTCTTTTGGAAGGAGCTTCATGTGTGTGTCCTGGCAGTTGCCTTAAACTGTGAGCATTAACTTTTAATTATGTCAGTTATTTATTCCCTTAATCTTTAGATGATTTTTGTTTTTCCAATGAATCCGGTACTCCTTGAATTGCTACATGAAAGTAATGAGATGTGATATCTACCTATACATTTGATTGTTTGCAGCAAGATTAAAATTCTGTTTATCTGATCATACTGTTACGATGTTTGGCAGGAATTCCTACAACAATTGAATACCATAAACTCATCCTTGACGTCGAGGTACAAAAAAAAAAAATCATTTGCATATGCAGACATCATGACTGTTCATATGCACATTGGATTGGGAGTGATGATCTATTTCCTGGATCATGGCTTGCGATTCGTGATTCTATTTAGTGTCCATCTAATTGAACAATATTTTGATTTGCTAGAGTTGTTTTACCTTGTTTTACTTCTCTTTTGCATTGCAGGACTTCAGAAATGGCAAAATTGATACTGCATTTATTCCAAAGCATGAAAAGGATTTAGCTGAGGTAAGAATTTATAGTGTATTTAATACCTGCTCTCTCTCTCCCTCTCATGATTGACCTATTTATTCACTACATTATGGTTTTACATCCATTCTAGTGCTGCAAGTCATTCATGTTTTGGTGTATGTCATTAATTTGTTTTGTGCAATTGTTTAAACTTTAAAGAAACAATGTTGGCCCCTCCACCACCCACTCACCCACTTAAATTGAAGGAATAATAATCCCCATGCATGAAAAGATTATATAATTATTTGGTCAAAATCATAGTGAACTTGTCTCCATTTAGAAAAAAATTTGTAATGTTCTCCACGAGATAGGGAAATTTACTTAGGATCGTTTGTTACAGTTTATACATTTCTTTAAAAAATAGTAACCTTCTATCAATCTTGGGAGGCACCAATATTTTGTGGGTACTGTTCATAACGAACTATGGTTGCAGTCCTACTGCAATAACAGGAACACCTGTCGAAGTTCCAAATATTTCTCCAAGGAGTAATGTTTTTTCACACATGATCTTGATATAAATAGTATTTCTTTTGCATTTCATTCAAAGGCCTTGTTCTATTTTTGCATGGATTTTTGTTTATTATGTGAATTTATGTCCGTGTCTTCATCATTCCATAATGCATAGATCTTTTATATATGTGCATTTGAATTTGTGAGGATTGTGACAATTTGCTTCGTGTTTGCAGCCCCAGAAACTTGTTCTATCAACACCTGCCAAAGAACTGGCTGGATCAAGTGCTTAGACATGTCGTTGTTCTGATGATTCCATCTGCCATTGAATCTTTTACGAGTTGATCATGCCTTGCAACAATTTTTGACATAGGAACTGTTATTAATTTATTGTTGCATCGTTTTGAAGTTCAAGTTAGTGAGCTGTGTATGTAAAACACTAGGACTTGAAGCTTGACATGTATAACAAGTTGGTTGGAAAAGTCTTCCAGATATGGTTTTGGTATTCCAATATGGAGTAATCTTGAATTCTTGATTATTCCAAAATGCTTGCAATCTAGGATCGGGAAACAAGAAAACCCACCAGTTGCGATTTCTTCTTTCCATTCGGCCACAAGAACCCTTCACCCGACTTCAGAAAACGAACTCTCTCCAGACAACCCATAATTTCTTTCTTTCTAGTTTGGTTTTAAGACATCGTTTCAGATGGAAAATGCCAAGGTAACAAAAATCTCTTTTTTTTTCTATTTAATATATCATCTGAGCAAGTGGACCTTATCACATTAAAGATCTGGTGGTAGAGTTCCGCAAAATTAAAAGTTAGAATAAAAAATATTTTTAGCCAGTGAAATAATTATTAATGGCAATGCATTTAAATTGAATTGTAATATCTTGCTCTAAAAAGTTCTACATTGCTAGTGGCATTGGAAATTTTTTGGTATATAAGTAGTAGTCTTCCTCCTTCTAGTATAAGGCCTTTTAGAAGCAACAATGGGTTGTGTCACCAAAGCAAAGCCATGCGGATCTATGTGTAAGCCCAAAGCAGACAATATTGTACTAGCGGGACAGGTCGTTACAAATAGTATCAGAGCATGGTTCAATTCTCTGCCTGAGGGTGTGGGCTTGGTTGTTATGTGTGCAGAGCCGGGGACGGCTCTGGCTTTAAGGGGTAGATTGTAATACCCTGCCCTAAAAAGTCTTACATTGCTAGTTGTATTGGAAATTCTCTAGTACATAAGTAGAAGCCTTCTTCCTTCTAGCATAACGCCTTTTGGGAGCAATAGTGGGTTGGCTCGTCAAAGCAAAGCCATGAGGGTCTGTGTGTAGGTCCAAAGCGGACAATATTATGCCAGCGGGACAGATCATTACACGAATAGCTAACAATCATTTTTTATCTCAAATTGTTAACAAGTCCCACTTCATAATTAACCCCACCATTCATAAATATACCACCTGATATTTACAAGGATCAAACCAGGCTCTGGACCAGGGAAAAAGGCCCGAGGGTCCAGCCGCAATAACAGCTCTTGGCAGTTGGCACAACTGGTCATTGCCCAATTATATTGATAACTTAAGCATGAAGAACTCGTCTCGTAATATCAAGTTATCAACTATATATCTCAGCTTTGATAACGGCAACTATGTTATCAATATTTCACCCATTATACCTGAAATATCAACAGAGAGAGAGAGAGAGTAGTAATATGTACCTTGGATTGGTGAGCATATGAAATTTGCATACAAGGCTTATGATCCGATTAGGAAAATAAAAAGGTAAGGCCAGGGATATTATACAAATTTAGGAAAGAACAACTACTTTGCTCAATATCCACATTACTAGAGAAAATTCGAATGCAAAGAGAGTGTGAAGCATTCCACGATCGAGTGCAAAGCCAAAGATTGTAATTCCTCCATTGTTGTGTTGCAAGTACATCTGCATCAACCCAAAATTTGATTTTAAAATATGTGGCTAGTGCCAGTTTTCCTTTTCTTTCTTTTTTTTCAGAAATTCAAACAAGGTGGAATCCATGCAGTGGTGATCAATCTAAATCATTCCATGTTTTATTTTTATTCCATATGGGCTCAATTTGGCATAGGTTACACCCATCTTACTTGTCTTCCTATTGGGTATAAATATTTAAGTGAATTTTTTCACTTTGATGTCAAAAATTAAGTGTTTAGATGATGTCGTTTTATCCAATTTTAACAATTTATACTTCATATATGATTTTATATATGTTCATCAATTTGAAATATTAAAATGTGGCCTATCCTTTGACCTGACTTATCAAAAGCCTAAGGTAAGCTTTTAGCTTGACCACATTTCCCAAGTGAATTTGGATCCTTCGTAAACTCATGTTACCCTGTGGGGCCCATGGATTGGGTCCAATACATAAAAGTGAGAGGGTTTTGGAGGTACTTTTGGTTGTGCTTCTCATTAAAAAAAAAAAAAAATAAGGTCTCTTGTATTTAAAAATATCATGATTTTCAAGGGTTCAAAATCCACTATCAAAATGGGATCAATTTTGGATGAATTTTTAATCTTACTGTGAGATCAACATGAAATGAATTTGAGATGGGTATGAAAAGAAGATGGTATGAAATTGGGCCCCACTTGAGGCCAGGGCAGTCACCCATGAGTGACAGTCACCAAGGTGAAGTTTTTCCCTTTTTAAGTAGATGTATAATTAGATTTCATTTTGTGCTCCAGTGAATAAAGCCCACAATTAGCATCTAAACCTTCTGGTTGGAAATGTAGAGGTCAGTGTTTGCAGTTGCACTCACCTAAAGCTTGCCTCTTCTCAAAATCAGATGCCTCTTGTGTTGGGTGAAGAAGAAGAGCTTCCGCTGAGTCATAACTGTCGGTGCAATTTGATGTCAAGAACTCGTTGCTGATGTGCGACTCAATGGACTTTTTGGAGTCGAGCAAATCGGATTTAGAAGAAGAGGAGCATGTCCTCAGCATGTGCCATTTTGTGGCCAAGGCCACGACTCGTTGCGCCCGGTGTGTGATCCTTGTGGCACCCATTAGGCACATACAGAAACCGCTCAGTTGAACTGCTGAACACACCTGTTAAAGTAATAAAAGAGAAATGATATGATAGACGATCTTTGAAATAATAGAATGAAAGAGATCTTATAAAAGAATACATATTTAAGATCATCAAGAATTTTCTTAAAAACCATAAAAAAAAAAAAAACTACTGATCAGGGTTGGGCTTAGCAGTTTGTAAATATTGTAGAAACTACTGACCACAAGATCCCCTGAATTGAAGAAGTTCTTCTGATATTTTGAAGCCAAGACCAAAAACAAAGCTCCAAACTGGCTGACAGTGATTGTGAAAGCACACCCAAAAATGAAAATCCGATATCTATGACTGGTAGCCAATAGCTGTTTCTTTATCCTCATATGCTCTCTAAATATGACACTAGGATCCGCCCCACATCTATCCAAGACCTTCCGAAAACCTTCAAGTCTCAGTATCTGCAGCTCACAAGTGAGTCGAAACAGCACACACACTAGCAAAAACAAGCCGGTCCGATACACCCACGATGCCAAAACTGATACGAACATGATGGAAGTCCATAGAATGCGTGCATGAACATTTGGTACCGACACCGATACCACCGAAAAGAACAGTACTTTGTGTGCAAGCTCAACAGCAAAGGAGGGGAGGAGGATGTATATGACGTATCGAAAGGCCCGGTTTATCTCGTGGCCATACCCAGTTCGCACGTATAATGAGTCATCATCAAGCCCATCGAGGAATAGGAGCTGGCGGAGGCTGAAGCGTTGGAAGAAGCCCGACAAGGTGAAGAAGGTGATAATGGCGAGGGCCGATTCGGGGATTTGGGCCAACTTGTCAAAGGCGATGCCAGGCGTAGCAGCCCGTGGGACCTTGATGAAGACCGCACAAAGGATAGGCACAACTACTGTGAGGATGACGAAGGCTAGATAGGAAATGGCCTTACCAGTCCATGATGAATGATCAAGGGTGCACCATTGGAGGCTCATTCGGAAGTTGCGCAGATTGTCAAATATGGTCGATTTAGATTGAGAATTTGCAGGGCCCAATATCAATGGGACTGCAATCGAGCCATACTCATTGGATTCGACGTCGATGCGGGTATTCTCAGTAGTGTTGGCTCCATTGTTGGGCTCCATGATCTTGGAAAAGATGAAGGGGAAGGTTGTGTGTTAATGGATGTCACTCCTTATACATGCACAAACATGGGCTAGGACTATAGAAAAAGACAAGGGTCCATGAAATTTTGGGAGAATTTTTCTGGATGTGAATGAATAAAACTGAAATCAAATACTGTTGGGAAATATTGGATGGCTTTAATTCATAAATAGATCCTTCTTTTCTGTGAAAAAAAGGTCTCTCAGAGTCACAGAAATAGAAGAAAAAAAGTGGGATACTTTTTATGAAAAGCCCTGAAGTTTGTGAGTTGAGTTGTGAGCCATGTGACTCTTCTAAAACAAGCTTTGCATAGATGCAAAGTACAATGGAGCTTTGAGTGTGACTTAATCAAGGTCTTCAATAGAAGAAAAGCATCATATTATGATAATCCCCTCCTGCAAGTAATTGTATCAAGATTATGTATTTGGGCCCTTGAAAGTTTGCAATTCTATTGACAACTTAAAAAAACTAATTATTTTCTAAAATTGTCCTCTTAATTTAGATCCGCTTATAAGTCCGTAACTTGCAATTTACAACTAAAACAGATTTACTATTTTGAGTTTCCATTCAAGCTCGTATTTAGGCCCAAAGGAGAGCCTGGTCTGACTTGTGGAGCCCACTTATTATTAAGATGGGCTTCGGAGAAAGCGCGTTAAAGAAATCTTGCTCAGCCATGCTCTGAGTCCGTATCCAAATTGTATTCATTTGAGTAGGAGTCCAAGTTGGGTCCCATTCTAGGATCCACAATTAATTATTATTGGGTAAATGATCCGTAATGAAATTGACTGGTTCAAGTTTGAGGCAGGTTGATGGTCACAATACTGTGCCCACTGTCTCTTGGGCCTCAGCCCAGACCCGAAGGCTTCTACAAAGAGAAACCGAAAGTATGACAAAGAAAATGAAAGGGTAAGTAGAAGGAACCTTTCATGTTCCAGTCCCGTGAGCTCTCTACTCTGTGTGTCTCTCCTGAGAGAGAGAATCGGTCCCTTTTTAACTGGGGGCTTCCTTTCACCGCGCCAGCCGGTGGCTTTCCTTGAATGGGCCGGAAAGAATAGTCGGCTGCCGGATTGTGGCCGCTGGCGTTCCACTTTCCGGCCATGTTTCACAAGATTTGTTTCGACAACACCGCCATACTCGTACTACACAATCACATCATGGAACCTATGAATTTACATTAGGGTGGAAAGCAACTTACATGATCCCTCTTGGCACTAGATGGACTGCCACAAAGCTAAAAACATGGGGCGGCCCTGAAATGGATTAGTTCGGAGACCAATACTTTTCTTAAGATGGGGCAAAGGATAATGTAAAATTAAGAAATTTTTTAATTTTATCTTCTCAACCTTTAATTTATTATAAGACAAAATCAATGACAAAATGAGAAAGTTCTCTTAGTGAGCCTATGGATACTTTAGAAATTTAGATTCAATATAGTGAAACTCAATTGACAAAAATCTCTTGTTGCAACTCGGAGGTTGTTGGTTCAATTCTGTCAAATAAATAGTTCACATATAAATTAAAAAATATAAAGATGAACCCTATATTAATAAGATGAATACATTAGTCATAAACTGATGAAGGTAATAGAACAATATCATAGAATATTAATGATTTTAATGATAATTATTATATAATAATGATAATTCCTTTTAATGAATGTTTAGAGTGAGACTATTGATGAATTGATCCAAGCATTTATTTGTTCTAATTAGTAGATGAAGTGGTCATCTATATCATGTGACAGGCATTACGGGACAAAGACATGGCATGGCATGGCATTGGCTATAGGTGGGCTATAGGTGGTTGTGTTGTAAGCCACATGATCAAATAATCTCATCCGTTGCCAAGTGTCATGAAAAAAAGATGAGCCCATCATGTGAACAAAAAGTGTCAATGTGACCCACAATGAAGCTACTCTCTTTTTTTCCCTTCTCGTATTTCTTTGAACGTCTGCTCCTTCATTTTAAGAATTGATCTGGATTCGGGACAGTAATCCCTTTATTAAAATTAAATATCATTCTTTTCAATTTATAAGTGGTTGAAAAGGTAGAATGAAAAGATTATTAATTTATTATAATAAAATAAAAAGTAATATTAAAATAGTGCCCGATTTTAATAAAAAACCATTGCTCAAATCAATTTCCTTCATTTTAACAAGTCTTTAACTTGGATATATTGGACGACTTAATATGAGAAATCTACGATGAAGTATCATGATTATGCTTTTTACAAATTATATAATATTAATTAGTGAGACAAAACAACTCCGGGTGAAATTTGATTTGTGGAAAATGTTGGAATCAAATAGTATGATAAAAACAGATACATAGAATACAACTTCAGTGGATTACAGATAGTGAGGGTAATACAATAAAAATAGGAAACAACTGAGTTACACATTGTAATAAGTTTAGAATTTAGATATTTGGGCTCTAGAATCTCAATCAAGTTTCAATTTAGATATAATGAATAGGATCGAAGCAAGGTAGACAAAATATACACAAGCTAGTGGCGTCTTGTGTAATAAAAGAGTCTCCATTACCAAACATTTATTAGACCTAAGATACTATATTTAGCACAATATTGGGCGATGAAAAAAAGACAAATAAACAAAGTTAGAACAATGGAGATACACATGCTATATCGATGAGTGATTTAACTCTAAATTATATAATTAAAATCAAAAGCATTAGATGATAAATTGAGATAAACTCGTTTGAGATGGTTTGGTCATATTAATAAAAGACGAAATATAGTCTCAGTGTGTAAAATCAAGAGGCTACATATTGAAGGTATTAGAAGGAGAAGACGACCTTTAAGAATAACTCGTAAAGTCGACTCCAGATAAATGAAATCTTGGTTGTTAATGTTGATGATAATATTCTTTGTAGATTTGAATGTATTTGGTGATATATATATCTATATGTTGAGATGATGCTTTACACATTCATTTGTAAGTTAGTAACTTTTGTTACTTCATCCATATGTAGTCATTTCTAATACCAGTTATGAATTTGATTCAAAGATTTAAGTTTGAATTTTTTTATTGAAAATAGTTTTATTTAATTAATTAAATTATAATTTTAAATATAAAATTATGAAATTAGAAATTTAAAAAGTTAACTGACTAAAATTGGTACTCTTTTTTTATGGGTAACTCCATATTTGGCAATTAAAGGGTAGGTCTCATTTTATTCATGATAGACAGATTTAACCTATGCAAAATCTACCCCTCATCCAAGGACAGCCAAAAGTTGGCGTCCAAAACCAATACAAAACAAAACCTAATATTTAAATCTATCTCATACATGTAGGGTAGCGGACAAGTAGGATTCAGAGTGTAGTCATAATCAACCTATGTTAAATTTAAGTTACAATCTTTCTACCTAGCTCATATTTTAACTCTTTTATAATTCATTCTTTGCCATTTTTAAAACTTTAATTAATTTTAATCCGATAAGTTAAAAGAAAGGCGGATTTATAGGGCATTTTTTATTATTTTCTCCCTGATTAAAAGTTGTAACAAGGAGAAAACAGAGCTTACCTTTCATTTTCTATCACAATTTCAGCTTCTCTTTCTGTATCTATTTTGTTTTAAGTGTCATCGAAAGAGTTGCTGAAAAATAACAGTAATTTTCAAAAGAAATGATGAAACCTAGAGTCTTAAACACTGCAGACACAAGATAAACACCACAAACTACAGCCGTAGACTCTTTGAAACTCAGCTGTCTGATTTGAGGTTTGAACCTTGGAATAACAAAAAGGAAAGAAATTCACCTATTTGATTTGGACTTTGACTCGTAGACCCACATCTTTATTTTATCTCTTCGAAGGTTTTCCCCTAATACCATCTTAATTCCATTACAATATTCCTGTCTTGGTGTCTTACTTTTTCTTTTTTTTTAATGATTAAAGTATTTACGCCTTTTAGAACACTCATTAATTTTCGTGACATCTATAAATCTCTCTACCTAAATAAACTGGATAACTCTATAGGGAGTGACCCTATTAAGTGAAGTAGGAATTGAATTTAGAACTCTCACTTTCTTAAATGAGTTCCTACCTATCACTCTAATCTCTTTAAATTCATTATAGACGACTGATCCTTCTAATCAAGTCTTATAGATTTTTCACAAGGGAATTAGGGTACTTTGTTTCCCATACACTTCTCTAGAGAAAAAAGAAACAATTTTAGAAGGATGCAGAGGTTGATATCATAGTTTTAAACTCATAATTTAAAATGAGTTTTCAACTTCACTTGAAAAACTCAATACAATTCCTCGAGCCAAGTCAAACTAGGCTCTTCAATGTGAGTTTTTCTCTTCTTTTTTATAATTTTATACTATATTGATATCTGTATCTCAAAAAACATGCTCTTAGTTCTTACCTAGAAAAGCGATTCTCCATGGGACGTCACAGCAAACATTTTTCAATAAAATTTTGTAAAAACAGATATCTTAACATGCAAAGTGATCATGAAAGAAAGTCGATCATTAGCATCTTAAGGCCAGAAAAATAAAACAGAAAAGAAAAAAGAAAATCATGTTTCTCATCATTTGCGGAATTTGGTTGGCATCTCTTTCAGATGTCTGTATTAATTATGCTTTGGGCTTCGGTAGGAACCGTCGATTTCGAGACTAGTATCAGAAAATTCCCAAGACAGGGAAGCAGCTAAGATCTTTGATAGAGACTGCACAATTTCGTCCATACTAGGCCTACTTACCAGATCCTTGCTCAAGCAGCGTTCACTCAATCTGGCAATCATCATAGCTAATTCCAACGGATACTTCCCATCCAGAGAAGGATCCATGAAGTCATTGACCTTCTCTTCTGCATTTTCCTCTCTAATAAAGGTTAAAAATGCGTGCGATAAAAACAAATCCCTATCACCAGAAGAAATTACAGCAGCTTTTCCTGAAATGATCTCCAGCATTAGAACTCCATAGGCATAAACATCAAGCTCTGGAGAAACCAACCCAAGCTCCAAGAACTCAGGTGCCATATAGCCTTTGGTCCCTATGATGTGCTTTGTCACCGCAAGCTGACCTTCCTGTGCTGTGTTGTACCTTGCCGTGGCAAAATTGGCAATCTTTGCTCTGAAATCATGGTTGAGAAGAACATTACGCTTGCTATAGCCATATGAACATGGGCAGGTTTAGTGTAGACGTGCAGATAGTTTAGACCATTCGCAACATCGAAAAGAATCTGCATCCTAAGCACCCAACTCAAGACCTTTGATCGGATTTTGTCGAAAATCCAATCGCTCAAAGGCCCGTTTTCGGCATACTCATAAACGAGATATGAGTGGGAGTCATGGCAACAAACACCCAAGAGCCTGATCAAATTGAAATGATTGACCATTTTGAGAATATTAATTTCCTTGGAAACATTTCTGTCTACCTCCTTAATGGCTACTGCATCCCCCATGACTAGCCCATGATATACAGACCCCTTAATCTTACAATCATCACTGAAGTTCTCTGTAGCCAGTTGCAGTTCCTCAAATTCATACACTTTTACAGCATTGTTGATATCAGAGACTCCTGCAACAAGTTCTTCCAAGGGTATTTCCAACTTATGAATTCTTTTGTTCGGAACTGTAGTTGGATTGGCCTTCCCCTTAGCACCAAGAAAACGGATGCAAGCTGCAATGATAAACACCGAGCAGAAACCAGCTACTGAAGCACCAATAACAGCATATATCCATCCTTTTCTGCTCTCACCCAATGCAGGAGGTGGAATTGGTGGTGGTGTTGGTGGTGGTACTGGTGGCTTTATGGTCTGAGAAGCTGAGGGCGGATTCTGCAGAGGGATAAGAAGGGTCGATTTCTCGTAAATCATTGGAGCGTTCTCGGATTGCTCATTCGCATCCAGAGTTCTCAGTACATCAGCACCAAACCTCCGGCTTATGTTTGAAACATCATCTCCTGATTTCACCAAGTAGGTAAGTAGATACTTCACACCTTGATTGCTTTGCTTGGTGGTGGGACAGGCACATCTAAGAGGAATGCTTATATTCATACCAGTATACAGAAATCTAGAATAATTTGAATGAAACCTCACAGCTAGACAACTTACCAGTCCCTGATATATGCTAGTTGCGATGAGATAGCGCGTATCTTCATGTACAACAGAATAAGAAGAACTTGCTTGATAGTAGCGAGCAGAGCAAGAACAATTCACAGGAACAATCACCTCTGTTCCTACTTGGAAAGAAGCATTTTCAGGAACTGAATTTATTTGGGAAAGTTGAGATGGGTCAGAAGCCAAAAGCTTAGAAATCGAACTGACAGTGTCATATTTGGATTGAGAGATGTAAATGAGATAGGCTTGGCAACTTGGATTTTGGCCATTGCAAATATATCCAAGAACAGATGATGAAGTGTTCTCTGTGCCGTCACATTTGGTGAGGGTGGCCTTTCCTGCATATGGCTGCTGAGCAAGGAGGATTGAAGGAGAGAAAATCATAGAGACAATACACGAAAACATCAGAGATTGGGAACCCATGTGGAAGAACAAAAATCATGCGGTTTTTTTTTTTTTCCCTAAAATGTATTAAAGGAGATGGTGAAAGAAATTATCTTATCAGCAAGAACCGCACTAACCTCACATAAGCAGTCACAAACTACTACTGTTCCACACTTTTGAGTTAGCACTGACACACAGTAAGGGATGCAGTCTACTTGCCCAACCAAACCAAGATGGGGGATGGAGATGTGTAAATAAATTTTAAAAAATCAATCTTACTAGACATCTTTAGCTATCTAACTTGATTCAAATGAAATAAAAATTGAATTTCATTCTAACCATCCATTTTACTTTGCATTAAATCAAACGGTTAGAGACATTTATTAAATCATTTTTTTTTGTATTCGATATATTTACAATTTTTACTTTAATTTAGTTAGACCAATAAAGTCCATTTCATAATGTTAAAGTAAGATTTAATGATGGAATATTTTGATTTTTGGCTTTCTGCGCAGATTTTGGAATGATTAACAAAAAGAAGAATGATCACAAGCCACTTTGGTCATTGGGATGGATTGGTGTGGTCTAAAGTTTGCTAGAAACGCGGCCAATGAGTCTTGTCAGCTACTACTGTATGATTGCTACCGCACGGCTGCTGCATGTGGTCGGTGCTCCACCAAAGACTTCTGGATTTCCATAGACGAGACCAACTGTTCAGCAATCTTACGGTTAAAATTTATTTAAGCGGTCAACAAGACTTTCTAGAACTAGAAGTCGAGGATAAGGCTGAAACATTAGAATTGTCAGTCGAATGAGAAGAGAGTTACCCTACCAACCCCATAAATAAGACCGTGCCGTGTAGAGTGTAACACGTAATCAGCGCTTTGTCCAATCTCTGATGAGCCATGCCTATCGAGGGGAAAGGAATGCTCGCTACGCCTTCTGAGAGAAGTATTTTGCTCGACTCTGCTACGAGAAGTTTCCGTGAACAAATTGACAGAAAAGAAGAGGGCTCTCCGTCACGGACTTTATTTTTCTGTATCTACACATTCGTACATGGCTAATTACTATTTTATCTCTATATTTTCATTCCCTTCAATAAATTCTCAATTCATTTCGACATTTGTTTGAATGAATGATTCATACCCATCTAATTTTGATTCGTCTGAACGAATCCTCTTATAAAATCAATTCGTTCGAATGAATTAGGTGAACTGTTCACCCGTTCATTCGAACGAATTGAATGATTAAATGAATTGATTCATTGATGAATTAGTAATTCATTAAAATGAATTGATTTTTTTTATTTTAAAATTATTTTTTAAGTACTATGTATTTTTAAAATTTCTCAAATTAAATATACAGACTAATTACGATAATCTGAAAAAAATGCTTTAATACTTAAAGGTCTTTTGACACTTTTTAAATATTTAAAACACAGTATTTTACAAATAAGGGTATCTCTAGGGTATGCCGAAAACACATTTAGGAGTGTCAAAAGACCTTAAAGTCTTAAAGTATATTTATCAGGTTATCGTAATTAGTCCGGATATTCAATTTGAGAAATTTTGAAAATACACGGTGCTTAAAAAATAATGTACATAGTGAATTAAATAATAAAATCTCCTTTAAAACTTTAAAGTTATTTTTTAAACACTGTATATTTCCAAAATTTCTCAAATTTAATATCCGGACTAATTACGATAATCTGATAAAATACTTTAAGACTTTAAGGTCTTTTGATACTCCTAAATGTGTTTTCGGCACACCCTAGGGATACTCTTATTTGTAAAATACCGTGTTTTAAATATTTAGGAGTGTCAAAAGACCTTAAAGTCTTAAAGTATTTTTATCAGATTATCGTAATTAGTTCGGATATTTAATTTGAGAAATTTTAAAAATACACAGTGTTTAAAAAATAACTTTAAAATTAAAAAAAAAAATCGATTCATTCAATTAATTCATTCGAATGAACGAGTGAACGAATCAAAATTGGATGGGGTATGTGTCCATTCGTTCGAACGAATACCGAAATGAACTGAGAATTCGTTCGAACGAATGAAAATGCAGGGGCAAAATAGTAATTAGTCATCCGCACCCGAAAATGGGTGTGTAGTGGTAGAAAAACCAAGTGTGTGAACAAAGAGCTTCTGTTAGTGGACAATGAGACATATCAGAGCTTATTTACTAGTTTTTTGCTTCAATAGTAACGAGGATCGATGGAGATAAAAGAAGACCTCAAAAGCTTTTCAATGCATCAAGAATCACCTTAATTGGAGATCGGATGAGTGGATCAAATATACAAAGTTGTATGGTAAATCGGACACTCAAATAGCGTCATGTGAGACCCATTGCTTATGTGGTAGTTACAGGGACAAAAATCGACCTCATTGCATACATGGCAGCCATATGGATGATGATATGGCAAGAATCTCACCGGAATAGCAATTGATAGGGTGCATAAAATCAAATTGGGCATGAAATAGATTTAGAAGTTTGAAATTTAGAAAATGAATCAGTGTCAAAAATACTATCCAAGTTTGCAAACATATTTGAGATATCAAAGAGCATCCTATTTTGGTAAAATTGAATTGGTTAGAAAGCTGATTCAACGACATTTCCAATCATACCAAGTTTGCAAAACTTTGATTTGCGTGACTCTAGTTACAACCAATTTTGTAAACAAGTGTTAAGAGCATGGAGAGTCGGTCAACCCACTTGGATTAGTTTTTTAATGAATGAATAGAATTTGCATGTATTCTAAGTAGGTAAAATCGATGGTAGAGATAGATATATACTCTTGTAAATATTTTTTGCCCCTTGGTGTTCATTGTAGAACACACAATTTTGAATCCAATTGAGAATTCAAAGGCATTTTGGGTGGATTCCCTCTCTAGTTTGAGTTCTAATTTGAGTTTTTATGTAATTTAGTTTTCTGCTCTCTTCGTAAAAGGAGCCCATGCCTCTTTAATTCATGACGCTACACATGCACCCGGACTTAAACTTGTGCCTCAAGAAAGAAAAACAAGTTTTTTTTATTATTAATTGACTGTTGTTGGTAAAGAAGAAGCTTTAGGATGTTTCCACATAATAAAATTTTCTAAAGAGTCATGGTTAGCCATTGTATAGGCCATTGTAGAGCCATTTACAAATTGAGTCTTGATAAAACACTTTGGATCTAAGTCCGGATCATGGTCTACATTGTCTTATCCCTTAACCCCATCACATGAATTCTTAGTATACAATATTATAATATAATCTAATTACCCATAGTAGATTTTATATATTACATATATTCTGCACATATTTAATTAAATTAGAGATTTAAAGTGTGTTATTGTTTTAGTAATACTAAAGATCAATACTAGTTGTACATCAAATGGCAATTGCTAGGGTTATTTTCTGAAGAATCCTTTTTGGGTGATGGTGGGTGTAAGCGAATGCCATCTTTGGACTCTCTGAGGTTCAAAGAGTCCATTGCATGAAGATGATTTTAAAAATTATTTTCAGAATAATTCTTCTTGTTTAAAAAATAAGTCAATTAAATTTTAAAAAAGAAAACTTATGTTGCATGCGGAGCCGTAATTAATAATTCAATGAAAGAAAACAATGAGGTAAGTCTCTTTGACCTTTGAACCTGACTCGTGACTTCTTCAAGTGAAAGGAAATTCTATTTTTGCCATAAATTCAATGAAAGAAAAAAACCTACCTAACTTTGAATTCAAATCGAAAATATAATCATGTCCAAATGCTATTAAATTTTTCAGATAGGGATGACCAAACGATCACAAGAGCACAGAGAATTTTTTTTTTATATATGTACACCATAAAACAAATGTCTTTAGTCTCTACTCTCTACTAAGGTAAAACCCAATTTTTTTTAAATGGATTAAAAAAACTAATAAGACGAAATACTAAAGAATGACATTTGGTTAGAAAAATTAAAAGTGGAAGGAAAAAAAAGGTTAGGGCATTTTCCCTGACTTAGTCACCCGAGGGTTTGAGGTGTGACATTTGATGAATTTGAATATCTTTTAAATTAAAATTTGAAAGAGTTTACTTGATGATAAGAAACTCCATTCATGAAGCTGAGGTTTTGACTTTAATTTACATTCAATCCCTCCGAGTTACTTTCCATCGACTAAACAAGTGTGTGTGGATTGGAGGTCTACAGATGCTCGTAAGATTAGTTTGATCTCTTATGTGGGGTGAAGATACTAATGTTGTATATATATATATACACGCATGTGAATATCTACTAATATTGAAGATACACATACATAGGCATCCTAAGTTTAAAAAAGAAGAAGCATAGAGTGGACTTAGATTTGTTTCAAAACAGGAAATGTTCACCATGTTTTGATATGTTTGATTAATTGTGTTTTTTAGTGGTCAATAATATTATTAAATTATAGTCAGATCTATTTGGATTATCAATGCTCATAAATACAACACAACATATTTTTTAACAAAAAAAATATCATTAAAGGAGATTAGTAACGAAGTTTTCATCATCATTATAGTCAAAATTCTATCTATATGAAACAGACTTTTTAAGATCTACTTCTTCATTTAATTTTATTATAAATCATATAGTTCTTAACTTTATTAGCTATTATGTCTTTTTTTATTTCTTCTATCAATTTTTTTTTTATACCCTCTCTCTATTACTTATAACTTGTAATCTCTCAGTTGTACTGAGACTGACTCTTGAGTTCTAGTTACACGTTCAAACAACATTAAATGGGTCAATTTCCCATCTTAATACCAATTATGACCTTCTTTTTAAACCATGTTCCAACTTTCAATCAAAGAAATGGAAAGAATTGAGAAATGATCTATTGTAGATCAATTCACAATAAATTAGGGGTACCCATACTAACATGGGAAAAGTCTTTTAGGAAACACACGTTTTAGTGAACTTTCCATCTTACTCCATCCACCCGTACAAGTTTTAGTGGACTTTCAGAAACCGGTTCACTTTCCAGTGAATCAGTTCACTGAATCGGTACACCGGACCGGATTACTTGGACATGGAAATTTAAAAAAAAAAATGATCCAGTTAGTGCACCGATTTGGATTCTTTCACGTCTCAATTTGATGCACCGATTGAGTCACTTTCCTCAAATTTCCATTTCCAAGTAATCAGGTCGATGTATCGATTTCTTGAAACGTGAAAGAGTCAAAATCGGTGCACCGACCAGATCACCGATTCAATGAACCAATTCATTGGAAAGTGAACCGATTTCAGAAAGTCCACTAAAACCCGTACTGATAATGGAGGGAAAGTAGAAAATCCGAAAAATTCATGTCTCCTAAAAGAGTTTTTCTATGTTAGAATGGCCACCTTAAATTAGTATAAACTTTCAATCAGAATATTTAAATTAAATTAAAAAAATCTGAAAACTCTTTGGTCATTTAGAGATTGTAATTAAAATTTTTATATTATTTTTTTTATAATTAATTCACGACAAAGAATTTCTAATTTACTGCATACAAAGCAGACAAGATCACCAGCCTTTCGAGTTTCAACTTTCAAGATGGTCAAATTAAAAAGTAACGGGGCATAGGATTCTGTCTTTAAAGTTTCAACTAATACTGTAAGTGAAGTGAAGAATAAAAGAATGAAGATAGTTCCAAACCGGTCTTTGTACATTTCCATAAAAAATATTATTGCCAGTGGCATTGCCATAATTGCATGGTCCACATGGAATCTATTAATATCAAATCTCAACTGATGAAGTGATTAGCCATGAATGCTGTACATTCCTAATCAATTTGAAGCCACCTAAGAACACATCAAGTGCCATTAAATTAACAGACTCACCTCCTCTACACTAAACAATGGAATGTTAATCTTTTGGAAATTGATTTGAGCAGGCCCATAAACAATCT
Source organism: Chimonanthus praecox (assembly GCA_022113865.1). Taxonomy (NCBI): domain Eukaryota; kingdom Viridiplantae; phylum Streptophyta; class Magnoliopsida; order Laurales; family Calycanthaceae; genus Chimonanthus; species Chimonanthus praecox. Next base: position 66,094,503 of record CM039086.1, read on the forward strand.
TAACTAAGGTATTGAAGATTTATCTAATTTGTCCAAAATCAACTGTTATTTTTAAGCATGTTCATTCTTTCTTTGAACTTATTGTTGTTGGAATATTGAAATTATAATGTTTAACAAATGATCATTCTCAATGAATTCTATAAAATACTCTTTCGGTCTCAAATTAGTTGTCTTATATGGATTTTTAAATTGTCTCAAAATAGTTGTCTCATTTATATAGGAATAGTATAAAGTGTGTTGAAAATGGATTAGATCATATGGAGTGCTAGCCTTATATTAAAAAATACAAATTTTTCAAATGAGACGGAGGGAGTAACATTTTGAAAAAAGAACCAAAATGACTTTTTGAATATCTATTTTCATGTCAATATTACGTTGGCAATTTCATTCTTTGAGTAAAGTGCATTATCAAATAGATTAGTATTATTTAAAAAATAATATTTTCATCTATTTTTATTATCTACGTGCACATGAAATATTAATTAAGATTTATATTTTACATATAATACTGATATTTCTTCTAATAATTCATATAATATAATAAACTATTGATCTTTGGGAAAACTCTTATTACAGATAACCAATACCATTAGCAAGTCATATTATGTACGAACCATATTAATATATTCTCCGCTTTCAAGTCTTAACTCTATTTTTTTTTAAAATTTACGTATGGGAAATCGTGAGAAAGCTTGCTTAAAATCTCCATAGGTGATACACACTACCCTTAAGGCACACCAGGTGAGACCATGGGAGCTCGAACCTTATACCTCCTGCTTTCAAGTCTTAACTTATCTTTGTTCAGAGGCCAAATATGATAATGGGTACTTGAAACTTGAAAGTCGGGTGCAAGTCGGGTACAGTGCCAGCCCTGAGATCCCATAAAATCACAAGGGCTTTAGGCGGAGTGAGATTTCAGGGGTCCTTTGTGAATGGTATATTAAGGAGTTTAAGTGTGTAGGGGTCTTTCTGTTTGGGACCCTAGGCGGCAGCCTATGTCGCCTATGCCAAGGGCAAGGGCTAGCCCTGGTCGAGTGTGTTGGTTTGGGTATGAGTAAATTTGGATTATGATTTGAATTATAAATATAGGCCCTCTATTTAGATTGGGCCCATGTGCCATGTGTGCCCTAATTTTTTGAATTCAAGTTGAGTTCTAACAAAAAAAAAGAAGAAGCAAAGGACTCATATATCAGCCTTACTCAATTTAATTGAAAATCAATTACTACCGTGGTACAAGCCCTAACCATTTGAACAAGGGCTCGAATCTTAAAAAAAAAAAAAGTTGATATTGGCCTTTGGGCATTCAGGCCTTTAATTTAGTTGAAAATCAACTATCATAATAAGCCAAAATTCAATAATCACAATTCTCTTTTTATAATAGAAATGATCATCGTTATTATAGCCACAAATCACATCTTAACTATCATATAAATAAAGTTTTAAAGTCATTACTCATGTCTATATATGAGAGCTTTAGTTTTTGAACTATATTTTAAACCATTGGACTCGCTGAGTTTGGAATTTGCAGAATGTCCAATTGAATGGTGACCAGGTGGACGTTGGAATTGTCTTATCAGTGAGGTTCTTGGATTATACTCCAAGTCTATCTCCACTCTCCACAGTCCACAGTAAAGGGACAATGATACAGACGGTTTGGATTGAGTTATTTCAATTGACCCGACGGTAAATCTTGTAACTCGTACGTATGGACTACCATACTCAGTTTCACTGTTAATCTACCACAAAAACAAACCCGGATTACTGAATTGCGTACATGGAAAATGAAGCTACACAGAGTACGAGCATTGAGCAACTCCAAAATATTTGGATGTTTGGCGTTTTTATGGAGTTTATCTCTTTATTTTATTTATTTATCTATGTTTTATATATAAATTAATAATTTAAAGTAATCATTAAATAAATTTTGACCTTTTCATTTATTAAGTATTTATAAATTATTTCTTATTGGCAAGTAAAGAAATAGAAAAAACAGTAAAAAATCATTAAAAAAAAGAAATTTCAATATTTGATTTAGTGAATTGGAAATGTTTGACATATTTATATCATATTAATATTAAAAAGACTAAACAAATAGGAAAAAAATTAAGATGAATTTAGTGAGTTTGACGAATTCTTTTTTTTTTTTTAATTTACATGTGAAAAATTTTCAGAAAATTCATGATTAAATTTGACAAGTTCAAAGAATTTGGCATAGATTTTTTACATCAGCATCTAATAATGAACTTTTTTGTATAAAAAATTGTGAAGTTGAAAAAGAACTATTTATTGTAAACTTTTGTCAATGTCAGCTACATAAAGCACTTGCTTCCCACAAGTTTATTATTAAATCAGTTAAAATCCAAATTTGTTTATCATTAGGTGGGAAGTGACTTATTCAATTTCAGAAATTTTAGAAATATACGGTGCTTAAAAAATAATTTTAAAGTTTTAAAGGAGATTTTATTATTTAACTAATGCATTATACATTACTGTAGCATCTTCAACATAGACCGTTATTTTTTAAGCACTGTATATTTCTAAAATTTCTCAAATTGAATATTTGGACTAATTATGATAACCTGATAAAAATACTTTAACACTTTAAGGTCTTTTGACACTCCCAAATGTGTTTTCGGTACAGCGGAGGGATACCCTTATTTGTAAAGCACTGTGTTTTAAGCATTTGGGAGTGTCAAAAGACCTTAAAGTGTTAAAGTATTTTTATCAGGTTATCGTAATTAGTCCGGATATTCAATTTGAAATTTTTTGGAAATACATAGTGCTTAAAAAATAACTTTAAAATTTTAAAGGAGATTTTATTACTTAAATAATGTACTATGCATTACTGTAGCATCGGTTGTCCGGACGAATGGAATTTATGCATAAAATGTTTCGAATGAACACTGTTCTGTTCATTCGTTCGAATGAACTAAATTTACACTTCGACCTTAGTTCGGATAACTTCATTATCCTATCGAATGCCAAATGAACGAGTAGTTCATTCTAATGAGTAAAAACGTGGAGGTATAATGATAATTTTAGTCAAAAAATTGAAATTGAGTGTGTAGAAAGATGGGTATCTATAAGTCGCGCCTAAAATTGGATCAATTTAGTAGGATATTCAATTAACTCTCAAAGAGACCCATGTTTATGCAATTCTATCGTGTATTAAATAAATTATGACTACTTTTCTAATAGTATTTGTTATGATTGTGAAGTTTTTATTTTGTTAACTTGATTTATTTATCATTTACAATAATGAGTTTAGTAAGTTAGAACATTAGAAAGTCAAGTTTCATGAGATTATTGAATCTTTTGTAATTAGTAGGCATTGTTATCCCTATTTTGAAAATCTTTTCACTCTTTCACAAATGCAAAAAACAAATATCTATAAATAAAAAAATAAAGGATAAAAGACTTTTACTTGTAAAAACAAATAATGTATATCCTTCTGATATTAATTTTTAGAAACCATATCATCACTGTATAATATTCATTAGGCTTGAAAACTAAGACTTTTGAGTTTATATATTTTGGGCATTTATATTTTATGTTGGTTTTATTTTTGTATTTGTTTTCTTTTTTGTTCAGATTTATTTGTACAATTTTTAATTAGTCTCAATTGCATTTAATTTAACTTAAGATTATGCTTAGAGTGACAAGCATTATAATTTACAATAAAGTAAAATGAAAAAATATGTTTAAAAATTAAATGCAAATAAATAAGTTATGTAAAATAATAATGATGTTAATTAAAAAAGGATCGTCTTTACATAATAATCATTATAACTTAAATTTGACCCCGACCCTAAATATCAACTCTTATCTTTGATTCTTTGTATTACACATTTTCAAACTACAACTAAATCTTAATGAACTATATATTTAATAATTTAAGATCACCCGCATAAAATTGATCAAATGAAACGTCTCCCCTCCCTTTATAGTGTGGAGGACTAGCACGAGAGTGTTTGCGAGTTTAATTGATCTTCCCGATGGAACGCTTGCAGAGAGAGAGAGAGAGAGAGAGAGGGGGGCTAAGAACTTAGAAGGCCAGAAAAAAAACTGCCGTTTTGTAGTTGTCGATCATTGCCTCCTCCTCCTCCCGTTTTGTCTGATGGCATAGATGGCGGTGCAATCAACGGCTGAGATCGTACCATCCTCTCCATCATCATCGTCTTCTTCTTCTCCTCCTTTTCTCCCCTAATGGAAGAACTCTGGTTCCCCCTTCCGCTCTTCGCATTGGTATGACCATTTTGCCCCCTCCCTTCTTTCTATTACCGCTTTGTCCCTTCTCTAGCTTAGGGTTTCATTCCCGCCTTAGATTTTAGGCCCCTATTTCTTGTTCCTAGCCGTTGATCTCAAATCCGACGGGTCAGATTCATCGTTAATGCATTCTTATACTTCCATTGTTTCAGAAGCTAGAGATCCCTTTTAGGGCTTTTGAAGGGAAATGGCTTTTGTCGCTTTCTATCTGTAATTCCCCTACTTTTTGAATTTGGCCTTTTCCTGAGAGGCAGTGATAACTGCACCCCCTGTTTTTGACGCACAGTAGCCCTTTCATTTCTTTTTTAAACCGTAACTTGGATGCAATAAACAATGGAGAAAAATGGGATGCCATCGTTTTTCCCTCACATTTCCGTATTTGTGGGCATTGCGAGAAAGGGTTATGTGTAAAAAATTTGCGCTGTGAATATCTGCTGGTTTCCATAGCTTTTAAATTTTTTTTTTTTAACTTTTAATTTTTTTGGCATTTGCAGGTGCATTGAGAGAAAGGGTGTATGTGTTGGAATCTGAGAGTGTAGATATCAACTGGTTCGCATAACTTCTTTTGATTGTTTCTCCTTGACAATTCTTTTGATATTTGAAGGCATTGCGAGCTATTCACTTTGATATCAGTTAGATTATTTGATCAATACATATTGCGAAATGGCGGAATCCGTCGACGCCATTTTGGAATTCTTGAGACGGAATCAGTTCACACGGGCAGAGGCTGCTCTTCGTGGGGAGCTCAGTTCGCGTGTGGATTTGAATGGAGCAGTTCTGAAATCCATTTCACAGAAATCTGCTCCGGTAAATCCAATGGATGATAGAAAAGACAATGGGGAGGCAATAAAAACTGCTGGCAATAGCATAGGATCCCGAAGCAGTGAGAATTCGAAGGAACTTATAGTGAAGGAGGTTGAATGTGGGAATGTAACAAACGGTTCTGATCACAAATGGAAAACTGGGTCAAGTGAAAAGAGCATTTCAGCTTTTGGGCAGTGTTCAGAGAGTGCCACCAATTTGGGTGACCTCTACTCTTGGAATTTTGATTCGGGTGATAGCAATTCTTATCCAAGGGATGGAAGATCAGTAATGAATGATTTTTCAGAGCTCCGGCTATCTGGGCAACCAAAATCTCATAACTTACCTGTTCTGGATAAAAGAAAGTCTGTTGGGGTAGCAAATGCTGGAGGAAGCTATGTTACTGAATCTGACTTATTAGGGGAGCGAAATGCATCAGAGACAGGTGGCACAAGCAAGCCAAAGGGGGAGTTGAAGTATGAGAGTAATGAGATAAGGGACCGTAATGAAATTGACAGGGAGTCTAAACTGGTAAGCAGTTCTTCCAACAAAGATCAATCATCAGATAATCCTTGGTCCTCAAGTGGGGGCTCTTCTGTTATCAAGACTGTTTTCCCATTCCCTGTATCAGATGTGGCACCCAGCTATGACAATCCACTCAACTCTAGTGATGTTATAACAGAACGGAAATGGAAATCTGATAGCAATGAAATTACGGTGGAGCTGAAAGAGCAGGTTGATGCAATTGGAAGAACATTACTTTTGGGGAAATCTCAAGGATATATGGAGCAGAAGAATACGAGGAGCTTTGATTTGCCACTCATCATTGAAAATCGCAAGGAAGAGCTGCCCCGGTTGCCTCCTGTTAAACTCAAGTCAGAAGACAAATTGGTAAACCTTCAGTGGGAGGAGAAGGTGGATCACCAAGGGTCTGGAATGAAGATGACAAATTTGGATAATTCCTTTTTGATTGGATCATTTCTTGATGTCCCAATTGGGCAAGAAATCAACTCAGGTTTGTCCATGTTAATGTTTTTATCTGCTACTGTGCATGGTAGTTGTCATGATTTTATTTTGTGTACTTTTCTAGAAATCTCAGAATTTATCCATTTTCAGGATGGCTTCTATAATCTCAAGGATGTTTTGGGTGTCTTTTTCACTCCTACAGTTATCATATTCTCATTTATGCATTATTTGCCTGTTCTTTATATATTTTTGACTTTAGATAATAATCACATTACATTAAGATGTTTTAGTCGCAGTATAGTGATCAAAATGTATTAGGTGCATACATACAGTTTCCTTGATGTGTTCTTATGATATTTGTGATTTGTTATGAAACAACATATCGACTTATAGATTTGAAAAAGAAGAAGTGAACATGTATTAACATTTAGAGCCAGCTCTCTCTCTCTCTGTCTCTCTCTCAAAAAGGAAGAACAACAAATTCATAAGTTTGATCCTTTTCAAAATGGCTTTGGACATAAAATTTGACCCTTAATTTAAATGTTCTGGGGTTTTGGGCTCATGCCAATAGCTCTTCTGGAGAGAGAGTGATTCATATCAGAACTCAAAGCCAAAACCAGTTTTTTTTTAATATAGTACAATAATTGTTTTTATGATATCTTGATGCGATTTAAGCAACACTAAAAGCCAGTTTTTTATAGCCCACTAATTGTTTTTATGGTATCTTGACGTGATTTAAGCAACCCTAAAAACCAGTTTTTTATGGTTCACTCACTGTTTTTATGGTATCTTGATGTGATTTAAGCGAATCCTTCTTTTTTCTTTTAAAATTTTTTCCTGGTCAGATTTGATTGCTATTCACCTCTTTTTTTGTTTTATGATACCATGAGTTCGTACTATTAGAAGAACACCGTGGTTCATTTTGAGAAAAGGAATGTAGTCATCTCTTCACAACAATTTTTAAAATTTCTTCTAGCCATTGATGTCTATAATCTCAATATATCAATTAGGAACACCGAAATCAACTAGATTGGCACCTTTTTAATTGGCTTTAATAAAGTATAAAAAAATCATTTTTGAAATTTACCTCTTCTATCTAGACTTTTCCTTGATAGAACAATTTCGCTTGGTGGTTCCATGAGACATTCATATCTCTCCATCGATGTCCCTTTTTAGACATTTGTAACGTAACTTAAAGATGTACTTTTGTCGTTGAGACAATGAGCTGCCAACTGTTTGTGGCTCTTATTTTGGTGGCTTTTTCCCTTTCTGTTAAAGTTGTTAACTGTTGAAAGAGTTCAAGTTTATTTAAATTGCTTAAATGTTTCGGAAGATCATTTTCATCTTGTCAGTTATCCTGAAATTTTAGGTGGTCTACTTCATTTCCACCCATTCCCTTTGATATGTTTCTGTTTTTTTTTGGGGGAATGGGATTGATAGGTTGCTGCTATTGTTGTCATTGTTACTAATGTTCTTTTAATCAATGATTGGTTTGATTATCTCATGTGTAAACTCATATGAATTAGACCATGGTCATTGAATTATGATGAGTGAACTTGAATGTTCTTGGACAAACTGAGTATTCCAATAACAGCTTTGCCTTTTTTTTTTTTAACAGTTTAATTGTTTCTAAAGCTGTTTTTTTTAATCTTTGGTCATTGATGATTATGATGAGTGAGCTTGAATGTTCTTGGACAAACTGAGTATTCCAATAACAGCTTTGCCTTTTTTTTTTTTAACAGTTTAATTGTTTCTAAAGCTGTTTTTTTTAATCTTTGGTTTGAATGCAATTCTTTAGGTATTCTTCATTATACTGGCTTTTAGGTTTATGTGTTCCTTCTTTCTTCTATGTTAGTTAATTTGACTTTTTCCCCAAAATTTAAAATGTAAGTTTTTGGGGATTCCTTTAAGAGAAAATCTATGAGACAGGCTTGGCAGCACATGGACTGGGTATGATTTGGTTGGGTGGATTGGATTGCATAGATGATGTCATAGATGGTGGTGGGTGGCGGTGGAAGTTGATATGGACATCCTAGTTATTTTGTTTCATTAACTTTGACTTTTGTATCACTTAAAAAAGATCTTTTGATTTCTGTTATAAGCCATTGATTGTTCATGGCCTACCTCACGAGGCTAGGATGATCCAGTGGGGGTGAAACTTCATTCACCCCCTTGTCCATGTATTCCCCTATCCATGTTAGATAGTGTGTGTTGCTAACTGAGTCTTACTACTGCAACTCTTCTTTGAATATTGACCATAATCCTGGAAATATTTAAGCAGGTGGAAAGAGGGCAGTTGGGAATAGTTGGTTATCAGTAAGTCAGGGTATTGCTGAGGATAACTCTGATTTGGTTTGGGTTTTGCAACTGTTGGTGATGCATTAAGTGAATCTGTTGACTACCCAAATGAGTACTGGGATTCCGATGAATATGATGATGATGACGACGTTGGGTATATGAGACAACCTATTGAAGATGAGACGTGGTTTCTTGCTCATGAGATTGATTATCCTAGCGACAATGAAAAGGGCATGGGGCATGGGAGTGTACCAGACTTGCAGGAAAGAGGCCCAACAAAAGGCGAGGATGATGAGCAATCCTTTGCTGAGGAGGATTCTTACTTCTCTGGTGAGCAGTATTTTCTGGCAAAAAATATTGATCAAGTTGCTTCTTCAGATGATCCAATAGGTCTTTCTATGGCTTCAATGTATGGGAGGACGGATGAAAATGATTTAATAGCTCATTATGATGGCCAGTTGATGGATGAAGAAGAACTGAATTTGATGCGTGCAGAACCTGTTTGGCAGGGTTTCGTTACTCAGACCAATGAACTCATGATGTTAGGAAATGGTGGGGCTTTGAATGAGTGTGAAAGGCCCCGACCAGAGGAAATGTGCATGGAAGATGACCAACATGGTTCTGTTAGATCGATTGGTGTAGGAATCAATAGTGATGTGGCTGATTTTGGCAGTGAGATTCGAGATAGTTTGGTTGGAGAAAGTAGTGAAGGGGACTTGGATAACTTCCGTGACCATGATGGTAGTAATAGTGAAAGGCCAAACAGGGATAAAACAAGAACAACCAACCCGGATGCAGAAAAATATGTTATGGGACTTGAAAAAGGTACCCTTGGAGTAAGTTATGATGTTGGATTTTCTTTTCCACATCCATCTAGATCTGGGAGTGGGGTGCAGGTTGACTCCAGTAAAGCATTAGGTGACAGAGCAAATGGTCACGGGAATGATTTGACAGGAACTGATGACATGCTTGCCCCATGGAGACGGAAGAGCAGCGATTCTTCACCAGTTAGGAGCTCTAGGGATGAAGATACTGCTAATGTGGTAAGATCAAATTCAACCACATCATCACTCTCAAACTATGATAACAATGAAAGGGAGCATGTTAGAAGAGGTCGCGATGACAAAATTAGTGATGCAAGGGAAGATCCAGGGACAGCACTAGATGATGAAGAAGCAGCAGCTGTGCAAGAGCAAGTTAAGCAAATTAAGGCCCAGGAGGATGAATTTGAAACCTTCAATCTCAAGATTGTTCATAGGAAAAACAGGTATATGTCTCTCTTAACCTTTCTTGATTGCTTAAAGATATTAATATTTTTCTTCTTTTGTTCCTATACCCTGCTCTGTGCTGGGATATAAAGCACCTTCTCTGCCGCACACCGTGTTGCAAACATGCAAGCACATGGAAGACATGTGAGAGTGTCAAGTCATTCATTCAGCAGCTTACCCTAGCCAAATTACATCGAATGTACAGTCATACGCTTTTCCCTGGGCATGTTTATGACTGTACTTTAGGAGAACTCTAGCCCGATTTGCATGAGTCATCTGTACAGGTGCATGTTGTGGACCCCATGCACTTAAACTTTATGGTATATACCCGATGGAGTGTGCAAGTCAACCTAACTAGCAAGTCAGGCTAGAATTCTCCCAAGTCTAACCATCATTTTACAAGAGCTAACCTTCTTGGTTACAGCAGCCAACATCTCGTATTTTGTGTTTAGTATAACATATTTCCCTAGCTCTTCAATCAAATAGTATTGAATTTAAAATATCTGACACTGATCTTTGTCAAAAGGTTTCATAGATCACAGGGTCCTGTTTATTTCTCTCTCTACAAAAAAAAGGGCTCCTGCAGCTGTTGAATGGTAATGCTTTTAAAATATCTGATCATATGACAGTCGTTCTTACATGCTGGTCAGATGCTTTATCTGACTGACGTGGTGGACAACTATCCAAACAATGACAATTAGAGTAGCAATCACATGGGAGATGGAACAATAAACATATGCCAAGCCTATCCTCTGCTAATGATCATGTGCAGAAATTCTGAACATGTAGACCATGTGATCATGTGTAATGGGCTACTCTATCCTGTGGTTTTACTGGGGTCCCATTATTAGTGAGGTTTATAAAAGGGCAATCCTATTCTTATGAGCCCTTATGAATCTATATATGGAACTATATTGAGTATAGCATACCTTTTGCCTGTATAGATATGAGCAGCAAAAAGAAAGAAGAGTCACTCACTCCTGCGATAGCATGTTAGATCAGATTGTGTCACTCCCTGGATGTGATTTGGTAGTAGAAATGAAATTGAGAAAATTCCTTTAGTTCTGTGCAAATTTCTCTTAATATGACATGCCTATTGCATAGTTCTAAACCCCATCATTTATGTTGCAAATGTGCCAGCTACCAGTGTTGAATACATCCCATGTCATGAATCTTCATGCATTCTTCTAGTTCCCTTTTTTCTTGAATTGGTAACATGACTCAAACCCACAGCCTTCTGCAGCCATAACATACCTACCAAGTAGGTTTTTAGTAATGGCAAGGTTTTCAAGATGAAAAATAATATCACATTTTTTTTTGAAGCTTAATAACACATTGTACCTCTGCCAGATTGCTACACATATTCCTGTATGCAAAATTGTTTAAAAAATGTGTTACAATCTGATCCTAAATTAATTCTCAATGAAAGTCTAAATTTCTTATTTAAAACTTTACAGGATGATACTACTCATTAAAACATGTACTCTTGTTTGGGTACAGCCAGGAAGTATGGATAATTATGCATGATGGGCTTTAGGGTCTGCTGCGGGAATATGTGATGATTCAATCAACGCTTTAGTCTTAACACGTTAGCCTTGGGTTGTAATTACTCGAGTATATAACTGTATGAACCCCTTTGACAGCATGTAGTGTGTGGCCCATTGAAGGTGACACTAACTTATCATTGATTCAGACCTCATACAAAGCTTACACATGATTATTGATAGTATGTGGGCAAGATTGTGAAAATATTTGTCCCTTGTTTAATTTTTTTCCTCTTTCTTTCTTTCCTTCTTTATGTGGTATTACTTATGATTCAACTTTATCCTATCAATCTACAGAACTGGTTTTGAGGAGGATAAAAACTTCCATGTGTTCTAAATTCTGTGATTGCTGGGCGTTATCATGTTACTGAGTATTTAGGATCAGCTGCATTTAGCAAAGCTATCCAAGCACATGACTTGCACACCGGCATGGATGTTTGTGTGAAAATCATAAAGAACAACAAAGATTTCTTTGATCAGAGCCTTGATGAAATAAAGCTTCTCAAGTTTGTTAACAAGAACGATCCTGCAGACAAGTACCATATTTTGCGTCTATATGATTACTTCTACTATCGTGTAAGTGGATGACTGATTTGTATGCTGTTTTATTATTTTCTTTTGTATTTTGTTTAAAATATAGTTTTTTTTTTCCTTTTTGATTGGCAGATCTAAATTTCTTTTCACTAATTAAAATTTCCTTGCTTACTGTAAACTAAAATTTAAAGTTGAATTAGATTATGACCTCTAAGCATCTGTTTTCTTGCATATTTTTTGAGTAATTCAGATGCTTCTCTATTATATGAGATTGATGACATGATATGATGATATTCAATTGCAGTTTACCATCTAGAAAAGGAAAAAGGTGCTTTACTGCTGCTGCTTTGTAAAATGGGCTGTCTACTCAGGGGGCATATCCAATCTATACCTAATTAAATAGTAACAGTTGGGCCCATTCTCAAGTTATAGGCAGTTGGGCCTTGGGTTCTATTTGTCCGTGGAGGTTCTTGGATAAAATTGAAATAATTCGGTTTATCATAGACTCCTTTGGTTTCAAAATTGCTTGGGTTCATTGTTCAGCTAATTTGGCTGCCGATGAATTGGCTCGCCAGGGGTTATTTTTAGATTTCGAAGTGGTTTCTAATTTTTTGTTATTTTGTTTCGGGTGGGCTTTCTCGGCCTTTTTTTCTTTTCCTTTTTGTATTTCTGTTTGGTATTAATGAAGTTATCTTTAAAAAAAAAAAAAAAAATCAGTTGTGCCCATTCTTGCAGTAAAAAGTTTAAAAATTCTTTTGAAGTCTGTAAACCTACCTACTTGAAAACTTGTTCTCCCTTGTCATCACCCGAGTCTTTCTTTTCCCTTTACTTCATTTGTTTCACTTTTCATATAAATATTACTCTTTAAGTTTGTAAACTTTTAGTATTCTAGACATTCATTTCTCACATTGTCTCTAGCATTTGTTTTTTGAGCCTGACACTTTTCTTTTAACTTGTCTGGTTTTGTTCATTTATTTTTGATTGTTAACTAACACGGATTCCTTATGTCTTTGAGATCTGTCTGACGAAGGAGTTTTTATGACCTCTGGGCATGGAATGATTCAAATTTCCACCAACCAGCACTATGATCTCTTCGATGAAGGAGATTGAAGTGTTTCAAAGGGAAAGACTCAGTTTCTACTTGTTTATTCAATATAAGTTAATTTTTTATGGATTTTTTACCTCTTCTCAGTTTGGATAGTTCTCTAAAAGGAAAACTAATAACTTTATTGGAGAGTGGCGTCCTAAGAAGCACCGATACAGGTGCACGTATCCGATACGGGGATACGATAAATTTTGAAAAATTAGATACGGGTGCGGGGGATACGCCGAATTAAAAAAAAAAAAAATATATATATATATTAACAAAATAAATTCAGACATTTACAAAAAAATCATAAATTCTACTATGAGAGAAAAAGAGTCAACAAATTACTAAGTACATGATAAGAAAACACCATTTCAAACAAACAAAAGTCACTTAAGAAAAAAATAAGTGACTAAAATAAAACACTACGCGTGTCCGGGCGTATCAGTGACTAAATTCTACTATGAGATAAAAAGAGTCAACAAATACTAAGTACATGATAAGAAAACACCACTTTAAACAAACAAAAGTCACTTAGAAAAAAAAATAAGTGACTAAAATAAAACACCTATGCGTGTCGCCTGTCCGGGCGTATTAGTGGCGTGTTCGGACGTATCGGTGGCATGTCTTGGCTTATCGGTGGCGTGTCCTGAGCGTATCCGCATTTAAAAAATATTTTAATTAATTGGGTGTGTATCCGGCCGTATCCGTGTTGGATATGCACCCGACACGAATACTTGAAGGGCTTCGAAGTATCTGTGCTTCATAGGTGGGGTCTCAATGCTAATTTGTGATTGTCACTGTTGGGGTGGATCGTTGTGAGGGTTTCTATTTTGGATATTGATTCTTGTCTTCTTTTTTTTTTGAATTGGGATTCTTGTCTTTTTGTAGAGGGTAAGTGTAGTTCTCTTATCCTGTACCTTTCTGCTCTTTAATGAATGCATCTACAATTTTTTCAAAAAAAGAAAAACTTGCCACAACATTTCCTGTTGCCTAGGGCCTCTATGATTTTCCTCTTATATTTTGAGAACCACCTTTTCCACATTTTTACGTGGATATCATTTTCTGCATTTACATGACGTTAATATTTGAGTTTAGAACTCTAGTTCAGATACATAGTATTTCTAATGATTGGGGAATTTTTATTTGTGCAGTTATAAATGTTAAATTTCCTGCAAAATAGGATTGCCTTGGCACGGTCCAGTTTTTACTTTTGTTTTATCCTTTTTCCTGTGCTATTTTTTTTTAAGAAATCAATTATCTGGCTAGCTTACCTAACGATGTTAGGCCTCAGCATTGTTCTTGTTATTTTTTGTATGAACAACTTATGTGGCTTTTCAATCTGACGTTGATTGAATGATCTATGTTCTTTTTCTTTAGTGTGTTGATCAAGAAAAAGATTACATAGTAGAGTTTTATGGTTGTCAATTCTTTCTGTTTCGGCTGGAACAGATGAAAACAGTCCATTTTGGAGGCTGCATGAACTACCAGAAAGGATCTCACTGCAAAGAAACTTTCAGTCACCTTTCCTCTAATATTCAAATCCATTCAACAATGCACTGACCAACTTTAGAACAAAATGATTCTTACTACTGGAATTTATCTTGCCTCAAATTTATTCTCTGCTTGAGTGCTCTCCTTGCCTCTAATATTCATTTCTCTATCTTTTATTCCAGTTGCTTTAAAAAGAAAAATAGAAAAACACCACTCCATATATAACAATGAAGGTTTAACCTCCTGTCTTCTAAAAATGTTCATTTAATTGAAGTAGCATTTGATGAACATACAATACTCCACTAGTTTATTTCCACTTTGCCCTAGTTGCATTGTTGATCATGTTTATGTTCTATGTTGGTCCCAGATGTTAGAGTCTGGAATACTTCATTTTTTTTTTTTGAATTTACGTATGGGAAACCGTGGATTATTTTCAATTTCAACAAGATTATTTTCCCTACTCTCAATACTGAAATTTTACTTCATCTTTTCTTTCTTCAACATTTTCATCAAATTTAACATAAGTTCCCTGGTTTTTTTAATCTATTTCTTTTAACAATTTATTTAGTTCCATTTTTTTTCTGATTTAGTTGCTTTTGTCTCTTCACGGTTTTCCTAATTATATCCCATGAAACAACTACATTTTGAAAAGGTCCTGAGAAATTGCAAAAATTAGATTTTCGTTTGTGAAAATGATTTATATGGAACAAAGTCGCTAGCCCCTGGTAAGACCAAAAGTGAAGAGACACTTCCAAAGCAAAATTTAAACAAACTCCTACAGTTATTTCATTTAAATACTCGTGGAAGCTGATGTTTTATGGTTTGTCTGTCTAACAGTGTTATGCTACAAGTGTGTTGAATCTTGAAAATTCTGATTTTTGAGGTTTTCAGTCACCAGCTGAATTTGGCAAATTGCTGAATTGATAAATGTTCTCTTTTGCACCTTCACCATGGTGTTCTTATTACTTTTTTTCCTCTTTTATTTAACATGTTTGTCTTTACAAATGTTACATTCCTGGAAAGTTCAAATCCGGCAAGGTTCACACCTTATCATGTCCTGTCATTTTTGGTTTGAATTCTGTGTCTTTCTGTATCTGACATGTTCCTGCCATATATAGGCAGCATAGCTTCTATTCATGCTGTGGTCTCATATCATGCTTTTATATTCACTGTTGTCATCCTTCTAACTGATTTATTTTTGTACTATATCTGATAATTCTTTTACCACTATGCTATTACAAACTGTGGTTGATGAACTTCTTTGTTGTCTGCAGGAGCATCTGTTGATTGTGTGTGAACTTCTCAAGGCAAACTTATATGAGTTTCACAAATTCAATCGTGAATCTGGTGGAGAGGTTTATTTTACAATGCCTAGGCTACAGGTCTGCATGCTACTGGAGTCTTGTTAAGGTTTGGATTGTTTTCCGTCTTGGTCATTTTGTGCTGTTGTATAACACTAGTCATTTTCGTGTGCAGTCAATCACAATTCAGTGTTTGGAGGCACTTCAGTTTTTGCATGGCCTTGGCCTTATTCATTGTGATTTGAAGCCTGAAAACATTTTAGTGAAGAGTTACAGCCGTTGTGAAGTGAAAGTCATAGATCTTGGAAGTAGTTGCTTCCAGACAGATCACCTCTGCTCATATGTGCAGTCCCGTTCTTACCGTGCACCTGAGGTTATTTTGGGTCTTCCATATGATAACAAGATAGATATTTGGTCGCTTGGCTGCATTTTGGCTGAACTTTGCACTGGAAATGTAAGTTGCTCTCATTCTCAGTCCTTGTACTGATATTGGTAATCATAGTACTCTTCCTGGGCCCATTTCTTTGCATCTGCATGTGCAATGTGACACAGTAATGGCAAATCCAAGCAATCATGAGGTGGTGTCCTCTTCTGTGTAGATCATCTGTCACAATAATTGAACTGGTCCATTTATCACGTAGTGTTCTATTACAGGTTGACCTTTGGACATTTTTTTTGAAAACTAATTTCAACCAGTGATTTGTATTAAGATGCTAATCCCCTATTAAGTGGTCGGGTATGAATTTTGACCAAAGCCATCTATGTTGTGGGGCCTGCCATGAGGTTGACATTGGATTTGAAAAACATGTCCACCTTGTTTCACACATCTTGGCTTCAGAAAGTTTCATATTTCCTTAATAATCAGGAATATGGCATCAGCATCCTTCTGTGCTATGTGGAAAGGCTTCCATTTAATGATACCATTTATATTAGAAGGATGAACTATTGAGAAGGAAAGACACCCCTAAAGGATGTATGGAGATTATATACGATATGCATGAAAGGCTAAGTTGCGTGAGTATAGGTACGAGTGTTGGTGTCCAACAAGGGTACGAGGTGACGGAAATAACAACCTCAAAAAAATAGGTCATGGGGACACACCACCATATTTAAATAAACTAAATCTAGGTTTATTTTAAATGAAAATAAAGTGTGAAAATAACACCAATAGAAAATAATATACTAGTTTTACCTTTCAAAAAAAAAATATTTTAAACTTGTAGGTGACAAAGATTTAAAGAGGGGAAATGTGTTATAATATTTTAATCATTTTAGAAAACAATGTTAAAAATCATTAAATAGCCCATGAAGAATGGGCACAAGTGTGTACAAGTGTCTACACTAGGTACATTACACATTTTGAAGTGTCCATACAACATAGATGAAAGGGCAAGAACTAAGAAAATTATGTGGAAAGACAGATTCCCAGTTTGAGTTTGACTTCATCGAGGGTCTATATTGAGCCCCTATTTATTTTAGTTATGAACAACTTATAAATCCAAGATGAGACTTTGTGGTTTATGTTGTTTGTAAACAATATAGTACTAACCTATGTTGCATTGGAAGGATACTGTATTGGAATCTGACAACAGTACAAGGTGTTGGATTCAGCCAATCTTGAAACACAGACTTTGTGGACTTGGCATGATATTTAATAAATAAATTAATATTTATATTTGTTTTTAAATTAAAATAAGGTGTGAAAAATAACAATAAGACAATAATGTACTAGTTTTGCTCTAAATAATCAAGTACAAATGTATAAATATTTTAGTTAGGTTTGAAAAAGAGAAAGGTGTGATGATGCATTTTTGTTTGTCATGGAAAAGAGTGTTGAGAAGAACTAGAAGATCAAACTATTTTTCTATCCCAAAACTCTTTGGCCTTTAAATACATGGCTTGATGGATCTGATCAGGGTGATTTTAGGTTGGCTTCATATTCAAGCATAAACATTTTCAATAGACCAATGTTCAACATCATTGGCGGGCTCGATATAGGGGTGTGCATGGTATTATCCTACACCTAATTGCAGGTGGAAAATCTCTCTTATCAAAAGTTATTTCATTTGCCATCATTCAAAAATAAAATAAAAAAGTCACATCATTTGCCATTCTACAATCTAGCATCTACTTTGCCATTCCGTAGTCTAGCAACTACTTTTTCACAACCACATTCCAAGTCCTTTATGTTCTTCCTATTCTTCTAGTTCGGTGCTTGAAGCCCTAAGCTTCTCTATGCTAGGGTTGTATTTTCTCTTCTACATAATGCCTGAACCATTTAAGCGGGATCCCAATATCTTCTCTTCCAATGGAGGCAACCTTTATATATCCTTTCTTATTTTTGAAAAGTACCTTTATGTATCCTTTTTATGTGCTTGTTCACAATTCTATTTGATCTATTTTTGTCTCTACCACTTGTATTTTATCTTCTTGTCATTTATTCATTGCCAACATAATGCTCCATGACCTTTCAAAAAAAAAACATTATGCTCCATGCAGCATCCCAAATATATTTACCACCTCACAGAAATGCCTCTTTAAGCAACATATTAGTAATCAACCACATGACACTGCACTAGCCTTTCTTTTAATTTGCCCACCCTTTACTAATCCTACCCATCCAAATCAGTGGTAAGTCATTGAAGATTAAAAGTTGTACCTTATGGACTTAACATGGGTGGCATCCCTCATGATATAAGATTGAAAAATCCATAACTTCTTTGTAGCATAATCAAACATGGCCAAGATGTAAAGAAAGATCTGCATGGTCGTTCATTCTACTTGACTTGAGGTTTTCATAGAAGATTTTCTCCATACATATAGGTACCTCCATGGATGGAGATAGAGAGAGGGATCCATCTAGATTTTGATAAATTGTTTTTACTATTTTGAAAACTTCCCCAATTCTCATTGATTGCCTTTCTTTATGATTTGGTCAAGGAAACACTGTTTTAATTATTAGTTGCTTGGTTGGGGGATAGATGAGTTTGCACTCTCGTCAATTGAAACTAGTTCATTGAAATACTAGTTGTCTTAGGTGCCCATTTAGAGGATATTACCATAAATGTGTTACATGCAGCAGGGGCTTATTTCTCCCATTTATAAATGATCTATGGGTTGGGTACTTACAGCAGTTGATGTTGGTGCAGGTTCTCTTTCAAAATGATTCACCTGCGACCTTGCTTGCACGTGTTATTGGAATCATAGGTGCCGTTGACCAGAGTTTGCTTGTGAAGGGACGGGATACTTACAAATATTTCACAAAGAACCATATGCTCTATGAACGGAATCAGGTACAGACTATCATGAATACAGAGTATGAAATAACTATCTTTAGTACATCGTTAACAAATAGCCCATTCTTCAGAATTGATTCTACCTGCTATTATTTGTTGCAAAGGATAGAGAATTGGGTATACCGAGATTGTGAAAACTCTTCTACTATGCATAATCTCTTTGAAGCTATTTTAAAAAGAAAAGCTTTACTTCATGTATGTTTGCAATCACAGTTTAGAAGAGATAGGTTTGTTGTTTCATGAGGAATTTCGTGATCTTTTTCCCCAAGATATGCACTATGTTGTCTGGCCTTCAGAATGGAGAAGTGGAGATGATGTATTTAGTGACCACCACTAATTTGATAAGCCCTCCTTGATAAACCATGCGCTATCACTAGCTTTGACTGCAGGTGTAGATGTTTTACAAAGGAAAACAGTTGCAATTAATTCAAGGGCTGATTTCCACTACTGAAAAAGGGGCTGAATAACTTTTATAAAAAATGAAGAACAAGAGAAAAGGGCTGAATGTTGGATGCTGGGGTCTTTTGTCTTGAGGCATGTCCTTGTGTGGTGAGGTTTATTCAGATTTTAAGTGAAAGTCATTGAACCCACTGGTTTCACTAGTAATAATATCTACAAACTAGGAACCTATGATCTGGTGCCATATGCACAGCTAATTTGTTTGATTCTATTTGGCTTGTACTTCTGTGTTGCTCAGAAGGAAAATTTGTTTCATTCTCAAAATATCGTTATCTTCTTGCTCTGAATCGTTGTGTTGCTCTGATGTTCTCTCTCCAGGAAACCAACAGGCTTGAATACTTGATTCCAAAGAAAACATCTCTACGGCACCGATTGCCCATGGGTGATCAAGGTTTCATCGATTTCGTTGCTCATCTACTTGAAATAAGCCCCAAAAAGCGTCCCACTGCTAAGGAAGCTCTGAAACATCCATGGCTCTCTTATCCATACGAACCCATCTCATCTTGAAGCATCTCTCCAGTACTAGCAGACTATAGATTCAAGCTGTAGTCTATTTTGATCAAGGACTGACGACCTGCTAAGTGCAGGTCTTTGCGGCCATGGTTAAAGAAATGCTTCCTAGAGGATGATCTAGCTCTACCATTCCACACGTGTCATATGCTTGGAAAGGCGTTTCGGTTTGTGAGACTCCATTCCCGATGTTGTATTCTAACCTGCTGTAACTTAGAAATGTAATTCTTCTCTTGCTGCCCTCTTGTATATGATGTGATTATTCTTTTTAACTCAGTAATTGCTGCTTGGCATTGCAATGAACCTGGTTGAAACGCAGTTTTATTTCTTTGCAGTTTCACAATTTTGGTTGCTTGGAATTTGGAAATATTTTTTTGTACTGTATTGTCCGTTTCATGTGACAAAAGTATTTGAATGTGTAGTTTCTCTTTCCCCACTCCCATGGTTCATGGTTGTGCATTATTTTGCAGGATGAATTGAATTGTTTGGCCGTAACTGCTATTTGGTTCATATGGATAAGATTGAAAATTGTAACACTACAATCGATTTCCTGAGCCAAATCCTAATCATCTTTCATTATCATGAAAATAACGAAGTAATTTAAATTTAAGTAATTTGCGTGACATTTATTTTTTCTTAATTATAAATGCTATCAAAAGTTGCTACGTCTAACTTTACTCTCTTGCATAATGATTAGATATCACTGGATAGACCTAGCAATGGGTTGAGTCGGGTTCTATTCAAGTTCATGTCTATTTGGGTTTGGGTTGGATTTACTCATTTATCTGGCTAAGGAGATTCTTTTAGTAAAATATATACCAAGACTACCGTTTAAATACGCGTACCCCCATATAGTTTACTTGCTTGTGCCAATAATTTAGTTAGTTGGGTTCCATATTTATTTTCGGATTTGGATGGGTTTAAATGGATTCGAGTTAAGTTGGGTGATCTATTGAACAAATTGGGTTAGGTCATTTATCAAAATTGTTTGATTTGAGTCGGGTCAATTAATCGGTTGAATGTGAAGAGAATTATATGAATAGGAGATATGTGAAGTTTCATTTTCTCTAATGATAAGAAGTGATAGTATATTGAAAGTAAAAATTTCAAAGAATAGTACCACAAAGCTAGAGTGATATATTGGATTTTGGAAATCTCATTAAGGGGGGCTTTCGATTGGGGATTGGATGTTGTCATGTCATTTGATAAATCACCGTATCAAAAATTATTTGCTTGTCAATCCACAATCTATTATCCTACACAATCGCATTGAAGTCTTTAAGCCTTGTTTTTTCTTATTATTTTTCATTCACATGGCTAAATTTTCTTTCTATTTGTTATATTTTTGGTCTTCTACTTACACTCATACCATCTTGCATTTTCTTATTTATTTAAAGTGCATTAAATCCCCTGCTATCAAGGTTTCATTTAAAGTTCTTCAAATGCAATAATTTTTTCATTTCAATGAACTATCTGTCTCAGATGCATGAGATGTGGCCCCACATGGAATGATGGAAGCCGGATCATTCCAATTAAAAGCTTTTCTGGTGTTTGATTGTTTGGGGTTTAGATGATAGAGAGAGGGAGATTTTTTTTTTTTCCATTTTAAATATGTAGAAACCTGCAGACCCCACTATGTGGTGACACAGGGAGAAACCTCTAACATAGAATACGATGCATGTGGAAGATGATTCCATTCACATAATCACAGACTCTAGTGTCCTAAAATAGTCTTTGACAAGATCTGTTCCCTTCCTTTTTACGTTCCAACTTGCAAGCCCAAACTTTTACAACACTCCTTCCTTGCATTTGACTACTTTTCGCTTTAGGAATTTGGATAGCATCTTTCTTCTTTTTGTGAGTAATTTTTTTGAATTTATGTGTGAAAAATTACAATAATGGACCATTTGAAAAGAAAATTAGCTTTTATCTTTCTTAGTGAGTGATGGACAAATGTCGAAAAATTTGAAGCCGTTCCTTCACCACGTAAGGGTACCTCAAGTGATAATGCCTCTTTTCATGGTCAAAAAGCTGTTGAGACATGATATGGAAAATTTCTTTTTATGTGTTCCTTCGTTCCGGAATCTTGATGAGACATGACATGGAGGAAAATTTCTTTTTATCTAGCTTTTATACCCATCAAATGCATCCCTTATAAATGGAAGTGCATTTATTCTCTCAGAATTAATCCAAATTGACCACTTCTGTAATGGGGGCATAACACAATGAAAGATCTGTCAATTTATATTCCAATATCAGACCACTTAAGATATCAGGACGGTCCAATTCTTTGATTTGATTTAGGGATATCACTGTAAAAATTTTATGGGTGAGCCCATTACCCCTAAGGTGTTAAGGTGAAGGTTTGAATCCGCAACCTCCTGCTTCTTAAGACGGGAGACAACCAGTTGAGCTATATCTATACATGTATGATAGTTTTAGAAAAAAAAATCAGAGAATCTTCTCCTCTTATAATGAATAATTTTTCTCTCAATTTGATCAATTCTAGTTTATTGCGAATAATATCCTATCAAGAATATCAACATATAAAGGCTGATCTTTTATGTTATGGTTGATATTTGTTAAAAAAAAAATTTAATATTTAATTTTTCTTTTATATTTTCCCTAATTTTTTATTCTTTATCTTAAATCTGCAATTTTATTGTTATTTTTCTAAAATGATAACTGTAATTGTATTAAAAAAAGAAAAGAAAAAAAGACAGCAGAAGTGCATAATACAAAAATGAAAATAAAGTAAAGGAAACTTCTCTCAGCCTCATACACCCATACGGAAAAGAACACCAAAAGTAAAATAGTTATACTTTAATTATTGAATGATGGCTCACAAGATGAGGCATGATTTCGAACTTGACACCTCTCCCTTTCTGAGACGAAAGATTACTTGTTGAACTATACTTATGTGGACTATAAGAGCAACTGGTATGGTGGCCATATGGCCAGCACCATGTTCTGACGGTATGACTAGTTATAAGTGGAGCCTAAATGATTTTTTGTTAAATGACTGGCTACAGGTAACACATGTATAGCCGGCCATTTATTTCTTTTTCCTACTTTATATATAACTTGTATATAGTTTTTGATTTTTTTTATTTTCTCTTTTTATTTATTTGATTATTTTGGATTTTTTGTTTTTTTTTTAGTATAATTTGTATATTAGGGCAAATAATTATTTTTTTTTTACATTATTATTTTATTTTTTACAAAAAATAAAAAATAACTCTTTACCTTTTGATTTTTTTTCCCTTCACATTTGTAAACAAACTATATGAGAAACAAAAAATTAAAATTATAGCTATTGAGAAACAAAAATATTAAAAAAATAATAATAAAATATTAAAAAGTATTCATTCTAGTTAACACTATACTGTGTGATGAGACTGGCTAAAAATTATAGCCAGCCATATCATAAAAAAAATATTATTTAATTATATGGCTGGCTAAATTATGTGGCATAGCCAACATATTTAGCCGCCCTACCGGTTGCCCTAACAACATAACTTGGTGACATTTAAAATATAAAATTTGACTAATATAGAGACATCAGCTCTAGATAAATGAGATTAATTTTGTTAATAATAATAATTATCATGACAATAATAAAGATAGCTGATGCAAAGTGTGACTATGCTCTTACACAATGTGGCTTTTTTATCTTTTAGGCATTACTATAATTGATGATAAACGGTATCTTTACAAACTTTAATTGCGATGATCTACTTGTACATATTTAGAAGTTCTGCACCATTAAAATAAAAAGATTTGAAAGCTTATAAAAATAAAGAGAAGGGAAGAGGTCAAAAATGTGGGTGGCTTCTTTGACCTCATGTATTACAGAGTGGGCTCACCCTGACGTGGTTAAAATGATAGATAAATATAAAAAATTATGTTAACTTGCATACTTTTAAAGTGTGCCACATCTCATAATTTTAAATCTCAACTATTCACTTATTTAAATGATAAATAACCATCATCTAAAATGTACAATTCTATGTCGTCACTTTTGCTCAATTAACTTGTCTATAATTTATGTGTATATATTGTTGTTATCAGTATTTTTAGTGATTTGGTTACGCATATTTTGACACTGACTCTTCTTATTCCTTTATAGGCATTGATCCATCATCATCTATAGCTGCTATCTTATACATATTTTAGTATCAGCCGATATTAAGATAATTTAGTATCAGCCGATATTTAAATTTAATGAGTGTAAGTAAGAGGTGACATTAACTTAGAAAAAATTATGGGCCATGAATCGATTTATTAGCTTTTGATACGACCTCAACTTGATGGAGAGATTGAGTTGGTTTGTTCAATATGCTCTTATATACAAATAAAAAGTTAAATGACAATTGAGTTAGGTACTACTTAGATCTGATTTAACAGTTTAAGACTAAAATAAAAAAGTTTTCCTAAGTAAACTTCATAATAACAAATGATGATAGCTGCATTCCTTTTTTTTTTTTTTAAATAAATACACTATTCAATCAAACATTAATATTTAATTGATGGGTTCATGTCATCTGTCTTTATAATGTTAGGATATTAACAATTGATTATCTGCCTCATTTGACTTAAGTATATCAAATATATTTTAGAGATGTATTATTAGTTTAAGCACGTATGACAGGATGATTACCTGTCTTTACACACTATCTCTCAGCACGTTATGTTAACTGCTTTTATTTTTTCAATTAGTTAAGACTGAAGACTCTCACGAATTTCTCATTTACCTCAGTGAAGAGGTAAATAAGAAGACAAACGATTATTTATGAGAGTAAAATCTGCAAATTGCAGGTAAAGGGTGTATGCCATTATCACTGTTACGATCGGCCTCAAATTCACTTAAATTGAAGCGAAATTTGCATTTAATTCAGCAGAGTATATCATTCTAATTGCTATAATATTTATTTAAGTGTTAACAAGTTCTTAAGATCTTAATTTTTTAATTGAGAGATAAAAAATTCTCATAATCAATCATAAATCACAACATATTTTTAACAACGTCCCTCAAACTCAAGTGGATCTCAGTTGAATTTGAATTATTTAATTAGACAGTATAATGATTGGATAATGTCATTTATAGAGTGAAAGCAGATAATACTATGAAGACAAATTAATTAAAATTTTCTCAAATTTTTAAAGTCAGAACAAAACAAAATAATAGAGGAATTCTTTAGAAAGGGATATTCTAAAAATAAGCTTTTCAACTTTTAAAAGAAAATTAACCTAAAGAGGTTGTCTCAATTGGTTTGGAAGTAAAATCTCTAAAGGGAGGTCTTAGATTGAAATCATGAGAGCTTCAAATGAAGGGTCACTTTGCATAAGAATATGTATAAAGTGAAGTCCTGTCAACTTACTCGCTATATATATATATATATATAGATAGAGGGTTTTCACACACCTGAGTACTTATTAAGTAATATGCCTCGACACCTCTGACCTATAAATAAAAAAAAAATTCTTAAACAAAATGTAAGTATCTAAAATTTAATCAGGGCATGGTTTATTCGTTTCTTATCTAATGTGCGCACGTAGCGTCCCTCCCAATCTAATAAATCTATTTGCTCTCATTTCTCTCTTTAAAACAAGTCGTTCGACACCACCTTCAGTCGTAATCATATTGACGGCCCAAAAAACAAAACACAGAAGCAGTTGAAGGAAGAACCCCAAACTCTCACAACTGCTTCTCAAAGTAATTCTAATCACACCTCCAGCGCACTTTAGCACTCTAGCACACTCCATCTCTGTAATCCTTTTTTTTTAATCTCATCTGTATCTCATCCAATAATTCCATCTTGAGTGTACATTCCCCTCTCTATTACTCTCTTTCACTATTCTCGGAACTTCTGTTGAATTGCCGTGGTGGCTTGGTTTGATTTCTAGGTGTGGGCACCGGTATGTCGGCGGTCTCGGAAGGGCCGGTCCCTTACAGCAACGTAGCTGAAGAAGAAGTATCGTCGGATCCGGTAGATGCGGTGATCTTCGTGGGGATCTCTCTGGTGCTGGGAATCGCATCCAGGCATCTCCTCCGCGGGACACGTGTCCCATATACTGTCGCCCTTCTCGTCCTCGGCGTCGCCCTTGGATCCATTGGTCAGTGGGTTTTTACTTTACTCTCCTTGTATTTTGTTCTTTATTTTTTGAATTTCAGTTTTTTTTTTTTCCTTTTGGTGTTTGCGGTAATTAGCTAGCGGTAATTGCTTTTTGGTGTTTGCGGTAATTACTTTTTCTCCTCACACGTTTGGGAGGTCTCAGGACATTGGTATATGGTCCACTTATGGAGTGGGCGCCACTTGGACGGTCGGAATCTCCTTTTTTTTAACAATCCATTTCTTTTCCCAATTCCCACATAATGTGTCGGCTCGTTTATAATTATCCATGACTAGGTTGAGTGGCGCCCACTGATCCATGAACTCGACATGAAACAATTGTGGCCTCGAGCCTCGTCGAAAAGTCTCCACCCAGTAGTAGCTGGCGTTGGCAAGGGGATGGTCGGGGCCAATTTTTTTTTTCACTTTCAAATATAAATCGGGACGAATGGCTCGAGTTTGGTAACTTTTCAACTGAAATTAAATTTGTTTATTAAAAAGTTGACTCAAAATAGCCTGTTGTATTGAGTTGAAGATACTCAATTTAAATTTGAATCTAATTAGGAGCGTCTGGTTCCAAACCTGAATTTGAATCCAAATTTTACGTAGATATTTGGGGGGATCGATAGTTGAAGCTAGGGGCAGCAGTGGGTTGAGTTGGGTTGGGTTAATTCTTGATAATAATATATTTTTTTGCTTCACTTGATCTGATTAAACCTAATTTTTTAAAAATTGTATAAAATTAAAAATAAGATAAAAAATATAATATTTATAGAAAATGAAAGATAAAAAGAATTTCGTTTCATACGAGAGCCATTGGACCATAGAAAATGAAGGTAATGGCTAAGATTTTGAACTTGGATTGGGTATATAGGCTAAAATCAATGAATAAAATATATAATGCTTAAATGGTGTTTTTTAAATTTAGATCAGGTTGGATTTGGGTGCAGGATCACTCTATCCAATTCGGTATATGGGCTAAAACCAATTAGTAAAATAAATAATGCTTAATGGTATTCTTAGTTGGCTCAGGTTGGGGTTTCGGTCTGAGACCCCTTCACCCACCTCAACTTGAATTTATTTTGGATCGAGTTGGTTCGAGCCAATATAAATTATTTTTACAATATGCATGACATAAACTCATTTTTTTGGGGTTGGGTTGTGTTTGGCTTGCAGGTTGGGTTAGAAATTGCCACCCCTTTCAAAGCTAACTAGGATATGTATATCGAAACAAGAATCTAGAATCAATTATCAAGTAGGTTTGAGTAGTTTTAATTTACAATTTTTTATACAATTATGCACATATAGACGAATGGATGGTCAAAAAAGGTTACACCCATATTTTTGTTTTACAGTTCTTTTTACTTTATTTAAATTTATAAATTAATTTAAAAATTAAAAATTGAGTATCCTCTAATGAGTTATAGAGAGCCTGGTATCCAAATCCTTGAGACCTTGGATGGGGACTTCGATTTAATCAATAATTGTTTAAAAAATTGTATCTATACGTTTTTTAGGTGATTAATTGATTATCCACCTAGTATTTGAAAAATTAGATTGTTGATCAATTTTTTTTAAATGATTTAGTTTAATTATTTTCAGTGCTTGGGTCAAACCAGTTGAGTCATGTTAGCATCAAATGATGGAACAGATACTTATATTTAAAAATAAATGTTAAAAAATTATAAAAAATTGGAAATCCTGCTACACCTATGATATTACAATAACTATAGTGGTGGGAAATATTGTAGTTCGTGTTTGAGAAAATGAGAAAAGGGATGAGGAGTGGAGAATTGGAAAAAAGAAAAAGAAGATGTACCTCAGCTTCCTCCTTTGTCCATGCTGTGATGAGGAAGAGCCCACTGCCCAGCCATCTCACTTTTGAGTTGTTGATCCCTTTGCTTGCACAAAAAAACTGAACCTCCTGAGGTCTGATGCATAGGTCAACCGTCACCACACAGATCGGAACAGCCATTCATACGCTTCTTCCAAGTCCTGATTGCTCATATTGATTTCAATAGTCTGTACTGCCCAACTTCGATGGCCCTTGGTTTCACCAGGTCTGCCCAAGTATGACGCAGAGTTTGGGTATGAATCTGCTTTGATCCCTCAGGTCGTTTAACGAAGGCTTTCCTCATGCTCCGGTTCTGCTCCTATTGAAGTTTTCTCCCACCCGTCCAGCTACCATTGGATTCTTGAATGGCTCTCATTGCAGCCCCCTCACGAAGGCTACGCCTAAAAATGTTAAAAAGTATATCGATCGAAAAAAATGATGTCTGATCATACATTGCAGCATGTCTCTCTCTTTCTCTCTCTCAAAAATAACTGGCATTGTTGTATGTTTCTTGCTGTCGAGCTTGTGGGTTTAAGTATGCTACCATCAGGATAAAGAGTAATTTTTTTAGAAAAAAAGGAAGTATATGGATCTAAAAAAGAGAATTTTGATAAGAACCTATACGTTTTGCATGTTCTCACTATCATTACCCCAAAGATTATGGGTTCAAGTCATGCTACCACTGAGAGAGCAAGCTTTTTACATGTCATGAAATTATTGAGATGTTTTTTATGTTATTTCATGAAAGATGTTAGTATATTCTTGTATGTATATATATACTCATTTATTTATTTCATAATTGGTGATATTTTCTGACAATTGAACACAAGATTCACTGGTTCTTTCATGTTTTGCTATTGCTTTATTTGTCTAACATCCAATCTCTGAAGCTTAGTTTTAGCAATGTGCTTAATGTACATACTGCCTTTGGTTTTTATGCAAGCAAACTGATTCTGTGCCCAGTATTAATGATAACATACGTCTTAGTCATAATTTTTATTGTTGATATTATAATTTGCAGAATATGGCACAAGTCATGGATTGGGAAAAGTGGGGGCTGGTATCCGTCTTTGTAAGTCCAACTTCATTAGATCTGTTATTAGCCTGCTACTAGTGGAGTCTTGAATATTCCAATAATCTTAATATGATAAAACTTTTTAATTAATAGCTGATGGTTTGAACATGCAGGGGCACATATTAATCCTGACCTTCTATTGTCTGTTTTTCTTCCTGCTCTTCTTTTCGAGAGCTCATTTGCCATGGAAGTGCACCAAATAAAGGTTCATATTTGTTAATTATTGATTGACAAATCCAGAAACTTGAGCATCCTCCACATGGGTTCTGATTTCTAAATTGAGTAGGAAAAATGAGTCTGTAATTTTATCAGTCTTTAGTGCCTTATTTCTTCTTGATGATCATATTATGTAGAAAAAGACATTAAATGAAATGGACAGACTCTGGCTCAACTTGATGATCATTCGCAACAGTTTCAATTAATTTTGTAAAAGCCAGACTGACTCAACTTGGAATTAGACCTTGTTACTCACAATCAGAATTGTTTAAAACTAAGCCTTGTTAGGAACAAGGTGGTTTGCCTTTTCTCATCACAATGCTTCTAGTTGCCAACCCCAGATAAATGAAATGGCCTACTCCAGATAGATGGCATTCTGGTTTATGATGATGATGACTAAATGCTTCTGGTTGTTTTAATTGTGTTTTTTGTTGCATGGTAACTCATTAGTTTATTTGTCCAGAGGTGCATGGCACAGATGCTGCTGCTTGCAGGTCCGGGTGTTCTAATTTCAACATTCTGTCTTGGAACTGCTGTAAAAGTATGTATATACTTTACGCGACCCTTTTAAACAAACTACAATTCTCTTGATGATATTCTTTGTAATAAATATGCTGCAGTTTGCTTTTCCATATGATTGGGACTGGAAGACATCATTGTTGCTTGGAGGGCTTCTTAGTGCAACTGATCCTGTAGCTGTTGTGGCTTTATTGAAAGAGCTGGGTGCAAGCAAGAAATTGAATACAATAATTGAAGGAGAATCCCTGATGAATGATGGGTATTCACATGTTTCCACAAGTATCATTTTCTTACACAGATATTCTATGAAGGCATGCTCTCTCAGGGCATGAAATTTAAGTTCCAGTCTGTTGAATATCTTAGTTTATTGGATAGACGTGCATGTGCTTTTACATCACTCTTCTGCTTCCAGGACAGCTATTGTGGTATATCAACTATTCTATAAGATGGTACTTGGTCGGAGAGCTTCAATGTGGGAGCTATTATTAAGTTCTTAACCAAAGTTTCACTCGGAGCGTATGTATCACTACCATTTTGATGAATTGTAGGAAGCTAGAGTGCAAAGATGCTAGGGCTGAAACTCGGGCAGGTTGGGCCGGGTGTAATAAACCCAACCCAACCCATATAAAAAATTATTGAGCCCAACCTGACCTGAGCCAAGTTGCTGGCCCGACAGCCCGACCCATTTTAGCCCGAATTTGGGGAAAAAAAAATCAGCAGCATGTTTTTTATATTTCCGAAACTCGGGTTTGATGGGGTCAATTCGGGTCACGTCAGGTTGATTTTAAATTTTTGAGTCCAATCTGACCTGAATTCCATGCGGGTTTTTTTTCCAACCTGACCTGGCCCTAAATTTACAAATACATAACCCAACGCATTGATTTCTTAGGTCGGGTCATTTGGGTCAGGTTAAAACCCATCCCAAGTTTCACCCCTAAAAGATTCTTATAGGACTCTCTACTTGTTCCAGTGTAGCTGTTGGCATTGCTTTTGGGATAGTATCTGTTTTATGGTTGGGGTTTATTTTCAATGACACGGTGATAGAGATTGCATTGACACTTGCAGTGAGCTATATTGCTTACTTCACTGTAAGATTCTACATCATCTTAAATTTTCCTTTCAAAGTTCACAGTGATGCTGCATTTGATATTATATATTCTTTATTTAATATATTGCGGTTTGACCTGGATACTTTGTGTTGCTAGCACACTGTTATCATGTTATGATACTGATGCTATTCCAGATACTTCGCAGACCCGTGAATGTTATTGATACGCCACTTTTTTAAGTATGTTTCTACTATGGCATAATTGAATAGTTTAAGACTTTGCAGTTGGCAGATTCAACTTGGCTTGCCTTTTACTGTGTCCCGATAAAATCATTATGGAAATTTGAATATCATGTGTCATGGATTTCACAAAATGCAGAATTGTTTCTTACCATCCATATCTCTGAGTATATCTAGACCTTTTATCCTTTTTTTTTTTCTCCTGGATTTTAGAATAGTTCCATGCCCTTTCTGTTGTTATTTGTTCACATATCCCAATTTAGGCATCCCATCTCAGTCAAGTCTCTAAATGACTGATTGGAAGTGAGGGGACTGAAATATGATCTGAGGGTGTTATATGTCTTCACTAAAAGTTAGGGTGGGGGCTAGTATTAGCCTTAAAACATTAGAGTTTGAACAGACAGGTCTAATGGAACTTGACATTGAAGAGTTTACTTGCTTGGTGTTTTTTTTGATAAAGGGGACAGAAGAGGAGAGCTTTGGCATGTTCATATAACATGGTCTATTTTCCAGCCAAATTTGTATCATTTCTTGGTTTCGGTTTTGTAGTTCACCAGACATGCTAGTGGGTGTAAAGAAAAAAAACATATAAATATCAAACATGGGCAAAAATCATTAAGTTTCATCACAAATTTGCAGAATCTAGCTGCAGCTTTTTTGGTTGTACTCTCTCCAGGATTAGAGTTATCTGTTGTTCAATTTCCATCTCCATTAACGGGTCATCTCTACTTCCCAAATAGTATATCTTCATTTCCTTCTCTTTCTTTCATTGTTGTTCCCTTCTTCTAATCCCTCAATCTCACCATCAGCGCCACGTTACGGTTCTAAATTCTGTTACAAGCCCTATTTCTTGATCCATTTCAAACCTTTTCAGTATTTTTTTAATTATTTGTATTATTGGGTTTAACCTGGTCTTGCTCTTGAACTTGTCAAAACTTGGCCAAGTTGACTCGATTTATCTTAGAGTGATGGCCAGGAACCCGCCTCAAGAAGTGGGAGTCTTGAGTTTGATTCCCACTCCACCCCAAAGGGCCACTCCCCATAGATTTACCCAGTGTGTGTGAGTATGGAGGCTTGCACATGCTCCGAGGATTAGTTGGATGCTCGAAGAGGCTTGGACACCTTGGTCATAAAAAAAGTCTCTAAACATTATGGAAGATTGAGGGTGCAGTGAGAGGATTGAAGATATGACCAGTTTGAGCTGCTTGATTCATGCATAGAGGAGCTGGGTTGTAAGAATAATAGGAGAGTGCAAGTTCATTTATTCTGTTCCACTTCATTCCTATATCTTGGCAACAAACATAGATTATATTTTATGATGGTGATGCTCATGATTGAGGGGGAGAACTTGATTACCATTTAAGAATCATGCTTGGCTTTGAGGGCCATGAGGTGGAAGGAAAATGCTCTTTTTTAGCATTGTGATATAGGAATTGGTAGAGCGCCAAAATATGAGGACAACATGAATGGTAGTGGCTTGTTTGATTGGATAAGGTTGGAGGGGTGGATTTTTTATGAGTACTGATGAGGACATCTCAATCATCATGAATCAAGAGGGAGACAACTTGATGGAAGATTTGGGTCAATTACATGAAGACATTGTTGAAAGGGCATTTGTAGAGCATGAGAAATTTGAAGGAGCAAGAAGGTCCACTAAAGGCTCATTTTGGGCCCAAAACCTTAAATAATTGGCTCATGGATTGGTATGTTGGCTCAGACCCTTAATTTCACATTTTGGGCTTGGTCCAAGGAAGAGGCCCATTCTTAGGGTGCAAGTAAGAGTTGCAGGATTTAAATTTCACCTCAACTCCACCTCCTTAAAAGATTCCAATCTCTATTTTGGTGGAAACAAAACTCTCCTTAATTAGCATGCTTTGGGGCGCCACCTCCTCTTTGAATTTCCATTTATTTAATTTTAAATGATGATGTAATAAATGCCACATGGCATAAGGATATTAGATGTAATGAAATTTGCAATCACTAGGAGAGGAAATCCTAGGGCGTGCAAGCCTTGTTGGGGCATTTTTTTATTTTTTTTTGTTTTGTTTTTTTTACAATGTAAATTTGAATTTTCTTTCTTTGAGAGTGAAATCCATAGTTCTCTAATCAATTTCGGGTTCCCAATTTTCAATTGGGCCGATTTTAGATTAGTTTATTATTGATCAATTTTGATTTTCCATCCAACTTCGATTTCTTGGAGAGAGAATTTTCAAAAAAATTCAGGTTTCTAGCTTTGGATTTTCTCCATATTTCCAAATAATTGGAGCCTTTGCCGAACCCCATATTGTGGCCAAACGTTGCTTTTGCTTTTTGTGAGTTAGGCTACATCAATTGGTGATCAGAGCATATATCTTGGACACTCTGGCTGTGTACTCTTCGCATGCCAAACCTTGAAGATCAACCCACCCTTCTCCCTCATATGTTTAGCCTCTTCCCATTTCACTAGGTGGATTTTCCTCTAATTCTCTTTCCCTTCCTACAGGAAGTCTCTTTGAATTTTCTCTAACTTTTTTGCCACTCCCTTAAATATTTCATACAGAGAGAGATAGAAGGGGAAGATTCATCAAGCATGATTTAGTTAGAGTCAGCCTACCTTCTAGTGAAAGGTAAAATTTACTCCAGGCATTCAACTTTTTTGATACCCTTTCTAGGACGGGTTCTCAAAAGAATTTGGATCTCGGATTTCCACCTACTGGCAACCAAGATAAATAAATGGGATCTGGCCAACTCCACACCCTATCTCCCTTGCCAATTCTTTGAGTTTCTCTACCTCTACCTCCAAGCCAATAATATTGCTCTTCATTAGATTTATTCTTAGACCCGATACAAGTTCAAAGCACCTTAGGACCGCTCTCACCCCAAAAGCTCTTCACTAGATGCTTCACAGAACAATAATGTATCATCAACAAACTGTAGGTGACTGATTGGCAAACTGCCTGGGGAGATCTCCAACCCTTTAATGAGGTTTGTCTGTTTGGCTCGACTCATAAGACCATTGAATGCCTTGGCTACCATGGTGAAAAAGAATGGTGTAATGGGTCCCCCTGACATAAGCCCCTAGTAGCCCTAATCGGTTCTGTAGGTGAGCTATTCACCAAAATTGAGTAGGAAGAATCTTGAACACATGCCCTCAACTAACCCTTGCACTTGGAGCCTAAGCCTATCCTCCAAAAAAGATAGTCTATAAACTCCCATCTAACATGATCATAGGCCTTCTCTATATGAAGCTTTAAAAGCACACCCCTTAGGCCTTCCTTGCATGGATTAGCTCATTTGCTATCAACATTCCATCCATGATTTGTCTTCCCTCAATAAATGTCCCTTGCAACTCCCCAATTAACCGCCAAGGACCGAACTTATTCCGCAGTTAAGATCTTGGCCAACAGCTTATACAAACACCCTACATTGCATATTGATTTCTGCCATATGCTAATTTCTAGTTCTTAGTGAGCAAATTACAAAATATGAGCAAATTGTTTCAAAGCTACATCTCTATCAATAATTAAATTTGGCCTGTTGCTGCTTTCATATGACCCGCCTTTTCTTGTTAGGCTCAAGAAGCGGCTGAGGTTTCAGGAGTCTTGACTGTAATGACCCTTGGAATGTAAGTTGAAATACTCTCGCAGATTTTTCAAGATTGATTGGATCCAGATTAGATATTGGTTCTATAAAATGTTATTACACTTTCTGGATAGGTTTTATGCAGCAGTTGCTAGAACAGCTTTCAAAGGTGACAGCCAGCAGAGCTTGCATCATTTTTGGTATTTTATTATTTCTCATTCGATAATGTATTACAGCATGGATAGTTTTGTGCAGATCTAACAAAGAACTTTGTTATTGATGCAATAAAAGGGAGAAAAACCTGTTTGCACAGCACACAATTTTCAAGGGTTTAAAATCTGATGGTTATATGAAGCTTGAACTGATATGATTCGTAGTTTGAAATCAAATGGTTTATGATTAAGGATGGACAAGGTGTACCGATTCACAAGGAATTTGGAACTTGTACCCACCAGGTCTTCTTTAGAATCACCTTTTACTCGGCTCCAATGAGCCTCTTTCTTAGGAAGAAATTCCCTTAGACCGGTTTTGGATGGCCTAAACTTCGAAAGGATTAGGGACGATAACGTAGGTTGGTTAGAGAGGGATTTTATTCATGAGGAAATTTGACGAGCGCTAGATAGCCTTGAGGGAGACAAAGCTCTAGGGCTGTATGGCTTTAACTTTAGATTTATCAAGGATAGTTGGGATATAGTTAGTCCAGATTTCATTAGGGTCTTCAAAGAGTTTTACCAGCAGGGGAGGATTAACAAATGTTTAATACACTTTTTCATCTGATTCATACCAAAATGGGAAGGCCCTTCGGAATTATCTCATTTCAGACCGATCAGCCTCATTGGGTGCGTAATACCCCTGTCCCAAGAGGGGGGGCGTTATGAGAGTGGCATGTATGGGAGAGAAAAGGTCCCGTACTGCCCAAGGAGTTGAATGTGTTGTGGCTTATAAGAGGGAGCACCCCTCCCTTCTAGCACAAGGCCTTTTGGGCCCAAGGGTGAGACTTGGGCCCAATGCAAAGCCGTGACGGTTTTTCAAGCCCAATTGGTCCTTCTTGTCCTCGAAATCTATGATTAGGTTGATGTCCTCATCATGTCATCTATTATATTTTGGTTGAGGGACATGCAGTAGTATTGGATGCATGTGGAAGGTTATTTTTCTTTTATAAAGCTTCACATTTGATGAATTTTCAAAAAAAAAAGAGGCTTCACATTTGATGGTTTCAACTTTATCTCCTTTTCAGGGAAATGGTTGCCTACATTGCTAATACCTTAATTTTCATTTTAAGGTAAGTATTAATTTGGTATTTTGTATCTTTTGTCAACTACAGTTTGTATTTTGTGATACTTGTTCTCATTTGAATCATGGATGCACATCATGCTAAATTGTTTTTTATTTTATTTATTTTTAATGGTCAAATTGTTTTCATTGTTTTTTTTAGCGTTAACAAAGAAATTGTATTAATAAAAGATAAAGTACAAATATCAGGTATAAGATACTTATACCAAAGAAAGAAGAGAAAAAATACTGTAGATAAAGAAATAAAACCAGACTCGAGACAAATACTGCCCCCCTCATTCCCAAATTAACTTCTCAAAGTCAAATGAAGAAAACACCCTCATCTCCTTTCCACTTTAGGCTTTGCTAAAAAGTCCGCGGCACCATTCGCGGATCCTAACCAACGCGAAAGATAACTCTCTGCCTTGACACATAGCCTTGATCTCCTTAGTTATTGCAACAAATTTTTAAGGATGTAGTTTGCTGCCCTCCTTTCATTTAATTGCATTCGCCGAATCCCCTTCTATTATCATCTTTCCCCTACCATATCTCACCCATAAAGACAAAGCTTTCCTAATCGCTAGGATTTCAACCTCATTTGAATCCCTAACCCCAATTGACTCCAAAAAGACTATAGATGAAACACTAGTTGAATCCCTCAGTACCCCTCCTATTCTTGCAGGTTGTGGCTTACTCCTTGTTGTCCCGTCTACATTGAACTTAAATATTCTTAACAAAGGAGGAGACCAAACCCCTTGAAACTTTCCTTGCTGGACTTACCTGTCAAACATCCCTTCCACGATCGATAGAAGTCCAACATGTTTTATCCCTTAAAAATCCTAACTTGCCACTAGCCAAGCACAAGGCCTACATTTAGCCGTTTGGAATATCTCATTCAACTCTGCTGCTTTATTCTAAAAAATTCTGAGGTTTTTTCTTTCCACATCGACCACAAAATGACCCCTGGGATGGTGTTCCATGCTACCTTTATCTTAGATCCTACTTTTGAGAGACACCAACTAAACACTATTCTAACACGAGTTGTCAAAGACCCATGTCACTCCCAACAAATCGGCAAACCTAGACGATAAGGTTCTAACTACTGAGTACTTCAAATGTTCAGTGTCCACTCTGGATCTCCACACAAAGAACAAAAAGAGGTCTTCACTAGAACTTAACATACCTCTTTTTTCCATTCTATTCTAGTTAAAATTTTCTTCTTAAGAATGCACGAAACATGTTTGAAGCCTCAAAAGAGCAACGCCTATCCATACTGAAGTGCCTGGGCTGGAATCTTCGAATGGAACCCTAATTGCCGTCTCAACCCCTACCTTGACTGAGAATAATCCTGATGCATCTCCTGTTCAATTAATTTCATCTTCCACATCTGGAAAGACGGGAATATCCCCTAATACTGCCTCAGCTCAACTAAACTATCTTGCTCAAAAGTCCTAAGATTTCTTCTGAAACTTATCACCCACCTTGTGACTTCTCCCTCTACCACATAACACTCCTTATCTGTGACCTGCCTATTACTATCAATCCTAAAAAGTCTAAGGAAAAACCTCTTCCAATGGTATCTCCCCCAACCATAAGTCAGTCCAAAAGGATGTTTTGTCACCTTTCCGATGAGAATTCTCAATTTTTCCTTGATAGCCTACTCAACTTTCCTTTACCCCTGGTTATTCTCCACCAGGACTTGATTAATGACGATTCTTTCTTCTCAACCTTGTCCCCTAGGGTCCACACTCCTGTGTTTTCCTTTTCGTACCTAGCCAGTAGAATTTTCCTTCACATTACATCCCTTTCCCCGCCAAACCTCCAGCTCCACTTACATAGCAATGCTTGGTTTCTAATTGTAAGAGGGACCACGTCCAAACCTCACTCCAGACCACCCTACCATATGCACTTTTTCCCATCCTCCTCATCTCCTCACAAAAATTCCTAAAAACTTGTTCCAATTTATTAACAACCCCTTTTGGCATTTCAAAGATGGACATATAATACAAGGGGAGACTAGTCATGACTGATTTTATAAGAGTTAACCTTCCACCTAA
Organism: Chimonanthus praecox; assembly: GCA_022113865.1. Lineage (NCBI taxonomy): Eukaryota > Viridiplantae > Streptophyta > Magnoliopsida > Laurales > Calycanthaceae > Chimonanthus > Chimonanthus praecox. The sequence continues at coordinate 66,132,262 of CM039086.1, forward strand.
GGAGACATAATTCCGGCCCCCAGCCCCCCCCCCCTGCCCACTAGTCTTTTCTCTACCATTTCTATACTCAGAGCCAAAATTTCTTAGATCTCGGGTTCCCCCCAATTGCTAAACCCAAGGAAGTGAAAGGTAGTTTTCCTGTTATGTAACCCAACTCCTTTTCTAGATTCTTCACGTCATCTCCCTCTATCCCGATCCTAACTAAGGTACTTTTGCCTAGGTTAATTCTCAATTTTGAAACTAGTTCAAAGCACCTCAAAACCACCTTATACCCTAAGTCCCATGATGTCCTCATCAAGGAGTTTCCAAGATCTCTTCTTTTTCAGATCACTGTAAGAATAAAGATGGTAAATTTCCAGATCGAAGGGCGAGACGTGCGAGATTCCAAGACTGAAGAGCAGCATAGGTGGTTGTCGAGAAGGGGGCAAACAGTCCAAACAGAAAACCCAAGTAAAAGATCGAAATGCTGCAAGATGAGGAACGAGTGCAGGGATCAGATCTGAGCAGAGGACAGAGGAAGTAGAAGTGCTTAATGGAGACCCGAGGAGGGGGGATGCACGGGATTGCAGGATCAATTCGAGGGTTCCGTATGACTCCGATCCAGAGCGAAGAGCTCACAATCGTTGGTGAAACCTAGCATTTGGTACCATGATAGAAAATGAGAGAACAATAAAATCCACTTTAATATTTTTCTGTTGTTATTTCACTTAATGGGAGACAAATATATATATAAGATAACTGGGAATCCTAATTTTCTATTTGAGAGAGATGCAAAATCTCTCAAAATCAATCATAATTTAAGTAATCTATCACAATCCATCACAATAAATCTAAATTTATCTTAAGATATCTTAATAAAATTCTTCAACAAAGTAGACAATTAATAAAATGGTCAATAAATTACAAAATTACACTTATGCCATAGACCTAAATTAGTGCCTATAGTTTTTTGTTATTGATTTGCATGCAGAATCTTTTTTTTTTCCTTGTAGACAATTTTATTGGAATCAGTGAATTATAAACATCAAGAAACCTTCTTTTAACAGATATCTTATCTTCTATTTGCAGTGGAGTTGTTATAGCTGATGGCGTTTTGCATAGTGACAGCCATTTCGAAAAAAGTGGTATCTTTAAATCACACACTTTAAACAATAATCTCTAGGATATTTTATTATTTACACCTTACTTTTTTGCATGAAGAAAAAAGATAATTTTATTGAATCAAAGTATATATTTCATTTGATATCTTAGGTCCTTGTATATGTATAGATTGATATGGATAACTAGGAAGTTATTAGATGAAAAATAACAAATTGATTTGATATTTAAGATTGACATATTCCAACATATGTTGAATAGGTTTAATAGCAAGATTACTTTTGATGATTTGGCTCTTGGCATTGAGTTTCTAAAAATTCTGCTTACTCAACAAAACATGTTATATCAAATCAGTTATAATTTTTTTTTTTTTTGAAACAGTAACGAAATTGCATCAATAAATAAAACAAGTAAAGTTACAATTTAGAAAAATCAGATGTACAAAAATCCCATCATCTAATCCGAAGAGGCCCTTTCAGACCTTAAAAGGCCCAATGGTAATCCCAATTTACCCTTTCCTCTCCACTCAAACCAATCAAACCCTGAGTACTACATCCTTTCTCTCTGACCCCTTTCTTCCCACAGTCCTCTTCTGCATATATGAAATCCAATTAAATGGTTTGACGAAGTGGGTAGGCAGGTCTTTAGACCTTTCCTCATGCCTTCCAGAATAGTCCTCTTCGCTCTATCTCATTGCTGCATTTGCACTATTTTTCATCCTTAAAATGAATTCCCATTATCACACCCACTCTTACTATCTTGTTCGCCTCCTCTCTTAGATGCCCCTCTCCACAATGTTTTCAAACTCTACCTCTCCATCCACACTTAGGCTTGTTCACGTTCTGGGTTCGGGCTGAGATTTTCTCTTTATTATCAACCCAATCCGTTTGGATATATATAAAAGCCCAAGCCTACCTATAGTTTCAAGCCTACAGCCCGAGTCCATCTGTTTGGGGAAGTATGAAGCCCAATCCCATTTGTTTAATCCATTTAAAATTCAACTATATGGATTGGTTGTAGATATGATGGGCTATATGTGGACCAAAATTCAACTTAAAGCTTAATTTCTAGCCACTTAGTGTTCGAAATCACCAGACATCCTTGTTGATTCTTAAAGATGCTTGGTGATTTTGACCACTAAAGTTAAGTGGCTAGAATTTGAGTTTTGGGCTGAATTTGTTGGTTCACTTGTAGTTCATCAAGTCTGGTTTCAATATGAAAGGTTAGTGATTTATAGATCTTTAAAAATTGAAAAAAATGGACCAAATGCAAACACACACATATATGGCTAAATGGGCTTAAAAGCTCGACGTGCTTCACGAGCTTATTCAATTAGCCCGAGTCTACTTGTTTAGCTAAAGAGGCCAATAAACTGAGCCCGATCCCTTCTCGTCGGACTATTTTATTTATATGTTCAAGCTTGTTTATTTGTTGCACGCTTGGGTTAGGCATGGGCCAGGTTTGGGTACATGAATAGAACCATCCATATTCACCTTTTTAATAGTGTTATAAACCTATATTTGATTTATTGTTTGCACCATTACAACCATTTTATAGTTGTGGTCAATGCTTATATGAAGGTTGGCAATATGGAAATATAAACACTGGGCTAAAAAAAAAAAAAAACAATGTTTAATTTCCTTTGTCATTATTGGTTTTTTTCTTTAATACATTAACTGTGAAATCCATTAAAATAAGGAGAGAGTACACATAGATGAAATGAGTATAAGAGAAATATACTCAGATCAACAAGGACAACAAGGCAAAAGGAGCCACAATAAAGTAAGAAAATAAAGAAAATACAACAAATAACAAATAAAAACAACAAAAACTACCACCCCAACAATAGGAACCCCTAACTCCCAAGGTTGGCGATAGGAAAGAATTCCAAAGCCGGTGTTTGTAGAGTAACACCAGCTTTCGCCAAGAAATCTGCAATGCAATTTGCTGAGTGAGGTGTATGAATGAAATTGATGTTACTCATATTGCACAAGCTCTAAATGTCCCTAGCAATACAGACTAACCTCCACGGGGGAAATTTCCTATTACTAGTCTAGGATATAGCGTTAGTCGAGTCACTTTCAATAATGAGATTACCACCTCTAAAACTTGACCAGATCTGAAGAGCTCTCCTAATTGCTATCAGTTCAGCCTCATTCGACTCCATTGACCCTACTGATTCTGAAAAGGCTGCCAACATTTTGCTCCTGTCATCGTGTAGCACACCCCCAATTCTTGCCGGCCCAGCTTTTTCCCTGGCTGCGCCATCAACATTGAATTTACAAGATCCTATGGGAGGCACGACCCACTTAACTGCCCGTTTGCTGCCCCGACCAACCCCTTCATGTACCCATCCCAAGACAAATAAAAATCCCCTGAAGTTAAATCCTGAAATTCTTTACTCACAGATAACCAACCAATCATTTGCCATTTTGCCCGCTCAAAGACATCTCTAGGGTTCCTTCTCTTACCCTAAAAAGTCCTACTATTACGCTCTTTCCATATTGCCCAAAAGACAGCAAACGAAACCATATTCCAGGCCACTTTATGTCTACCTCTAAAGGGGCTCCCCATCCAAGCCACCAACAAGTTCTCCACCCGCTTCCAAAGACCCACAAGCTACCAAACAAGCCTAGGAACAAATACCACACATCTCCCATGAAGCAACACTTGCATAATAAATGGTCCACAGACTCCTCTTCAACCTCACACAAAGGACAAACTATTGTAGCCTCTTCAGGTATAACACGTCTTCTCCTAAGATTGCATCTCACAAGGATCCTTTTTTCCCACGCCGACCACATGAAGAATTGGATTCTAGGGGGAATCTTGTTATTCCAAGCCAGTTTGCCAATAGGAGATGAGAATAGGTTTGTTGAATATGCGGATCGCAAGATTGATTTTACTGAAAAGGACCCAGACGGTTCCAGGGACCAGATCCATTTGTCCTCAACCTCGACCCACAACCTATTATCGCTGATGGTCCTAAACAATTCTTGGTGGGAGGCAACTTAAATTCCCGCAAGGTCCTTCTAAAGGGAATGATCCACTGTGGAGCACCATTGACCTCTCTGTAATAATCATTGACCAGAGATCCCCGATTAAGAGCCACCCTATATAGTCTGGGAGAAACTACCATTAATGGACTCTCCCCCACCCAGATATCTTTCCAAAACATCACCCTCCGTCCATTGCCAACCTGCAGTCTAATCCCTCTTAGAAATGTTTCCCTAATCTTACCTTCTCCAGTACCAATCTTCATTAAGGCTTTTACTACTGAAGAACTCTATCTAGCCGCTCTACTACTTAACCTCCATTCCCCAAGGTCATCCACACCTTACCTCTCTGATAAAACCTTCCTCCAAAGGGCCTCTCCGACGCAAATCTCCACAACCATTTACTAAAGAGGGTGAGGTTCCTGTCTCTAATACAACCCCAACCCACCATTCTCTCTCGTGTCTCTAGCCTCCTCCCATTTTACTAAGTGGATTTTTCTCTTGTTTTCATTTCCCTCCCAAAGGAAGTCTCTTTGAAATTTTTCTAGCCTTTTTGCCACCCCTTTAGGTATTTTGAACAAGGACAGATAGGTGGGGAGATTCATCAAACAAGATTTAATTAACGTCAATCTACCCCCAATTGAGAGGTAAGCTTTACTCCAAGCATTCAACTTTTTCGAGATCCTTTCTAGAACGGGTTCCCAAAACGCTTTTGATCTCGGATTCCCACCAACTGGAAGACCAAGATATATGAAGGGAATCTTGCCAACACCACACCCTATTTCCCTTGCCAACCCCTCAAGTTCCTCCACCTCAACTCCCAGTCCAAAGATGCTACTCTTCCCTATGTTTATTCTCAATCCTGATACAAGTTCGAAGCACCTAAGGACCGCTCTCACCCCAAATAACTCCTCGCTAGATGCTTCACAGAATAGTAGTGTATCATCCGCAAACTGTAAGTGACTGATTGACCGATTGCCTGGTGAGATCTCCAATCCTTTAATAAGATTTAATTGTTTGGCCCTATTCATGAGTCCATTAAGTGTTTTGGCTACTAACGTGAAGAGAAATGGGGATAAAGGGTCCCCCTGACGTAAGTCTTTGGTTGCACAAATTGGTTCTGTGGGTGAACCATTCACCAAGATTGAGTAGGACGACTCTTGAACACAAGCCCTCAACCATCTCCTCCATCTATTACAGAAACCCATCCTCCAAAAGATGTAGTCTACAAATTCGCACCTAACATGATCATATGCCTTCTCCATATCCAATTTTAAAAACACACCCCTTAGACCATCCTTATGTTTCGCGTGGATAAACTCATTCGCTATCAATACCCCGTCCAAGATCTGTCTCCCCCCAATTAAGGCCCCATGAGATTCCCCGATTAACCCTCCCAGGACCGAATTAAGCTTCGCGGCTAATACCTTGGCCAACAACTTATACACACACCCAACTAGGCTTATCGGTCTATAGTGAGATAGCTCTGAAGCTCCTTCCTTTTTGGGGATTAAGGCCACCAAGCAGTGTTTGAGGCTCTTGTTTAGAATCCCTCTTCTATGGAATTCCCTAAAGAATCGTAGGAAATCCTTCTTGATGATATCCCAACAACTCCTGAGGAATTTGAAGTTGAATCCATCTGGACCCGGAGCCTTATCCCCATCAACACTACGAAGCGCCTCCAATACCTCGACCTCATCAAATTCTATTTCTAACCATGATACCTTTTCTGATGTAAGAGAGCCAAAGTTAACCCCCTCAAGAAGTGGATAGCTAGAATCCTCCCAATCTCCCACCCTATCCCTCCCAAGATTATTGGGGGAAACACGAAACGGTCTAGGGTTAGAAGTAGTAATCTCCTCTCTAGATGAATCAGACACAACTCTCCCACTAGATCTAGGCCAAACACCCCTGTTGGCAAGGTAAGCATGAGTAGGAACTGAATGGAGAAGTGCAAAAGATTCGGTAGCACCTGAATCAAAACGGTTGTCGATGGATGCTAGAACAAATGCTTGAATTGACGAAGGCTCCTGCTGATGAATAGAAAACAGATGCTCTCCACCCCTGCTAATAATTGTCGCTGAAGTCGACTGCAGGTGAGCATGCCGAAAAGTCACATATACTGCTGCTCCTAGATGATGGTGATGAGGACGCCATGAGGCCTACTGCTGGAAAGCCGACTGACGCAAGATGTGCATAATTGTGAGTAAAATGCAGATAAGACAAGGATGAAGGAGGACCTGCAGGAGGAGAGATCCTGGCAATGAGATTCAAAGGATGAGGCATAGCATGGGGGTACGAATCATGCGCAGTCTCAAGCACTGTAGCTGTAGGCTTTGTGCTCCTCTTGGATGGATTACCTTCAATAATTGGGGCAAAAATGGAAGTAAAGTGACGCCTAACAGCTGCTCTAATCTCATTTTTTCCCATCCAATCTCCTCCCATTGACTAAGACAGATTTCAACGTATTTACCATAGCTCTTGCCTTGGGCATACGATGGAAAAATTTGGTGTTCCTGTCCCCTTCTTCAACCAAGTCGCCCTTGACTTCTATTTCCATTCCACTTCCTCCCTCCTAAGCAAGCCCCAAAGCTTTGACATACACAATTGTTTCTCTAGGTGTTCCTCCTCTAATAAGTCTCTTTCTTCCTCCAAGCGTTCCCAATCCCCAAGTAAATCCAAAACATGGTCCTTCTCCCCAAGTAAATTGCCCATCTCCTCTTTGCACCACTCTTTTATCTTTGGCTTTAACAATTTCAGTTTTCTATGCAAGCAAAAACCAGCCCACCCCTCTACCTCAAATGAATTCCACCATTCCTTCATCATTACTAAGAACTCCTTATGACCCAAGCAAGCATTATTGAAGCGGAATGACTTGGGCCCCCAGTCTTCCTCCTCCTTACTTAGAAGGATCGGCCAATGATCTGAGACAGGTCTTCTAAATTTAATTTGCATCCCTCCACTGAATAATACTTCCCATTCAATCGAAACTAAGAACGTGTCTAATCTGCTCATAGAGGGACAACGCGATCCATTCGACCAAGTGAATCTACCACTCAACAATGGATAATCAATCAGTTGGGAAGAGTTGATGCAGTCTGAAAATTCCTCCGAGTATCTCGCAGTGTGACCTCTTCTCTCAGAAGGATACCGTACCGCATTAAAGTCACCACCTACACACCACGGTCCAACCCATCTTTCTTTAGTTGATGAATTTCTTCCCAGAACTGTACCTTCTCCGCCTCTGAATGTAGTCCATAAACATTAGTAATCATCACGTCCACATCTTCATCAACCAACTTCCCTTTTACAGAGAGAGTTCTGTTACCCATGATAGACTCCAATGCGTCAAATACTTTAGATTTCCAGAGTATAATGAGACCACCGGAGTTTCCCACAGCTGGTTTAGCGCTCCAAGATGCTGATTTAACCCCCCAAATCTCCCTTATATCCTTGCCCGTAATTTCTTCTTTTTTTTGTTTCTTGAATCAAAACCAAATCAACTCAATTTTTTTTAGTATCCCACGGATGGCTCTCCTTTTTAGTCTTGAGGCCAAGGCCTCTTACATTCCAAGAGATTACTTTCATTGGTTAACGTTCTTCTTCCCCTGGATCAGACCTTTCTTCTTGGAGGTGTACACTTTTAGAAGGTTTGATGTGCTTGTCGATTCCTTCAGCCTTGATGCCTTACCTGAGTGTCTCCAGTCCAATGATCTACGATCTCTGTCCTCTATCAATCTCAAAGCCTCTTCAGCAGATTTTAAATCAAGGAATTTAATTCCCATCTTGCTTCCTGCATACAAGATTTTTCTTGCATCCTCTTTACTGCATCCTAACTTGGAGGCTAAAACTGTAACACCTGCTCGGTATACCTTGCCTCCACCATTACTATCGATCAAATCCACATCCTCTGATTTCTCCTTTAAAGAACAGAATCTGAGATCTTGTTGCTGCATTTTACTATTTCTTCATCAGAAAGAACAAGTATTTCCTCCTCCACATCTATTTCAATCGGGAAAGATGGGGCACTCTTTGTTTTCTCCCCTTCAAAATCCATCCCGTGGCAAAGATTGGGCATAGAACATGAACGGAGGAAGGTCGGAGAACCCTGTCTTTTTCTTGTAGAATGCCAGCCCATCCTCTCTTCCTCATTGGAATTGAATTCTCCTACATCTTGAATTTTTGAAGGCAGACTAACGATACCAACCGACTGATCATTCTTTTTTTCCACTTCAGTTTTTTTTTTTTTTCCAGTCATTCTTTTCTTTTTTTCTCTTCTTTTCCTGTTTCATTTTTCTCATAGGAGGGATCAGAGCATCCGCCTGGGCAAAGAGAGGGCCATCTTCTTCTTGGTCTTTGAATAGAGCTGCATCTTCTTCCTCCCTCTCTCCCTTTTTTTTCTTATTTCCAGCCTGAACCTTCACTGTAGAGGAGATGGTTGTCGCCGTGATATCCTCCATGGAGGGGTTCGGGTTTGGGCTATCACGAAGACCAGAGAGAGTTGTCTTCGAAGAGTCTACAGAGAAAAAAACCTTCGGAATGATCTAGCCCATGCTTGTGCTGGAGTGTTGGATTTAAGTTTTGGGCCCAGTCCTGGTCTTGGTTTGGGTCGAAATCAGCAGACAAGCCATTAGAGTGGGCCATAACCGAAAAGTTCCCATTAAAAAAGACTCGGTCCTGACCCAAACCCTGTTTAGGCACCCAACCCGCTAACGTTCGAGACCCAATGTTTAAACCACCAGTTGTTTCCCCAAATGCTTCTCGATCCCTGCTGCCCACTTTATCCTCTCTGCATTTAAGACTTTCCCTTTCTTTCGCCGAACCTCATACGATTGGACTGAAAGACAAAAGGGGAGTTCTCCTCCAGCACACGTGACGGCTCCAACTGGAGATTACGCCTCTGATTGGAGAGGTACAATCCGCTGCCAGCCTTCAGCAAAGGATGGTCTCGAGATTTGGAATCCTTGTCAGAAGGTGGTTGATTCTTGGGAACTCCATCATCCCCCGTCTGCCTCCCCTTCGTCCGACAAGGATTACTGCTGGAGATCTGGATTTCTGGGAGGGAATCTTTTCGATTTGCATCCATTTTCTCAAGCCGATCTTCGAGAACCCGATCTTCAATATATGAAACCTCACGGATTTGGACCGCGTTAGAAACCCTTATTTCCACTTCAGATGGGATGGATTTGTTGTTATCCACCTCCACCAACAATCTTAGAGCAGAAAAATCCTTCTTTTGGAGATTATCTTCATCAAATCTCGATGATTCTTCCCAACTGGTTCCCAAAGGTAGTAATGGAGAGCTCGTCCCATGCAACCAGAGGAAAACCAAAGCAGTGAATCCAGGTCCAATGAGCCGACGGAGATGAGTTCGAGTGCCAGAGTTTTGTTGATGAGAAGAAATCAGTCCATATTGGGTTTACCAGCCAACCCTGAGCCTCCTCCACCGTCCAAGTTGAGATAAGGAAGGTGTCATCGCCAAGCCACCGTACTGCTGACTTGTTGATGCCGAAATCTTCACAGAATAGCCGAACTTCAGAGGGATTGATATGGCGATCAGCTGATGCGACGATAGATCTGGATAGCCACTCGTATGTCTCATCTAACATCTGTTTAGACATTTTGATATCGATAGAAGGTGTCTCATTTAAAGGAGGGGAGGATTCTTTTCCGCAAAACCAAGGACTTCAGCCCAGGTTCGACTCCTAGTCGGAACTAGATTTGTTGTTCTATCACCAGAACCCAGATTAGGGTGGAAATTCCTCACCTTGGAGTGGTCAAACCTTGGAACCCCAGGTACTTTTTTATCCTTCCCAAACAAAGCCTTTTGGGAAACAATCCTCTATCACCAATCCAGTTGCCATTTGAACCCTGAATAGCATGCATTGCTGCTTCTTCTCCAAGTATTCTCATGAATGCAAATTTATGGCCTTTCAGAGAATGCTTTTCTGGGATAAAGACATCTGTCACGCGTCCCCACTTTTTTCAAGAAGTCCCATAACCAATTTATGGAGATGGAATCAGGAAGATTCTCCACGATGATGGTGATTGCTGCCTCTTGTTGATAGATCCTCTGACGCTTGTTGACGACAACCTTCGACTCTGATGCCTTAGACTGGTGATTCTCGCCCCATGCCCACCGGAAGCCTTCGTCCACGTAACCTCTCTGCTCCTGACCTCTAGGTCTCCACACTTTCCTCATGCTCTCACTCTCATGCACATCCATCACCTTGTGAATTGGTAGACACCCCCCTCCCACTCAGAAACCTTTTTTTTTTTTTTTTTAAATTAAAAAAAAAATGGTTTGGTCTTGATTGATTTAGGATTTACCACTCACAGTTGGATCAAATTTTAAGGACATTTCTTTGCTTTTGGTACCACCGCCTTTATCATTATTGATTGGATCAACTTTATTTCCTTTTGACCTTTTTTTTTTTTGAAATAGTAACCAATGTAAAAAAGGTTTTCATCTTTTGCTTGGACAACATCATACTTGTCATTGTCTCTTAATACATATTCATAGATATGAAAAGACTTCAATTGATTTTTTTAAAGAAAACCCAAGAATAGTGAGAAAAATCATCAACAAAGCCACATAAAAAGAGCAAGAAGGAACATGTTCATGAGAAGTTCTACAAGTAAAAGCACGTATCTTACATGGTTTGCACAAGCTGATAGCTGAGTATGATCGAACCTGTAAACGAGTCTTGGTCAAAGTTTTGATGTTTTCCTTGTTGTATTACCTCATGTGATGTTAGAGGTTGTCACATGGAATCTAGCATGGTTCTTTGACAAGCTCTGCCACTGGGTTGGCCCCACTTTCTTATTTGGTTGAAGTGATGGATGGATGTGGAATCATGTGGACTAAAGGACTGTGGGATACATCAATTCATCCTAACCCATGATTATTAAGTTAGACCATTAGATAAATATTTATATCTTTGATACTCTCCTTTGGTGAGGTTGAGCCAGATGGCCATTGGTCTTGACTTGATTTTTTTTTTTTCTTGATGTGATAAATTTATTGAGGAAAAGAATACACCTGCAGCCTCAAAAAAGGAGTCAAACAGCAGAAAGAAAAACAAAACAGATACAACCTTAGATCAAAGGCACCCCAAGAAGACAGCCCCCACAAGAATCTAGCAACGGGCAGATCCCCCCAACAATTACATTCTGGTCACATGGACAGGCAGAATTCATTTTGAACTTCTTTGTGTCTATTATCAGCCTCACCTCTTCAATTTGATTAACCTCCAAGGACAGGGGGAATCCTTTAGCCCACTGAGTGACCACCCGAGAATGTCTCTCTACCACATCTACCCCTTCCCCAATCTTCTCTAATTCTTTAACCCCCACCATAATTTTTTCTTGACTAGATTGGAATTCAAACAGTTGAATGGTGTGTGCAAAATACTTTGGCTTGTTCAATATATGAACCCCATTTATTGTCCATACACTTCAGCAGGACCCAGGCCCTATCATTTTGAGGTTTACCCTCTATTTTTGTACATTTTAAGATTTTTTTTCTTTTTTAAAACAGTAATGTTTAAACTTATTTTTCAGGAACTTCATGGTGCTACCTCATTCTCCTTTATGTTTTCGTCCAAGTGTCTCGCATGGTAGTTGTTGGAATATTATATCCTTTTCTACGGTATTTTGGCTATGGCTTGGATTGGAAGGAAGCAATTATTCTCATATGGTCAGGTTTGCGAGGGGCTGTGGCACTAGCACTATCACTCTCCGTCAAGGTAATTTTGTTGTTGTTGTGTGTGCGTTTTTTTTTGGAATCCAACATTATGCAAGTTCATTGTCTTCATAACTCATAATGATATGTTTTCTCTTACTTTGAGGCAATTTCTCTTTCATGTTCTTTTTTGTTTCGAAGGATCACTAGTAGAGTTTCAATATTTGCTCAAGACATTGTGATTTGTCAAGAAGAGTGAAGAAAGCCATAGATTTTCTCAGAGGAAGTAGAAAAAAGGAAAAAAGGAGAAGTGATAGAAGTTGGACAACTAGTTTGTGTTGGTCCAATACTGATTTGGTGGTTTTCATCATCCTCCCCTTCTGTCCTGGTTCAAGACTAACACTTGTCTGCTAATAAGTTCTTAATGGAATATAATCTTTTGCACAATTAGATTGACTACTAGGTAGAACAGACACAATTTAGTCATTCAGATAAATACAGCACACTGACCAACCCAATTTCTTTGACGAAAAGCCTACAAGCAACTGCATCAACAATCTCCATTCCTAAAGTGAAAGGCCACATCTTTTTGCTGTGCTGCTCATTCATGGAAATGTCCATAACCGGCTCATCATGGTTCAACTTCTAAGGAGTAAAAATAACCTATCCTAATTTCTTAGAGCTGTCCAAGCTGCTCAAAAGAATATCAAGGGCTCTTCACTTGCCATGGTAATGAATGCTCCCATTGAGTTGGGTGTAACTGGTAACACATGCTTAGGTTGGAAAGAACACGATGGAACTTACTCCCAAAAGTGAACACAAAATGTGATCAATCACTTTAGTTGAGAAATTATTAGTTAAAGTATATTCATTTTATCTTACATCCAGTGCCAGTGGCTGCCAATTGCCAAAATGAGAACTTTAGTGTAAACCTTTTGATGCATTTACTTTGCAGAACTTTTTGGATCTGCTTTTACTCATCCATATTTTTTTTTTTTTTTGTCTACAGCGTGCTAGTGACAAATCTTATTCACTTCATCTCAATCAAGAAGTTGGAAATCTGGTATGCTGCTTTGAATATATGAGTTTCATAATTTATATGTAATATAAATGAACATGAGGAGGTTACATTTGATGAATGTACATGATTATTAAGTTTGTATATATTTTCATGTACTGATTGAAATGTCCCTTTTTACAGTTTGTTTTCTTCACCGGTGGGATTGTCTTTTTTACACTTATTTTGAATGGATCTACTACACAATTTATCCTCCATTTTTTGAATATGGATAAACTATCTGATGCGAAGGTAAGCATTTTTTTTCAATTCATATTGTAAGGTCATGTTTTTGGAAATTTCAATTCCTATTTTCTATGTATCCATATTGGAGAAGATTCTTGTCCCTTTTGATGAAAAGGGAGAAATTAACACCTTTTAGTGCTATGAATTTCTTTGGTATAAGATACTATATTCTTTGTAATTGTGGATGAATACTAAGATGGTGATTTCTGGAACATGGAAGTGAGAATGAAAAAAAAATCATTCTTCATGTACATAAATGTTGTAGCTTGTCTTCTGATCAAGTTCTTTGCCATCAGAAACCTGTGATGGGGTGACAACTGTTAGAATGAAAATAGGAAGAAAAGAAAGAAAGTAATGGAGGAGAGGGAAAGAAAAGAGAGATAATTTTCTATGTATTGTATTGCTTATATATTCAAGAGAAGAGGATACGTGTATATATAGAATACATTGAGTCAATCAAGGTGGAAAAAAAAGAAAGAAGAATGATTTGCAATCAGTTGCAACCCTAAGTCAACTTTAGAATATAACATGTGTAAATTGTGAAAAATGCATGCACCATATCTATAACATCTATAACACTCCCTCTCAAGTTTGTGCGAAGATATCGGTTAAGCCTAACTTGCTTAAGACACCATCAAGTTGTGATTGAGAGATGGCCTTAGTGAACATATCAACAAGTTGATCTTTGGATTGCAATGACTGAGAATATGACCTGCAGAAACGTGATGACGAAAAAAGTGACAATCAACTTTAATATGTTTTGTGCGCTCATGGAACACATGGTTGGATGCAATGTTGATGGTAGTCTGATTATCACAAACCATCAATAATGGTAGATGAGGCAAAACCCAACTCGGCTAGAAATTGTTGAAACCATAGTAATTCACAGGTAGTATTGGCCATGGTATGATATTCAACCTCTACATTAGAACGGGCAATGGCAACCTGTTTCTTGCTACATCATGAGACCAAATGAGATCCTAAGAAAATACAATATTTTGTGGTAGAGCAACAGTCTTCAACTTTAGGTTTCTAATTCATTATAGGATCAGATGTATAAATATGGTCTTAATGTACACAACATCATCATCATCCAAGCCTTTGTCCCATTTAAGGGATTGTTCTGCATACACATCTTTCATATTCAGTTCCCATTGTTTTTAGTTGCAATTGCATAGTGCACATGCTAAAAAATCATGAGAATTACATTTTCATTTTTATTTTCTCTGCATGTGATTACAGGTGCGTATATTGGAGTATACAAGGTATGAAATGTTGGATAAGGCAATGGAAGCTTTTGGTGATCTTGGAGATGATGAAGAACTAGGACCCACAGACTGGCCTACAGTGAAAAGATATATCACATGCTTAAATAACTTGGAAGGACAGCAGGTGCATCCTCATAGTGTGTCAGAAAATGAGAATCATCCACATACCATGGATTTAAGAGATTTAAGAGTACGTCTTTTAAATGGTAATTCCATTCACTCTAATTTAGGCTATTCATACTAGTAATTATGTGATTGACTACATGATGCTGCAAGTGGAATATAAATGATCACATTGATATTTAAAGTAAAAAATATGATACTGCATAGTCAACTCAAGTGCATGGCTTCTTTTGATACAATTCAGAGTCTAGAGAGGGATCACCATCAGTACTTACTAATTTCTAATTTGGTCAAAGGGTGTGTCAATCGGTTTACATCCCTATTATCATGAAAAAAGATCATCATCATCATCAGCTGCCGCCAGTAATCTCATTTATCTGGGGTTGGTTTTATGAATTCTTCTCCGATTCACCCTATCATAAACCATACTATCAGTCACTCCATAGTCTAACATGTTCTTTTTTATCCATTCCCTCCATGTTTTCAAAGGTCAACCTCTTCTCCTAGTGCCTTCAATCCTCAGCCTCTGCCCTCTATGTACTGGGTTGTGTTTGGTCTTCTACTAAGATAATCAAACCATCTCAAACGAGTTTCTCCCAATTTGTCATCTATTGGATCTTTAGACTATCTCTAACGTGTTCATTTATAACTCTATCCTTTAGATTTAAACCACTCATACAACGTAGCATACGCAATACTGAGGTAAGTATTTAAGAGGACTAAGGTCTTTAATATCCAATTTATGCTAACAATATTGCTTGAGAGCAGTGATTGTAGCAAAATCATTTCCTTTCACAACTATATCATCGAAATAAACACTGAGGATAATAATGCTTTATTGCCATCTTTTAACAAATGCAAAGAGATTAAAGTTGCATCTAGTAAAGCCATAACAAAAAGGGGTTATACTGAATTTATCAAGCCATGCTCTAGGAGACTGTTTGAGGCCATAGAAAGCCTTGCAAAGATGACAAACCTTTCCTTCTTCATCTAGTTTTCAAAAGCCCAAAGGAAACAAATAATCTTCTTCATGATGACTGCCGTGAAGGAAAGCATTCTTCACATTCAATTGATGTAGATACCAGTGAAGTGATAACGCAACCAAAATTAAGTTTGTCAATAGGAGCAAAGGTCTTATCATAATTGACACCATAATTCTGACCTTTGGCAACAAAACGAGTTTTATAGCTAGCCGCATTACCATCAGGATTATTACGAGTCGATTGCTTAGGATGTAGATGGCCTTCTTCAACTGGCAGACTTCATCTGATCCACCCATTCTTCCCCATAACCACAATCTTGAGAGAGATATATAGAGATAGAGAGAGAGAGAGGTTTGTTACAATCAAATGGATGCAATTTTGGTGTATCTGAGCATGCTATCGTGTGATTCAAACATGTACGACTTTGCACACAACGTGTGCGATTTTGGATCCCAACACTCACAACCTGTGCATGACTAACTGATTTTGGATCCCAAGACTCCGACCCTGTGCATAACTAATGTATAGCTAACTACATGGAGTTAGATTGTATCCCTTATTTTGGCTTTTGAAAATGTAAGCTTAACTGCATCTTCATACATCTTACCGAATAGTAAATCAACTTGGAGGTCCTTACATCTCTATACCTGACTGCTGACTCAGAGGTAAGTGTTTGAACCTAAACAGTGAACCAACTCTAGAATGATACATTCCATAGAGTCTGGGTCTCTTTAAACATGCGTAATAATGCTATGCACAAATACCTGGTTTGTGTTTTCTTTTGTATACCATGATACTCTAATACTTACAGTAGAAACTGCTTCTGTATTGGGTCATGTTCAATACTGCATTTTTATGTTAAAAATTTCATTTTGTTTGTAATAGCCATGTCATTGCATTGTTATCCCTCCTGTATTCATGCCATGTCTAGGTATCATAATTTCCATATTATATAGTTCATTTTCATATAATAGGGACTTGAATTTCAAGAAGTCCTCCATTCTAAAAATAGTGGATATTAATCAGAAGCCAGTATGAGGTGGGTGTTTATCATAAATTGAATCAAGAAGCTATTCATATTCAAAATATTATGATCTTTCTCTTTGAGATTATGTTATTTTCAATGTCACCAACAATGAGATTGAAAATTACTTGCCTCTTCTACTTTTAGGTGTTCAAGCTGCATATTGGGGAATGCTTGAAGAGGGAAGGATCACTCAAACTACCGCAACTCTTTTAATGCAGTCAGTTGACGAGGCAATTGATTTGGTAGCTGATCAACCTTTATGTGATTGGAGAGGTTTAAAAGCACATGTCCATTTTCCAAGTTATTATAGGTTTCTCCAAATGAGCTTTTGTCCACCAAAGCTGGTAACATATTTTATAGTGGAAAGGTTGGAATCAGCATGTTATATTTGTGCTGCATTCTTGAGAGCTCACAGAATTGCGAGGAGGCAACTGCATGAGTTTATTGGTATGGAACTTCTATAACATATCACCCTTTTTTTTAAGTTTGATGACTTGGCATTTTATCTTTCCATACCAAATTACCAATATTTTGTTGACATTATCACGCATTACTTGGAACAATAGGAAAAAGATAGATACATGGCTTTTCTTTCTAAAATGTGTGTTCTTGAGTAAGCAACCATAATTGGCCTTTCTTGTTAAAAATCCTATGTGGTATTTCATGCACTATATATATTATGGATTAAGTTACTTGTCAACTAGACTTTTGTGACTTCCTCTTGAACATATTCAAAATCATGATATGAGGTTTGTCAGGTCCATTCTAAGTTTCACATGCAGACGTCTCTACGCATAGCTCCACATAATCAAATCTTTGTATGATATCTACATGCATACCATTTTCAAAACATGCATGATGCATGCAATCCTTGCATATAATGCTTCATCTATGATGTTGGTTGCATGCAAGACTGGTCCACAAATAGTCATGTATCACCATTAAACAGCATCCCAGTATTCAACTTGTTTCTTCAGATTTAATCCTTTGCCTTAAGCAAGAGTTCTGTGATCAATATAGCCACGAAGGTCTCAAATTTTTACACTTTACAGATGTAGCCTGTATCACCAAGTTCATTCCTTGAGTCACAGATTCAACTCCAAGTTGAGTATCGGGATCTTGACACGTATGGATTGCCATTTTGAGTTCCAGTCAGGTGTTGGAAAGTTATTGTATATTTTCTTTTATCTTGACCTTGGCAGATCATGATTGCAGTGCACACTGTTATGGATCTTCTCTTCGCTAGCAGTTGGGACAAAATGTTTCCTTTTTTAAATTATTGTGCAACATCAAAATGAGGCCATCAAAAGCTATGAAGATCCATTAGCGGAAGATGACCCATTTGGTCTTAATTAAAGAATTTCCAATCCCAATTCATGCAAGAATCAATGGAGGAAAGAGAGGGTCATACCAGCATTCTAATGGACCCAATTTCACTCAATTTGGAGCCCATATGGATATGTTATGGATCAAGGACTGCTACATGGTGTTTTGGGCCTTAAAATCTCATGTTTTGAAGCCCATTTGCTGCACAACATCAAAATGGTATTTTTCTTTAAATGTTGATGAGGCCATCAAAAGCTATGAGGATCCATTAGCGGAAGATGACCCATTTGGTCTTAATTAAAGAATTTCCAATCCCAATTCATGCAAGAATCAATGGAGGAAAAAGAGGGTCATACCAGCATTCTAATGGACCCAATTTCACTCAATTTGGAGCCCATATGGATATGTTATGGATCAAGGACTGCTACATGGTGTTTTGGGCCTTAAAATCTCATGTTTTGAAGCCCATTTGCTGCACACAAGGTGGAGTTACAAATTCCACATCATTGCCTACATGGATGCCATGTCATGTGCCATGTAGGATGGAATCTTGCAAGTTGGGAAAGCTTTGGGCACGTGGATTTGTGAGGACCACAAACATGGATTTGGAAATAATGGAATTAGCAATGTTTCCATGGCATGGGCGTGTAGATCTTTGTGGCTTATTTGGGAGCTCAACAAATCAAGCAAAATTGGAATCAATGGCTAGGATCTCCCATGACATATTTATGTTATGATTTTGTTATTTATTTTTAATTCCTTGAATAATGTAATAATTCCACATGGATTTTTCCCATTGGTGGAAGTTCAAATTAGAATTTAGATTAGCTTAGACGGGTTTGGGCGGCATGGGCATGCAAGGAAACATTGTATTTTTTTTATTATTTATTTTCCTAAGATTTATGTCTTTGAAAGCCTATAAATTAGACCCTTGGGTGTCCATTGTCAGCAAGCAATTGGGAATTGAAATTTGAAGCTTGAAGCTTTGGGAAGTCTCTCTTAGTGTGGTGGTGAGTCTTGTCTTTGGTTTCTTTTGATTAAATTTGCTTTTTGTGTTGAGTTGATTTTGATCTTAAGTAATTGGGCATGTTTGATTGCGTGATGAAATTGAAAGTTCATTGATTGTATCCATCCAATACTTGATTGAAATTGGATTCCGCAATCCAAATTCTAATTCATTAGAAGGTTAATTGATTTTCAACTTGAATTAGTGCTGGATTTAAATTCATGTACATTGGTTTATTGAATTGCATTTAATTTTGACTGTTAATTGCATTCTAATATCTGCCAGATTTACAATTCCACATTCATCTTGAATTCTTTGAACACCTAATTTCATTGGTGAATTTGACTGATCAAATTATCCTAGTGAAATTAGAACCACCTTTATTTTTCTTGAGAGAGAAATTGAGAGTTGGGTTAGGGTTTCTAGCAATGAACCTTGATTTGGATCCGAAGATTCGTATCTAAATTCTATCTTAAGTTGGGATTTTTTTGGAAGTGTGCAGGATTACGATCAACAACTTCATTTTGGTGTGAGTTTTCTTGCAGTTACGACCTTAGCCCCCATCAAATGTTCATTCTATACATTTGAATGTTTCATATATTGTCCTTCTTATTCTTTTATTCTATTTAATTTCCTTCACCTATTTCCAGTAGATCCAATTCTCAAAATTTCATTTTTGTATCTACCAATTATGAAGTTCCTTGTGAATAATGACAATGCATAAAGCACCTTTTGTACAGGTGAAAGTGAAATTGCTTCTATAGTTATTAATGAAAGTGACGTGGAAGGAGAGGAAGCTAGAAGATTTCTGGAAGATGTTCGTGTCACATTTCCTCAGGTTTGTAACATGATTGATGCATTTCAACTGTGGGGTGAAATGGGGGTGGGGTTTGGGTGTGTGGGTTGGGCGTGTGCGTGTGTGTGTGTGTGTGTGTGTGTGTGAGAGAGAGAGAGAGAGAGAGAGAGAGAGAGAGAGAGAGATTTACTGATAAGTTCGTTCTAAACGAATACTTCCGAAGAATTTTTCATTCACGTTTTTAATTTTTGTTGAACATATCCATTTTTACTGATTAGAAAAATGTGGAACGTTTCAGGTTCTACGTGTTGTGAAAACAAGACAGGCAACATATTCAATACTGAAACATTTGAGTGATTATGTGCAAAATCTTGAGAAAGCTGGATTGTTGGAGAAAAAGGAGATGTTTCAGCTTCACGATGGTGTGCAGGTAGCTTGCAATGTTAAAATGTGGTTTGTTTAGGTGTGCTTAGTTTGCATGCATGTAGATGGAGATTGTCTGTGTTTTCTAGTGTGCCAGTGTGGCACATTGCAAATTGAATGTGTAAGTGGTTACAAAAGCTTGAAGGAGAGTTTGCACTGTGTATATCCACATTCAGTAACGTGTCAAATTCAAACCCGATATCTATCATGTTTTTCAGATCAATGACTATATCCAACAATTTAGTGACTATTATTGTCTTCAATGTCATCAATGCTGCTACAACAATTTAATGGATTGTGATAGCTATCACCTTTTTTTGGATCTACCACTATTGCCAATAATTTAGTGGCTTCTTTGTCGTTGTTCGTCGTCATTTTCATCGTCCTCGTCATCAAAGTCATTAGTCCCAATTTTTAGTTCTCTGCCATTCTGTCCTATAAAAAACTATATTACTCCACATTCCATCATATACCCTCCATCTATGTTTTTAAAGGCCCCCCTCTCCTCACTACTACTCCTAGAAACCTTTCAATTTTTTGCACTGGGGCTGCTTCTAGTCTCCTTTGCAAGTGCCCAAACCATTTTAGATGGTTCTCCCTCATTTTCTCGTTTACTAGAGCTATTTTCAAGGTCTCCCTGATGTGTTTTTTCCTAATTCTATTTTATGCTCCATTTGCCCATCTTAGAATGCGTATCTTTGTTACCTTTACTTTGTGTAAGTACTTACTTTTTATTACCGAAATCTCTACACCATAAAGCATTACCAGTTATCAGCTCATTTTATAAAACTTCTCCTTCAATCAGCATGGCACTCTTTTATCACATTGCACTTTACTAGCTTGCATATACTTAGCTCACCCCTACTAGTTATATCCAAATCTAATCCTATGTATAGTTCAGCCATTGCATCTAAGTATCTAAACTTATCAAAACATGATACCAATTTATTTCCAATTTTAATCTATTCTTCTTTGTTCTCTAAGCCTTTAAAATTGCACTCCATATATTATGTCTTGGCTCTACTAATTGTCAAACCATTGATCCCTGAGGCTTTCCTCTATAATTCGAATTTCTCATTTAACTAGTACTCTTTTTTTCCACCCATTTGCACTATATCATCTGCAAATAGCATAATCTTGGCATTTCATCTTGAATTTTTTTATGCTTAGTAGTCCATCTCTAATAAAAATAAATATGGATTTAAAGTTGATCCTTGCTGAAGCCCAACTTTCATTAGGAACTCTTTCGCTTCAGAGCGCACCACTCACATTAGTTGTTGCGCGTTCATGCCTGTCTTGTATAACCTTTACTTGCTTATTAGGGATACATTTCTTTTTAAACTTTTGCCAGATTAATTGCTCGGCACCTTGTTGTAAGCCTTTTGTAAATCAGTGGAAGTCATATGTAATTTTTTTTTTTCTCCCTAAGCTTCTCCACAAGTACTCTTGGCACAAAATTGTTTATGGTGTTGATTTGCCTAGCGTAAATCTAAATTGGTTCTCCAAGATATTAGATTCTTCTCTTCTCTTTGTTGTTGCTTTTTTGTTCCCTTCCAAAGTTTAATAGTATGTCTTATAAACTTAATATTCTATAGTTGGCATTTGGAACATCTCTGATCGTTATAGAAGGGGACAACTATACCCTTACACCATTCTTAAGGCTTTTTTTTTCCTGAATCTAGGATTTTGCTAAATAACCTAGTTAGCCATCTATCCTAATTTTACCCATTATAATCTATACTTCTGCAGGAATACCATTTGGTCCTAAAGCTTTATGTTTCTTCATCTCACTTAAGGCCTCGTTTGCTGCTTCTTTTTTTTGTTCACCAACCCTTCATTTACTTCTGCGTCCATGTGTACTTCACTCTCATTTTTTTTTTTAATAAGTCTTTCAAATGCTTTTCCCATGTATCCCTTATTTCTTCATCTTTCACCAAAATCTTTTCATTTTCTTTCCTAAAACATGCATGTCTCTATCTTTCATGTTGGCAAACTTATAGATTCTTTTTCTCCCTTGTTGGTTCTTAATTGCACATACAAATCATCATATGCTTCACATTTGTCTTTGTTTACGACTTCGCTTACAGCTCTTTTATCTATCTTACAACTCTCTAGCTATTCTAGCCTCTTTGTTTTTTGCCATTTCTTAAAATATTTTTTCATTTTAGTCAATAGTCATTTGAACCTTTTTTTGTTTTTTGCCATTTCTTAAAATATTTT
Source organism: Chimonanthus praecox (assembly GCA_022113865.1). Taxonomy (NCBI): domain Eukaryota; kingdom Viridiplantae; phylum Streptophyta; class Magnoliopsida; order Laurales; family Calycanthaceae; genus Chimonanthus; species Chimonanthus praecox. Next base: position 66,154,515 of record CM039086.1, read on the forward strand.
TTCATTTTAGTCAATAGTCATTTGAACCTTTTTTCTCCATCACCATGTTTCTTTATGTGTATATCTCTTAGTTCCTTTAAATTTTACTAGTATGTCTTTAGTTGTTCATTTTATAAAGCTTTCCATGTTATCCCACATCTCATTTGTACTCGTATCCTTGCCGCAGGCCTCACTTCATCATTGTCCCTTCAGATCCCACTATCTTATTTTTGGAAAATCCCTATTTTTAACATACTTCTAATGCATTAACCTATGCTGAAATGTAAGACTCTCCTGGGATAACTGTACAATCTTTACAAAGGGATCATTCCCTACATCTTATTAGACAGTAATCTATATGAGACCTACAATGCCCACTCTTAAAATGCATTGAAGCTGATTGTGCTATTTTTTTATTGCTCCTAAGATAAGTTTCCATGATCATGCAACATGCTTATAAGATTGCCTACTTTTTACCCTTGTGGCAGACTGATTTGAAAAAGCTTCTAAGAAATCCACCTTTAGTGAAGATGCCAAAAATAAGGGACATGTTGAGCACCCATCCTTTTCTGGGAGCACTTCCTTCTATTGTGCGTGTGCCTATCGAGCGTTCTACAAAAGAAATAATGAAACTGCAAGGAGTCACATTATATAGAGAGGGTTCAAAGCCAAATGGAATGTGGCTTATTTCAAATGGAGTAGTTAAGGTAAGATGCAAAATGTATGTAAGTTGTTGTTTTCTACATGGAGTGCCTTTATTCAGTAAGTGTACACTGTTTTCTTTTTTGTTGTTGTTAGTGGTCAAGCAAGTGTCTGAGAAACAGACATTCATTGCATCCAACATTCTCACATGGAAGTACTCTTGGCCTGTTCGAAGTGCTGACTGGAAAGCCATACATATGTGATATGATAACTGACTCTGTGGTACACTGCTTCTTCATTGATGCACACAAGATAGTTTCGGTACTCAGACCAGACTCTGAAGTCGAAGAATTTTTGTGGCAGGTATTGTTCCAACGGTATTCCATGATTATCATGCTTAGACCAGCCCACCTGGTTGCGCTGTTCATATTCATCGAGCATCAATCTCCACTTAGAGATTGAATAGATGAGAATTTGATGCCTCAATCTCCATTTAGCCTCAAAGATGAGTTAATAAGCAATTCTGTACTACCATCTAGTTTTTGGCATTCAATCAAATAAGAAGGAAACAATTTCATGTACGAAAGAAATCAATTTTTACTAACTGACATGCAAAAAAAGAACCAACTTATTCTAGAATTTTGCAGTATTTTCGAGATTTTTTTAAAATGGTAACTTCATGAAAAGGTGAAATTTTTCATCTTAATGTCTCCCAAGTCTTTATATATTACACCATTTCTTTCAAGAATGCCTTTCCACTTGACAGAGTTCATCGTTTAATGATGTAACCTAATCACTTCAGGTTTCCTCTTTCAACATTTTGTACATAGTCTTAAGATAACAACTTGCTGATGTAAGAAAATGGTTTCCTGTGCCTCTTGTGAATTGTTAGAACTAAACCTAGGATTGCTAATAATGCACAACATACCTTAAAGATAACATGATAGTTGGTGTAAGAAAGTAGATACTCTCCTTTTAAAACCCTGAGCACTTGGCATCTAAATGTAGTTAATACTTACTTGGAACTCATGAACAACAGATATTAACTGTAGAAACAATTACTAAGAGATGTAGCCTCCCTTTTCGTGACATGTAACATGCACTAAAATAATCTCTCTGTGGATCTCACTTCACACCTTTTCACTTTGTGTTTTACCTTGGGGCCATTGGCATCATGCCTATTGATTTTCCTTTTATTGTTTGTGCTTCTGTAGGAGAGTGCTATAATCATAGCTAAGCTTTTACTTCCACAAACATTTGAGAAAATGTCAATGCAAGAACTGAGAGCTATAATAGCTGAAAGGTCAACAATGAAGACGTACATAAGGGGCGAAATCATAGAAATACGACAACATGCAATTGGTTTCATTTTAGAGGGCTTTGTAAAGACCCAAGATGCCCATGAAGTGTTGATTACATCTCCAGCTGCATTGTTGCCTTCCTACGAAGATCTAAACTTCCACGGTTTAGAAACTTCAGGTAATCTAAAACTGGTGTTACATCTCTTCTTCTGGGAAAATCTAATATCTGTGAAGAATTTAAGGAGTTGCTTTAAAATGAAAGAGGCTTCTTGATATCAAACATGTTGTAATTATGTATCAACCACACAAAGCAAATTTACTATTGTTATGAACAGGGTTTTTCTTCTTTTCCTCTTGGTTAAAAAAACATTGTAGCTAACACGTGAGGGTTGGCTTGGCTTAAGTCACTCTCAACACAAAAGGGTCACTCCCCATAGTGTTACCCGGTGTGTATGGTAGGGAGTTTGCATATGCCCAAGGATTAGCCAGCTCGACACCTTGGTCTTCAAAAAAAAAGCATTGAAGATACTCAAAAGAAACCCACAAACTAATAAAAAGTCCTCTAAAAATGAAGTGCTTTCAGACGGCATAGGCACATCTTCAAATGGTTCATTGGATGCAATGTAAATATTTACTCACAAAGCTGACCTCACGTAGATGGGATAAGGTTTCAACAATGATGTCAGGTCCAGATGATTCATATGTTAAAAATCCAAAATGTGGAGGCAAATCATGTACATATAGGTTAGTATTTTAAACTGATTATTTACTTTTGTTAGAATCAGTTTTAAATATTTTATTCCTCCTGTGACACTCCAACCACCCCATGTATTATTTATTCTTGAACAAGTCACGAAGGGTTTAATGAATATACCTTGTCTCCACATTGGATCAAGAATAGGGTCATAAGATCAGAAACTGCTAATTTGTATAGAGCCATGTAGCCAATCCAACCAGAAACTAGAGCTGTATGCATTATATGGATATAAGGCCACTGACCAGGACTATTCAATACAATTGAACGATACCAAGGAAAACCCATGAAGGTACCCCTTTGTCAAAGGAAAATAGATACTATGTAACTTTATTGCATTGGAAAAGACCTACCACTTAAGACCGTATTCATACAAGAAAATCCGAAGGGCATGTTTTGAATGTGGCACTGCATGGTGTAATTTTTGTTTTGACATCTTGCATTAAATTAGGTAGAAAAACGTATTAGATGGAGATGTTGGAACGACAAAGGGTGGAAATCATATCCATCTTAAACTACTTTTGCACACCAATCAAGATTTACACCCTTCGTAACTTGCATCACAGTGTTACTGTGGTACAGAACACACTCTAGAAGTGTCCTTATCGCATAGATGTTGGCCATTTAACCTCCAACTCTGGGACTGACATATTGTATCAATTGTAGAGAAATTCATGTCATTCTTCATTTTTATTTTTTATGATTTGTGATAAACTTGCACCAACAGCTGGCATCATTTATAGATAGTTTTTTGGTTGATCATAGGTGCCAAAACAGGTAGTTTTTGTCATCAAGGAACCTATTATCAAGTTGAAACGAGAGCTAGGGTAATCTTTTTTGATATGGTTGAAGCCCCTGGCACACTTCAAAGAAAGTCATCTTCATGGGTTTCTCATTCTGTTGATCTCCCTAAAAGTCATAGTAGAGAGCATGGAGGTCTAATGAGTTGGCCAGAACACTTCTACAAACCAAGACAACATCATCAGCACCTTGATCTGTTCGCGCGAGCAACACAACTGAGCATCTTTGGCAGCATGGTTTGTTCATCTGTTGCAAATGTTTTGACATTGTCTCTTTTTTATATTTTTTATTTCCTTTCATTCTCATGGCACAAAGATTAGCATATATACAATGTTCTATCCACCATTTGTTTTAGGCTATGAAGTATACACATTGGGGTGACCCTCTGGTGATGCAATGGTTCATTTATGGATGGGAGATACTTGAAAAAGCTTGCAACTTAGTTACTCTGACCAACTAATTTGACATGTTAAATTTGAACCATTTGGATTCACCATCCATTATTAAGTGAAGAATTGGACATCATAGTCCTTATCTCATCATTGGACCCTCACAGTGGTTATTATCACAACAGGTCGTCTTTTTATTTTTTACTTTTTTCAATTGTGTATCGCATACCTCATTTTAGGCTGACTCCTGGATTGTCATCAGGTAAGTGACAATGGCAGGCATAACCGAAGCTTTCCAAGGACTTATAATGCAAATCCATCACATAGTCTGTCATATCCAAGAATTTCATCAAGGACAATATATCCACGGCCACTTGTATCTGTCCAATCAGAAGGAGCTGCCGTGAGCACAAATCAAAGAACAAGAGAATCCTCTGAAACAAAGGCCATTAGCCCACTTCGAAGAAAAAGCAGGAAAGAGAACCGTGTTGATGATGATTCAAGTGAGGAAGATGAACTCATTGTAAGAATCGATTCTCCAAGTAGGCTCTCCTTTCGGTAAGATTTTGGCCACGTGTTTCATCCATACACTTAAGGGTGAACATTTTCTTTCTGTATTCTTGTCACATAAGATGTTTCTTGTATAGAGTTTAGTGACATTAGGTAGGATTGGATAGATATCAAAACTGACCGAGTATGTATGTTTGGGATAAAGCTTCAATGAGATGATGAGGGGACAGTTCATGTTACATATGATGTTGGACATAGATTGGGATTTCTGTATTTTACTCCTCCATAAATGACAATGGAGGGAAGCCATTTTTTTAAATAGATTACTTATTGTAAAGTATGGAAAATTATCCGTGTGATTCTTCTCACTGGAGATACTTATGTCATCTTTGAAAAAAAAAACCCTCAGCCTGTCTTATTTTAAGCATCTCAAATTGTCATTCATTTCCTTGAAAGCATACTACGTCTGCATTCTTCCATTTAAATTAGGATAGAATGCGGGGAATGGTGACATTCTTCCAGCTCTGAAGGTACAGACACAACATGAAGTTCCCCACAAAAATGATGGGCAAGAGGAACTTCAAATAGGACGACTCCAGTTTACACTGCTACAACTTGAACTAGTGACCTCTCACTTCTTGAAACAAGAGATAACCAGTTGAACTATCCAACATTAAGTGGATACATACATACACAACTTGCCATTTTACATAGAAAGATATGTTCCCCCTTTGTGCATGCATGGTTGTACTTATCCCATTCTTTAAAGCCTCTCTCAGATTCTGACACATTCTTTGTTAATGGGTGGGTCCAACCCAGTTGATCACACCATTCAGTTTGACACATCAGCTGAGCAGGGCATGTTTGGCAGCATTTATCGTTTTCCATGGAAACAAGATATGTTTTCCTATTATCCATTGGTTGAACGATGAAGGGTAAGACCGATTAATCACTAAGTTACATGCTTAGAATTTAATTTTCCCAATGTACAAATTCCCCCTCTAATACTCCATTCCTTATATTCTTAAAAAAATCACTGCTACGTTTTTTTTTTCATGAAAAAAGGTGCTGTCAAATGTACCCAGTAGTGTCATTGTCATTTTCACTAGTTGGGTAAAGCCCAACTACCCAAATAATAAATACAATGATGAAAAAAGGCCCTGTTCTTTTCCTTGTTCGCTTGACTCGATTTGATTTCTCAAATCTCAATGCAAACTGTCAGAGCCCCAACATTGACTTATTGGTAGCTTTTCTAGATATATATGACGTATACTTTGATCATCATTTTTCAAAAATTTAGAGTATTAATTCTATAAAAATTAGAGTGCTTGAATCACCAACCATTTTTCATCATTATCCACATTGTCATGAATACTGGTATCATTTACTAAAATATTATGTGGAAAATTTAATCTTTGCAATTTACATAAAAAGACTACGGGAAATCAGATTATCCGCATGGCCGTAGCACCATTTTGGTGTACTGGTCTACAGAGGCTCCAAATCACCCTATGAACATTGTCAACTGAGAAAATGTACAAAAACATTACTATTATGAATGATTTGTTTTAGAGAAATTTCGAATCTTTCTTTCCTTTGCTCACAATACAAATAGTGTATGACCACCAAAAGGTGAAAATAAATCTTCAACTTCAATTTTGTTTAAGACCCTGAGAAATCTGTAAAAGTGTTGTTCAAAATGATGAAACCATGTTAAAAAAATTAGTACAAAAAAATAAAACTAAAAATTTTACATAACCTTTGTAAGTGTTGTTCAAAGTTCAAACAAAATATACAAAAATGATACACATTATATACTTATTCATATAAGTTTTCCATTCTGATGTTTACAGTTGAGACCATGCTACGTATAAGAATGATAGCTGGATTCAATTCTAACTATTAATTTAATGGCTTTACATCAAGTGACTATAAATTGTTAATTAACTAAATTCTGATTTTGAGGACTCCTGATTAGATCACTCATTTTTACTAAAGAGAGCACTACTTCTGTTTTTTTTTTTTTTATTACATGTCATTATTTAGATGATAGAAAGTACAAGTAGTGCCTTTTTACAAATTTAAGAATGCCTAAACCAAATTCCTTTTTTTTTTTTTTTTTTGAAAAATCAAATTCCTATTTGAATAAATCCAAACTGCCTTTTGTTTTGTGCAGCTATAGAGCTCACAATCATTTGATGTGCCTATTTAGAAAATGCTAAGAAAAGAAAACATGAAGTAGAATGAAAGCCCAGTACATGCACCAAATTCCTCAAGAGTAAGCTATACCATGGTAGTACCATGAATTTCTGACTACCTTAAACGAGAAAAACAGCGATTGATATGAGGTGAGGTTTCAATAAAAAACAAACCCAATACATCCTTTTTATGCCTCATACAGCATGCCAACGTCCATGCGCTGGGTAACAGGTATCCCCAATGCAGGCAATCCTGATCTACAGTTACTGTGTAGAACTTCATAGAACCAGAGCAAGATCTTGTCAAAGAAGCTGCAGTTCTTACCTACATAAAACCTTGTCTTACCCCGAACATGCACCACACCTCCTTGTTTAGCTTTCTGCAACTCTGATGGCTCGTCTTCAACCAACGATGAAAAGGGCAATACCCCATTTGAATTGTTTCGAATATGTTCTTGCAAGCTATCAATAACTTGATTGATAAGGTCGTTTCCTTCACGATTAAGGGAATCTGCATAGCCATATTGAATCACACACCCATATATCCCTGGAAGACCCAACCTCTTGACTACAATTCTCTCATTTGAATCAACTTTGGGGACCAACAGGTATCTAAGTGTGGTAAAAACTGTGACTGTGTGCAATGAACGCATGTTCTTTATGTAGTGTCCAAGGAGTGGCGTTATCCCATCTTGTATGTTGCTGTAGAAAAAGCATAACCCAGGAACTCTCTTAATTTCAGGATTTGAAAGCAGCTCACCAAAGGTATCCAAAGTAATTTTGTGGGTCATTTCATAATCCAACTTTCTCTGCCTCCCATAGTACCACCCAAACATTATGACTGCAAGTGCAATAGAAATGGCAAAAGGAAACCATCCACCTTCTGGAATCTTGGTGAAAACCGCACTGACATAAACACCTTCTACAATGAAAAATATAGTGAAGTAAAGCCCGACAAGCAGCAGCGGGGTTCTCCATACTATGACCATAACAAGTGTCAATAAAATGGTGGTGATGAGCATTACCAGGATAACCACAACGCCTGCAAGTTTTGGAAGGGTTAGAATACACCTAAGCGATGAAGTGCTAGAAAACATTATGGTGCATTTTTATGTACCCCAAATCAAAAGGCCTTCTAACATTCTCCACTTGAACTAGGGTGGAGCCGAAAGGCAGAAACCATCCCAGAAGTCTAGTAATTATCACATTACAAGAGATTCTATCACTCAAAAATTGCCTTTTTTTATGGTAATTCCAATCCACTACAAATGGTGTGGAAATCAGAAATCATATTAGCCAAGGTACTGGATTTCTGACTAGCAAGCTAAATCATCATCAGTGTGGAAACGGTCACTTACAATGATTTAGAGAGAATAAGTTGAAATAAATGAAATCCAACCTGATCAAAATTTCCAATTTCCACATGCCTAAAAGCATAGATGAAATAACCACGCTATCAGCCAAATTATTCAGTGGTCTGTTGTACATTCAAGCACACCCTTACTGAAAAGAATCTTAAGAAAATGTGTAGGTCAAGGGTTTGGTCATACCAAAAGCATTTCCAATATCTTTCCCATCGCCAAATCCAAGAACAACAGAAACACATAAAACCATAAGAATATAATTGATTTCTGGAGAATAGACCTCCCCTTCCTTGTAAGGGGATGTATGCACAATCTTAACACGGGGGAAATAATCCAGCACTACAGATTGCTTGATTACAGAAAAGGTTGCAGATATTAGTGACTGGCTTGCTACAATTGCTGCTAGTGTTGAAACGACAAACATGGGCCAGTAGACACTAGTTGGTACAAACTTGTAGAATCCATCATCGTGGTCATTGAGATTTTTCATTAGATATGCAGTTTGGCCAGCATACGTGAAGATCAGTGAAGGATAAATCATGAACAAGAAAGCGATCTGTAATAAAAATGGTAATTAGAAAATCCATCTCTACATTAAGCCACAGTTAGAGAAGGGCTTATTTACAACAGGTGCACTAAATAACCTAAGAATGTGATCAACATTTAAAGCTTGCTTAGAATATTATAGAAAGTGGAATACCTGAATCGACTGCCTGTTGAAATGGCCAAGATCTGCAAACATTGCTTCAGAACCTAACACAGCAGATGGCAGCAACTGTCACAAGTGATTAAATTTTCTGAGGTTACCCAGATCACAGTTGCTGCAATATGTTGGCAGGATAGATTATACTATTAATTTGGATGGCCTGAAAATTGGAAAATGCTAGGTACCATTTTTCTGCCTGTCCCATGAAAACCCAATTTTGAACATTATTCTTAAATCAGAACGAAGAAATATCATAAGAAACAGTTTCCACTTAATTATCATCGTCACATCAAAGCCATTCATGCCATTTGGCTAAGGTTAGCATTCATAATTGGATTTGGCAGCTTGTTTCCAATCTCCACCTAATGTGAGTTCCAATTTCTGTGCTGCTCCAAACTCGAAACAGGAACATATAACAATTCATTCTGCCAATATTATTTCAACCAATTGCAGTCTTGAGTACCACCAACAGACCTCTAGATATCACAGAGTACCATTTATAAATCAACATACCTGTAATGCATAATACAGTGCCACCAAGCAACAACCATCCTTCTTTTCCATTTCTTTGAAAGAAAAGGAGTATGTAGTGTGGTGATAAAGCCTTGAATATGCTGGGATAGTGACGTACAATGCTATATATGCCTATCATTGGTGTGGTAAAAGTCCAGGCAGCCATGACAGGAGAGAAAATGAAACTAACCCTTGAAGTACCATACTTTTGCAAGAGGAATAAAACAATCAGAACCACAGCAGAAAGGGCTTCAATGAGAGCTGAAAAATTAATGGACCATCTTTGTAAGAAGCTGATGAGTTTAATTTCAGAGTACTAGTCTCAGAGCACTACTCACATTTACTGACTGCATGAAAAGGTCCTCTTAATCCATCCATAGCTGATAAAACTGCAAAATCAACCAAAAAAGTTGTTTCAAGATGAACTAAACATAATATGGAAGTATCTAAAAGGAATCATTTGCTCCACAACTCGAGGAAATCAATGCTCTCATATCTTGAGTGGGAACGAACATATGACTCCCATGTACATGCAGGATCCAGTCTGCTGATCTGATGGTTGTCACCGTCATTAGATAAGTTTCCAATTCATGCATACATATATAAAACATATAATTCCTTATAGTAATTTATTAGATTGGATGGTGAAGCCCTTCAATCTTTGCTTGTTCCTCCATTTAATAGATCCATTGCTTTGATTCTTTTTTGAACATCTTTAGGCCATTCACTAAAAAGTAACATTCCTACAATACCCAGACAATCCAAAGTCGGCAAGATTTCCTTATCTTGTTGTGTCCAATAATACATCATTATATATAAAGTTCATATCATTCCATATATAGCAGTCTGCCATATCCAAGCTGTGTCTGGCATCATAGGTATTAAATCAAGCATTCTTTGCACCAAACATGTTAATATTAAACGAGAAAAGTACAAGGAATTTGGTAAGAAACCTGAAATAGCAGGAGTAAGGATGCCATCACCAATTAGCATGCACGTTCCCAGCATTGCAACAAAAAGTAATATCCGTCTAGCAATCACACTCCGTTCAAAGAACTTTACCACCTTATTGTGTATACCGGTGCTCGTGTGTCGGTTAGCACGTGAAATGCCCGAATTTGAATTTACGCGTTTGGATGGAAGGATGCTAACATTTGCATGTCTACAAAGCAGTGAGTAAAGAGCAAAAGTACCCCCTGCAGTTTGCCATTTCAAGCCACATATCAACGTAGGAGCAGAGGCAATTATAGTGCCGAAGCTTTACATGCTCACAGCCAACATGACAAAAATAAATTAGTCAGATTCATTAAGTATACAGTGCGAAGGCCACATTCAAACCTCTTCCATCCAACATTTCAATCCATGATGTTAAAAAAAGAACAGCACCTATTTAACTGACAGATCAATACATTTTCATCTTTAGCTACCAATATTTATCTAAAGGCTAAAGTAAATATATTAAAATGGAAAGATGAATAGACACAGGTATAATTCAATCTCTAAATACAAATAACACAAATAATTTAGTTGACCATTTTCTTGAGTCATTTCAATTGAGAAAGATAATTGCCAATGTGGGAAAAAAGACATTCTTTTCCTAAAATCACTTTCAAAGAAATTTAGAGCTTATAGATCAGGAGTTAATCAAAATGCTTTTACTTTAGTCAGATCATATGGTCCAGCCAAGCAGATCAAACCCAACCAATTGACCTTGCTCAAGTTTTCAACCATCAGAGGTTTCACATATTTAGCTTATGTCCAAACATCAAGGCCAATTGCGAAAATTCTCAAACCAAGATCGTAACAGCATTCTTAAGCATTAAATATGGACATATGGTGCCTACAGTTTGGTTGCCTGGACCTAATAAGCCCCATCTACAGTGAGCCACTCATACCTGAAAAATCCGTTACTTTTTTCTTTTTCTTTTTCTTCATTTTCCAGAGAGAGAATGGTAAATACAAACATTTGTGCAGGCCCCAAAACTAAAGAAAAATTAAAATAAAGAGCACAAAACAACCATCAAGATAAATGAATAAGATGGAACTACAAGAAACCTGTGAAGTCATTTGATGTCAAAGCTCAAAGGATGATGCTAGATTTAGCTCTTTTCAAGACTATCTCTAGAACCTTCCTTGTCATCAAAGACACGCTCATTGCATTCATTCCAAAGCAACCAAGTGATGGCCAAGAATACACATCACATAAGATTTAGCCTTTCTTAGGGAAGGGCTCCAATCCCCAACAATCCATGAGAGAACAGAAAGAGGTCAGAATAACAAACCAATAGGGAGAAAAGTTCAGGAAAAAGGAACATGTTGGAGTGGCAATAGAGCAAAAGAGAATAAGTTACCAACAAATTCCACATGATACCAACAAAGGATACAAAGGCTAGACGAGGTAAAGTTTCTCGATTTTGGGTGACCAAGGGTATGGATTTTGTTGTGGTAGGCTGCACCTAGAAAAAGGAAAAGGAAGAAAAAAAAACAAATTTAATCTTGGAAGGGGCAATGGATTTCGAAATAGATTTGAAACGGAAGTAAAAGGGAGAGGATGGATGGATGAAGGAATAAAAAGACTCGAAGAGATCCCAGAACATTCCTTGCACCAACTCTTCTATCTAGTTTATTCATATTGGGAGCATGGTTAGTACTCACATGCAAGAGCTCTTCAAACAACCTTTCCCTCACCCCCCACCCCCCTCCCCTCCTCTCCCCCACCCACAGATCACCATCACAACTCTGCTTAGACGTTTTGATTTCCATAGACCCAGTAAGTTCAAAACTTTAGAAACTGAATTTACAGCAACCATAGGAATATCAAACTGGTCCAATTCAGAAAACCAAAACAAAGGTACTAACAAGCATCTCATGAGTCTTATCTCAAAAACATGAAAGCCCACATAGTAACAGGTAGATTGAAACAGATGGCACAGTTTATACTCAACAGAATAAGTCGAGGAACAATGCCCAGCTTTCAGTTATAGAGACTCTTTAAGTCCTAAGTGCCAAATTGAAGATTTCAATTGGAGGCTTCAAAATATTAATTAGAATTGAGCAAAAAATTAAAGAGAAAATATTAATTTCGATGCTAGCACATTCAACAGGAAATTTCAATAAATATGTGATGACGCTTTTGGGCATCACCCATCAATTACATGACCCACCAAATGAACGGCCCGGGTCACAAAAAGGCAGGACTAATCTGTATTTCTACAGACAAGCTTACAGAAGCATTTACTGTCAATGAAAACTATATATTTTCCTCCATAACAGAACAATCCCTTTAGCAGAAAAAGGTAGAATTCCCAAATCAATGAAGTGACAACCACACATGAAATGATCCAATCAAGCACCACCAGTACAACCAGCAATTAAAACCTCAAATCAAGATAACAGAAGAAGCTCCCCAAGATTCTAGAAGTACCCAAATTGAACAAACTCAGCAAGTACCAAATCACATGTTAATCAATAGCTTAAAGATATGTACCTTCCCCATGATCATCAGCCTTGAGAGCGATTCCCACATATTTAACAACCCCAATAAGAGTAAGAGTCCAGAAGATTATACTGTATATACTCAAGTAATCATCTGCCGTGGGCGCCTTCAAGTTCATGGAGGGATAGACATATAGAGGAGAGGTGACTAAACCACCAAAAACCACTCCCAAGGTCTTATAAGCAAGAAAGAGAGTCCTCCAACGATCATTTCCCTGAAAAAAAGAACTCAGAAACGCCCTCATGCAGATTCCAGAAACACAATTCAAATCCATCAAATTGAAAGGACATAAATCAGAAAAATAGGAAATGGTTACGTTTTTGAGACTTTATCGATTCCTCCAACTGCCACTTCACTGCCCGGGATGAATAAATTTTTTTTGAAATGCCCAGACTAAAAATTCCAAAAATCCAATTCAAAATCATAAAATAAAATGAATCACAAAAATGAAAATGAATTGATTTTTTCAGATTTTCCTTCATTCATCTAATGGCCATTTCTTGGGCAAAAGAAAAAAGAGATGGGGGAGGAGGGAGGGCGCTGGGGCTGAAATCCGAAGTGCCTAGATGAAAAATAAAGGCCAAAGTTACAATAATATTCGTGTAGGGGATTCCCTTCATTCCTCCAACGGTCATTCCCCTGCTCAAGATCAACAAAGGAACGTGTAATACCCAGATAAAAATAAAAAACTCTGTCCAAATCCATCAAAAAGAAGGTAAATGAATACCAAAACATAAAAATGGGTGAGTTTTATGGGGGGGAGAGAGTGTGTGTGCATGGGGGTATATTGTATTATACTGTACTGACATTGTCATTAGGGGAAGAAGAGATGGGAGTATGGTGACCGTTGGGTTGAGCAGCGTCAGTGACGACTTCAGAAAGGTGGATTGATGGATCAGAGGAGGAGAGCCTTGAATCCATGGATTGGAAAGTTTACTGATTTTCCGTCTTCCTTTCTCATTCTCTTTCCAGTCTACTTTCTAGTAATCTCGTTGTATTGCAGAGAAGAGCAGCGAGGAAGAAGCAGAAGGAAGAGTATATGGCGCGTCCACGGTTCTGGGCGTTTTAAAGGAAGAGTGTGGTGGCCCACCACCCGTCCTCACCGTACACGTGGCGGACTGAAACAATCCATACTGTCTGTTTCGACTTTCGAGTTTCCAAAGCATATTAAACTCTTGTACACTTAATATGGCAGAATGATAATTTAAAATTTAAGTTTAGAATTGCAATATTTTCATATAATAATAGGTGGATAGAAAGAATTTTCTTTCATTGATTCCATTTGAAAACATCTAAAACTACAATGAAAATACACAAATTTTGTTATATAAGTTTTAAATAAATTATTTAATTAGCTCTCATCTTTTATAACTACTTGAAAAATTAACAGTGTGATGAGACAAGTCTTCACTTATATTAAAAATATTTTAAATTATTAAAATACCAATCAAATTAGTCTTATTTGATCAACTCATTTTTTATTTATACTTATATCTTCTTTAAAAAAATTAAAAATATATGATAATCTTTTTAAATTTCATTCTCTCTTAAATTTATTAACTTTATTATTTTTTCTTTTCTTTTTTTAAATTTATCTGTGGAAAACTGCGGGATACCCAACGGTTTCAAAGAGTACGGATGCAACTTAGTGTATCATATTTTTTTTTTAACACGATCTTACTATAAATTCAATACATAAGTTTTTATGAATCCACAAATCAAAACATATACTTTTTCAATTAAACTAATTTTTAGAGATTTAAAATAAATTTAAATATTAAAAAAATAAGAATTATAAAATTATTTGACATGATTAAAATTTAATGGTTTTAAAAAATATAATTAGATTTATTTAATTAAGTTGATTTTCTCTAGTCACACATTAAATAAACATTTTAATTAAGGTTTTCTTCTACAATGGAATAAGCACAGATTCTAATAAAGTAACAACTTGAGCCTATATTAGGTCGCATTTAGATTAATAGGTTAGATTTTGCTACAACTAGGATTTGGCCTTCAAGTTGAGTTTATAACTTCTTTTTTAATGTAACTTCTCAATGACCTATTTCTTAAAATAAAAGATTGAAGTAAAAAATTAAATTTGTATTATGTATATTTTAAAAAAGTTAAACTAATTTAACTTGATTCAATGACCTCTAAATTAATATGTATCAGTCGATAGAATATATATCATTTTTTTTAATGCTCTGTATTTCATGCTCACATTTATATTAAGTACATGTTGGACTTTCGACAGTAAATTCAGAAGATCTATATTTGAATATGATTAGATAGATGAAATTGTAATTTTTAACCTTTGAAAGTTAATTACTTCTAAAGGGTTTTTAAATCTTTGAAAGTATGTAACCTCTAAACATTGACTCAATTAACCTTAACTAAAATGTCTGCATGTTCAATATAAAGTCATGTCTATCAATATAGGTGGTCCCAAATTCCATAATAACACATGCCCCAGTTTGTAGGAATATTTAAGTGGCTAGGATTTTATGAGACTGAGAAATCTCGTGTACGAAACTACGAACATCATTTTATCAGGTCCACATGTCTTAGATTCGGCCATTGGTTATCGAAACCTCTACACCAACTGCACTGAGTCACGACGTATTGTGACTCAGTTTAATTTTAGGAATATCATTATTTTTTATAATTTAATTTTATTGAATTATAATACAGATATTATATTGACTATGAAAAGATTTTTTAAAACATTTGTTATCTATTTTATTTAAATAGTAAATAAACACTTACTGACAAACACCACTTTTATTATATTTTATTAATTTAAATCAAATAACTATATATTTAAAATGAAATATATATCTTTAAGTTTGTATTTAAATTTTAATATTAATAAACTCTATTCTATTTTTTTTATAGCCGTCCATCTTAACACGAACAAGGAGACACGTGATAGAATAAAATTCTCATTTTACCCCTACTAGTAAAATTAAATAAATACTTACAGGCAAACACCACTTTTATTATATTTTATTAATTTAAATCAAATAACTATATATTTAAAATGAAATATATATTTTTAAGTTTGTATTTAAATTTTAATATTAATAAACTCTATTCTATTTTTTTATAGCCGCCCATCTTAACACGAACAAAATTTGTTAGAATACATGGGATAGAGTAAAATCCCCATTTTATTCCTACTAGTATACCGTTTATCAAATATCGGTATACCGATATGCAAAATATATACATGTAGAGCGACGTGTTATCTGTACAACAGTACTTGATGAATGGTACATCGGTAAGGATAAAATAAAAATTTGACTCTATTTGATTTCTTCTATCAAATTTTATCTATATTAAAATGAGTGACCTTTTTTATAATAAAAAAAATTCTAACACCCCATCTTTCTCTCACTATCAGAGTAACCAAGTGCACGGTCCATACACTAAACGAGAGAGACAATACTTTAGTGGCAGTGCCCCCTCTTGAGAGAACTCTTTTTTTCTTTTTTTGTTATGGGTTGAGGATTGACTCAGTTGAAGAGAAACTCTCTTTATTTAAGAGGTCTGAATTTCTGATGGTGAATTGGTGACTTGCATTTTGTAAGTAAGAAGACATGACCTTTTTCCTTTTATAAAGGTGTCACACTTAGGTCTAAAGTAGGTCTAAGTAGGAATTGGATTTTAGCTTTATAATGAGACACGGGAGGTAATGAATTTTCAATTTTATTTTTATACGAAAAGTAGAATCGGCTCAACATTCCTTCATATCAATAGTAAATTGATTTGTCGAACTTCAACAGTAAATTGGCTCATTGAAATTCACATGAACAGTAACATCGGCTCGCCGAAATTTGTATGAACAGTAACATTGACTCACAAAAATTCACATGAATAGTAGATTGGCTATCCAAAAATTCTAAATCGACTAGCCAAAATTTTACTTGTGAAAAATCGCGGGATACTCAACGTAACCTCTAAAGAATGACTCAATTAACCTTAACTAAAATGTCTGCATGTTCAATATAAAGTCATGTCTATCAACATAAGTGGCCCCAAATACCATAATAACACATGCCCCAGTTTGTAGGAATATTTAAGTGGCTAGGATTTTATGAGATTGAGAAATCTCGAGTAAGAAACGACGAAATCAGGTCCACATGTCTTAGATTCGGCCATTGGTTATCGAAACCTCTACACCAACTTCACTGAGTCACGACCTATTGTGACTCAGTTTAATTTTAGGAATATCATTATTTTTCATAATTTAATTTTATTGAATTATAATATAGATATTATACTGACTATGAAAAGATTTTGTAAAACATTTTTTTATCTATTTTATTTAAATAATAAATAAATACTTACTGACAAACACCACTTTTATTAATTTAAATCAAATAACTATATATCTAAAATGAAATATATATTTTTAAGTTTGTATTTAAATTTTAATATTAATAAACTCTATTTTATTTTTTTTAAAGCCGTCTATCCTAACATAGATAAATTTTGTTAGGATATATAGAATCGAGTGAAATTTCTATTTTATTTTTATCAGTATACCGATATACAAAATATACATGTAGAACATCGTATTATCAATATAATAGTACTCGATGAACACTACACCCATGTAAATAAAATGAAAAACATCCCATCTTTCTCTCACTATCAGAGTAACCAAATGCACGGTCCGTACACTAAATAAGAGAGACAATACTTTATTGGCTGTGCCCCTTCTTGAGAGAATTCTTTTTTTCTTTTTTTGTTATGGGTTGAGGATTGACTCCCATTGGAGAGAAACTCTCTTTATTTTAGACTTCTGAATTTCTGATGGTGACTTGCATTTTGTAAGTAGAAGGCATCATTTATAAGGGTGTCACACTTGGTCTAAAGTAGGTCCAAGCAGGGGTTGGATTTTATTCTAATTCGTTTTATATTTATAAAAGCTTTTAGACTAAAGTCTGTTGCACTTTTAAAGGCTAAATCTTAAATTCATCGTTTAAAATTTGTTTATTTTGTAACTGATCATTGGGTTTTGAGATTGCACCTGATATTGTTTTTAATTTTTATTTTATAACTTGCAAGTTTAACTTTACATATAAAAATAGGTCAATCATTTTAACACAGGCAAAATTAATTAGAAGACATGAGATGAAATTAATTTCTTATTTTATCTTTGTCAATGTACCGTTCATCAAGTATTGATGTACCTATAATATACCATCATATATATATTCTGCATATTGGTACTTCGGTACTTGATAAGCAATACACCAGTAAAAGTAAAATAGAAATTTAACTCCATCCTATATCTCCTAACAGAGATTTTACCCGTATTACAATGAGTGTCCTAAAATTTAACTTAAATTCATCTTATGCACCTCCACGCACCTTCCAAACTTAGAGTGTTAGACTATCCAAACATAGATTACTTATATTTGAAAATGAAAGGACTCTTATCAAATACCATGAATTATAGAGGAGGCCCACATGACCGCATGAGGTATGGTGGGCCCACTTCTACATCTGATGGGTCTACTACATTGTGGAAAAAAAGTTGAATTGTCGTATTATATATAAAAAAGACTCTTCAGTCATTGTGACTATTAATGGGTTATAGAAGTTAAGGAAAGAGAAGAAATGGAATATGATCTCACCTCTCATAGTTGTGTTGAATAAGTTTGGACATTGGAGAAGGGAATGATTACAAAAGTCTTTTAAGGCTCTTATAGGAGGAAAAATATCGGCACGTTTCACTTTACTAAGAAATGACAAAAGGAAAGAATTCTTCACCTGGGTTTAAAATTTGATATTGGGTGATATTTTTTTGTTTAAAAAAAAATTTGTATGAATATCAGTTGATATCGATGATATATATCGGATATCGTCTGATATCTCGACCCTTGCCTACAATTAATTATCATTATTTATAAGAAATTAGATTAATTTTACGATCATGTATTAATTTCTCTATTTACACATATTAGTTAGTCCAATAGAAAGTAACCCTATAAGAAGTGATCCAATAGAATTGAACATAAATCAAATTTAAGACCTCACTTCAAAATTTTAGAGAAGGAAAAATCCAATTTTTAATCGTAAAGCTAAGCAGTAGTTGGTGAACGTGAAACATGGGTACAACATTCTTCTCTTCTGCTACAGACTTCAGAGTTTGGTGGATCACACGTTAGGTTGACCTCAGTTTGAAGTTTGAACCACCGTCCATTAAATGTGATTCTCCAAAGTTTAGAAATAATAATTCATAACAAATATTTTTCCATTCAACTGAGATTTATATATTTTCTTTTTTAAAAAAGCTAAATAACTAGGGTTGTATCTCGGATTAAACTGAGTAGATTTCAAAATAATATGCCTTGAGCAGAATATTAAAAGAGTCATCAATATTTTAAAGACACATCTGATGGGCCTACTATTTTGTTTTACATGTTGGATTGTCTGGCTTTACTATATATAAAGAAGACTCGTCACGACTATTAATGGGTATACAAGTGAAGGAAAGAGAAGAAATGGAATCTGAATCACCTCACATTGGGTTGGACAAGTCTCTAAATGGAATCTGAATCACCTCATATTGGGTTGGATAAGTCTCTAAATGGAATCTCAATCACCTCATATTGGGTTGGATAAGTCTCTCAAGGATTATTTTTAATTGGTGAAGAGAATGATTACAAGATTGACTTGATTATTTTTAATTGGTGAAGAGAATGATTACAAAAGTCTTTAAGATTGACTTGATTATTTTTAATTGATGAAGAGAATGGTACAAAAAGTCTTTAAGACCGACTCTTGGTAGAAATTTCCAGTTTCTTTCCTTCTACTTCTGCATGATAATAACAAAGCAATAGAAGTATTAGGATTCACTGAAGTTGGCTATATATAATATAATCATCATGTTGCCTAAAATGAGAGCATGTAAAAGAGGTAGAAGTTCTGTCATCGGTAGATTTGTGTTCGGTCTTGGAATATGGAACTCTCCGATGGATCTATTTTTTTGAGCAGCCAACCATTTCTACGTTAGTTGTGAAGAAGAAGATTTAGGGCAGAGGTGCAAAATACGGCTCGGCCGATAATTAGGTCTATATGCAAATATCGGCTGAGATGCATATCGGTCGATATGATTCTCTCTTCTTCTTTTTTTAATATAGGTATTATTTTATTTTTTTATTTTTTTAAATTAAAAAATATAAAAAAACTGAAAAAGAAACTATTTCTTTTAAAAAAAAATTGAAAATGTAAATATCAGCTGATATCGGCCGATATTTTGACCCGGGGCCATCACCGTTTAAATTTTTTTTAAAAAAAAAAATACGTATATTAATCATATCGGCCGATGAAAGCTGAACGGCTGATATTATACGATGCTTAAAACCCGTATGATATCGGCCGATACGAAACGTATCGGCCGATATCTCGACCCCTGATTTAGGGACTTACAAAGGATTTGGGTTATTCCACTTCATGAGTTAGTTTTTTAGATTGGATATCCAGTTTTAACAAATGGTATCAAAGCCGTATCCCCAAGTCAACACAAGTGGACTCAAGGGATCCCTTAACTGGACGGAATGGCCGGTGACATTCTATTCACCAGAGAACCTCGTTAAAGACTGAGATTGTTGGGGCAACGAACGAGTCCCACATTGGTTGTAAAGGGGGGCTAATAAACTAATCTTTTGCGTTGGATACTCAATCCTAACACTATTGTCTATGCAAGTGTTTAAATACAACTCAAAAGAAGTAGGAGGATATTTCTAGTTTATCCATATTAAAAGATACAAGGTTTTATGTAAATGATGCAAACGTGTTCAAGAGAGATTCCTATTATAGTATTTATATTACTATTAATAATAATTTAAAAAAAAAATTGGAAATGATTTCTACAGCAAGATAAAAGAATTGATGAAAATAACAAAATGTTTCACATACACCGAAGGCAATGGAATTTAGCAGTTATGGTCGTAATTCAGAATGAATTGAGATTAAGCATGAGAAAAAGTAAGAGTAAATAAGGTGATTTATTATTGAAAAGCTCTCTACTCTCAACTGTTTTGGAAGTCAATGAGCTTACATCAAATTTTAAAGAGCCATGCAAGATTGAACACGAAATATAAAAAAAAAAGGTTGATTATTCATTTTTGTCAATAAAAACTATGACAAGAAACATGGTCGGTCCTAACTTAAGGTCAAATAGACGGCCTCCTAGGGCTCTCCAATTTGACCAATGGCCTAAAGCTCCACCATGCATTAACCCTAGGGCCTAGGCCCCTACTAGTGTGCTGAGCCTAGGGCCCCTGAAATTTCAGGATATTAATATCATCCATGACCAGGGCCGTCTAGACCATAAGGCCATTGAGGCAGTCGCCTTAGGCTCCTCCGTAAAAAAAGCCTAACTCTGACTCGTATTACACTGTTTCCTTATTCCGCCAACCCTAAAAAAAAACTCCCACCATAAGACCCTAAAATAAGCCCCCACCCTTTAAGTTAACTGCATACCCTTCGTCCCTTCTCCAACACATTGACATTGCGACATTGCTCTCTCTTCTCTCTCACTCTGACTGCGATCTGCGACACAGACACTGCTCTCTCCCTCTGGCTCTCCTCTCTCTCGAGTCTCAACGAAGATTTTGAAAGCCTCTCCAAAATCCCATCTACTTCTCGTGGGTTCTCCGACAGGCTTTCCGATCGTGCCCAGCAGAGCTTCACTCCCCAAAAATACTGGATTTTTGTCAAGATCCTTGTCTTTGCCAGATGATTCTGGACCCTTTTTGGAAATCACAATAAAGTGAGAAGGAAAAAATAGTATTATTTTTATCATCTGGGTGTTGGAGTGTTGAAAACAAGCTGTTCTTGGGAAGGATCTGAAGCATTAAACCCTTGAAAAACAAAAGGGATTCTAGGATGCTCAAATACCTGAATGTTGACAAAATGCTGCTCTGATGATTGATATTGTTCTGTTGCTTGAGTCTTGAAAAAGGATTTGAGCATTGTAATTCCCTGAGTCTTGAAAAAGGATTTGAGCATTGTAATTCCCAATTGCTGCTTCTTTTTTCTTACTTTTCTTCTTTCTTTTTCCTTTTATCAGCAGAAAAAACAATGTTTTTTACTGCATTTCTACCGCTCTGATAATGTAGAAAGTAGGGTTTTTTTCTCCGATTTTGACATAAATATTGATATTTTAGTCAACTTGAATATAAAAATTTAACCAGTAATTTTGCATCTCAAAAACTAAAAATAAATAAATTTAGATAATTTTTTATTATATATAATTTAAATTTTAATTAAATATTATTTATAATAATATATTAAATATCAAAAAGGCCTCGTTTAAATTTTTTGTCTTAAGCCTCAACTTGTGTCTAGACGGCCCTGTCCATGACATAACGTTGGCAGTCATCTCTTTGCTTTGTTACATATGTGATGTCTAAAGTCCACAAAGATTGGTTGTCTTGTGTTTCTAACAAGTTAGTTTAATAGTTGGTGATTTTCTATTTTTTTTCTAAAGAATTGACGCTCATGTCAGTTTCATGACTTCATCTTATTTCGGTCACTTTGGGCTTATCATGACTTTCCCATGGCCCTTAATCCATTTTCCTTTCACACCCATCAACTCTAGTGACTTTAGATTGTTATTCAATTTGATCTCAATTTAAATTACATGAGTCATCGATCTAATTCTATTGATCTTCATAGTTGGATTAAATACAATTTTTAGAATTTTAAAGAACTATTGATCTAACTCTATTAATAACTTGAAGGGATCATCTAGGGCTTCTGCCATGTCCCATTGTAGGACTAAGAAAACAACTTCATGAAATGATATACTGAGTTGAATATTTTATCTATGAATCACGAAGTATATTTTTTGGGCCAGGGACTGCAGTTCTAGTGAGTTGAATGACGTCTTTTCTACTCTGACCTCATCCAGTGAGTCGACTAGGGTTTTCCTAATCAGACCTCGCCCAAATTTTTACTCATCTGAGCCCATCTGACCAAACTGAGATAAAAATACCCCAGTCCTGATCCAACCTCAACTCATTTTTCGATCTAAACTGCATTCATATAATACATATATACTTAAAATTATATTTACATACATTTTCCACTTTTCAATATTTAGCTCTTCTTGAGCTTGACCCAACCACGAATAGGGGTGGGCTTTCAAAGCTTAAACAGGGGACAATCCATGATTAGATCTCATCAAGTGAAGCCTTATCAATATTTTAGTAGGGCTGAAGCAAATTGAAATGCTGGTCTAAATTTATTGGATTTCAGAAGATTATATGCATATATTGCAAAATATTGACGTTTTCCAATCTTTGAAATGAGCCCAGAATCGGAATTTTGGCTTCACTGGAAAAAAAATTTGAATTTTTTTTTTTTTCAAAATGTGGGCCCAAAACTGAGCCCAAATTTTGACAAAAGCTTATTGTCCCACTAAAGGCCCAATATTTCGGATATCAGTGAAATTCAGAACTCAAGGTTGGGCTCTAAGCTAACCCGATTTGCATCCATTATCAACTTGTTTGAAGCAAAGCTTCTACCCATCTTCAAGATAAATTTATTAAATAGCTGAATAGCTGATTATGTTTTGATTATTACACAAGAATACAGATTATGGATATCTGAATTGCAATGACAGATAACGTTGACCATCCATACCATCTTCATCAATCTTTCCATGAGTCATGACTCAAGAAATGCATCTGATCCGCTGCTCGCCGTTGCATTGGCGTTGGCCGTCCTCCAGTGAACCCAATTTGTTCTATCAAATTATACACAGCAGGCCCAAGAAGGCTGCCAAATATATTTCGGATTCTATCAGCATCTAATGAGGTTCTTGATTGGAAAAATATTAATGAAGCCTTACATAAGCTAGGTCATATATGATTATGGGCCTGATTTTCCTTGTTGATATGGGCTATCGAGTTTTCGCTTTTTCTAGCTCATTGAGTAGAGATATTGGAATCACAAGAATTACCAACCGGTAAACCCAGCCCATTTTTTATCAGGCAAAAGAGGGACTTCTATGAGTTAGAATTGGACAGCCGATGCTTACCCAAGGGCGGCCCATTTGTATGGGACAAAATAAAGCTGACTCAAAAATTCATTAATTTTTTTAAAAAAGTGTATAAAAAAATTAAAGTCATTAAAATTGCAAGAGCATAAAAATATTCCTTTGAGATTGGATAAAATGATTTTTATAAAGTTTTGCTTTATGTTAAAATCTTTCAGGCCATCAAATGGAGTGAAAGTAGCTCTTATGTAGGTTGAAAATGATTTATTATTTAAAAATAATTTAAAATAATTAGCATTTTAAGTTTCTAAAAAACATGAGTCAATGACCAGATCACCAGATAGATGTGATTTTTCATTTTGACTAATACAATCATGGATGAAAATATCTATTCAAATGACTATCATCTGGGACAAAGTTGGTCTCATATAGAATGCAAAAGTCTAGTGAAATACAAAATAATTTGAAATCATTAAAAATATAATTAGCTTAAAAATAACTAGAATAATTAGATTGAAATGATTTTGTTTAGGTTATTAAAAATACTTGCAATAGACTGTGCTCTAGAGGTAGTGAGCTCACCTATAGGAGTTTTACACTAGGTATCCTATAGTTTCCTACACGTAAATTAAAAAATAAAACTTGTAATAGACCGTTGCACTAGATAAAAGTGGGTGAACATTTGATGAGTCTCAATTAGACGCAATAAGTCTCATACGTTGCACCTGGTCTATGTTTTGGACAAAGTTGCAAATTGGGTTTGCTTCGAGCCTTCAAGGTCCAAATGTTTTGGATCTACATTTTGGTGTGGCTCAATATTGTTTTGGACAAACCCATAGGATATATTTTATAATATTATAATTACTTGAATAATAAATATAATTTATATATAGTTTGCCTGTTATTGTAAATAATATACATATAAATCCATAATATCTTATCAACACTACACACTCTGGTTGCCTTCCACCTTAAGAAGAGGGACGTTGTGGGTTCGAATCTCTATAGCCTAATTTTGGTGTGTCCTAAGACTAGTGGACTCATCCATGAAAATTTTATGCTGAATATTCTATAATTTTCCACACCCAGGGCCGGCCTTGGGCATATGCAGCGTAGGCCGCCGCCTAGGACCCACACAGAGAAAGGGCCCCTATACACTTAAACTCCTTAATATATTAATCATAAAAGACTCCTGAAACCTTACTCCATCTAGAGCCCCTGTGATTTTATCTCAGGCCTGCCCACATGTAAATTTTTTTTAAAAAAATCCATAATATCTTATCAACATTAGACACTCTAATTAGACGAGAGTGTATGATGCACCGATGACCAAATCAATTCTGGTACAGGGAATCTTAAAAAGGAAACATTAGGTGTCTGAACTATGAAGTCTGAACCCTTTGCTTGTGTACGTCTGTGTCTCTGAAAATATTTAGACAAAGGGAGCATACGACTAAGTCAAGACTCAAGACTGTCAAAATTCAATTGACTCGGTCAAGCCCATTTAACAGCCTAGTCTGAGGAAAATTTGTTACGGCCACTTCTTTTTTCACATGCACATATTTTATTTTATACTGAGTTTTCACCATAATTCAGAAATTCGGTGAGACTCTACATGACTCAACCTGAACGAGTTTAACCAGGACTTCATTTAGTATGACTCAATTTGAAAATTTATGCTTCCCAAAACTGGTTTTACAGTTCTGGGACAAGACCTGGTCTAATCTTTGAGTTGCTTTGACCTTTGAGACTGTGAAATTATTCATGGAACCAAACAAGTTTTGGTAAGTGATTAGAAAAGAGATTGATTAGAAGTTAAGAACCACCAAAATATATTAAATCCAGCCAAAGCCTACAAGTCAAAGTCTTCTTGAGCTCAAGAACGCTATCCACTCCGAGTGGCACTCGTTTTTCTGCTTTCAGACCAGTCTTTTAAACGCTTGAGTCGTTCATCTGCTGTTTTTATTTGTTCAAAATTACCAAAAGGTCCTCTATTGATGTGGACTTGTCCTCCTAGTCTTAGTTGCCTTACATGTTGTACTGGATGACAACCTTTTCTTTAATTTCTAATCTCTAAAAAGCAGCACTATCCACATTTGACGACTATCGACTTTAAGACATAAGATTAAGGCTAATAACTTTATTTAAGACACTAATATTGGTTGGTTGGTTGAAATTCATTTTTGGTGAGCACGTGAATTGAAATGTTTTCTTTTCAAAATGGGTGAGTTGCAGATTGGATTAAAATTCTTGTTACATCACTTCATACTGTTGGGTGGAAAGGTCAGTGGAGTGGATAAGTTTGTTTACAGCCCATATGCCTAATTTTTGAATTGATGATGCTTTGCCGGTCAATAAAAATCCTATACAAAGACCCAAAAAATAGTAGCTAATTTTATCGGGTGGGGTGAAAAAGATGAGAAAGGGGTCTCCGTACTTTTTACACTTGTGCCAAACTTCTTTCACTGGCTTTTTTTTTACCACTTCTCATCAGTGATCCCAAGAATAGTGGCGACGGAAATAAAGAGGTCATTAAAAATGATGAACTACTAAGTGACAAAAATAAATACAGATATTCGAGACACTTCCCACTTTACAGAATTTTGAGGAGTAAAATAAATTTCAACAGCTACCCACTGTGAAAAAAGAAGAAGGGGAAAAAATACCGACCGTAAATCAATCACTTGAATTTACTACACTATGTTACTTTTAGGAGAATCTCCCGACATCAAACTAGCTTGATAAACTAACTATCATCTCAAATTGCCTCCCAAGTCCCACCCAATTAGCACCATTTCATGATCATCATCATCTTAACAGTCCAAAACCCAGATCAGAAATCTCAGTATCCTTCTAGATGGATGCAATGGGTTTTGTTCTTGGTAGAGTGATTGGTCTTCTTCATAGAGCTACACCCACATAGAGCAGAAGAGAGTTTTCTGAGAATGCCCTTGAGAACCTGACCTCTCTTTGGGATCCACCGAGGTGCACGTTTGGTGGGGATGGTTTTGGGGTGTGGTGCGATTGGATGAACCTTAGCCATGGAAAGAGATTAGAGTGAGAAGGAAAGGAAAGAGAAGGTGAAGAGAAAGCTGTGAGTGAGTATGAGGAAGGTGAAGAGAAAGGTTGGAGCCAGCTATGGTGTCGGCAAATATGGTTGTATTTGTATTGGATTCGAGAGAAGCGCGTTGGAGATTCGTGTCCAAAACGTGTAGCAGTTTTTTAATTGTAAATCGAGAGATTAGCAGTCGTAAACAGTAGATTAAGTGAACAAGTGGTAGAGTGGATTGAGATAAACACGCTTTGGAAGACGGGGACTTAACCGTGTTCCAGGTCTTCCCTTGTCAGTCATGGTCCCTCAAGAAAAGGAGCTTCCTCACTCGGGATGATGAAAAGGGCAAGACTCGTTCTAAGGTAAAGACTCGTTCTAAGGTATGCCCTTCGAGTCGTCTATATGAAAATAAAATAAATTAAAAACTGATTGACAAAATAATTAAAAAACTTGTTTGAACTTTGAAGTAATTTGAAAAGATATGAAGATATAAAGAAAAGATGATAGACAGCCGAATAATTAAATATATAATTTATAATAGGGTTAAATGAAAAATTAAATTTGAAAAGCCAACTTTAAATTGATGGAATTTTCGCATCCTCTCTTATGAGAAATAAATTCATTGAAAAAAAAAGGAGAAAGGTCTAATTTTTGCATTTAAAGAAAAAAGCCTTTATATCAAAAAAGAAGGTAGAAATATCTCATTTTTACCGTCTTTTCGCTTTCCATGAAAGAGATAGGGACCAAACAACCCCTAAATCAACCAAATTTTGAATAAATCAGTTAAAATTATATTCAACCTTTGCGCATTTGGCTCATTTTGATTTAAATTAAAATTATAAAATAAGATTTGAAATACTTTCTACATGCAACTTGAAAACTAGTTTTGATTGTTGTAAACTGTTTTTGAATTCATACAATAGTTTAGTCTCTTTTATATTAAAATAGTGGTGGAAATATTGAATAATTTTTTCTTTTGTAAATCCGGTGGTTTCAACAATAAAAATCCTCAATAACTGATATAAAAAAATTTCATTAACAAGCTTCTACTGTTTATCAATTTTATCAATTGAAAGGAAGTATCTAATTCATCTAAATACCAATTCAGTTTTTCCGTAGTTTCTACCAATTTATGATTGAAATAGATAGTTAAAATTGGAAATAAAATTTGGTTAAAAATTGTTCATATCACCATTTTAAAAACTCAAAAATTATTATCATCATTAATAACTATTTTTTTAATTATCCAAAGAAAGCTGTTTAGATTTTCTCTTTTCCATTGTACAGTATCAGAAACTACGTCTTCTATATGGCCTTGCATTCTATTAGATTCATCTCTACTCTACTCAAGATTTACTTCTTTCGTTATATTTATTTTTAAATATTCTCCAAATTATTTTAAATGTCTTTCTAGTCTCCTCATCCACCACAATTTAATATTCTCCTTATATAATTATTTTTAAATAATTTTTTTATTTAAAAATAATTTTAAACATTTAATAAAAATTATAAAGTTTATTTTAATAGATAAAGTTTCATAGGCCCAAGAACCATACTTTAAAGAATTTATCTTTTATTACAAATATAAACTAGTTTGATTCTGAATAGGACACTTTGTATATTATAAGTCAAGATTCTTTGTTAAAATAAACTAATAATTAACGTGCCTGGTATGTCTTAATTAACTCTGAAGTGTCTTTATTAAATATTAGAATATTAATGGAGAAATCCAAAGATGACCATTTGTTTATAAGAAACAGTTGCAACGTGACAACTTTTTCTTCACTTATGAATTAGAAAAGTGAAAAAATAAGATAAGAAGATTATTAATTTATTATAATAAATTGAAAAATGAAATAATTGTTTAGTCTCTTAAAAAGATGTCAGTATATAAATTAATTACTGAAATAAAAAAGTTTTAACTTTGAGTAAATAATTGTGTGCTTATTGGGAATTAAAATTGGTAGATTACTTTTCACCAACCGGAAAAAACATTCACTTCACTGGTGATGTGGGCCATCTAATTATTTCAACTTAGGTATTTAGATGGGCACATACTTTCCCCATCAAGTGGTGGGCTCCACTTAATGTCAACTGCCTATTAGGATCCAAGTCTGAGCTCTAGTGTGAATTTCATAGTTCATACTACAATTAATGAATGAAAAGTAAATCCACCAATCAGGTGCCATGAAACAATTGCTCTTAAATATTGGTATTAAGTATCGTCATGTCATGGGATTTTAATTTTTTAAATAATTTATTGCTGGTTGGTGTGGTTTATTTGTGTTAGTTAATACTGACAGACTTTTAAGAATTGCATAAATAAAAAACAAAAAATAAGCATACAATTACCAAAAAAACCCATACTCAGTATATCATAAACATCACATTAAGGGATGATTTTAACTATGATCTACGGTGATTATCAGAAGGGGGGGATTTCATGCAATTATAACTATTGATGAGATTGAAGTATAATACTACATAGAACATATTATAAGTGCATATACATGTACATTTGAAGTTCCTATTGTTACAAAATTTACATAGAAAAGTAATGTAGCATCAGCCTCTTGTTCTAATGATGGTGATGGTGCCTCTTCCTTGAGTATGGATCCTGGTGAGGGCCACCACAGCTTTCCCTGAAAGGCCTGGCCCATGGGCTGCTACACATGGACCGCATGCAAAATCGCCCACTGGGTGCCGGACTCGCCTTGTGGGCCGCATGAGGATCCGCTTGTTGATGTCTTTCAGGGTCACGTCGCCGTCCGCCCCACCAGGTTTCACCACCGCAAATGGTTGGGCCACTCTCGTTCCGACCACCCTCTTCTTCTTCATCGGCCCACCACTCTCTACGAAACAAGTCATGGCAACCGAATATTGTAAATTTGTATTACAACTTACAGTCTTAAATCTAATTTACCGGCCCACTAGCCCACAAGTCATCGTGTTAATAAATATTAATACATAGTATACAAAATTATATTATTATTAAGTCATATGAATTCAAATACTAATTATATAAAAAAACAAGAACTGATGGAATTAGAAATTATTTTATAGAAGACAAAATAAAAACCACAGGCTCTAGGAAACGAACTTTGCAGTGTCCTCGACCTGAGACATCCGTGGCAGCATTCTCCGGTTTTTACGGAATTAGTTGGGCCCCAATGTTTAGAAGTCAAACGAAGCCCACAGAATCCAAGCTGATGAGATGCCAAAGCCACGTATACTTTGTCATGAAAAGTGTTTTTTTTTTTTAATAATAAGAACTCATTTCCACCATTTAGATCCTCCTAACAGGCTAATTTCAGGTTGTAATTGAAGTTTCTAATCTATAATTTGTTAGTTCAATTATCAATAATTGAAGAATTATAATCATCAGAAAGTAGAAATGGTGTCAGGATTACTCCATTACAAAAAGTGATGTACCTGACCACTATTATTCTTGAAAGTAGCAGAATAGATAACAAAAGGAAGGGAAAATGCTTGTTTTGGTACCAGCAAGAGTATTATCTGTTGAGATAATTAAGGTGTTTTCATGTGGTTGCTTGCTAACTGAGTCCATATAAAAAGAAGATGAAGGAGAAAAGTTCTCATGTTCTGAAACAGTCTCTTCTTGATTCTTCATCTCCTTCGACGTTGTCATTCCACTGCTAATGCAACTGACAGAAGAGCTTAAGGGATCATCTGCCATGAAGATTGAGTAAAGATACGGGATAATTTGCTTTAAGAAAATTCAGTCGAAAAAAAAATTGAACTTTAACACCTGATTTTTACCTGAAATTAGATTAGTATAATTTTCCTGGCTTAAAGAGTTGAAGTTCTCAAATGGGTCTCCACTAAAATCCAAATTCCAACCGTCCTATACGCAGATAAAGAATATCATCAGTCTCAATTGTACTTAGAATGAAAACAACTAAACAAGTATAGCATTTTCTCCTTTTTGTTTCTTCTTCTTCTTTTACATTGTATCTTACTTGCATGTAGTCATTGGAGTTCTGCACCATCTCATCATGGGCCACCACCAGCATACGCCGTCTCTTGCAGCGATTGGTCCATTGGATTAGGGCATCTTGAAGATACCCAGAAGACGAATCTGTCGAAAGGAATGTCGTAGGCTGCATAACTGAAGAAAACCCACAAAATTAAAAGCCATGAAAATTGTTAACTAGAATGGAAAAGAAAAAAGATGAAGGAAGGAAAGAATGAATAATACCAAAAGGCCCGTCTGTGTTGAGGAGTCCAAAGCTGTGGAGATCCCAATCCACAGGAGGGAAGAAGGGCGGCTGCTGCTGTAGATTTTCATGGAATGCCATTGCCAAAGAGAAATGGGGTCTGCACACATAAATAGACAGCAGTGTTTGTAAAGGAGAGGGAAAAGAAAAGAAGGGAAGAAGGCAACGGTGGATGATTGGTAGAAGCCAGTCAACCATAGTGAGAAGAATTTTTAAATTAAAATTAAAGTTACTGGATTAAGCGATTTTTCACCTTTCTCGGGATTCGGTAAGTTTTTATTTATTTTGGCTAGACTTTATGTGATTCTTGCACAAAGTTGAACTTTGTGGAATGTTATGGAAGCGTTGTAGTGCATAGTTAAAGCTTAAATCAAATGCACAGGGATCGAGATTTCTCAAATTGATTGAACCTTATTGTCTTGATTGGATGATTTAAATGGTCTTAGTTGTTTTTTATTTCTAGTGGTAAATTGTTATAATGGATCTTTATATTTGGCGTTGGGCCGTCCTGATTTATAAAATTTAAAGAGTGCAATTGGTTTGGTTTGGTTTGGACTTAAATGGTGAGTTTATTAGAGAAGATGAGTTAAGTGAAAGACGCACATGGTAGTAGAGAGGTGCTTAATTCAATGTTTGGTAAGATGTGGGAGACTGAATGATTGTGAACAATGATGACAGAAGGGTGATGAACAACCGTACATGTGGACAGCATTATCTTACACAAAACTCCTCAAATAATAGACCCCACTTATTGCTTTAAATATCTGAATTATCCAATTTTTTATAAAACAATCCCTTTCTCTAGGCCCTAACAGAAGGAGTAAATATAGGGCTGGATGAGGGTAAGGGAGGTATAAAATCGTATCTTCCTCTGTTTTAAACATCACTTTAGTGGAAAATATAAATTCTAATAAAAATGATTTTACAAAAAAATCTTATTTTTAATACGAAAGTATTCACTGTCTCACTTAATTTAAAAAAAATTATAAATCTTATAGGTAATGATTCATACATTTTAAATTTCCTCCAAAGTGCATCATTTAAAAAAATATATATATATATTTTACCGTTGCTTTTCTTCTTTCCTCTTTCAAAAGAGAAGGTAAAATATTCTTTTCTTTTAAGAGTTGTACATCATAATAAAAATTTATAATGTAAAGATTATTATTTAAATTCTTATATTAAAATAATAATTAATGAATAGGTGGACTTATCTGATTTAATAAATTCACCAACATTGACAGATACATATGCAAGTCCACTGCATTATTATTCTCATATCAGGACATACATACAGTATTACCGTCATAATTCATTAAAAAAAATAATTTATTTTATACAATTGATAAATCCAATTCATCCACTATCATTAATAGGATATTAATGATTAAGCTCCAACAACTATTTTATCTTCTTAAATGGACTGTATCTTAATATTTTTAGACTTGTTTCATCATAAATTTTAATCAAAATTTAAAGTCTTTATATATTCATAAAATTAGCTTCACTTCTAGTATGGGGTAGAGATATTATGTTATTAAAAAAAACAAATCTTGTAATTGAGCTAATTTTGCCCATAATACCCCTTTTTAATCTTTTTCAAAAGATTGAGATGTGTGATACAACTTTCAACTAAGTTTTTTTTTTAAAATTTATTCTCATCATAATATAAGTATCTAATCTACTTTTTATATTTTATGGTCTTTTTTTATGACAAAAAACTCCAAAACCTTCATCTCTATTTTTTATAATTATTGGCCATTCTTAATTTAAAAAAATATTTGTGAAATTAAAAAATCTCAACTGAAATGAACTTAAGTCGACTTATATTAAATTAATACATATCAATTTTTTACAAAATCAAAACAGATCAACACATGAGCTTTAAGACTTTCAATTTTAACAAAAATAAAGCCAATCCTAAATTCACAGTGCTTACGGTTAAATTAGAAGTCCTTTTGATTGCTAGTCAAAATATAAAAACATGATCCAAGAAAATGAAATTAAGTTAGAGTATTTGTTACAAAGGTATAATCTAAAAAATACTCAAGCATTTTTGGCACTTACTTACAAAAACACCATATAGAGTTCACATTATCTTCAATTTAATCTATTAAAATTATCTTTTAAACTTTTATTAATCTTTCATAATTTTTATTAGATACATTTTCAATTATTAGATTATAATTTATTAAAAAATATCTAATAATTTATCCCTAACTCTAAAATTTAAACACTAACATAAAGAAATTATATTTTAACAATATAAATCTATATAAATTTTATAATTATAAAATTCAGTCTTTTACAGGTCTCATGAAGACACTTGGACCACGGATACAAGAGCACTGCCCTTGTTAAAGACTTCTACATGTCTCAAACTCTGCGTTCACTGTCATTTTTATATTTTTCAGTTTGACTTAATGAATGGCACACTTTTTTCTTTCCTACCTTACTTTTCATCCAATGGTTGACAATCAATCAGAGATGGATGAAATTGGAGGGTCGTGATCCTCAGGGCGAACCCACCGAAGATACACCTGACGTGCATGTGCGTGTGCAGGGTATTTGGTACATCGCTGGAGTATGATTAGTGAAAGATGATGACAGATTCAAAATCTCACTGCATCTTTTTTATTTTTGTAACCAACTAGCTTTTCTGACTTTTTTTTCCTTCGCCGTCTAATCTTAGGTGGGCCCACTATCCACATCACAGATTTCAGTTTGATGTGTGTCGGGACAGGTGGCAGTTCTGCAGATATGACCTGGGAAAGATAACGAGGAACTTTGGTGGGGCCACTGGTTAGTCAAAGCGGGATGCGATTGAACACATCCTAGAGAATTGGGCATGGGTTGAATGGCCGATATATCTTGAACCGTTGCTAAGTTCATAATTTTTTCAATAAGGTAAAGATGAATTAGTTTGTATTGACCCAATTAAAAACATTTTAACTTAAAATGAGATAATAAATAATTTTGAGTTTAAGAATTCGATCAAATTTTTAATTAGACTTAAAGTCAAATTTATACGGTCACTTTTTCAACCACATAAATGAATTATATCTTTTTCTTTTGTTTTCTTATTTTATGTGTGAAAAATTGTGGAATACTCAATATAAAATCTTGACAGGGAATCTTTATTCTCTCACTTCCTTAAACACAAGACAACCAGTTAAACTACACGTGTAGATAACTGAACTATATCTATAGTTTAATAACATTTAAAAAATTTATTATATTTGGTGGAAATTTCAAAAAGTTATTTGATAGCTCAATTCAATTTCAAATGTGGAGTCATGGAATTGTAGACTTCAATTTTGAGATAAATTTTTTTGAGAACTATGGCTGCATATAGATTGGGGGTAAAGGGGGTGATGGAGGGTAATCCTTCATTAACTTTATTTGGTAATTTGGAGATAATAGAATAATAACCTTCTTTACCCCCTTTCCTCACTTTTTGAATATTCTTTCAATGCAAACAGCATTCATTTAGAATACTTTACTCTTAGATGTACTCTCCTAAAAATTTATCTTCCATCCGAACACAGCAGCCCATATGGTGTTAGAGTATATTTTATTTTTATTGAAAAAAAATAAAGAAATAATAAAAAAACGGATATCACAAAAGTTAAGAACCATACCCTTCACCTCCTATCACAAAAACTCCAAAGCCAGATACCATAAGCCATCAACAGCACTTCGCAGAAACTAGTAGGGTTGAATTTCAGGCTGGTTGGGGTAGGTCGGGTTTTAATAAATTCAACACAAGTTATATAAAAAATTATTGAACCCAACCCGCCTCGACCTGAATTATTCAACCCAACTTGACCCAATTAGTGACTTGACTCAATTTGAGTGTTGACCTGAATTGCAATAACTCTTACTTTTATTTTAACATTGGTATCTCCACTTTATATTAGAAGTGAGATTATTACAGGAACCTGTATAAATCTCCTAATTCACACAAACTGGTAAGTCGATGAAGGATAGTCCTGTAGAAAGTGATCAAAAGAGTTTGAACGTAAATCAAACTCAATAACGCTACTTCACTTTCATTTTATTTTATGAATTTTATAATTAAGTGTCTACAATAATATAATATAATATAATGCGGATGATCCTTTCAACTTAGATTACATATTTGAATGTGGACGAGGCCCACATCACAACACGAGGTATGGTGGCCCACTTTCACATCTGATGGGTGTACTTAGGAGTTTAAATACGTATCGGCTAGAGAAAAAAAATTTGGCCGAGATCTCGACTGATTTCTTCTTAAAAAAAAAAAAAAAAACATCGGTTGTGGGCCTGAGTCGATATTTGCCCATATTGGACGAATATCAGCCTAAATATCAGCCGATGTTTGAAATATTGACCGATATTTATATTTTTTTATTTTTTATTAAAAGAAAAAACCTTTTTATTTTTTAAATAGTTTTTTCAAAAAAAAAAAAAAGCCACTGAGATTTCTAAAAAAAAAATTAAAAATTGAAGAGAAAAAGGATTTGCCCAAGATCTCGGCCGATATGAAAATTCAACCGAAATATTCGTCCGGCCATCATTTTCTATCTAACCTGCATTTATATAGATATGTACTTGAATTATATTTACATACATTTTCCAT
This sequence comes from Chimonanthus praecox, assembly GCA_022113865.1. Taxonomy (NCBI): domain Eukaryota; kingdom Viridiplantae; phylum Streptophyta; class Magnoliopsida; order Laurales; family Calycanthaceae; genus Chimonanthus; species Chimonanthus praecox. Next base: position 66,190,105 of record CM039086.1, read on the forward strand.
TTTACAATTTGTAGCTTTCCTTGAGCTTGACCCAACCAGAAACAGAAGTGGGCTTTCAAACCATAACAGGAGTCAATCGATGACTAGATCTCATCAAGTGAAACCTGATAAATATTTTTAGTAGGGATGAAGCAGGTTGGGGAGTTTCAAGTTTCAGCCAAAAACTGAAACAGGTCCACATTTATTGGATTTCAAAAGATAAAATGCAAATATTGCAAAATATTGACGGTTTTTTTTCTTTGAAATGAGCCTAAATTTTGACTAAAGCTTCTCGTCCCATTAAAGGCCCAGGGCCCAGTATTTGAGATATCAGTGAAATTCAAAACTCAAGGATGGGTTCAAATCCAACCCGATTTGCATCCATTGTCAACGAGTTCAAAGCAAACTTCTACCTACATGAGTGTAGCTTAACTGGTTGCCTCCTGTCTCAGTAAGCGGGACTTCTATGAGTGAGAATGGGACATGCAAATGCTTGTCCAAGCGCAGCCCATTTTGTGTGGGGCAAAAGAAGGCCAAGTCCAGCACATCGCTAAAAAATTTAAGCCCAAGATCCATGCTCCACCATTTCTATATTTAGGCCTGTAAACGGACTTAAATCTGGCTCGCCAAACTGAGTCCGGATCTGGATCTGCTGAGAAAAGAGTCTGGACAGCCCGGCTCATGCTTTGTACATGATTCTATGAAAATAACATCAAAAGATGTTACACCCATTTTTCTGAATTAAATAATTTATTAAAATTAAAATACACAATCTATAATTTATGTATAAAAGTATAGACTATAAAAAGCATAATACTGAAACATATTTATTTATACGTCCATATTTATACATTAACAATAGATCAAAATACAATGGATAAAATGTGTATCATCATAAAAATAAAAAAAATGTTAGTATTTAAAAAATAATTTAAAATGATTAACATTTGAAGAGCCCAAAAAACATGATTCTACGACAGGGGTCGAAAATTCGGTGGATCCGAATTTTCGGCCAATATTTCATCTCGGCATAGATTTTTCTCTCTCCTCAATTTTTTTTTTAAAAATCTCGGTGGCTTTATTTTTTTTTTTGAAAAAATTCATTTAAAAAAATAAAAAGGCTGTTTTTTTTAATAAAAAATATAAATATCGGTCTAGATATTGACCAAGCTCACGCCGATATTTGTATTTTTTAAAAAATAAAAAATAAAATTCAGCCGTATCGGCCGATTTTTTTTTATCTCTGGCCGGCACGCTCGGCCGAGATTTCGACCCCTGTTTTACGATTAGATAAATGTGAATTTTGAGTAACATGTTCATAAAGCATATGGGGCAAAGTTGGCCTTACTAAAGATGCCAAAGTTTAATGAATAAAAAATAATTTAAAATCACAAAAAATACAAATAGCTTCAAAAATGACTTTGAGATTCAGTTACTCTCATCCTCTTCACAATTTCTGATCATACTAGTTGCTATAACTATGTTGATAAACACTCATTATACCATAAACATCACGTTAAGAGATAATTTTAACTATGATCTACGGTGATTATGAGAAATACGGGATTTCATACAATTATATCTATTTGTTTTGAAAGGTATTCATACAATTATACTATTGATGAGAAAGAAGTATAATATTACATAGAACATATTACAAGTGCATATACACATACATTTGAAGTTACTATTGTTACAAAATTTACATAGAAAAGTAATGTAGCATCAGCCTCTTGTTCTAATGATGGTGATGGTGCCTCTTCCTTGAGTATGGATTCTGGTAAGGGCCACCACAGCTTTCCCTGATAGGCCTGGTCCATGGGCCGATACACATGGACTGCATGCAAAATCGCCCACTGGGTGCCGGACTCGCCGTGTGGGCCGCATGAGGATCCTCTCGTTGATGTCATTGAGGGTCACGTCGCCATCCGCCCCACCAGGTTTCACGACCGCAAATGGTTGGGCCACTCTAGTTCCGACCAACCTCTTCTTCGTCATCGGCCCAGCACTCTCTACTAAACAAGTCATGGCAAAGGAATATTGTATTACAACTCAGTCTTGAATCTTAATTGACCGGCCCATTAGGCCACAAGTCACGCAACCTTCGTGCTAATAAAGATTAATGCATTGTTTACATAAAATTATATTATTATTAATCCGAAGCATCACTTGGACTCAATTTTTAAGAAGGGCCCTAAAATAAAAACCACAACTTTGTAGGTATTTTAGGTATGTCTTAGGCTATGCAGTGTCCGGTTTTAAGGGAATTAGTTGGTCCCCCACTATTTTGTGTTGAATATGCCGATCTTTTGAGAAAGTCAAATGAAGCCCACAAAATCCAAGCTAATGAGGTGCCAAAGCCACGTTCACTCTCTCAAGTTTTATAGTTTATTATTTAGATAATGATAAATGAAAAGAATAACAATGCTAGGCTAATGAGGTGAGCCCACTACCCTTAATTTCAGGTATAATTCAAGTTTCTAATATATAATTTATTAGTTCAATCATCAATAATTGACGTATTATAATGATCAGACAGTAGAAATGCTGTCAGGATTACTCCACTACAAAAAGTGATGAACCTGAGCACTACGATGCTTCTTGAGAGTAGCAGAATAGCTAACAAAAGAAAGGGAAAATGCTACTTTTGTTACCAGCAAGAGTATTAGTTGAAATTAAGGTGTTTTCATCTGCTTGCTTGGTAACTGAGTCCATATAAAAAGAAGATGAAGGAGACACGTTCTCATGTTCTGAAACAGTCTCTTCTTGATTCTTCATCTCCTTCGACGTTGTCATTCCATTGCTAATGCAACTCACAGAAGAGCTTAAGGGATCATCTGCCATGAAGATTGAATAAAGATACGGGATAATTTGCTTTAAGAAAATTCAGTCGAAAAAAAAATTGAACTTTAACACCTGATTTTTACCTGAAATTAGATTAGTATAATTTTCCTGGCTTAAAGAGTTGAAGTTCTCAAATGGGTCTCCACTAAAATCCAAATTCCAACCGTCCTATACGCAGATAAAGAATATCATCAGTCTCAATTGTACTTAGAATGAAAACAACTAAACATTTTCTCCTTTTTGTTTCTTCTTCTTCTTTTACATTGTATCTTACTTGCATGTAGTAATTGGAGTTCTGCACCATCTCATCATGGGCCACCACCAGCATACGCCGTCTCTTGCAGCGATTGCTCCATTGGATTAGGGCATCTTGAAGATACCCAGTAGACGAATCTGTCGAAACGAATGTTGTAGGCTGCATAACTGAAGCAAACCCACAAAATTAAAAGCCATGAAAATTGTTAAATAGAATGGAAGAAAAAAAGGATGAAGGAATGAATGAATACCAAAAGGCCCGTCTGTGTTGAGGGGTCCAAAGCTGTGGAGATCCCAATCCACAGGAGGGAAGAAGGGCTGCTGCTGTAGATTTTCATGGAATGCCATTGCCGAAGAGAAATGGGGTCTGCACATATAAATAGACAGCAGTGTTTGTATGTAAAGGAGATGGAAAAGAAAAGAAGGGAAGAAGGCAATGCCGGATGATTGGTAGAAGCCAGTCAACCATAGAGACAAGAATTTTTAAATTAAAAATAAAGTTACTGGATTTAGTGATTTTTCAACTTTCTCGGGATTCGGTAGGTTTTTAATTATTTTGGCTAGATTTTATGTGATTCTTGCACAAAGTTGTACTTTGTGAGTTTGTGGAACGTTGTGAAAGAGTTAAATTAAATCGACAGGGATCGCGATTTTTCAAATTGGTTGGAACCTTATTGTCTTGATTGGATGATTTTACTGGTCTGAATTGGTTTTTAATTTCTAGTGGTAAATTATTATAATGGATCTTTATATTAGGAATTAAACAGTCTTGATTTTTAAAATTAACTGTAATTGGTTAAGAGTGGTCATCCTATTATAGAAAAGTTCTTTTAAGAAGTATGAATTTTTCAAATTTCTCATTTTGCTTCCATCCGTCCGTATGGATTTTAATGGATTTTTAGAAATCGATTCACTTTTCAGTGAATCAATGCACAGATCGAATTACTCGAAAACGAAAATTTGAAAAAAAAATCCAGTCGGTATATCGATTTGGACTCTTTCACATTTCAAGAAATCGATAAACTGACCAAATCACTTTCTTCAAATTTCCATTTCCAAGTGATCCGGTCGATATACAGATTTCTTAAAATGTGAAAGAGTCCAAATCGGTGTACCGATCGAATCACTTTTTTTTAAGTTTTTATTTTCAAGTGATCCGGTCCAGTGAACCAATTTACTGAAAAGTGAAACGATATGTTAAAGTCTATTAAAATCCGTATAAATAAATAATGTAAAATAAGAAGTTTATTAAAATATGTATCTCTTAAAAATGTTTTTCATGTTAAGATGATCACCTTTGATTTGGTTTGGTTTGGTTTGGTTTGAACTTAATTTGCAGAAGATGACTTAATGGCAGACGCACATGGAAGTAGTCGCTGCTTAATTCAATGTTTGGTAAGATGTGGGAGACTGAATGATTATAAACAATGATGACAGAAGAGTGATGGAACAACCGTACATGTGGCCAGCATTTATCTCACATAAAAGTGATAAAACTCCTTAAATAATAGACCCCACTTATTACTTTAAACATCCGAATTATCCAAACTTTTATAAAACAATCCCTTCTCTCGGCCCTCACAAAAGGGGTAAATATTGGGATGGTTTGGAAGAGGTTAAGGAAGGTGTAAATTCTTAATCTTCCTCTTCTTCTTTTTCAAATGTTATTTTAGTAGAAAATATATATTTTAATGAGAATTAATGTTACAATTTTTTTCACAAAATTACTATTTAATCTAAAAATCATGTATTGCTTTCTTATTTATAAAATAATTAATTAATAAATAAGTAGAGCAGAGTTAACTTGTTTAATAAATCGGCTAATATTAATAGAAGTTGAGCAGAATTAAATTAACTTATTTAATAAATTGGTCAATATTAATAAAAATTAAAGGGATATACTATTTAATAAATGTGCTAATTAGATCAATCTGTTTAGATTATATTAAGTACTTAAGTTAGCTCAACACATTTTATAAATGAGTTATTTCAGCAAAAGAATGGATTGACTCTTTCTCGGCTGCGGGATATGCCGCCTCCAACTCCTGCTCCTCCGAAGCCTCTTGACCCTTCTCGCGATGTGATCCTTGACCACGGTTATTTCTCATTGCGGATTTTGATACCCCTGATGGTACTTTCTTGAGCGTACTATTTGAGAGTAGAAATTCCAACCTGGCTGGCGTCACTTGCCTCCCTACTATTGGCCCTGTTTCGACATCAACAATCTTGACATTTTCTCAGAAAATCCTGCTATCTCTCCACAACCTGGGGCACTCTTTCAGTTGTCTATATCTTCGCGAGGAATTGGTTTCACTGATCAGCAATTCGAAATTTCAAAAATGGACCACTCATATCCATGTTTATGCTATCAAGGCTATCTTGAAACTCTTTGGTCCTGATAGCCCAAAGATGGTTTGTTTTTGTGATATTTTAATTAACCACCTAATGAATCATGTAAATGCTGGGGACCTCGGATTTTTTTCTGAAGTCTCAATATAATTAGTGGGATCCCCTAGGTCCTCTGTTTTTTTGTCTTGGCCTCTGCGAGGCTTATTTTTGGGCCTCTTTTTGTTTGACCTCATTTGTCTGGCCTGGGATGTGGGATTTTGTTCATTTCTTTGTACATATCTCTGAGCTTTCTCTTTGAATGAATTCTTACCCATTATTAAAAAAAAAAAAAAAAGAAGAATGGATTGACCCATTTAATAGTCACTTCCAATATAGTCAATCTATCTAATGAATAGTTTAAATTACTCATGAGTTGAATTGATCAACCTAGAGGTAAAGATATCGGCTGATACGAAACATATCAGCATATATATATATATATTTATCGATTTTTAAGCACCGCATTATATTGACCGATACGTATTGTATCGGCCGTACACACTATTTCTTGGCCGATATATCGGCGATATATATTAATCCGATATCGGCCGATATGACTAATATCTGTCTTTTTACAAAAAAAAATCAAAATGGTGGTGGGCTCGAGTCGATATCAGCCGTTATTTACTTTTTCAAATTTTATTTTTAAAAAGATCCAGCTTTCTTTTGGATTATTTAATTATTTTTAATTCAATAAAATAAAATAATAAATAATACTGATATTTAAAAATGAAAGAAAAAAAGAAAAGAGAAACTTAACCGCCGAATTTTGCAGCCTGGATCAACCATTTAATTAATAATAAAAAAAAGTTGAGTCAACACATCTATCTTGATAAGAAGCTTAGGTTGGATTAACTTGTTTTAAAAATTATATAAAATGTTCAGGTTAGATAATTTATTTAAGATTGTCTGATTTAAGATAATCAATTTGACAAGGGGGTCTAATAACCTCTGGTTTAGTTAAGCTTTTAACAAAATGAGTCAACTATGATTAACCCATTTAACCTTAGTCATCTATTCGGATCAAGTTGACCCATCTAAAAATATGTCGAGATCCGTTTGGTCAAATTATTAACATGTGGATCTAAGTTGATTAAATTTATTACAAGTTTAATTGAATTATTTTTTTTATAAATAGATTGAATTATGTTAACCCATTGTATGAATAAGAGGCTGATAGCTGTCACAAGAAATACTAGAATGCTCTAAAAAAATTCAAAACCTTGCTAAAAAATTGCATGTCTCGCATTCAATTTGAATTTTAAATTTGTATTTTCACTTGTGGGCTGGCACACTTTTTCTTTCCTTCCTTACTTTTCATCCAATGGTTGATAATCAGAGATGGATGAAATTGGAGGGTCGTGATCCAATGTTGACTTTGAGATACCGTAAAATTTTATGGGCTCTACGCAAAACTGTTGAGATAGCTCTACTGTAGAAGTCTTAAAATCTCAAAAGCCGTACTGCAAATTATTTTTTAGACTTATTTTAGGGGCCTTATACTGTGGTCGATGCTGCCTATAGTCAAGACCCACCCACGGGACCTGCATGTGCTTGTGCGGGGTATTTGGTACATCGCTGGAGTATGATTAGAGGAAGATGATGACAGATTCAAATCTCTCACTCTATCCTTTTGATTTTTGTGGCTGGTGCTAACCAACTAGCTTTTCTGACCCTTTTTTTTTATCTTCGCCTTCTAATCTTGAGTGGGCTCCACTATCGACATCAACGATTTCAGTTTGCCTTGTGGGCACAGGTGGTATTTCTGCAGATATGACCTGGCAAAGAGAACTAGGAACTTTGTGGGGGGCCACTGATTAATCAAAGTGGGACACGATTGAACACATCCTAGACAATTGGGCATGGGTTGTCTTGAACCGTTTGCTAAATCAATAATTTTTTCAATAAGGTAAAGATGAATTACTTTGTATACCTACTTGAAAACATTTTAACTCAAAGTGAGAAAATAAATTATATTGAGTTTAAGAATTCGATCAATTTTTTAATTAGATTTTAAATCAAATTTTAAATTTTATCTAAATTGATATATATTGACTCTTTCATCTCAACTATAACTATAGTTTAGTGAGTTAGAAAAATTATTAAATTTTGTAGCAATTTTCAAATAGTTATTTGATAGCTCAATTTAATTTCAAATCTATGAGTCATAAAATTGTAGACTTTAAATTTAAGATAATTTTTTTAAGAACTATGTGATGTTAGAGTATGTTTTGTTATTGATTTAAATTATTTATTTAATGATTTTTATTTTATATTTATAGATGTATGCATTTTAAAAAGTCTATCAAAATATAAAGAATTTATCCACAATATGATGATAATTAGAATGTGTTCTCCTTATGATTAAGTCCTCTAGATTTAATCATTTCTCGAATATACTTAATCTCTTTCTTAAGTTCTCTAGCACTCCCACCACTCTCTACTATCCCATGTGAGTCATAATTTCATGTCTTTCTCTTATAATTTCATTACAGGACTATTGGATGCCTTCATTTTAGCTATTTGCAAGAACACTGACTATTTTCTTGATATGCAATTAACTAGGGGTGAAACTCGGGTCAGGTTTTAACTCGACCCGTATGACCAAACCTGAGAAATCTAATCGGTCGGATCATTAAAGTTTGGTCAGCCGTCGGATCGAGTTGAGAAGATAGAAACCCTCATTGAATTAAGGTCGGGTCGGGTTGAGGGATTTTTAAGTTAACCCCATCTGACCCGATCAAACCCGACCCGACTCGATTAAATTTAGGCTAAAATAGGTTCAAAATGGGGGTCGAGTTAGAATTCAGGTTGAGTTGGGTTATAATTCGGGCCGGATCGGGTTGAGACGTTTGGGTCAGAAGTTCGAGTCAGGTCGGATCGGATTCCATAGTTTAATAATTCGGGTCGGCTTGGGTTTTAAAAAATCCGACCCGACCCAGTCCGATTTCAGCCGTGCAATTAATCCATTAAACACCTCTTTCAAGCACATAATACATCTTGTCCAACACAATATTGTTTGCATTAAACATCACATGCTCTCCCGACTTTGTTTTATACACGCATCTTAATAAGAATTTTTACTGAGTGAATAGAGGATGTTACTTATATTCGAGATCTGAACTATCATCTCAGACGATGTCGGACAAGATATTCCTCTTTTTATCAAGTCACGCACTTGGAATTTTTGTTCTCCATCTGTTGCAGACCATCACACAGATCTTAAGTTTGAAAGAAACCCAATACGGATGGAGTATAGTGCTCAGTATTCAGATCGGTAAGCCCCACATGAAGAAGAACCGTCATCCTCTGTATTTGGACAACCTTCCATCATCCATCATCCATGGACCTGGACAAGCTCAAGTCGAGGAACTTCCCTTTTTATCATCATCTTTGATATTTGTCATTGTTTTTATTGAAACAAATAATATTTCAAGAAATTTAAGATTATTTAAAATACTCAATCAAAATATTCAAAACCAAATACAGTTCTTATATCACATTTTAAAAATACTCAAGCATGTCTTTTGTTTTTTTTCAATTAGACTAGGCAGCTTTTACATGTGATTATACATGTATAAAGTGTTGTAAAATTTTACCACTAATTGATCATCTAGCTATGAAATTTAAGGGGTCTAATTATTGGTCTGAAATGGATATGGCCAAATATCAATGTATCAGAAATATATATTGTATCAACAATATATGATTATATTGGCTTAAAAAAATTTACTAAAAAATAAAATTATTTTGTATTTGATCATAAATCGGTACCATGTGGCTGTTTCAATCATATCTCAATCCAATATTATTAATATATGACTGAATTAGCTATATATAACAGATATGCCAAAAGATATTAGACAATTCTAAAGTAATCTGCCACGACGGCTGATAATTTTATCCCTCACTGCATTTGGATTAGGGGTAAAGGGGTAACCTCCTGTTACTCTTGTTTGATCATTAGAGAGTAATGGAATAACACCCATTTTTACCCTCTTTTCTCACTTTTTTAAGTTCCCCTTCTATTTATTTTGAATACCCTTATTCTTGAATGAACCTCTTTGATGCACACCTCTGAAAAATTTACCGTTCATCCAAACGCAGCCCTTAGAGTCCAAACCTTTCAAGTCTCACAACTATAAATAATTAATTCATTAGAGTTTAATGTCATGATTCATGACTGAAGAGGATGAAAGAACTTGATAAACCCTCCATTCACCTGGCCTGTTTTCATCACAACCATTAATATAGATATTAAGACATATTTAAAGAATAGTCCCTTACCACCATCAACTAAGAGATTTTTCTTTTAAAAGTATAATTAGAGCTCGTTAAAAATAAAGACGTGCTTTAGTATGGAAAAAAAATAGATAAATCTTTCTAGATTTTATAAAATTATTGGACCCATAGTTAGATAGATAGAATGATAAGTACTTATTAATTAAAGCATTTGTAAAATTTATCACACCTCTCTCATTTGATTTATCAAATGATATATTCAATAGTTTGATAGAATTTAAAAAGATATATGTATATATAATTATATTTAATATTAATGAACATGTCTCAAATGACACAATTTATTGTCATGTTTATCATTAGAACAACAACATACAATCATTTTCAATATTCTTATTTATCACAGTTTGTACAACAGTGGAAATGTATTAAATGCATATAAATTTAAAAGAGAAAATAATAGTTTAAATTTTTCACAAAGACAACTAGTTTTCCATCATTTAATGGTCATGAGTTTCCCTTAGGCTGTCTTTCTTTTACGGGTAATGGAGGCATTTGATAATTAAAGAGTAAGAATAAAGTTTAGATTTTAATTCTCCAATTCCACATTTAAAAAACATTTTGCAGCAAAGTATAGTCATAAGGGTAATCATTGGTCAAGAACAACCTCTGGTTAAGAGTAATCTCTACAAATTTATCTCTCATTCAAATGCAACCTTAATAAATTTAATTTTACTAAAAAATCTATTTATTTTCTTATTTTTCCCCAGCAAACCACTCATATATGTTGTTTATACGTTAAAGACATAAAATCACTTTAGGTAAATAATAATTATTCTGAATGGAGGGAAAAATAGAATTTAAAATTCTAATTTAAAGCTACTATGAAGGAATATTTTTTAAAAAAAATAGCAAATTCATCTCTGCCTTAGACCATGTGAAAAAATGATGATGCCCTTTGGTAAGATTTAATAAAAGATGAGCATAAAGGTTGGAACCGATCCTTCTGAGATTATTTTAGATGATTGTGGCAGAGATAGAGTGGACCCCACCTGATTAAGAAGTGAAGGTGGGCCATCCAATTTCTCTCAATCTCATTCAATTTCTTTTCTAGGTAGGAACCAATCGTTCTGAGATTATTTTAGATGACTGTGGAAGAGATAGAGTGGACCCCACCTGATTAAGAAGTGAAGGTGGGCCAGGGCCATCCAATCTCTGTCAATCTCATTCAATTTCTTTTCTATTCTTTTTCTGCAACAGAATAGAATTTAGAAGGGAATACTCAATCTCTACTTTATTCTCTAACTGCCTCAGTATTTGCATTTCCTTCCTTTTCTTTTTTTCTCTATCTCCGAAGCAGAATAAAGTGTTCCCCTTTCTCCTCTTACTTGGGTTCCTCGAAGATCGTGTTGGTTTGGTGCACCCCGCATCTCGAGACCAACGAAAGGCATGCTCCCTCTTTACAACACGCTTGCGTCAACCCACGTCATTCATGACCTAATCATTTGGAATGACGTGGCATTTAGTTGGCGCAGTGATATTCAGCTCAGCCATAAGGCCCGTTTGGCGTTTTCACGGGCCGGGTTTGGTCGAAAAAGACCCAGTCCGCCGATTAGAAGTCCATTTATTTTACACCTATAATTTTTTTTATTTATATTATTTCATAAATTGAAAATGTAATTGTAGAGATTGAAATCCTATTTTAAGAAATATCACCATTAAAATTTAAGTTTAAAATTCAACTTCTATCACTTAATTTTAATAGTTAAAGTTAACAAAAGATCTTTAAATTTTTTTAGTGCGGGTGGTTTTGATGGTTAAGATTGAGTGATTTATAATTTAGTTTTAGACTGAAATTTTAAATAGTGATAAATCTTTAAGTAATTTTTGAATCTCTACAATTATATTTTTAAATTACAAAACAAAAATTTAAAAATAATAGTAGTATCGAATACGGCCTAAAACTTGAATGGTTCGACGTGCATTCAATAAAGGGCCTCGATGACCCGGGGAGACTCGACCTACTGAGTCATGAGTGATCGGGTCAAGTCAAGCATACTTTCGACTATTTTTTATCATTGCTTTTGTTGATCTAATTGATTTACCGACCCCCTAAAGTATTTTAAATCCTAAAATAATTTGTAAGTATCAAATTAAATTAATCATCTTGCTGAGTCCCCTAATCAACTTAATTAAATAATTGAATAAGTCCTGATTTGATTCTAATTCTGAATCACAAACTATTGCAGGAGGCGATCTTAAAATAATGTCAATATAAACTGTTGCAGAGCGAGAGACATTTGGATCAAATTCCCATTAAATCACCGAAAAATTGGTTTTCAGAGTGGTGCAATACAATTCTTGAAGTGTAAAACAAAACAAAGAATTAAAAAACAGCAATAATCATTATAAATTTATTCCCACAAGCTCGAATATGTGCTAAGAATGATTAGAGTGTATTTGACAATTGTTAGATTCTAATATTGAAAATTGTGAATTTAAGAAATGAGAATCTACGTAAACTAAAATCTTACTAATTGACTATTATCGGATGAAAGCGATTTATCTATCACTAGAATGAAAAAGGTTTGTGGAGCTTAGAGGAGATTCTTAACTTAATATACAAACTCAAAAGGGGAGAGTTCACTTATACAATACAAGATTCTTTCCTTAATTTAGACTCTTCTATTTTTAAACTTGACTAGTGAAATATTTTATATTGTGGAAAATAAAAATTGCTAATCTCCAGAGATTTTGAATTTTTTTACGATCATTTGAAATTAGATCCGGTGGTCAATTTTGAATTGGATCTTCTTCGGGTTGAATCGATCAAATTTTGTCAGATCATTTTGAAACCAATGTTACGTGGCGACTTTAACTTGGTAGAGCAGAGAGGGCTGTAGTGGGTTTAAATTGGCAGACTCGCTTGGTCGTTGGTTCAAATATGGCAGATCGGAATTTTAATATTTTGAATTTGAAAACGAAAATCCAAAATTTTTACATTTTATTGAACTTCTATGGTTTTACAATTTTCTAACCAAATTCACCAATCTGGCGTTGACATGTTGAACTACAGATTTTAATCACCAAGTGAACTACATTTTTTTAACTTTTAAATATTGATAATTTATATTTATAGTTCGTTTATATATTTTGTTATATTTTTTTCCGAATTTGGCAAGTTTGAAGAGTCAATAACAATGCTATATTGCTATGTGTATGACGGGGAAACAGTGACTTACATCATTCCAATGTACACATGTTTGAAATCTCGACCTCACATTGAGTGGACTGAGGCTGTAACTCCATCAGACCATGTTCAGATATTGGTCCTATAAATTCTGCTTTGTTAAGGCAATGTTAAATGGGTCAGATCAGAGATATTGGGTCCTTGAGAGGGTGAACATATAATTAATGAAACAAAAGATTAATTAAATAATAAGTTGGATGTATGGAGGAAAAGTTTTAAGATAAATGGTTTTAAGTTAGTAAAAAAAAAATTATGACCCTTATGAAGCGGGAGGTTGTGGGTTTGAGGGCTCATAGTTTAACTTTGGTGTGCCTTAGGGGTAGTTGGCTCACTCTTGAAGGTTTTCCGCTGAATATACCGCAGTTTTCCACACGTAAATTCAAAAAGTAGTTAGTAAGATAAAGATAAATGTATGAATTGTACTTTTAGTGGACTAAAAAAACAGTAAAGATGACTTTATTAAAATTGAAATGACCTAGTTTTGTATTGCAATAAATTCAAGTATTTGTGTTCTACGTTAGAATCTAATGAAGGATATATTTATATGACAAATAAGATAGGAGTGGGTGTACAAAATATAAATAAACTAGTAGAATATCATATGATAAAATTTCTCACCCTTTGAAAGGAAAATTTTGTGAAACAGTTTTAAGATTTATAATGCTTCGTGGAGTAGAATATTAGATAATAAAAAAAAGACAAGTAAATAAAGTTAGGGTAACAAAGATGAACAACCTATGTTAGCTGTGGAAAAACGTTAATAAATAGTATTAAAAATTAGCACATTAGACATGCTTTAAAAATGGCTCCAGTAGATCTCAAAATGAGATGAACCCTTTAAGGTGGTTCAACCATGTTAATAAAAGACCAAAAAGACAAAAAAATGGCATCAATGTCTAGAGCTGAGATGTTACAAATTGAATGTATAATAAATAGAATTTGAAGCGCATGTTTCTATACAACATTTTACGTAAAAAATGAAAATGATTTTCTCTGCAAACTTTTTCCATGGAAAATGATTTCTGCAGCTAGGTTATTTTCTACAAGAGATGAGTAAGATGATTCCACGAGGGGAATGATGGGAGAGTCAAAAAGTAATTTCTACGATTTGTGGATTTTAAGGTATATGATCCAATCCAGGGACTAACCATGGCTAAATTTGATCCATGACCTACGATTCAATCCAAATACGACTCTTGATCTGATCCATGGCCCATTCCATGATCCAATTGACTCGATCCATTACCTAACCAATCCAATCCTTATCATATGGTCAATTTAACCAAATTTATAAATCAATTCAATGCTTTAAACCTAGTTGATGGTCCAACATAACCAAATATTGTATCTATAATCTATTACTCAACTCATGACCTATATCCCATGCTTAGCCACTAGTCACTCAATGAACCAACCTAATCCTACCTAGTTTATGGATTTCTATATTAGATTGAGGCAAGTCAAACAAAGATCTAAATAAATTGTATTCCTTGTTACATGCTATTATCATTTTAAGTATAATGTAGGTTAATCAACTATTTAATGTTTATAACTATTATTGTTGTTAGAATTTGATTATTATGATAATATGACCATTATCATTATCACCATCATCATTTGGAATTGGCTATAATTGAGTTATAACATACATTTCTCCCATCTAACAATAGAACCAAATCATTTTTGAATTATTATGGAAATCTTTTACCACACCAAACTAAAGAAATTAATATCCATGGAAAATAAAATCTATGAATTTCATTTTATTTGGAAATAAAAATCATTAAATCGATTTTCATAAAAAATATTTGCGTACAAACATGCTCAAAGGAAAATGATAATTAAAAAACATGATAGATTGTGGAGCAATGACCGTTATGGTTTATAATATAGTAAAATAAACAAAGTGGAACTCGAAAAAACTACCACTAAACAAATGGGATGCTAGTACTTGATGATGGTAAAGATAATTATGTTCTTTAATGAAATTAATCTTAAAAAAACACATTCTAATTTATTAACATACTGTACCTCTAAATCTATTCCATGGCAAGAAGGCCTTGAGGCAAGACTTAGAACTGAATACATGGACAACACTTGGGATATATCCAAATTAGAAGTAGTTTAACTCAAAACATGCACAATTATTATGTCCAACAGTTCTAATTGAAGTTGCTAATTTGCTAGAACCCAACTTAATCCAACAGTTCTAAATGGCTACATCATTTAATGAAAATTCAGCTATATTCATTGGGCCAAAAAGCAATTTTCCAAAACACATATATACAGATTAAAATTCTAATATAGAACCCTAGAGGATGAAAGTAGCCAAATGTTTGAAGAAAATTGGAAAATCTAAAAAAGGTTAAATTTTAATTAAATCACGAAGGATGCATGGTTAATCGTAAAAATGTAAGATTCAGGTGGTCGACTCCGGAAATTGAATGTAAAATTATTATGCTAGTTTGATTTGTATTGAGATCATCATACATGATTGTGTTTTTTCCTGCAAATTTTGGTTTTTATGAAAATCAGAAAATGAAATAGCCAGTGAGTCTCGAAACTAAATAAAATTAAAAATAAAATAACTAATTTTTTTTTTTTGAATTACTTGTGGGAAACCGCATGATACCCAATATAAATCCCACATGGGTGAACCCACTGCCCCTAGAGGATACCAAAGTTAGGCCATGGAGGCTCAAACTCGCAAGCTTCCACTTCCAGACAACCAGTTGAACTAATAAATCTACTAATAATTATAATATCGATTGAAATATTCTTCAACTTCTAATTTTAAATATCAGAACGATGTGAGTTTTTACTGAATTATAGATTTGTTTTTTGATCCCTTCGGGAATATCCGCTTGACCCGGGCTGTGAGTTTCTTTTGGCTCTAGTTCCGAGCTCATTTTTGAATATTTTTTGGAATTTTTTCCCGCTTTTGAATGAATCTTACCCATTGTTAAAAAAAAAAAAAAAAATTGAACCTCTAATTTTAAATCTTGTCCATCAGATGGGCCCAAATTTGATCATAATATAGGTCGGCATGGCTGCATCACATATTGTTCATCCAATGAGATTGTTCTTCCATGGCTAGTTTTAGCACATTACATTAGTCAACAGTAGCCACATTATTTTTGAAACAATAAAAATTAGAATTATGTATTGTTAGATTTATTTATATTATCTACATATTATATAACAAAAAATTAAAATCTTTATGCGAGCAATAACGACCGCTTACCAACTAAGAAATTTGTAAATAAAATGTTGGCATTTCATCTGCTTAGCAGTGCATCACTAGGATACTTGAACCTTCTTGATACGTACTTGACATTTTTACAGTAGTCAAGTAATTTTACATAGAATTTTCCAACTGCTCTCTATATTCCCAAATGCAGTGGTGAGCGATCATTTCACATAAATACATTTCACTGTCATTGTAGAAACTATAGCTAGATTGGGTTCTAATTTAGGTTAGAATTTATGTGCAATGTATATGAGACTTTAGTTCTAAGCTTGTCAAACTGTTGTCTGCAGTACCCACTGTTAGGTAGAATTTCCAATCGAGAAGAAATCTATGAATGGAATGCTTGCCTCGTTCTGATACTTCTCATCTTCTTCCTTCTCCCCATCTTCTCTTTTCGCATGACTCGTTTGTTCTCTGTTGTTAGAATCGGTGTTTACTTGGAGAAAATCATAAAACTCGATCTTATTATCTCCATCTGCAACAAGTTGAGGAAGAACATGGAAGTATAAGAAATCACAGCACTGCAGTACAATACAACAGAAGAGGCTGGACCTCGTGTCACCCAATACCATGCAGTAAAAGGATTGTTGGGACTGCAAACGAGTTACACATACGAAGTATAAAGGGAGATCCAATGATTTATGAAGGATCTGTGTCACTCCACTTAACATGTTAGTCTTTTGGGTTGGATACCCAGATTTTAACAAATGGTATTAGAGTCAAGTTTCATACTAGCTCATGTGAACTTAGGATATTCCTTAGACATACGAGATGGCTCGAGTCCCACATTGAAAGTGTAAAATGAGATGTAGAGATTTAAAAAGGACTTAAGTAACTCCATCCAACAAGCTAATCTTTTGGATGGAATACCCAAATCCTAAAGAGGATTAACCCAAAACTTATCTGGTTTCGAACTATATCGACCAAGGTGTCAATCATCATCTATCAGTACATCTCATTGCTGAACTGAAGTTGTAAATGCATATCTGTTTATGAGAAGGGGATGTGGATGAAGAGAAGGGATGGGTCGAATTTATGAAATATTATTCCCATTACCTCAAAAGTTAATCAATACGTATTTATAGAAAAGAAATTGCCGCAGTATCTATCTTAAAATTCATATTGTACCATAAGATCACTATTTCAGAACTGCACATGAGATCCCCCACTTCATTATTATCTCGGCATGTTTCTAGGTGAATAGATAGGGTAAAGATGTATCGGAGAGTTCAAATTAGACCAGTGGAACTTTGTTTACTATAATAATTAATAAAAAATACTCTTTTTATAATGAAAATTGCAATTTTTTCTTTGTTTAGTAGACATGATTCATATTGACATAGGAATCTTACGATCCTCTTGGATGACAAATTTTTTTTAACCCATTGGAATTTTGAAGTATGAAACTTTTAAATTTTTTTTACTCATGGCCTATGGTTTTTTCTTTAGTTTTTTAGTATATTGTTAGCCTTTTAGAACATTGATTAGAGTATACAACATAGTAGTTTTGGAAGCTGAAACATTAAAATCTGATGTTCAATGCAATAGATATACATTTACGTTATTGCACTATATATTCATCTTCACTAAACATTAAATGAAAATGAAATAATTTTTTACATGTTATTACTTATTACATGTATGGCAATCGTGCATTACAATTTTATTTTTAAAATATTGTAAAGAACCTCAAAAGATTTCAAGATGACGACTGGTTATAAGCAAGTGTAATGGGAATCTCACTGTTACTTCTGAGTACATGCTCGCAAGCAAGCGTCTCCTCTCTATTTTTAAGAAATTTGAATTATTTTGTAAAAGAAAGAGGTTTGGTTTTGATCATGATCTAGTGAGATTAAGCATTTGATCTATTGGCTTTCATCTGATCTAAATTATAAGATTGTATAAACATGGGCTTCCATCCAAGAGTAATTCACAAGTTGGATCCTCCAAAAAGTGTACCAATAGAAGGGTTTGCAGGGGTTGATACCAATTAAAATTGAAACCAAAGAAAATCTAGTTTAAGCTTGCTTACTGTGATTATCTGCGTTTCCCTTGTGCTTCTTTGGATAATAGCTGT
Source organism: Chimonanthus praecox (assembly GCA_022113865.1). NCBI lineage: Eukaryota > Viridiplantae > Streptophyta > Magnoliopsida > Laurales > Calycanthaceae > Chimonanthus > Chimonanthus praecox. The sequence continues at coordinate 66,208,390 of CM039086.1, forward strand.
CAATTATCTCAGAATAGAAGTCTCTGAGGTTTTGATTAGGGTTTTGCATGAATGGATTGTCCACTCTTCTATAATATTTTTCCACCAAAGATGAGAGATTCCCCGATTCGGAGTTGAGATGGGCGTCTTGTTCAAGCTTCCCTTCTCTAATCAAGCTTTGTGCCGCTTTCTTAGCTAAAAATCTCGATCTCTCTCGATACCTCCTTGCCATGATCACATGCCAGTGGTTCTTCACTGCATTATCGGTCCTCCCAGGGAAGAGTCGAGCAATAATCGCCCATCTGTTTCCATGAATCCGATGAGATGCAAGAAGCCGCTCCTCTTCCTCATCCGTGAACGGGCTTCGATTGATTCTCGGATCCAACTGATTGAACCATCTCAACCTACAACTCTTCCCTGATTAAATTTCAACTCAGTTTGGGTATTAATGAAGATATTCTCAGACATATGAAAAAGAAATGCATAGAAAAAGAAGTGCCAACTTTTTTTTATTCCTATTGCACCTGATCTTCCTTGAAGCTTTTCGGCAATCGCATTCCAATTATGTGGGCCATATCTTTCTACCAACTCTTTCAGCTTTTCATCTTCTGCAGGTCTCCAATGGCCTCTGCTGCACATAGTAAACTCAACAGAAGAAGAAGAAGAAAGCTAGTTTGATGATGGGTTCTCTTCTTTTACTTTGCAATCCCTTGGAAGTTATACTACAAATAGTATTGGATGGTAGTGAATGTTCAAAGCTATCCTTGAATTGAGGTCTGCAGGTTTACAGGAGAAGGAATTGTAAGGAAGGCAAGGAGAAAAATGTTGGAGGGAGGAGATGATATATGGAGGACAGTATTTTCCGTTAGAGATTGTTTGTGTAGTTGCACTGGCGACTGATGCTACGTTTAGGCTACCGAGGGATCCTTTAAAAAGGAGGTGAGTAGGAATGGAAGAGAAGAAGAAGAAGAAGAAGAGATGTTGAGATGGGTTGCTTGGTGGGGTGAGTTTCGTTCTCCTTTCAACGTCTCCATGTTTCCAACCTACAAATCTACTTATAACCCACCTCTCACCTTTCTTTCGTCTTTTTTCTCTTTTTTTTTTTTTTCATTAAATGCTTTAGTAGTCCAAGAGAGTATGCAAGAACTTATCACCTCACTTCCACTCCATTGTGATGGCATGCAAGCACAATTATCTTGACCATCCAATATATGGGTTCGATCGTGGATGACTGTTGATTGAGGAAAGAGAGTTTCTTCCATATTTGGAACTCTTTATTATATATATATATATATCCATTTTTTGTGTATTTTGTAACATAACATAATAATAAAATCTTTTTTTTTTCGTGATTTTTTCCTTTTTGAGTTTTCCATATAAATCAATCGTGTTATGATGTTTATAGATCGTTGTTTTATATGTTTCTACAATGGCTCATGCCAAAATTTACAAGAACCAAAACATACGAACAACCTATTTTCGATCATCGAATTCGGACCATCCATCATTTAATTTAAATTAAAAGCTTAGCGTTGCAAGTTTTTTCAATTTTTTTTTTTAAATAGTTTTCATATTAATAAAAAGAAAGCACCATAAGGCAAATACATGAAAAGTGCAAGTCAATAGATTTTATCGTGACCATGGTCGACCATACTCCAGCGGAGTATAGTAGAAAAACCTCTCTTTAATTGGAGTGCAAATGTAAGTTGTGTAATGTTTAAATTATTGAGATGAAGCCCATTTCGTTATTGCTTCCGGAAGCTGATTTCTTCCATAGAAGCGAAAGCAAAGCTAGAAAAAAGCCAATTTTGGTTTATGTTGATGGATCATCATACTAGAAAATATATTTCTGGTAGACTGATAAGAGAAATGGCCTAGGGTTTTGTTGTTATTGTTTGCCTTTCAGACCTAACTTACAGTTACTTGTTGCACGTGGAGACTGGAAATTGCTGGTTGCAAAGCCACAAAATTAATACTGGAGGAATGTACAAATAGGCCCTTCACCAGTTTGTAAGATACGTTATCCATGCAAAATTTGAAAATTAGACATAAGTAGGCAAGTGATGAAGTTGTCCAAGCCGTTGATACGTCGAGTCCCTCCTTAGATGGTCCATTTGTCAGTGACTCATAGATGGGATAATCCTAAGCAGTATTAGGTGGCCAACATGTAGAGAATTAAGAAAGAACCAAATTAAATATAAGAGAATGCAATTTCTTCATATAAATCTCTCATGCCAAAATGAAGCAGTTTTTCTCTTCTAGATTGCACCAAAAAACCTCGGTTTAAATCCAAAGAAGTTGGAGTGCTAGTCGGGAATCTGACTCAAGAAATAGGAGTCTTGAACTCGATTCCCACTTCATCACAAAAGAGCCACCCTTCATAGAATTGCCTTTAAGACCTGGACACCTTAGTCATTAAAAAAAAAAACACTTTATATTTTGAAGGATAATCCCAGCATATCAAGTTACATTTATATTTCATTGTTGGCAAACATAAAGAACAATTTGATCTTTCTTGGGTGGTGTTTGTTACAATTGGAAGGAATGGCACCTTATATCCAATTATTTTTGTAATCACTTACATTGAAATTCAATACAAAGGATTACAGTAGACAATTCCTAAAGATGGAGTATGTGTAATATATTATTTATCATTTTATGGGCATAATATAATTCTCTTTATTACCTTCTTGCAAGGTAAGCTGAGTGAAATCTGCAACCTCTTGGTTAATCGCAATTACGACCTTTGCATTGCAGCTTAAATTACCTTGATACCAAATCAAAACTCATGAAATGTTGAAAATCAATCCGACCACAATTGATGATTTTGTATGCAACATTTTAACTCCAACCTTCATCTACTGAATTGTTAGAACTGGATATTTAGTTCAAAAGACTAGTCCGATAGGTGAAGTGATGTAAGTCCTATATAAGCCCCTAGATTTCCTCATTCGGCTATCCAGCAATCCCCCTCCTCTCTAACAATGCTCTCTGGCAGATAGAACATTGGCGGCCATTCCATCCAGCTAGGGGATCCCTGAGTTCACGTGCGACAGTTTAGAGACCTAGCTTTGATACCACTTGTTATAACTGGGTATCCAGTCCAAAAGACTAGCCTATTAGGTGGAATGACCCAAGTCTTATATAATTTTCTAAATTCCCCCCTACACATCCAATATGAGACTCATTCGACTCCCAACATGAATTACACTTTTGCTTAATATACCACATGTGTCATCGGGTTAACAATGGCTAGAAAATTTTGAAAAAAAACAAGTCCCTTATTATTCATCTTTGAGAGAGAGAACCTTTAAAACAAAGATTACTTTGTGTGTTTATAAAAGCTGCCTTTGTTGCAACACAAAAAAAAAACATGTATCATATCATTAGAGGCGCATTGACCTTATTAAATGAAAGAAGAATTTTCCAAGACCAATTTCGATACATATCAAGCTTTTCCTTGTCCAATTTTAGTCCTTAAAATGAATGACGGAAGACTTTTGCAACAACCATACATTTTATAGTCTTTATAGTCTTGAATTGAATTGTTAAAACTTAAAAGTTAAAACTGTCAGATAAGTTGACTTTTAGGACTTAGTTGATCTAAAGATACACCTGTATAATTTAGTGAGATTAATGTATTCTAAACACATGTAACGCATTCTCTTTTCAGATTCTAATAAAAGAAATCTTGCAAACACAATATGTTATCCATGCTTCATGAGTTTACTGTAATGGTTGTTGACATTGAAGGCAAGGGTGTTTTTGTCATCTCCTGGATGAAAAGGTCCCACAGACTGTGTACATAATAGATTAATCCCATGAATACTATACTATATTTTGTGAGAAGAATGAGGCAATGAGGTAGAATGAACCCTTATCATGGTTGTAAAGAAAGCTGCTTATTTATTAAAATTTTGGTGATGTGCTTAGACCCAAGTCTCTTTATTCTTTAACCGTTGGCCTACCTCTGCAGGGAGTTTGAGAAATTTCTTGAAAAGAAAGCAACAGATATCCTCCATATGTCTCAAAGGGAAGAGAAGCAGCTATTGAGATTGGTAACTCTCACGAGACAGCCGCTTTCTCTCTTATGGCACAGCAGATACAAGTCTTTTTCGATCATCCCTCTTCATGTTTCTTTCTTTCACAAATATGGCATCTGTCGATTTCTTTTTTCTTTTTTATCTCCATCTTCTCTCTTATTACCGGAAGGGTTTTCTTTCTCATACAACACATTTTCTGTGTAGTTCCTCATAATGAAAAGAAAACTTCATCTAATTTTTTCAGAGTAAATTAATCTCACATTGAATGATTTTCACATTGATTGTTGGTGAAATCTACAAATGTATTGAGTCATGTTTGATTTCTTTCGTGAGTCATCCCACTACCCTATCATCTAGGATATGGGTTGCTGTTCTTATGACTGTGGGATTAGTTTATGAGGTGTCATTAGATGAGTCATAGTTGTTAGATCATGGCTATTTTGTTCTTCCATGTTATGTGATGGTCTTTAGACTTAGATGTTGGACATGTTATGGTAATTGATTCTTAGACTTGGGAAGATATTTGTTCGTTTGTTATTTATTTAAAGAGATAAACCCAATACCAATGAACACACATATTCTTATCTCTAATCTTTTCATCTCTTCCCTTTATTATTTTATGCTACTTAATTGAGAGACTTCGAAGCTTTCTTATTCCAAGTGTGTTACCTCTCTGTCTAACCTAACAAGTAGTGAGAGAGAAGACTGAGCTTTGCCTTATAGCTTGTTCAAAGTTAACAATATTTGATCAAGCAAGAACTTTCTGTTCTGTTCTATCCAAATTTTGATATCCTCATCAATTGACGTAACTTTCTTATTTTCAAACATATTTTCATGGCAAAGATAAATTTATTAGAACATTCCGATAAATGAGAATGAAGATAATATATAAAAAAAAAACTCTTTTCTAACAAGTAAATGAAAATCGTGGCACTTGAATGAAGCGTACAAATACCAGTTACTGAAATATGGTCAGATCCAACCCAACAACATCTTCCCTCTTTGAGTAACATTCATCTTCCATAGAAACTCAAGGGATTAGTGTATATGTGACATGGGTCTTTTTCCTTTTTTTTTTGGCTTCATGTATACTCTCGTGTAATGGGTTTCTGTATGTGGAAGTTATATGAACTTGCCAACTATAAAACGGTCAGAAGCCTACATTGGAACATTTGAAAGGGAATATATTTTTGTTTCTCAAACTCATTTCATCAGTAGACCTACCGTACCTAACTATCTGTAATCTCTCTCTCTCTATTTATATATATTTGAAGATAGAAATATTCATCAATCCTTGGATCAAGCCATTTTGAATTGTGGTGTCATCATGACATCATAATGTGTAATAATTAATCATATTTAAATATAAAACGCAATAGCTTCGTAGCAATTTTAACCGTTAATTTTATCGATTGCACCTCTATGAACCATCCGATGATTGGTTCACCATCTAAAATTGTTTTAGGGTGTTGAGGATCACCAAAGTAGCCAGTTTTGGCTGAATTCCATATTCATATCTCTCTCACTCTCTCTGTTCCTTTACTGTTTTACAAATACCCACCAACTCAATGCCATAAGTTCCTAGTATAGCTTATTAGGTTGTGGAAACTAAGACAAGAAGAAAGAGGCTCCTCTTGAGTGAAACTCACATTGAGTTTTGGTATTAGGTACATGACAAGGATGTAAGTATCCTAAATGACAGGGATACATGCCTTGGAATGGATTTTATATTGACTTTGATGGAATCCTGCACCTTTATTTTGTATATGGAAATTAAAAGAAGGTATCCTCATCAAAATTTTCATCTGGTGTCAGCTTAATGTTTGACAATTATAATTTAGTCTTGCTAAGGATGATGTTTGAAATGTGAGACAATCGCATCTCGTTAGGTAGAATATACACATCAGGCTTAAAAAAATGTTTTACTGTTGGAATTTTTATCTAATTCAAGTTGCAGACTGTACGAGTACTACTGGAAACTGGATTGTTATTCATTCCACTTTGTATGGCGCACAAATTGGAAACTGCACTAGGAGTGGGGATGCTCTCGTTTTTTCCATTTTTAGATCTTTGTACTCAAATTCTTCCCACTGTTGATTGCTGATGTTGATTTATGTGATAATTTGGTACACTGGATCACATCCCAAATAATTTCCTATACAAGAACCAATACAGAGCAGGATGGATATGATTTAGTCAGCCAAAGTACTTAAAGACTGATAGCATCTTGGTTATTTGTTTGTTTCAAATAGTATAATTTCAAAACAAGTTGAAAAAGAAAGTTTCCACCATGCCTTCATTCAATTGAAACTTTTGATCACATCATTGTCCGTTACACAGTAGAGAGCATTTCCAAGATCAGCTTAGACGTAAAGATGAAGAAATTGCGTGTCAGCTTGGTATTTGTAGGAAGCTCTATGAATCAAATGTTTATCGTAATTACTTTCGGCACAAGTGTCGACTTAACATGATTGAAGTCGCAAACTAAGCTCACCACAGATCTGTCGCAATCAAAATTGAACGAATCAAACACTTGTTATTACACATTCCATTGAGAACATGGGGAAGAAAAGAGTGGATTCTTAAACATTACTCAAAAGAACAATATAATTAATTGACAAAGTGAAATGCTGACTCTTTTTTCCACCCATTGGCGAATATAACTGCAATTGTAGGAATATATGTAGGCACCATTAGAATGGTATTCAAGATACCAACTACTTAAATCAATGGTAACCCTTAATCTATGATTATGTATGTATTAATTATGCATATATTTATACCTGGTTCGTGCGTGTATCCGAAGGGACACCCTTTGTTAGTTATTTCTGCTTGGTCAATATGCAATGATACTTGACGATAAAATTAACGGTATCCAGTGGTCTGGATCATAACTTGTCATTATACTATTTGAAGTGACTGTCTTTGGATGTGAGTGGGTTTGAAACTGTGGCCTCAAGATTATGTTGTTAGAGAACAAATGAATTATCCAATTGAACTTCTGTTTTGAACTCCAATGATCTTCTTTAAATGTGATCGACACAAAGACATCGTCCTCTAGCCACAAACAGCATTCTGTATATTGATGGCGACATATTGTGGCAAGGGTTAGTCCTAATTGAGTATATTTGGTTTTTCTCTTCCTTCTTGATAGACTTTAAACAGATCCAATTGGAGAGAAGTTCTCTGAAATTTAAAGGTGATGGAACCACATTCAAGTTCCAAAGTCTCAGAATTAATCTCAGAAAAAGTACCATAATTGGGATAAACATGGCGGAGGACATCCTTAAGAATTTTGCAGAGGTAATTGGTTGTGGTACTGGAAAATTTCCTTTCATCTATCTGGGTCTTCCGGTAGGTGGAAACCCTCAGTTTAAGAAATTCTGGACCCTAGTCGTTGAGAAAATCGAAAGAAGATTAATAGGCTCGAATAAGAAGTATCTCTCGCTTGGGGGTAAGGTCACCCTCATCAAATCAGTCTTCATGAATCTTCCTACCTATTACCTCTCTCTTTTTGAGATGCCCAAAGGGGTGTCTAGGAAGATTGAACAAATCTTCAGGAAATTCCTCTGGGGAGATAGCGAGTCAAAAAAGAAGGTTCATTTGGTAGCATGATTAGAAGTGATCAAACCAAAATCCAAGGGTGGATTAGGTTAGTTCCACTTCAACTGAGAAATCACACCCTATTATGTAAGTGGGCCTGGAGATTTGGAAGGGAGCAGGACTCTTTGTGGGTGAGGTTGTTGTCAGCTAGATTTGGAGTGGAGGAGACTAATGGATGGTCGTTGTGTAAGAAACTGGAGAAGAAAGGGTCCACGATGTTGAGGACTTGGTGGAAATTAGGGCAGGGGGGATCTAGTGGGCTATATCTATAAGAGTAGAATAAGACTTTTAGTGGGAAGAGGTGATCTAACACTGTTTTGGAAGGATTTGTGGTTAGGTAATAGACCACTAATGGAAGTTTTCCCAAGGCTATTCAGGATCATAGGTAAAAAAAAGCATTAGTGCAAGATTGTTACAAAGTTGATGTAATCAAATATCTTGGCTTTTGGACTTTCAGAGAGACCTCCGATCTTTTGAGGTTGAAAGTCACGAATCTCTCTTAGAACTGTTGAAGGAATTTCCGATCTCTTCAGGTGATGCGTATGAACTTGTGTGGACTGGGGATTCGTCTAGTAGCTTCTTGGTGAAAGGTTGGTTGATCTGGTTTTACATCATCATTCCTCGAAGGAGACCACATCTATCTTGGCTTGGAAAGGAGTAACCCCTCCTAGGGTTCAAATCTTCGTTTGGTGTATGTTAAAAGGTAGAATTTTAACTAGATTGGAGCTTAGGAGAAGGGGTTTGCTAGGCTAGGAGGACAACCTCATCTACCCTCTTTGCGACTCGGCGGAGGAAGACTCAGATCATCTTTTTTATCGGTTGTCAAGTGGTAAGGAGTCTTTGGACTAGCCTATCGAACCTTTTAAATATTTCTTGGGTCCTCAATAGAACTTGTGTGGGTTCCTTGGAATCGTGGTTCCTATCGAGGTTGTCTCCGAGAGTGAAATTTACATGAAATACGATCCCGGCAGTTATCTTGTGGACCATTTGGAAGGAAAGAAATGTCAGAGTCTTTGAAGGAAAGACATCAGACATTAATGAGCTCTTACAATCAACACATTGGAGACTCTGTGTTTGGTTCCTTAGCAAGGAATTTAGTGGTCTAAAACCCTCGGATTTGCTATCATCGTGGGAAGGTTGTATGAGGGGACATAGAAGGATAGTGCGCTCCTCAGAAAGGTGGACCCCCCCAAAATAAACATTCATGAAATTTAATGTGGATGGAGCAGTCAGAGGAAAACTGGGTCCAACATGAATTGGGGGGGTACTTAGGAATCACGAGGGAATTACCTCTATCATCTTTAGTGAGTCAGTAGGAGTTAGAGATTCTAATGAGGTGAAAATCCTTAGTATTAGGTGAGATTTAATCATCTGGAAAACCTATGGACTTGGAAAATTAATTATCGAAGGGGATTCGACAGATGCGATCAAATGGGCAAGGGACTAAGGCGCTCCCCCATGGAAATTGATCATTATAGTCAGGGAGGTCAGAGATCTGGCTGCTGGGATGGATGCTTCCTTTAATTAGATCAGCCGAGAAGCAAATGGCGTGACAGATTATTTTGCCAAACTTGGAATTTGAGACCAGTTTTCAGGCGTTTTCTTTTTATGAGCTTTATATGTTCCTTTTGCAGCTCATGTATTGTGTGGCTTGTTCTCTTTTCTTATTATTTTTTCCTGGTTATCTGTTATCTTGGGTTTAATCCTGTTAGACCCTCCTAATCTTTTGTACTTTTTTCCGTTTCTTAATGAAATCTATTTGTTACTGTTCAAAAAAAAAAAAAAAAACATGACTAAGCTAAGATGTTTGGCCAATTCAGTTGTCATTGTTTTATGCAGCCATTGGGCCTATGAGTTCTCCCATATTGCGCAAATGGTTCACTAAAATTAGGGTTGAAAATGGACTAGGATGAGATTTTCTCAAATTATTTTTGCTTGCTTACTGAGGCTGCTATTTTTACTTGGCTCCTCGCATGGGCCTGAAAGACATGCCACAGCCACAGAGTACATCTAACTAAACCAAGAGGCCTCCTATTATTGGATTGAGCACTCTTTGCCCACTCAATGTTGCATTTGATTACAACATATAAATTAAAAAAAAAAATCCATTTCCTTTTAATCAGACCTTTTAGCTTCATCAACAACATGGGTTTGGCCCACATTTGTTCTTAGCCTCTGTTTTGAGGTCAATCAGGACCTTTTGGTAGAACCAAAGCTTGAGAGTCTCACACTTTCCGTTACCCTTTTCATTTTAGATTTCATTCTTATTACGCCAGTTCCACCTTAGCCCATACATATGAACCACATATACTCTGCCTTTTTGTCATTGTTTCATTACCCAACACTGTCTGTATCCATAAAATAATGGATGTCTGACTGCTAAGATGAAGTGATCCTTCATTATATGTGGCACATAGAGAGCTTCTATCAGCAAACTAGGTTGTCTCTACTTTACCCATCCATGTCCTTGTCCTTCCGATCGACAGTATATTCATCAAGACCGCTTATATTGAAATCTATTACACTATGACACCAAGTGATTTCTATTTGACTTTATTTCATAATCCCTTCTCTCACATCTATCCAACTAGCCTCCTATTTATCTTCATTCTGCATTTTTTTAAACTATTTCACTCAAGCCTTTCTCTAGACCTCTAGTCTACCATTCACTTGCTCTCATGTGTGACTAAGAAGCACTCACCATCTGCAACTAATGTACATCACAGAAGGTCTTCCTGAATTTTTCCATCCAATCAAACTACCTATATCAGGTATTGGAGGCTCAAAGTGGACAACTAGTGCAGCTCAACCCCCATCCACAAAACCAATCATCTTTCCATGTGTATTTCATTGTCGGCACAATTTCATGATTATCTTTCATAATAACTATAAAAATTGGATAAATTTTCTCCCCATTATCCATCAAGATTCTCCAAATCAATGAAAGCAGATGTTTAAATTTTGTCAGCTTTATGAAAAATGACTTCCATCAGTAGTTTTCTTCTTCTTGTCTTTTTATTTTTTTTGCTTTTGCATAACAATCCCAACTGAACACACCCAGAAACATCTTGCTCCATTGTCTCAAAACCAACTTGCAACCTACACATTCCGGTCCAAAAGGAATCCTGACCTCAGCTCCATCCCCACAGCCACAGGTATTAAGATAAAGCAGAAAGATTGGAATTGGTTGGTGTCGTCTGGTTTTGTTTCTAGGCACTTTGTGTGTGGTAGGTGAGTGATTCCTCCACCAACATCGACTTATTCCAACATAAAAATCATAGCAACAAGATATTCTGCTAAGTTGGTCCAATGGTTTAGATGGTTTTAACCATCGCCAATAAAAGCTACAAGCAAGCACTAATCAACATATCTTGCAGAAATCCTTGCCACATTCCTTGCAATTTTAATCAATCATAATTATGTATTCTCTCTTGATTCCCACAATCTTCCCTTCTAGTTACTATCAACTTTAATGCTGATTCCACTTTTATATTTACTCTTTCTTGACTAGAACAACATAAAAAGAGGGAAACTGGTCTTTTTCTCCCTCGGTTAGTCACTTCCAAGTCTGCTGAAAATGGCAAGGCCAAGGCATGTTCCAGTCCAACAACTTTAAGCTGGAGCCAGAGTATAGCTCAACTTGCCTCAGTGTCAATGATATGTAGAGTAGCCCAAGCCCAGCCTGCTTAGGTCTCCGGCCTAATTGAGCCACCACAAGCACCTCCACGTAGCATTCCATTACCCTCATATTCTCTCTTCTGCTTGAAAAATTCATTGACTAGATCTGGTACTTTTTAAGTGATGAACACGAGTGAGTTCCAAGTAAACGTTAAAACATTCATATTTGTTGTTTAATAACTAAGAGAATTATTCCACTGCAAGAAGTGACATTTGTAGCGAACTGTGTCCATGGATGCCATTTGTTCAGGTAATCCTCCTATCCAAGACACTAGATATCGAGATCATAAGACTCTGTCCTACATCATAAAAACTCTCAAAATTTGCATGTGACTCTGTTTTCTTTCTTCTCTTGCTTCTTCACACTCTGGTTTTTCTTTCTCCTTTTTTTTTTTTTTTTCTTTTTTCAGCAATGCAAACTGTATAATCAATTGGCCAAGCTGAAGCACTGCACTGATCTAACCCCCATATTTGTTCAACTAATGCTAATGGATTAAATCAGACTCTGAAATTTAAACGATGACTGTGAATTGTATTACCATATAAGCATCAATTTTTTCAATTAACTGGTATGGCATTGGTAGGATTATTGTATACTTGGAATCTATCAACTGATATAGGCTGATAGGGATACCTTCTTAAAAATAATTTTTCAAAGCTACAAAAGAGAATTTGATGAAGGTTAAAATCAGATTTAACATCTATATATGCCTTCAACATAGAAAATAAAGAATTCTGCAAAATCCATCTTGAATTTGATGTAGATCCAAGAAACTCGAAGTCAAAGAATTCCTACGAGATCCTCATATCAACTTTGACAGAGTAACTATTCTCGATGATTCACTCAGATTTATGACAAATGGAACTTTGAAGAGGACGAGCCAAAATATCAAATCTTCATTGGAAGTTTGGAATAATGGAATAAGGCCGAAACTTCCTTAGACAAAATTTGACACCATGTAAATTCACCAGAGAAAATAATGAATTCTAAAATTCTAGAATAAAATTATTTGATTCAATGTAAGATCTAAATTCAAAATTTTGCCGAAAGATGGATTAGATTTATGAACTAGAACTAAATTGAACTCAAGAATTAAAATTGAAGACCCAAAAAACTCAAGAGAGAGAAAGAAAACTTACTCGATGTAAAGGAAATCCGATTGCTTCTTGTGTCCATTATAATGGCCAAAGATAAAAGTTGAGAAAATAATTACAAAGATTGTTACTCATCATAGTCATACATTGCACCCACTTAAACTAGATTAAATCTACATCATACGCAGGGCCGTCTAGAAATAAGTTGGGGTCTAAGACAAAAAATTTAAATGGGCCTTCTTGATATTTAACATATTATTATAAGTAATATTTAATTAAAATTTTAATTATATATTATAAAATAAATTATTCTAAACAATAATTTTTTAACTTAAAAAGATCAAGAGGCCAATAATACAGAGCATTGAAAAATTTACCCATCGGAATGAAATTAGCATATTTATCCCAGAAAAATGAGCATATTCAGAAATTAAAATAGAATAAGAACACTTTAAAAGATAAATATACTAAGTGGACTGAAGTGCAAAGAGAGAGTGAGAGATGTGTTCTCTCTACTGCTCTTATCTTCTTCTTCTTTTCTATATAATTTGAATAAGGATAATTATTTAGACACGGGATTTTTCTTTAACATACACAGGTTTTCAAATTTTTACTAGAAATTACTATTTTGCCCTTCCGATTCCGCACCGTCCGAACGTGAGTTAAGAACATTTTTCCTTCGTTCTGACTATCGGATCGTTCGGATCATTATTCATGCATAAATTTCATTCGTTCGGACAGTCTACAGATCCACAATAATGCATAGTGCATTAGTTAAAAAAACTATATAATTCATATAGTTTTAAATAATAAAATCTCCTTTAAAACTTTAAAATTATTTTTTAAGCACTGTATTTCTAAAATTTCTCAAATTAAATATCCGTACTAATTACGATAACCTGATAAAAATACTTTAAAACTTCAAGGTCTTTTGACACTCTCAAATATTTAAAACACAGTATTTTACAAATAAAAGGTATCCCTCGGCTATGCCGAAAATACACTTATAGAAGTCCAAACGACTAACCGTAAAACCCGTTGAACTCCAAATTCAAAACTAAACAAATATATGAAATTTGAAAACTTAAATATTTCAAATGATTGTTTAACTGGATTTTTTTTTGTTTTGAAGAAGGGATGGGATTTGGGATGGGAAAAGACCACTTATTTTTTGTAAACAATCATTTGAAAGATGTAAGCTTTCAAATTTCACATATTTGTTCAACTTTGAATTTGGAGTTCAACGGTATTTACGGTTTGTTGTTTGGACTCCCGAACAGAGGAGGGATATCCTTATTTGTAAAACAATGTGTTTTAAATATTTGGGAGTGTCAAAAGACCTTAATGTTTTAAAGTATTTTTATCAGGTTATCGTAATTAGTCTTGATATTCAATTTGAGAAATTTTAGAAATACAACGTACTTAAAAAATAACTTTAAGAAGATTTTATTATTCAAAACTATAGGAATTATATAGTTTGTTTTTTTTTTTTAACTAATGCACCTGCCCACGGCGAGAGGGGCCTTCTTCACCTGGGGCCCTAAGGCGACCACGTTTCTTGTCCAATGGTGAAGACGGCCCTGATCATAAGTTGAAACATACTAAAAACACTCTTGGCCAGACTTCCATGCCTTGCACGCCACCTACCTTCCAACTTGCTTACTTTCCTATTTGCCACACCTTCCTTGAGGATCACTCCATGCATGTGAAGAGCAAATTCGTGTAAAACCCTAAATGCATCAATTTGGATTGCTAAAATGGACATTGAGCATGAATTTGGAGCATTGGACCTATAAGTCACAACCTTAGACTAATTTTGGAGTAATTTAGGTGGATTTTGATGTTTAAATGCATGTCTTGGCCATCATTAATTTTCTCATACTTAATTAAATTCAATTGAGCAATCTCACAATTTAATTCAAATTGGTGGCCCCCCAATTGATCAAAATCCATTTCAATTTTATACATAACTTGTATATCTTCAATTTCTCCCGGACGAAAGATCTTGCATGCTAAATTAAGTCTTCATCTTCAATCTTCATTTTGATGTCATAATGAGAACTGTATTTGGCTTATAAATATTATAGACTTGTTTAGGCAAATACAACAATATTTTAGATTCCGTTGGTCATAGTATACATCTAGTAATTTGGTTTTTTCGCACATCATAATTTTCAAACATTTGCTGGGCTACGAAAGTCCACGAAATGACTTCTTTTGAAATTCAAAATAGTAGAAAGTAAAAAAATTTAGAAAATCAAAGCAGATTTCTCCAAATTTTGGGACTCATTTCAGCACCTATCTTACAATCCAACACTTGAAGAATGCTTCCCAAAATATATATTAGATAAATAAGATTGCTACATAAGGACACTCCTCTGCACTGTTACATTGCAAACTTTATTTTATCATCTTCTCTCAAGACATCTGCACCATTGTCTTGGTCCCATCTTGTCCCCAGAAATTCTTCTCCTCACGGGAGAACATAATCTACAAAAACAAAAGGCACATAATTTAGTTAGAATAAATGGCAATAGAAGGTATTTTTGGACTCAATATGAGGAATTAAAAGGGGAGACAATAAATGACTTCAATCAACATCATAATAAATGAAAAACTAATTCACAGAAGTGATAGAAAATATCATTTTTTATTAAGATTGAGTAAAACATATGATGTTGAAGTGGGCCAAAATAGATAGTATAATGGCTTACTCAAATCATAAGAGACCCAATCTATTGTGAATAAATATGATCTTGTTTGTGAATAAATATGATCTTGTTTGAACTCATTCAGATTTTTGACCTGCCATTTGGAGTTTTCTTTTATCTGTTACTTGTGTTATTTTCTATATTTGCACCTCTAGTGCTCTTTTTATATATATATATATATATATATGAATCATTTAAAAAAAAATGATAATGGTACTTGATTCTAAACATCCTTACTTCCGCACTTCTTCCCAGCTGGCCTATTCTTGATGTTGCAGCGCTTGGGAACAGTGATCGCCGTCGCGGGGTTGATCCCGGCTTGCTTCACCAATGGTGACAAGAAAACGGCACAGAGGCACTTGGGCGAGTTGGTGAGCAATGTCTGTATCCTCGAACAGCAAGCAGGAGGGACCTTGACCGTCTTACTCTGTGCTGCACCGGCACACGGGCTCAAGCTAGCGGCCGCAACATTCACCGGTGTCTTCCCACACTCACCAGCTGCACTTGTTCCTTTAACATAAGCATGTGAAGCTAGCAGGAAAATGAACACTGCAACAAGAGGAACCTTAGCAGATGCCATATTTCTGCAGCTCTAAAGTGATTTCAGTGGCTAACTTGTGGCCTTCAATTGGAGCACAAGTGTGTGTATATATGGTGTAGAAATAGATGTAGTAGGTAGAACGGATATTGAGAACAATGACACTAGTGTGAGTGGGGCGGCGGTGCCCTGAATAATAACCTGATACATTCAACCACTGATAAATTCTTTTCATTCCCACTAGAGAATGTGAAATGCTTTCATTTCCATCACTCTTTTCCTGCTTTAGGGGCTGAGCTTTTTGACCATATAATCTATATATTAATATATTATATGAAGCGTTCACACATAATTACAGCAGATAGAGGATCATCTTATTGTTTTTATAAAGGGTTCAATCCACTTAAGAGAATCATGAATAATTGAGGCGACTGATGGGCTGACACATGCAGATTTTGTAAATAAATACTTGAATATCAGTCTAACGGGTGAGGTTTTCTATGGAATTTAGGTGTTTTTTGTGGACTATTTTAACTAAGATGATGGAGTTTATATTGGGTTAGTACCGAAAGTCATGGATATCTTATTTATAACCAGTTTATATAGAGGATAAGATGTTGATGATTCATTTTATGACTCTAAATCAGATATAACAGGGAGGGATTTGTCTGACACGGCAGAAAAAATTCAAAAAAAAAAAAAAAAATTATAAATTTTTAATGTGGCTAACTGTTAATTTATACTTCATTTGATTCGTGGGTTAAGGATGCGACTTAGGGCAATATAACCCAAGCCCACAGGAGAAACATGAATGTTTTGGGCTTGGGCCTACATGATCTTCATTTTGTTCTGAAAAAGTGAGCTTCATTTGTGTTCATTCTAAG
Source organism: Chimonanthus praecox (assembly GCA_022113865.1). Classification (NCBI taxonomy): domain Eukaryota; kingdom Viridiplantae; phylum Streptophyta; class Magnoliopsida; order Laurales; family Calycanthaceae; genus Chimonanthus; species Chimonanthus praecox. Next base: position 66,224,921 of record CM039086.1, read on the forward strand.
CACATACCCAATGCTTTCAAAGCCCAGCCAGACTGAAAGCCCTATTTTGAGCCCAAACTCCTGAAAGCCTAACCAGATTATAATATTATATAACATAACACGTTACAATAGAGCTTAACATTGCACATAAACCCTATTAAGATAATACAAGGTTAACTTTTGCTTGACCAAATAAGGCCATCAAGCTTAGTCTAGTCTGGGGTCTGCATTTTAAAAACATAAAACTATCTTTATATTTTTTTTAATATATTTTTATATTTAAATAGATCTAATAAATATTTTAAACAATATACTATATTAAACCCCACTTATGACTGCACTTATAACAGCACGAATATGATTTTGATCCATAACGGGGCCCATTGCCATATATAGGGGAATGATCATATCTAGAGAGGCCGTTGCTAAAAAGGCTATGGAATTTTATTATATTTAAAATCTAAAAGCTTGCACGCCATGGGAATGCATGCGCAATCATATTAGCACATGTACAAAATAAATGGAATTAAGATATTAACAAACACCATAACCTTCGTTATCTTAATCAAGGATTAACAACATTTTAAGGAGAGGATCAGTGGCTTGTAGATTTTATCCACTTTGGGTTCTAAACTAACCATATGAGTCAATATAAAGCCCATAGGATAAGTTATGGGCTGATCGTTGCATTTTGGCTAAGTGTGAATTGTGGATATAGAATTGCATAGTATCAAGTATCAACTAATGCAGGTTTTTTAAATTTTTTTTTTTTTAAATAGTTTTGACTGATTTTCAAGTTATTTTTAGGGCTTTAAAGTAAGTTATTCAATTTTAAAGTTATTTTGATTTATTTTTTGAGTTTCGGTTCCAAAATAGCCTCGAAATTTGAGATTTTTATGAAAATAATTTAATGAAATAATATCCAGTACTTATGGAATTCAATGGAGATGTGTTAATGTCATTCACATAATTTGTAGAGTATCTATATGACTTTTCAAGATTTTTCTAAAAAACTGGAATTTCTAAGATACTTCTTATTTCGAGTGTCTTCTCGAAAAAATTAAATGAAATGGTATACAAATATTTCTACAATTTAATGAAGAGCCCTAAATGTGATGGATCTTTGTGTAATTTTTTTAATCCAACAATTTTGTGAAACACAAAAAAAAAATTACAGTAAAAAATTTATGAATTGTAATAAAAAATACATGTCACTGGAGAATACTTGAGAACATAAAAAAGTTCATATTAGGTATTTCCTCATATTGGTTTCCTTCTTCATAAATTTTTTGGACATTTTTCAATTTTTTAGGACATATCAAAATTTTAATTTCCGAAAATCTAAAACTCCATAAAAATGAACTTTTCCTTTTTAAATATATATGTGCTCACCTTAGGTTTTTCATTTTTTTTTAGTATTTTTTTTTTTTTTAAAAAAAAGAAGAAGAGAAGACCGTATCGCCCAAGGCATTTTTTCACCCCTGAATTAAAGTCAAGATCTCGACCACATATCGCTGATATGGTCATTATCTCTTGCATAGATCAACTCCATCAGACATTCATTTCATTTATAGATTGAGCTCACTTTGTCAAACCTTTAAATAAATGAAATAAAGACTTGGATAGTGAATTGTGATAATGAGCTGATGCCTACTTCACAACGACATTTGTAGAGCCATTACTTCACATACTACTTTTACAAAGCCACTTGCAAATGATACTACTTAGGTTGGTCCTACCTCTACCTGCCAAAAAAGTCTTAAGAATTAAAGCCCAGTTTCAATTTTGGGTTTAAAATTGAGCAGGGCCTGGGCCGAGTGTCTTGAAACTCTAAGTCTACATTGAAAGCCCAGTTTTGAACTCGAGCCTAAGAAGGCCCAAAAGCTTATTGATCATGTAACATTTTATACATAAATCAACAAATGTATTGTTTGCAAAGATACAGGGTATAATAGAGGGTTTAAAATCAAGAATATGAACAAGTGAATAAGACTATTGTGAAAATTTTAATTATTCAAGAGAAAATGTAGAGCAATTGTCATAGACCCAAAAGCATAAAATTCTGTAAAAGTAATGGGGAAAAAGGTAAATTGGAATATGACTATTTCTTATTTTTTATAGTGCTTATTGGCCCTATAAAAAATAAGTTTTTTTATCATTTAATTAAAATTAGTTTGTTATTTAACACTTGCAAATGAAGCCTAATTGAGTGGAGCCCAATCCAAACTTACTGAGAAGCAGGTCAGTCTAGCAGAATGTCCAACCTTTCTCTAATTAAATTTAGCAGTCCTAAGACATTCCTTGTTCGGAACTTTTCTAGTCTTAGAAAACAGACAGTGCCAACTCCCTTTTGATGGAATGAAATAATTTGTAGACTGAATAATTTGATCTTGCAAGTGGTTAGTGAGGTGGCCCATCTCTTGTGGGACCCATATAGAGAATAAAAATGACAAGCATTGGACTCTTTCTGCTGCCTACCAAAGATCCCAATAATCATTCCTTTAATTATCAAAAGACTAGTGTCTTCAAGAACCTTCAAACCTTACACATAAAATACCAGCTTTTGCATTTTGTTGCAGTATCCATCTTTTGTGAAGAATAAAGGCAACAAGGAACCATTTCACAATCAACGTTCTGCAACCAAATTCCCTAAATCCCCATACCCTTTTAAACCCCAAGCACAAATTCAGTCATTTCAGACACACCCAAGAGACACACACAGAGAAACAGAGAGGAGAGAGTGAAGAGAGAGAGATGAGAGGGAATCGAACGGTTGGGATTGCCATGGACAACTCTGCAAGCAGCAAATCAGCTTTGCGATGGACCGTTGATAATCTGGTGGACGATGGAGATCGAATCGTCCTAGTCCACGTACAGTCCAGCAAAGCAGACCCTCCAACAAAGAAGCTGTGGGAAGATACGGGATCACGTACTGTTTTTCTCTGTGTCTCAAGACTTGTTCTATTTCTTAATTGAAGTTTATTTTCTTTTGATTATCTCTTGTTATGATGACATGATTTGGATTAAGATGTATTGGGCTGTTTTTCTTTTTTCCTAATAATGTTCCCATCCTTCTCAGCTTTAATTCCTCTTGAAGAATACAAGGAGATTAGTATATCAAAGATATATGGACTGAGTCCTGATCCCGAAGTCCTTGACATCCTTGACACTCTGTCTAGGACCAAACAGGTTCTCTCTGTCTCCAATATGGTCGATATCACTCAAAACCGATATTATTATCCCTACTTTAACTTATAAATTGATGGGTCTGGATCAGGTGAAGGTGGTGTTCAAGATCTACTGGGGCGATCCAAGGGAGAAGCTGTGTGATGCCGTCGAAGACCTCAAGCTTGACTCACTTGTGGTTGGCAGTCGTGGATTAGGAATGCTCAAAAGGTTATATACCAAATCACCCATATATCTCCTTCCTCACTTTTATTTTCTATATAGTATTTTATTATAATCATTGAAGCTCAACCTTTTTTTTACGATAAACGATAGATTAGATTATGAAATCAATTATTCTTAATATAAATAGTCAGGCTATGGGCACAGTATTTTTTAATGAAGGACACTAGTATTTTTTTTAATAAAGGACATTAGTGCATTTTTTACTATTTAAATGACGATATATGATAAGGTGATAAAAGATAAGTCAAAATATCTCTTATTATGAACAATATTGAAATTATTTTTACCATCTAATCACTATCTATTAAATATTCTATTGTCTTAGTTGAAATTTTAATACACATGATTAGCATTAGATGTAACCTGCTAATCTTAATTGTTATACATAACAGGACCTAATTTATTTTTTTGGTTAATGCAGGGTTTTGCTTGGGAGTGTGAGCAACTATGTAGTTACAAATGCCACCTGTCCTGTGACAGTTGTGAAGGGTGTGGCCATGTCCAAACCTTAAGTCACTGTCTGCAATGAAAGAAAAAGAAGAGTGGGACAGTGAGAGCTTAGACGTTTGTGTTATATGGTCCGTCCATTTGTTTCTTAATATTGCGTGCAAACAGAGCATAAATAGCTGGAGACTTTGTTGGTATCATGTTGTTTTCTTCTACATTATTCTATCATTCTAATGGTAACCTTATCCATTCCATTGTCACAAATCTCGTTCTCGAGGTATTAACGGCAATTGTTAATAGCAGGATATTTTCAAATTTCAAATTTTTATCAAGAATTTAATGGGAAAATCTCAAAGAAAATATATTATTTAAAAAATAATAAATATAAATATAAAGAAGAAATAATGCGGTCGAAATTTGAAAAATTAAATGATATTTTAGAAATAAAAAATGTATATTTGATCCAAGCGTTTTTAACGGGAATTCAACGGCAAAATCTCACAATTTTAATGGGAATTTACCTTTTTCGCGATAAAAACGTGTATTTACCGTTAAAAACAGCAGAAGCGATAAACTCGGGTTTTTAACAGAAAAAGTAATTTTACTGATATTTTCGTGATAAAAATGAAAATATCAAAGATATTTGTTATATTGGTCCATTCATAATTTTGGCCTCATTGGATGAGCTGTACCTCTTTTGTTCTTGAGTGTTAGAGACAAACCTCTAAAAAAATTATTTTATTTGAGATTTTTTTAAAAAAAATTCTATATGGCAAGGTAGAATTTTTTATAATTTCAGTTAATATCATCTTAGTTTAAGTAGGTTAACCATTCATGGAGTTCCACGTGGTGGATAATTTGAATGACTATTTTCATTTAGGTCCTATCATTGGAAAAAAAAACAATAATGGGAAGCCAGCTGTTACCTTACTCTTCCTAGATACAAGCTTTGAAAATTCTGAATTATTGTATCGTTCTCATTTCCAATTTATAAATCTAAATTAATGCATTTCATAAAAAAAAAAAATATTTCTGAGATTTTGATCTAACATATTAATTTGGATTGATTGCATTCCACAGATCTATCTTTCTTCGTAGATCAAATTAAAACAATGCTATCGAAATTACTAACTTAATAATAATGACATTAGTGTAGAACAATCCGGGATTATTTCAATTACTTTATCGTTCAGCAACCAAGGATGAGATGGCCCACCAGACATATACGGTAGGGATGGATTCTACATAATCAAATCACAAGGAAAATATCCACCGTCAACTACTGTAGAAATTGAAAAGAAGCAGAAAAGACGAAAGCGAAAGCCGTAGTACACACATACACGTGCGATTAACATACGCCGCTGGTTTTCTTCCTATCCATGACAAATTTCCGCCAGATGGTGGTGATCTCTCGCTGGGTCTCTAACGGTGACTTCTTAAGGCCGTCAGCTGGTAGCAGCTTGGCCGGCACGGGGAAGGCGTCGAGCTCTAGCAGAACCTTTTGGATGTCATTGACAAGGCGCTCGGCGAGCGTGCGGCTGAAATCCTCTCGTATGACGACACGCAGCACCGTCACGTGCTGGGCGTCAGGTGGCATGGTGTAGGCAGGCACGATCCAGCCAAAACGACGGAGGAAGTCGGAGACTTGGAACTCGTCGTGGCGGGAATTGTCCTTGAGGGAGAAGGCCACCAACGGAACGCCGTCGTCTTTGGAGACGATGTTAAAACGGCCCGTCTTCTCCAGTCCTTCCTTGAGCACCATTGCGTTCTCGTGGCAGTTCTCCATCACGTTCCGGTAACCCTGCAACGTGTATCCTTACAGCATCAGATGCCAGACACGTGGACTCCCAACTTCAACTTGGGTGGGCCCACGACTGATCTAAAGTCTAAACACGATTTCTTGTCATCTAATTTAGTATAGTGAGTGCATTAAAAAGAAAGACTTATATTAAGCTTTTTAAAATATCATATAGAATCTTAAAAGCTAGTATTCAAATAAATTTTAAATCAATTAGAAACTTTAAAATTTTAAATTGGGATTAAAACTTCAAACTCTTATTCCCATTAAGACATAACCCATCTTAGGTGGGACTTCTCACTTCGATTAATTGGACCAAAGAAAGATGGAAGTGTGGATAGAAGAATGGACACTTAATTCCTACTGTTCCTTTTTGCTCACCTCATGCCCAAGTCGAATCAGTTGATAATACTGTGCAATAACTTGACTAGAACCTGCAAATTTGCAAAGATTAAAGTTAGAAGAGTAGATAACCTACATGCAAAAATTTAGAATTTTTTCACCCTTTTCAAGAGAATAGAACTCATTCTTATTTGCTTATAAACTCCAAGATCTAAAGGTCGACACTCACTCTCCCCCTCCATACAGGTTGGAGTTACAAACCCGACTCTTTCTAATGGTATCCCTGCTCCTATACTATCATACACACATGAATAGAACTCATCTTTAAAAATCGACTTATAAAAAAAGAGAATCTATATCCTTATAAATCTCAAGATCAAAAGATCCATCGGTAATATAGGACTTTGCTAACACTGACTCTAGACTCAGATTCTACACAACTCAAAGTCGAGTTGAGTTACTCAACCTGGTTTTATCTGAGTAATTCAACAGCTCAGTTGTCAATTACATCTCGAGTAGAATCAGGGCTACAACTTGGGTCGGGTTTTGGCTCGACCCGCATGACCCAACCCTAGAAATCATATAGGTCGGGTCGAGAATTTCGAGTCAGTGGGTCGGGTCAGGCTGAGAAGAAGAAAACTCACATGAAATTCAGGTCGGGTCGGATTGAGGATTTTATAAGTTAACCCGACATAACCTAGCTAAAATTAGTCTAAAATGGGTTCAAAATGCGAGTTGGGTCAGAATTCAGGTTGATTCGGGTTAGAATTCGGGTCGGGTCGGATTGTAAGATTCGGGTTGAAAATTCGGGTCGGGTTGGACCGGGGCGAGTTGGGTCGGATTCTATATATATCAACTCAAATCGAGTTGAAATTGTATGTTTAGTATATGTACCCTTGGAGAAGTTGAGAGTAAACGTTGGCTGATCAGCTCCAAGGTAGTTGATGTGGAAGATGAGTTCGTCAGGCAAATCATCCTTGGTCCTCCAGATCACCCATCCGATCCCGGCGTAGACAAGGCCGTATTTGTGCCCGCTTACATTGATACTCTTCACCAACGGCAGACGGAAATCCCATACCAGACCAGCTCTGGATATAGGAATGGCGCAATGAAGCCACCGCTTGCCGCGTCGACATGGATCGGTGTGTCCCATCTAAAACAAGAAACTATTTAACACCTTCACTCACTGAATTCCAAACTTTCAAAAGTTTATGAGAAGATTGCATTTCGCATTTCCAGTTCTAAGTTGTAAATCAGAATTCACAAATGATAGTAGCTGAGTGGGGGTACCCTGTTTTCTTGTTCTTATCCATCAAGAGATCATTCAATTGCTTCACATCTTCAAATTCACCATTTAGTGTAGAACCCAAGATCGCAGCAACACAGATGGTGTTCTCATCCACCATTTCCACTGCCTTGACAGGGTCCATCACGTAGTACCCCTCTCTCAGCTTCACCTCCTTCAATTCTACTTCGAAGTATCTTGCAAATTTCTCCCAGCAAACCTGCAAAAAAAAACAAAATCAGTGATTCACCTGATTATTTTCCTTACTGTTTCTGTGTTCCTTTTTCTAATTTAACCCTGTTAGAAATCATCTTCTCCACTTGTAAAAGTCCTTTTTTTACTTGTACAGAGGCTCACACAACTTAAGACTGAATGGTCTTCACTACCTAAATGCTAATCACATGACCCGGCCCGCAAGTTTAACAAAAGCAACCCAAAATATGCCAATGGTGTGGGCCTGGAGGCTGGTTTTAGGCTTTTGGTCAGAATCTGGGTTATGTATATTTTGTACCCGACATTTGAATGGACTAAAGTAGGAGCCTTGGACAACCTTGGCCTCAGCTGACGCGTCACATATTGAGCCATATTACAGACACAAGAGTGAAATTTATCATACCTGGACATTGGCACCAGTAACAATGTTGGGATTATCGTATGGCTTGCCCTCTGCCTTTCTCTTGTTCTGCCACCTCCTCTTGAATGCCAATCCTGCCAACATGATGGCTTCTGAAGATCCTACCGTCCCAACTCCAATCGCCGTCTCCGATTCACCAAGGGGTGCATTGAAAAGATGAGCAATCATGTTCACACATCGATTCTGTATTGACATGAACAAAATCATAAAATTAGATATCTTTTCATCGACTCAACTCAATCATTTATTAACTTTTATTGAGCCTAAACTACACTTATTCAAGTTCCACATAGATTTTTACCCGTTGAGGCAGTGAAGAAGTCTCACATTAGTTGTGAAGCAAGAGATTTAGGACTTTTAAAGGACTTGATTCACTTCATCCAAGGAGCTAATCTTTTGAGCTGGATACTAAGTCCTAATAAGTAGTATCAAAGTCATATCTCCAAACCAACGCATATAAAATCAAGAGACCCTCTAATCGGACAAGCTGGACAACGACGTTCTATCTAGCGAAAAGCTTCATTCAAATAAATATATTGGTAAAATATTAAATACAGCACAATATATCCATGAGTAGAAAAATCAGTCTCCAATTCACATGAAGCCGATGTACATCAGCTGATACTGGCCCTTGTTGGACAGACTCAAAACTCTCTTTTTAACATATTTTTCATTAACCAATGACCAAATTACACTTACAACATAAATGGCTATGATCCATATAAGTATAGATTATTAAAAGTGAATGGGAGGCGCACATCTACTGATTATCGAAATCCTGATCAATCAATTCTTCAATTCTTAATGCATTAATTTTTTTTTTATCGATAACCTTTACAGTATTTATAAAATTAAATTGAATCACATAAATACTATTTTATAGTCACATTTTTATTATATGCATTAATTTATGACAAATTTTATAAGTAGATTGCAACTAACTTATTTGCAAGCCAGCTGCACTTAAGAAGATGGATGGCCATTTAGACACCCTACTTTTCTTTCAAGAGAGACCGGATTTCAAATTTTTGTGTGAAAATTATCATTTTGCTCTTCAATTTTTAAAAAAAATTATTCCTCCACACAAAACTGAGGGTCAAAATGATAATTTCACATAAAATTTTGAAATTGAATGTCTTTTAAAAGAAAAGTGGGGTATCTAAATGGCTACTCTAATAAGATTTATCAATCTTAATTATTGAAACTTTCAAAGGCATAAGGCATAGTCATGAAAGAACGTGATTTCTCATTAACAAAATAAAGTACACGTCAAAAACGTAATTAACGCTAAGACTTTAATTAAATGTCCAGACTGGAAAACGATGGGCATTTAAATAAGGGAAAACTACAAAACTTCTAGCGTCTTTTGCGGGTGTAAAGGTCTTCTAGCATTGAAAATTGTTTTTCATTTAATCTGTCTATCTGTCTCTCCATTTAATCTTTCATTTAAGTTGAAATTCACTTTCTAATATAATCTATAAAAGCTTTATATATAATCTTGAAATGTTTCAATCTTTATTTATATAATATATTTCAACCGCAAGTTAATTAAAGTTAGAATAATTGAACTTTTTAAATTCTTCAACTTTTTGCAAATCAGTCATGATTTAATTTAATAATTACAATTTGAAACTTTATTCAAAACTAATAATTTCTATTCATAAAGAATGACATAAATCAATCTGACCAACCAAATGGGCTTTGGGGCCCATCACCCACACCACATATTCCCAATCTACAATAATACATGTCGGCAAGGGAGCGGCTATGTGAGTTTGCTACTGTTTACCCTAACAGTATTGCCACTAATATTAAGCTTATTTGGATGATTTTGGTCGTTTGATTTGATCCAACAAGTTTTGTTCTCTGGCTTTTTTTCATACTGTTCTTAAAGTCACTTTTTTTTTTAAATCATCAATATTGTAAAAAATATAATAATAAAGTCAAGATATTGATGAATTTTGTTTTTTCTAAAGTGATAGTTTATTTGATAAAAGGGTTGGTTCTGATTTTAGACAAATTAGAGTGCAGCCTAGGATTACCAATGTGATTAATGAGTTGCAGGACTCCCATTTACATTTACACTGCGGTGAGGGCCTGAGACCCCCTAGAACCCACGAAATTTCAAAATCGTTACTGTTTGATATAATAGGCTGCACAAAGCCTAACCATCTTTATGCTTAAAAGTCCATCATATATAAGCAACTTTCAGCCTTGGTTAAATGAGCCCCACCATAAACTCTTTTATTCCCTTTCTTTCCTCACACGCAACCCTCAAATAATTAGAATTCTATCAAAGTCAACTTTTAATTTTTTTTTTTTAATGATGCGTAAGTATTTCATTCAAGAAGAAAAAGAGAAAAATTCAAATGGGGAAAAATACACTATAAATCTACAAGCCGGTCCACGCCAAAAATAGAAATCCAAAAAGAGAAAAATTCAAATGGGAAAAAATACACTATAAGTCTACAACCCGGGCCACGCCAAAAATAGAAACCCAATTGGTCCAAAGACAAAATGAGTCGAGATTGGACATCAAAAGAGAAAATCATAAAAACATGTTAAATTCAAAAATAGGTCCAATAAAGATTGAAAGGATAGAAGATTGAAAATACCAGTGCCCTTAGGAAGCAAATATATGATAAATTTTTGTATTTCCAAAACAAATTATCTTTGGGCCATCGGAGTTAAAACAATTGAGAAACTTCTTAATGACATGAAGATGGCAGAGAAGGGTTCAAGGCAACTTTTACTTTAATTGTATCTTTTATTGAATTAATGTTATATTCGGTAATTTTTTTAATCTTAGAAATCTTATACCTAAACTTAGTCTTTCCAAATAAACTCATTCCTTCGTTTGGCCGGCAGAGACTCTTTAGTCTTTAATAAAGTCAAGATGAGTTGTTGGTGAATAAGAAACAATATTAATTACGGGAGGATACAGGAGGATATTTCTGTAATTTTGCCTGTGAAGGAGAGAAGCCAAATCAAGAAAACGATGTCGACGTTTAAAAGCCTTAATAATCCATCGATGTAAAATGGACAAATGAGATCTATTTCAAGAGATCCCCAATAATGTAAAACAAATATTTTCTTTCAACTGCACTTCTTTAAAAGAAAATTTCAATTTTATCTTTATTTTGAGAAGGAGAAACAGAGAGAAGAAGAGATAATTAAGAGCAAAATTAAAATTTCATTTTAAAGAATGTACTACAAAAGAAAAAGGTGATGCAAAAATCACTACCCGCTTAATATAAGACACTCGTAATCGAATTAGAATCCAGAGCCAATTTTTTTCCGAGGTATATTACCCAACAAGACTAATCCTTTAGATCTGCACAACCTAACCTACACAACGGACCCAGATAAGTCGCGGCAGTCAAAGATCAAAGGCAGAACGTTAGGGAGCAAATCCACTCCTGCCTTGGCCACTCAGCGAAATCCACAGTCAATTCTACCTAGATTACCTATGAAGATGTGAATAGAGAGAGAGGAAGAAAATGGCTTGCCTGTAGTTCAGTGGTGACAGGATACTCATCCATGTCAACATAGTTCTTGTTGATGGAAGACATGATCAGCTTATCACACTCGGGTTCCATCCACGTTGTCACAAAAGATGCCAGATTCAACCTTGGATTCCCATCCAACATCAGCTCATCGTTGATGATCTGATATGCTGCCTCCTTCGGTATCGAGTTTTCCGGCATCTTAAATCTGCAGATCAAAGTAGAAAAAGGCAAAAAAAAAAAAAAAAAAAACGATGCCCACGATTGTTTTAAGGGATGATCGTCAATAAAAATGTATCATTCATGAAATTATTTCCATTAATGACAAGAGAGAGAGTAAGAAAATACCTTGGAAGTGATTCACGAACATATCGTGAAGCAAACGTTGAGTGAATGGAGACATCGGAGTCTGAGACAGTCTTGGAGAGAACCATGGTGATGAAGATGAGAGAGAGAGAGAGAGATGGTGAATGGAGATGATGGGAAGAAGGAGTACAGAGGTCTAGATATATAGAAAATTGCCAAATTGGTGGTGTGCACTGTGCACCGTTGAGCTTTACAATAGTGCCGTGCTGTCTTTGTTTAGGACTTTTCTTTTATGATATTTCCCTTTGGAAGGTAATGTCTATGGTAAGGATTATTTTTATTTTACATTAAAGAAGAGCAATTTCATTTCCACATTCACCTTCCATGAATTGTGAGGGATACCCGATTACCCGTTTACACACAGCGGATGATCAATCATAGGGGGTCATGGGATTATTGAATTGATTTTAAAATTGACAAACATTTTGATTTTAATATTATCTAATAAGTGGAACCCCACTTCTAGTTCTAACATAGGGAAATAAAAGTTACAAATATAATTAATCCATAAAGAGAGAGAGAGAGAGAGAGAGAGAGAGAGAGAGAGAGAGAGAGAGAGACTGCATTGGCTTGTAAGGCATATTGAATTGGCTTGTACGCCTTAGCAATCAGAAATTATGTGATTCATTGAGATCTTGTCAATGTAGTACGGACGAGAATTTTTATGGGCTCAACTTTGGCCAATGGAATTGAGACAATTTAAAAGGCCTATACGTAGACTCAGAGTTACACTTTTCAATTGAGTATTTCTGACTCGAGTTTAAACTTTAAACTACATTTTTTTTTTTTTTTTTTTAACTTTGGATTGTTGTTAAACTTCGTGACTAGGGTTGTATTATAGTAAAAATCAATTTGAGTAGGAATATAATTTTGAAGGAAATTTACAGGTTCAAGTCTCAATAATTTAATCTTATTGTATCCTAAGAGTAGTGGGCTCATCTTAAAAATTTTACGCTGGTCCCATGATTTTCCTCAGATAAAATTAAAAAAAAAAAATAGTACCGTCAGACTTTGGATTACCCTACTGTGATGCAAGCTCAAAGGATGGACAAATAAGGTATAAATGGATTCGTGGACAATAGTGAATTTAGTCCCCACAAAACAATTCCTTAATGATGACAAGGACTAAATGTGGCTGAGGTCTGGCTCAAGCCATGCCCACTTGCTGGGAATCCCAGGCTGGGATCAAGCCTAATTTCTAGGCCAGACTGACATTGGCCGAATTTACACTGAAAAGAAGCCCAAATAGATTGCCCATTCAAAAGTTAAACAAATTGTTACTGCATGAAGAATTATTTCAATTTTCAAGTGAGTGATATTTCAACTAAATTTTTTCGATCAAATATACTTTTGAACAAAATTTAAAAATTTATTGTCAACATATCAGCTTTTAATTAAAATTGATAACCAGGGTTGAGATATCGGCTGATATCATACGGGTTTTAAGTCCCGTATAATATCGGCCTATACATATTGTATCGGCCATATAGCAATCATATTGGCCGATATGGCTGATATCTCGCCGAATCATATCGGTCGATATTGGTCGATATGATTAATATTGGTATTTTAAAAAAAAAAATCAAAACGGTGATGGATCCGGGTCAAAATATCGGCCGATATATGCCGATATTTACATTTTCAATTTTTTTTAAAAAAAAACAGTTTTTTTTCGGGTTTTTTATATTTTTTAATTCAGGAAAAAAATAATAAAATAATACCGATATTTTAAAAAAAATCAAAAAGAGGAGAGAGAATCATATCGGCTGAATTATTGACCGGCCCGTTTTTTTCACCGCTGTTGATGACTCAGTATGGGCCGATATTAACTCGACTAATATGAGGTTGGTCAATCCTTGCTCTCTTTAACGGCTCAGATTCAATTTACAGGATCTCCAACCTCATGAGCGGGCTGAGATACTTTTGAAGATTTGACCAATAATTTAATTAGACAACGTTCCTTTATAGGTGAAATTGAAATATATTTTTTTATTTTAGAACCACAAGATATTTCTGCATTATTTACATGTCCCAGGCCTCGTATACAGAAGCATGTGGCAGTGGTACATTTGTTATTTAATTTCTATTTTTAATGTTATCTTTTTATTTAATTTTTTATTTTATTGTTGGGATACCTTTTCTATTTAATTTTTACTTTATTGATTGGAGAATGAGCACGTGCTACTGTGGCACAACCAGTTTATTAGAATGGTCCACCCTTCTCTTGGCTTTCTTCCTTGACAATTGTTGTTGCTTCACATGGCTGTCTAACTTTATTTTACAAAATAATAATGAAAATAATAAGAATAAGAATAAAAATTATTAACAAAATAATTTATATCTCAGTCAAGTGATAGAGATAAATTTAGGATTTCAATAAAATAACTTGTAGATGATACTCAACAAGTTACAAAGTTTTGGTATTTGGCAAAAATATATGCAGAATTACAGACTCACATTAAATCAGTAAATTTTTTTTTAAAACGTGACTCTCTCCCTTTTAATTTAATGTACAACTATAGAGTTATCCATATTCAATTCAAGTACAACCTAACCATTTTTTATTGGATTTGGTGAGATCATGTTTAGTAGAAAATGTCTAAGCCTTTGTGAGTGGCTGAGGTATCGGTTGACATCATTCTCTCCTTTTTTTTTTCCTTTTTTAAAATATCAGTTGGTTTTATTTTTTTAATTTTATCTACATTACAAAATAATAAAAAATAAAAAATAGACTACTCTTCAAGGTGACATGTCGTGGAACTGGTGTGCTGCTGACTACTACTATAGATTTCAAGTATTAGTCTATCATTTTCTTTGTTTTAGGCGTCAAGTTTTCCTTGTTCTATCTGTTCTTTTGTTTTGGACATGTTTGTTATTTTGTTTAGCCTGCTGTTTGGCCTTCCCTACTCCATCTTGCTTGGGTCCTTATCTTAACTCGAATTTCCATGATTCTTAGCCTTTATTTCTCTTTGTTTGCATAAATAAATCGAACCCCTATTCAAAAAAAAAATCTAGAAAGAAATACATAATATTGGCCAATATTTTGATGATATGACAAAATATCATGATATATCAGTGGGACTCAACACCAATATTTGATATTTAAAAAAAAAAAATTGGTTGATTTTCAGATATCAGTTGATATTTTAGGCCAATGGACGTCATAAACTCATAAATATCGTCGATATATCATATCAACCGATATTATCACCTTTGGTCATGTCTGCCCCGATTTATTACATACGGCTTGAAGCACCAGTTCACCTCACCCAGGTTTTGCTGCTTGGGTCTGCATCCCATCTAAACTCAATCTAACTTATTAATATTAATAAACTATAATTATTTTTTAATGGGATATATAATCTAATAAAATTTGAATGAAGGAACAAATTCACTTTATTTTTTCAACCAAGTGTACATGTCATTAAGATTATATGAATACTATCAATTTTTACAAAACAATTTTTCATGAACGGTCTTTTTTTTTATGACCAAAGAATAATCCCAACACACACCGAGTAAACAATGGGTGGGTGTTGAGTATGAATTGAACTCAACACTTCTTTCACGAGAAGAGTTTTTTGACCGTCACACCATCCCTCTTAGGTTAGAAATTTAGAGGAGTATTTAACTATGTAAAAAATGTGCAAAGTATATGTATTGTACAAGTAAAATCATTGAAATACATGTGTTATATCATGATTATATTATGAGACTTCCAAGCCCAACAGAAGATCGAACTGGACCCAATTTACAAATTGATACAATGCAAAGACCAGACCCAGTTTTTTTCTTTTTTCTTTCAAGGTCAAGCGCTCTAATTTAAGATTTGGGGTTTGGATGCCATGTCAGGTCTATCAGTCCATGGTAGACCTGGGATTCATTTATTTGATGTGGATCCAAATATCGAACAAAAATTATTCGGACACAAAGGTGCACCAATTGTTGTGAGTTGCAGTCGAATTGATTATTTTTTAATGTGCGGTATATGAGAAAATATGACAAGAAAAAAGAAATTTAAAATGAGACCTTGCTTACAATGATTAAATATAGGGGTGAAACTCGGGTCGGGAAATCATGCGGATCAGGTTAGGAGGGTTGGGCCGGAGGGTCGAGTTAGGTTGAGAAGACAAAAATCCAGACAAAATTCAAGTCGAACTGAGGATTTTAAAATTCAACCCGATCCGATCCAAGAAGATCCAACCCAAGAAGACCCGACCCATTCGGATTTCCTAACTTAACCAAAAATATTATATAAGATTCATTGTCCATCTAATAAAAGATATTATAGAAGAGAATCTTATTATTTAAAATTAATTGAATTCAAATTTCCCGTTCGAGTGGCACCCAACGGCCAGCACTATATGTCCGAGGTATAGATATCATTTTTTAAGTGCCGATTAATATCAGTCGATACCGTACAGCCTATTTCTCGACGGATATTGCTGATATATTGGTCTGATATCGACCGAGATAATTTATATCGATATTTTTTTTTAAATAAAAAAATCAAAACGGTGATGGCCCAAGTCGAAATATCGACCGATATTCAGGTTTTCAATTTAAAAAAAAAAAAAAAAAAAAACAGTTTCTTTTTCAGTTTTTTTTATTTTTTAATTCAAAAAAATAAAATAATACTGATATTAGAGAGACTGGTGAGCAGTGAGCTTATTTTGCCTCAATACCAAGAATATTGATAATATAGGAGGGTGGCTATAAATGCTTCATTTTATCTTGATATCAAGAATAATAATAAAATTTAGAATTTGGAACTCTATTTTAGAGCATTTCAGTTTACTTTAATTTAATATAGCTGAAATCAATTGAATATTTTAAATTTGGTTAAAAATATAATTAATTTTCTCAATTTATTAATAGATAAATTATTTTTTAACCTATTAAAATTATTGTCTTTATTTTTAATTTTACTTGATATTTATCTTTTTCCAATTAATTTTATTTTCTAACTCTATCGATGGCGTATTTGATTTTCTCCCAGAATGGAAAGCAGTGCTTCTGCCATGGGAAAGCACAAGCTGCAGGAAAAGAGGAGTTTCAATGAGCAGTATTTTAGGAGTAAGTGGATGTTGGAAAGGTTAGTCCAATATTAAATACTAAATTTTAAATGGACTAAATTGTTGGTTCATTTCAATCATCGGGTCGAGTTGGGTCAACAACTAGGTTGAAGGTATTAGAAACTCGGGTCGGATTGGGTTGACTAATTCATATTATTAATTCGAATCGGATCGAATTCAATATATTGTGACATGATCCAACTTCAATCCTACTTCTCAACCTCCCTTTAGCCCATGCGGTCATGTCATTCACTTCAGGAAAACAAATCTCGACCAATATGCGATATATATGGGCTGATATCTGAGATTTAAATCCTTGATTCACCCAATATGCATCAACCCCTTCGGTCTGCTCGTGGCTGATTTTTTGTTAGTGTTCTCACTGTTAAAGGCACCACCCACTTAATTAACTCAGGCTGTCATTCTTATCTATTGATGTAATAAAAGATTTAATCTACAAAGCTGATAACTCAACTTCTTGAGTGCAAGGGCGATATGCAACGAATGTACTGTCATTGGAGAAGGAACCTGGGTTGAAACATGTAATTCCGGTGTACTTGAATGCCTTCTGTTCACTTCTGTCCCCTAAAACTATCTGCACAAGAGGACAAGTAATCAAAGTAAAATTACAGGAGGTATACAAGGTTATAGATGGAACAATAGGTTTGAGTTTAGTGGAAAAAGAATACCGCATGTGGAGTTGGATATAATCGCAGGCAATGGTCGTAATTCCAAATGATAGGTTGAACAGTGAGAGGCAGGGGGCAAAGATGACTCTGATGAGTTAAAGTGGCAACAAGCTGCAGAAAACACCACCTGCAATCTTAGAATTGATTCTGCAGTAACTTGAGAAGAAAATGGCACTCTTCAAAAAACATCCAGCTTACATGCTCGAAAGGATCATCTGTCTCTTCCTTTGAAGGGGGTATCAAACAGGAACGCCGCATTCTATAAAGTAAATCTTGCCGGAAAAATACAATTTCTTGGGTATAAAATTTGATTCTGTATTCAAGTAACAAAAGAAAAAATAAGTTTTAAGTACACAAGTCAGTGCAGAGAGAATTGAATAAAATAAATGTTTTGCAAGAAACTAGCAAATGAAAAGCCTGGAAATATTTAACAAGTAGAAACATGTACAGCTGAAACAAGCAGGTTGGAATTAAATATGCAAACAGAAGTATGTTTTACTCACAACTCCCTACTCTGCATTCAATTGCATAATCATTGCATACCACCCTTTCTTTGTCCAAAAACTAGTGCCAAAAAGTTCGACACTAACTATTAATCAATTAACTACCAATTATCAGTAAACTTTCATTCAATTATACTTGGTTTAAGATTTTGGAGACAATGGGAAGAGAAGATTAGGAAGAACAAGATTCTCCTTTCAACATTTTTCACAACCTGCAGGCACCACATTTCTACTTCCAAGTTTCATTTATCATTAGGAACAATCTCCATGAGTATACATTGTAGAGATTTTATTTTTTACAGGCAACAAAAGCAGTGCTAAAAGAGAAGGAAATGGTGGATTGAGACACGGTAATAACAGTCGAGGACAAAAATATGATCATCCTCCAGCTATATTTTATTCCAATACTACAAAGAGACCCTAATGTGCTATCGTTGTCTTCAGCTCTCACCTCCATGCAGCCTATTCATATGGACCCATTCATTCAATAGGAACCTACAGATTTTCCATTTCTGGGTCCTATAATAATGCACAAGTCAAATCAATCAGAAATCTAACAGTCCTAGCAGAATGCATTTTACACGATCCTGTGGTCAATATGTAAAGGGGATCATAGCCTTGGGTTCTGTGCATAATAGGCCCCTTGTGAACCGAAGTAATCAAGGAGCAAGAAGAAGGTAAAGTGACGAAGGGTTCTAGAGCCTAAGGATGGGAGTAAGAGGGTAACCCTCGTTACCTTTGTGGTAAGAGGAGGTGAGAGTAAAAATTTAAAAATTTACCTCTCATTCTATTTTTAAATATCTTTTTGGAGGTTGGAGTATTCACACTACCCTACTCCTTAATACCCCTTGCCTTCCACTCTTTATCAATTATATATTATAAAATTAAAATCTTTCAAAAAAAAAATTATATAATTAAAAAAATAATATATTTCAAGTAATTAACAATTTAATTTTGTTTGAAATTTATTTTAAAAAAGTGTCAACATTTTCAATATGATGTATTTGGATGAGGGATAAAGTTTACGGGGGTTACCTTTGAGTAGGGATAACTGTAAGTAGGAGTAAACTGACATATTAACAATTTTATGAGAATTAATATTTTTTTATTAAATCTATCTAATATAAATAAAAAGAATAAAATTTTATGAAATATAATTATCAAAATATCCTATTTTTAAGGGGTGATTCTGTGAAATTTCGTTAAGGTCTTAAAACTCCGAAAGAGTTTAAGGTTCATTATAATCTCTTTCAGAGTAATTAGCAATTTATTCTCTTGGAAGTTTATTTAAAAAATATGTCAACATTTTCAACATAATGCATTTGGATGAGAGGTAAATTATTACCTTTGAGTAGGGGTAACTATAAGAAAGGGTAATCTGAGATAACAATTTTATAAGAATTAATATTTTTTATTAAATTCATATAATATAAAAATAAAAATAAAATTTTATGAAACATAATTTTCAAAATGTCTTATTTTTAAGGAGTGATTTTGTCCCAATTTCGAAAGGGTCTTGAAACTCCAAAAAAGTTTGAGGTTCAAGTAATCTCTTTTGGGGTTAGCAATTTATTTTGTTGAATGATTATTTTAAAAATTTGTCAATATTTTCAACGTGATGCATTTGGATGAGGGGTAAATTTTACAGGGGTTACCCGGGATTACCCTTGAGTAGGGGTAACTGTAAACAAGGGTAACCTGACATATTAACAATTTTATGATAATTAATATTTTTATTAAATTCATATAATATAAAAAATAAAAATTATATTTTTTTATGAAGAGATATGTTGATATTTTTATTCATTTATTGGGATTTATAATAATATCAAAAAAATTATTTATTTATTTTTTTAATGTTAGAATGCAAGCATTCATTTTAAATTATAATTATGAAAAATAATTTATAAAAAATAGATAATATCATTATAAGTTATATTATTAGAATTTACTTCATGAATATTATTTAATAATTATATTTTATAAAAAAAATTAAAAAATATTGATATATCAAGTTGCCCTTGTTTCTAGTTGCCAAATAAGATTTTTTATCCTCAAGGCAAGGTTTTAATTTACCACAGTAATTACCAAACAAGATAAGGGTAATCCCAGTTCAAAGGTCACCCCCACTCAAGGGTGACCCCTACTCGGGGTAACCCCTCTAAAATTTACCCCTCATCCAAACGCAGCCTAAGTGCAAGGCACACCCTTAGGAACAAGCCTAATTTTGCTGGGAACACTTGTTTAAATAGTTCATAAATATAATTTGTGCCTTTTATCAAATTGATATTGAGAAAATACAAATTATTCATCTAAAACATCAAAATGAATGGGCAATTGGGCTTCCAAACATATTAAACAGATATTATATATAGAGGCAAATATATTAATACTCATTAGCTAAGAATTCATATTAACTAGGATATCGAATTATTACTACATTAAAAACTAACAAAAAGATTATTGGAGAATTTTTTCCTTAAAAAAATCGTCTTAATTAAGGCAAGGCACAAAATGGATATGGAACCTAGGCACATCTAATGCATACCTTTGACTACCATGATCTGAACCAAGGACCTCTTAGAGTTGCTAACCACATGGTACGTTTTAGCACTATGTAAGGTGAGGGACACAGTTGGGCAATGAGCATGTGTACATGGTGTAGTTTGTTGGGGGACAGGGATCCTCTTCAGCTGTTGTTCTCAATGTTCTCGCATAATCAGCTTGAGGTCTAAGCCATTGCTCATTTGTTTGCACAAGTTTACTTTCAGCCTTCCAGTGGAACAATACAAATGAAGGGATGCTTAAGATGACCCTGTGCAAGAATGCCTACAAAATGAACAGCTTGTGCACTACAAATAAATAATGTCTAGATGCACTTCACATAGCCCCATAAACTGCTCAACATGGCTCAGTCTTCTTGTCACAGTATCATGTACTTTATTTTGGAAGAATGAAAGATAGGCATGTATGATTACCATTCTGAGAAGGAAAATCAACATCATCTTGATTTGTTTGGGTGGAATGGAAATGTAGAATGCGAAAAAGTAAATCTCACATGGAGAACCAAACATGGTAAAATAAAATAAAATATATAATTTCTTACACAGGTTAAAAGGTATAACCTGCAAGGATTACTGCAGAAGATGGCATTTGGAATATGTTTTTGGAGCTCTTCTGTAAGATATTTTGGTAAAGCACACCTTGGAAGAGCGTTTGAGGGGCCTAGAAACAAAAGAAGGTCAAAGCTTAACTTCTGTTTGCTGATTCAAAAAAATAAAATAAAAATAAAATCCAAAACTCAACTTTCACATATTTTCACAACCAGTGTAAATGTGAGAGTTTGAATGACACCAACCAGTTTTGTGAAATTTTACAAGGAATAATGAATAAAGTGTGAGTGTGGCATCAGCATCAGCTACTATCACAAAGAGCAGTTATACCTCCAAGAGTCGGTGAAGCCTCCTTGTTTGTTATATTTTAAAGAAGAGCCTTTCTCTAAAGGATCATTTCAGAGGGTAAGACCCACTATTTAGTCATTTGGAAGCTATCTGATCAACTTAATCCTCGATCTCAAGAAAAAATTTAACTGACTGATAAGTGATGGCGAATATATTAAATCCAATAGCTAAGATCACTTGGACTTATGTTTCAAAGGGTTTTCTTGACAATTCTAGGACCTACGATGCATGGAAGGTTGGGGGATTGGCAAAAAAGTACCCACATCTCAAATATGCAGAGTTATAAATCCTTGACCCATGGCAAGAACATGCCAGGATTCCTTGTGAATGTGGGGACATGGTTCAATGATCAAGCAATTGATATTAAGGGACCAACAATTAATCATGGATGACCCAAAAATCTTCCAAAATAGAAGCTTTAATGCTTTTAAACTATGAGCTCGGGGAAATGACATGGATGCCTCAAGAACATGGATTTAATACATAAAAGTGAAGTATCTGACAATGTACAATACAGGTAGTTTGCTTACTTTGAAGTGTCTAGGTATCATAAACTTTGAATATTAACATATAAATTAACAAATCATAATCCAGAGACAGTTTTAAAACAAAAATATGTGATTGGTACCTGCATCATCAGGCCCAGGAATAAAGAGAAATCGACTATGCTCTTTTAACCGTGGATGGGCTCCAATCATTTCCCCCAGCTTTCCAAACTGCAATCTGGCTAGACTAGCTTGTTAGTTTCTCCTCTTACATCTTAAAATGCAAATGAATAGGAAAAACTGAAATTTCACACAAATTTCAGATCATATGGGACTATGGGAGAATTCTAACCTGAGACTTGAGAAAGAATGGAAGGCGAGGTTACAAGGACGAGAACAGAAATTTCCCATCAAAACAAACAAAGATGGAACCACCTCCACATTTTCATAGCCATCCAAGACAGCAGCCAGCTTTTCTATGGTCTTCACCACGGAAAAATAGTATTGGTTGCTGAGAGCGTATAGAATGGCAAAATCAGGAATTAACAGTTACCTCTTCATTATCCAGCCATACGTCGGAGAGGATGACAAACATATCATTCACTGCCTTCTTTTCCAGCCCTACAAGTCTGATCTATTGGCAATTAATGGGAAAACCACTACAATCAATTTTCGGTAATTCCAATTTTTGACAATTGGTCAGATTCCTTTGTCCTTTACAACCCTTCTCTACAGCGGATGTGACACATACACATACACACCAATCCAAACCATTCAATTTCAGTCACATGTCAGATGAAATATAGCCTAAATATATCCTTAATGAATGATTTTTTTAAGTTCCCATACATTTAAAATTTCCAGCTGAATATGGACTCCAAACATTTCTTTGCAATCACTCATTTGATGGATGCAAATTGAAAGGTTTGGGACATCTAACAAGCATGATCCTACCTTCCATCCATGCTGGAAACACAATTAGGAGAGACAGATTAACTAACATATGCCATTTTCATGGTAGATACGAGATAACATTTTTCAAGTAGGAACTGCATCTTAGAATCTAGACCTAGATAATATTTTTTTTCTAAAACATGACTGTTGCAGTATAAATATAGGATAGCAGGAGGATACAGTTTCTTCTGATGAGAGGCAACCACCACCAAAAAAATCAAGCCCCATATGTAATGAAAGAGAGACCTCCCTGTCCTCCAGAGGAGGAAAACCGCATGTGCTGACCTGTATAAGTAATCGCAAATGGGTTTAATCATGATGGACAAATGATCATACAGGATTATGCACAAACGTCAAGTTCAAGAACCATGTGAGGAGAGACAATAATGTTCCTACTTGTTGGGCTTCACCGAGTTCTCTCTCAAGCCCCTTGGAAGACAAGAAATCAATGTAGGTCTCTCTCCTCTCTCATCAACGTGTTCAATGTGTAGTGTCAACAATCTCTCTCACATAAATGTCTTGGATCAACAAAACAATGTGTTGGGTCAACAACACAATAGGACCCACATGA
Organism: Chimonanthus praecox; assembly: GCA_022113865.1. NCBI lineage: Eukaryota > Viridiplantae > Streptophyta > Magnoliopsida > Laurales > Calycanthaceae > Chimonanthus > Chimonanthus praecox. The sequence continues at coordinate 66,248,427 of CM039086.1, forward strand.
CAAACTTGGGTCTGGTGCCCAATGTTTTGAAAAATGAAATTGTATCATAAATTGTAAGTTTTTTATGATTTCCTTAAAAAAGGATTAAATATTTTAATAAGATTTAAAAAAGCAAAAAATAAGTTTTTCATATTTCTATGTAATTGCCATTCAAAACATGATTGATAAAATGACCAAAAAATGATGATAGCATTGTAGTGTGTAACTTGATTGTTACTTATGTAAACATTGTTTAAGATTGCAAAGAGGAAGTCATGTATATGGCTTGTCCACTATATGTGATCATGGATAGCATATAGGATTAATATTTTGAAAATTATTTTGGTAAAACTAACATTTAACAAAAAATTTAAGGTTGTGAAAAAAATCATGTTATATAAAGATCCAAATCAGTTTCTTCAAAAATCTTATTGTATTGTAAGATTCAAATCTTAAGTTGTAAAACTTTAATAACTACACTAGTGCCAGGCATATAATATAGTCCAGATAGCTGGTACTCCTCAATTGCATATAGAAGACTAGAAACGGACCTATGAGCAAAAATTAACTCCCACAAGTATCTGAATCAACACTCAACCATAAATCCACCAATGGCCATCCACAGATGTAGCTTAAGCATTTTGCATAAAATTCCAACTCAGTTACTGGTGCAAAATCAGTCACAAAATATTTTCAAAACTGACAATATGCAGAAAATTACTGAACTTTGAAGATAAGTAGCATCAAGAGTCGAAAGATATGCTGGCATCAAAATACTAAGGCAGAGGTTCATATATTCATTCTTTACAAGAACAACATCTTCATAAATCTTCTAGTTGAAGACCTACTCTTAATTACAATTTTTTTTCTGAGGAAAAACTGCATAAACAAGAAAGAAACCAGCTATCAATTACATTTTCCTAAACTTCACACCTTACCAACAAATTTTACAAGCAAAGCAAGTGTGATCTAAATCATGAATTGCAAGGCATGATCCACAAATAAAGAGAATGCCCAAATAAAAGGCATGTTAAGTAGGGAAAAAAACAAAATGCCTGACCTCAAAAATACCATTCGGGAGCAGCACACCTTCCGCCACGATGATGGTGTTCTCAACAAAAAATCCAGAAGTTATCTTGTGTTAATATGTCAAAGAAACAATTGTATCCATAATTCCACATAGTCAAACGATCTTTGCCTATTTTCAAGGTAAATGTGCCAAGGGCAGTGATGTAGCTTATTTTTCCAACTTGAATGATTTACCTTTGAAATGCAGCACCAAAAAACAATATGTTAAAACGCAAGGCATATGTTGAGTGTCGTTCTACCTTTATCATTATGTTGCAAATTCTTCTATTACAAAATTGGAAGGTCAGCAAAGTGAAGAACAATAAGATTAACAATGTTATAAACTGCTCCATTAGACAGCAATGATATTATGGAGTACAATTATGTATCTGGATGATGCCCCCCGCGGACCCCACCACCCCCACCCCCTCTCCATCCCCACCTTTTTCTTCTTTTCCGAGTCACATGTTGATGTAAGAGTTAGAGGGAACAGTGGTTTTTATTTTTATTGAGGCTATGCTGAAGATAGCCTGATTTTCCAAATAGGGCGAGATAGCATTGAAAATTAGAGGACGAAAGGGCACAATCGTATAGACTAACCAGTAGAAAAAGGTCATGGACATGCTGCCGATATTAGCTTGGCAGATGAAGCAGCAGCAACATATTTGATGGTGATGAATTGCAAATAACAACTGATAAGGTGTGAATAACGTAGGGTCAGAACTTGATAGTAGATTGATGAAGATGCCAGAGGAAAAAACCTCAGAAAAAAACCAAGAGATCAGTCAGAACCCATCAGGAGCAAAATGAGTAGGTCATTGGAGGAGATCTGAGGCAGAGGGAAAAACAGCAGATAGGTATGAAAAAGATTTGGGTGGGATTTTGAACTGACATTGTAGCTTTAAATAGGATTTCTTAAAGAATAAATTCAAAAAGTTGACTTGGTAAGACTAAGATGATGATATGATGACAATGATGTGCATTTTCCAATTGGCAAGTTGCCCAAAGACAGAAGATATGGCAGAAAAACTCCATGATATAGCAATAACACAAATTTTACACATCGATGGGGTATCAACACAGCAGGTCGAGAAACTTTGACTAATTTGATGTACCTACATATGGTACTTGGCAAGGCAACTTATCAGGTCAGACAAGGTGAAAGAACATATTGATGCGCGGGAAAAACTAACTGTATTCTACTCCCATGCATTGACATGTGGAACTCATTATATAGAAATAGAATGAAATAGAACAAAAAGAAATGTACTGGGGAAAGCAAGAGAATAGACGAGTACTTTCTATCATAGATTATATCAACTTTCATTTGTTCAGGATGAGACCAAAAAAAGAAGGCGGATAAAACAAATTATTGTCCTCCTGAAAGAAAAGAGCATGATTAATTTTTTCACCAATAACAAGAATATTGCCAACTTCCATCCTTTTTATCAGTAGAACTTCCATTATATTCCTAGCCATCAATTACACTCAACATTAAATAATTAAAAAAATTATAATTTAAGAAAATAAAGATAGATTCCCTAAGTCTATGAGGCTCTATTCCAATGAATATTACAACTACAAACAATGACAAGGATATTGCATTGGATAACTTGACTGGTACAGCTGCAGTTAGATCTTCCAAGAAAAAATGATCGTCTTCCAATTGAGATATAACACCCATGATCCATCTCCTCCCTGTACATCCAATCAGCGATTGGATTGTAGTTATCTGCAACCAAAAGAATCAGGGGAAAAACAACTTAAGGACTAGAATATAAATTCAAAATTCTATGACTCCCTACTTCAGGTGTGGGGCTCTGTAACATGATCATTGACTCAAAAGTGTGATGATTAAACAGAAAAAAATTCTACAATTAGCAAGTAAACATGAAGAATGAGTTGCTATCAGCTACAAAGACAATGAAGTATAGTGTGAATCGTTGACATGTACCATATCACTCATTTTCTGAAGAATTTGAATGATGCAACTTTTATTTAGAGAAAAAATAAATAAATAAGAGTAGATGGTGAATGATACATTGAAAAGAATACACAAGAGTAAGTTATCATGTGTATATCTCGTAAAATGATACATAAGCTCTGAAAAAAGAGACTTAAACATGAAGCCACTTGTTTGTTCATGTGCATGTGCGTGTGTGTAATGCACATGCATTCATACATAGCCAAGGAGCTCTTCTGAGCATACTCAAATACAGTAGGAACAATACAATTTTCATCCTTTTCTCAAAGCTTTTCTCCCTTCAGCTACTTGAGAGGAGTAAATATCAATCCAATTCACGAGAGAAAATCCAGATAAGAAAGGTATCCAGAGCTATACCTCACATCGTCCAGAATGTGTCATTTCTGTATCAAATGCAGGTTTTGAAAAATGGCGATCACGAGAAAGCCTCTGAAACAACAATTGAAATCTGTCCCTATACAAAGAAGCTTTTGCACTAGCTTCACCATGAATTGGAATCTTTCCTGTATACCTGAAAAGAATCGTCACACGTAGTTTGGCAGTAGACAAACATGTCATTGCTCCACTCTTTAGGAGGTAATAAAATTAGAAACAATCAATAATGATGTAAATCATATAACAGATGATTTAAAACTTCTGCAGTATAAGATTATTTGATCAAGTGTTAAGTAAGGTTTCCATCATGGGAAATGTTTCTAGTGGGGGTGTGTAGAGATCATCTTCCTCTTAAAGTAGGTGAAAATGATGATGAGGCGTGATTTTGTCCCAGAACAATTTCTCTAATGGAATGATTACTGAAGAGTTCACCCACTTGCTCCTAATCCAAACAGACCATACTTCTTTACAATACCCACCCTTGTCAGTGGAAATTATGAATAACATGTGACAATAAGGAAGCAGAAAACAGTCCCGGCATTCCACTTTCCACATTAACCAAAATGGTTTGTCATTTCTTTCAACAAATCATTCAGATTGGCTATGCCATCCTAGTAGAAAAGGCTTAATAAAACATTATTTTGTGGACAAAATATAGAAATGTAATACCAATAGAGATTGGTAGAAACACATGACTGAGAGAACTGACCCCAAATAAATATGACAAAAGCTTTGATGACGATGATGAGAAAGAAATAATAATTCAACTTGCAAACTGCTAAAGTCCAATGCAAATCAGAGGAAGAAATTCAACTTTCAACTACAAACATTTGTAAGTGCAAGAAAAGCCTATTGCAGTCATATAACCATACAAAGCTACACAAATAGGGTTTTGCTATGTGAATTTAAGTTCTCCAATCATCCCTATTAAGAGTTGCATAATAAAAATAGAGAAACATCCAAAAACATGAGGTGAAAAAATCACAGATGAAAAGATAGTGGATGGGGCCATACTCATAAAAGACTTTCTTGATTGGATCGTAGCAAAACTTGGGTATTACAAATGCATCAATCACACGCAAACCAGATCGATCATTGGTGCTGGCACTACTCGGTTCAACAGAAGCTTCTGCCTCCAGCAAAAGACTAACAACACGGTGAATAGAATCTTTGTCTAGAATTGAGGATTTGACTGCCCATCAAATAAATAAATCAGAAGCCAAGTACGGTATGTATAAGAAACATAAATTTAGATGCACCCCAAAACACAACTATTTCGATTTGGACTACCATTTGTAAACAAAATTAAATAACAAAAAAGAAGTAATGCATGAAAAACATGGTTTGGGTGTACCCCAAATAACAACTTATTTGGAATTTCCAATTCTTCTCCAAAATCGAAAGGAAAGAATAGAGAAGAAAAAGGGCATTCATGTTGGGAAGTCATGCAGATTTTTTCCCTCTACATGAGTCATTTAGGAATTTCAACAAACATTAAAGCTGCAATTTCAAACTTGCCAATCATCCACCAGAAGCAAAGAAATGGAGAAAATAAAAAGAGCAATAAAAGGAGATAGACACATCGATTTACATGGAAAACCCTCTCAAACTAAGATAGAAAAACCACAGGGTCATGTTAAACTTCTGACATTGGCTCTTAAATGAGTGGTGGCACTAAAATATTGCAAGCAACCTTGCCTCTTAACTTAGATCTTGACTCGGAATTTCTTCAAACATGTTTTCTAGTTGTGTTTCTATGTCTATCTTCAATTACTAATGTTTGTGACTCAAAATGCATGAAGATTTTCTTCGTGTTTCTTCATTCCACCAGCCACTTGTTGCTTGACTCATGCTCAAAGAAACAACCAATTTTTCCTAACTTCCTTGTAGTAATCTAAGCAATTACAATACTTGCAATTCATCATCCAAGACCACATCTTCATTTATGCCAATTGGTTAACAACATCGTGCACTTCATTAACGCATGGTACTACCAAAGATCTTTCCTCAAAATTTAAGTTCACAAGTTGCAAAATAAAAAATGCTTTGTCTACTGTCATCTTTCTTTCATACAAGCCATATAGTTTTTTCCATTGAGATGGTGTCGCAGATTCATTCCCTGCATGGTATAACATTATAGCATCCAACCATTGTTGAACAAACTTTGATTGCCTTTCTATCAAGTTTCTTTAATTCATCCTCAATCATAGTGTTTGGCCTCTTTGCTTTCAGTAAGTTCATACAAATCTTTACAATAAAGAATTTCTTCCATCTTGGGCTTCAACATTGACCAAATTTTGTATTGAGACTAAACATCTGTTTTGTTATGATTTCCATCTCAATAACAAGAATTCAACCTCAATTAACAATCAGGCTCTAATACCACTCGTTGGAGAGTGATCTAAAACTCTTTCCCTTTATGTGAGTTAGAAATTTCAACAAAACACAAAGGCAACAATATGAAATTAGCCAATTAACCACAACCACCAAAAGCAATGAAATTTAGAAAATAAAAAGAGATGAACACAGATTGTATGGAAAACCCTCTCAAATCAAGAGAACCACAATCCAAATCCACTGTGCAAGAATATGATTACAAGTGTACCTTCTTGAAACACTAACTTGAGGATCACCATCTTATAAATACGAGAAGCACCCCCTCTTTGTCCCTCCCTAGATTGAAAAAGAAAAGAAAACAAGGGCTCCCACACTCTCTATACAGCAACGGGAACTCTCACATGAGTTTCTAACTCTCCCAATTCTCTCTTGTCTACACTCTAGCCAAGTAATCTAATGTGTCTTGCAAAACAATATAATGGACAATGGCTTATAAGTCACCCACACATGCGAAGAGACTCACGTATGTCAATTGCCACTAAATATGAATCCCATAACTTACTTGCCCCATCTCACACATGCAGCTAAATAAGTAAGTCCCACATGAGGATGGACAACTAAAGCTCTACAATCTAAATGTATATTGCTCAAACAATAATGATGATGATGATGATGATAAGGATAACGATGATGGTGATAACAATAACAACAATAATAATAACCACAAATATGATTTGAGGGCATCCAAATGCACATTTGACATTCGGATATAAGGGATTCCATGATTCGTCTTTACTGTCATGGAAATCAAACAAGAAAGAATCGCATGAAAAGTTAAACTCTGGATGCACTGCAAATAATTCCCTTTTATCATCTCAAACTAAAGACTTCTGTTTGAACGGGTGGAAGAAGATGTACTTTATTTGAAAAAAATAACCATGTTTTAGCTAAAAGCAGAATGGATTGAACCGTTTATGTTAGAATCTGGTTATTTTCTACCGATGCACTTCCCTTCTCGTGTATCCAAGAGGAGAACTAGGGAATAAGAGAAAAAGGACACAAGTGTGGCGCTGCTAAAAACACAAACATTTTTAAACATGATTCAATTTGGGAGACATTCAAAAAAGGAGAAAAATCATAAAGATAACAATTTTGGATGCACGCCAGATCAAAATTGATTTGGATTTTTCCGTCTATCCTCCTGGTCGAAAGAAAACAGCATAAGGAAAAACAAAAAATAAATCTAAATGAGTTCTGCTAATTTGAAAAAAAAAATGATTTCGAAGAGATTGCAAAATGGGAACATTCAAACACAAACATTTGATAATTTGAAGAAGTATGAGAGAGTTGAAGAGTTTACGGTGTATAATTGATTGCACAGCTATAGGATTGATTTACCTCAGGATCGTTTCCTTATTTGTATCTCTTGTATTATATAAATTGTAATATTCTTATTGAACAAAATAATATGAAAAAGAGGAATCCAATTGGTTCCTAAATTCTAAGTTAGAGAAAGAGAATGGGCATTACGGGATTCTTTGTCGATCTCGTCGAGAAGGAGATCCAAGGCTTCGTCTTCGGCGTCTTGAAAGCGAGAGAGGAAAGAGAGAATCTCTTCCAGAGCGTCTACTTTCAGGACAAATCCCCTTATCTTGCATTTCCTCTGCACTTTCTTCCTTGTTGCAGCTGAACTCATCTCCTTCTCTCTCTCTCTCTCTCTCTCTCTCTCTCTCTCTCTGACGCAGTCGGAACACAGGATCAGGCGACTGGCTTGATGTTGGGCGCGCTGGAGCTTGTCGGATCTAAATGGGTTGTGGACGGATTGATTGAGTGGGTGTAAATGGGCACAGATTGAGAGTGTGGCGGGTCAAAAGGGAGTGGGCAGGATGACTTGGAGTTCTGGGAAACAGAGATGATGGTTTGATTGGGTGAATGGGCGGTGACTGGGATTGGTCAGGCGAGGATGCGTGCAGGTTGGTTGCAGGTTGGTGGAGTGCAGGGAGATGGGAATGAGAGAGGAAGGACGAGCTCGGCTGGACTGGTTGCAGAGAAGCGACAGGCGAACCGGTGGACGGACTGGATCGCAGGTGGCTTGGGAACGCTGTGGGCGGCGACGAACTTCTGTCCGCCCAAAGTTTCAGGCGGGCAGCATGGGAACTGGGAGGCAGCAGGAGGAGGACGTCCGGTCATGAACGGCAAGGGTCTCTTTCTGTGTAAATGGCGGGAAGGAACGGCGGGAAAGACGTTTTTATTTTGCCCTAATGGAGTGGACAACGGCATTTCATTTCCCGACACGTGGCAAGTCGATTCGACCCTGTGTACACAGATTTGTGGTAAATTAGGCCTTAATCGTTCAAAAAAATTAGGCCGTGTTTGGAGAAATAAGTCTCTAATACGCAAAGGGGAGAAAAAAATTGAGGTTTAATTAACTTCAAGAGAAGCTGGCTATGTTTAATAATAGATATTCATCCTTTTTTTTTTTTTTTAAATTTAGAGACACCAAGAGATTATTTTAAGTTTTCTTCATTTAAACATAATATTAAAATATTCTTCTTAATAAAAAATACAATCATCTCCTTCAAATTTTTTTTAATATAAAAACGTGTTTACTATAAAATTGTGATTTACTTCTAAATTAGTTAAAAAAGAAAAATTATTCAAAAATACTTTTTAAAAATAAAAATTAATTTAGTGAATTTAAACTGATTGACTTATTTTTGCTATAATAATATTGAAAAATAATGAAATTTGTATAAAAAATAAAAAGATATAGACTCCCATAGGTCAAATGCAACCTGAATTTTTACAAAATTGGGTCATACTGAGGTGGCACATATTAAAACCTTAGTTTTAATTGGGCCTAACAAGACAATTTCGAAAATTAGGCTACGTGGGTGAAATCAGGGATATAAATCTCAACTGATATTGTGCATATTGCCCGAGATATCTCGGATTTTCGACGACTGAAATATCTCAGTCGATACGCATAATATTAGCGAGGGAAAATAGAAATGGGCCGATTTCTTCTTTTTTAAAAAAAAAATAAGAATATCGGTTGTGGACCTGGTTGATATTTGGTCGATATTTGCCCATATTGACCTAGATATCGGCTAATATTTTTTTTTTTTTTTTTTTAAAAACAGTTTTTTTATTTTTTAAATGATTTTTTTCAAATGAAAAAAAAGCCACGGAGATTTATAAAAAAAAATGGTAGAGAGAAAAAATCTCGGCCGATTTTTTACCGCGGGGTGAAATACATTGGCCATTCAATAAGGCCTTTGGTCAACATAGTCCAGAATTCCAGGATCAGTCGTTCAATCATTTCAAGAGCTTTCATCCAACCCCTCCTGTGTTAAGGTGACTAGGCACCCTCGTTGATAGATTTGGATTGGATTGCATCGCTTCATAACCTCTAAGTGACTAGTGGGTCCCTCTCAGTGCCGAAAATATAAAAAGACAAGCCCATTCCCCATTAAATATTTTGCTGGTAAATGGGCCCAAGCTTATTATATCGGTCGGTCGGACCGAGATACTGGCCGATTTTTTTTTGTATCGAACGATATATCGGTTGAATTTTTTCTCTCTCCTACTTGGTTTTTTTTTAATAAAAAATAAAAAATTAAAGTAAATACAGATAATTATGGACTTATTGAATATGTAATTTTTTCATAAAATATCTGACATTTAGATCTTCTAATATATTTTTGAATTTACAATAAAGAGAAATTATATAATTAGTAATAAAATTGTGAAAATTATAAGGAAAAAATACAAAATGAGGAAAATTTGTAGAAATAATTTCATAATTATTTTCTTAGTCAATGAGTGTTATTTTAAATTAGGATATCTCTAGAGTGTGCCGAAAACACACTATTTTACAAATAAAGGTATCCCTAGGGTATGCCGAAAACACATTTAGGAAAGTCAAAAAACCTTCAAGTCTTAAAGTATTTTTATCAGGTTATCGTAATTAGTTCGGATATTCAATTTGAGAAATTTTGAAAATACACAGTGTTTAAAAAATAACTTTAAAATTTTAAGGGAGTTTTTATTATTTAATACACTATGCACATTATTTTTTAAACATCGTGTATTTTCAAAATTTCTCAAATTAAATATCCAGACTAATTAATATAACCTGATAAATATACTTTAAGGTCTTTTGACACTCCTAAATGTATTTTCGGCATACCCTAGGGATACCCTTATTTGTAAAATACTGTGTTTTAAATATTTAAGAGTGTCAAAAGACCTTTAAATCTTAAAGTATTTTTATCAGGTTATCGTAATTAGCTCGGATATTCATTTTGAGAAATTTTGAAAATACACAGTGTTTAAAAAATAACTTTAAAATTTTAAAGGAGATTTTATTATTTAATCACTATGAATGGATACCTGGTAAATATAATATTAAATTATTACAATAAGATAAATAAAAGAAAATATTATAATTTTTACTTTCTATTTAAAACAAAACTTTATTAGTTTCCTTTTAAAAGTAATTTTTTGAAAAAATATTAGGTTACACACGCGAGCTTTTCAGGAAGCTCACGTGAGTTACTGTTGACTTACAAACCCGAATGCTCTTCTTTTTTATACCCTTCTTCTCTTTCCCTCTCTCTCTGCTAAACCCTAACCGCGCCTCTCTGTATTTTTCCGATCGACGAAGAAGAAAAAGAAGAGAAAGGTAAGCTGTAGCGATTTTTTTTCTTCAATCTTTTCTCCATATTTTATTTTTTCTCTTTCCATTCTTTCTAATCCGATATTTCTAAAAAAAAAAGTTTTTTTTTTTTAAAAAAAGACCAAACAATCAAATTATTAAAATTCGGCCGATATCATGACCAAATTATCGGTCAAAAATTCGGTCATATCGGCCGAATTTTTTTTGTACGGCTGATACGTATAAATCGGTCGTAAAAAAATCGATATAATTCGGTCGATATGCACAGCATCAGTCGAATTTTTTACCCATGCAGGGAATACAAACTCCCTTCTGCATCTAGATCTGTTCAAACTTCAAAGACAATGACAGGCCTGTTAATATGTGGGTTGGATTGCTGAATTTTCTCATCAACTGTCATCGGCAATGCTTGGGCCCCAATGTAAGTCCAAGGAAAAAAAACCCGCTCGCAGACTTCATCTCCCATCAATACAATCGGCTGGAACATTTGGACTATCTTACGTCAAGAATTCGGTGAGCAAATGAGGAGGGCTGCAGGAATGCATGCCCATTCAATATTTTCAGTCAACCCTGACTTTCATTGATGTGGATCCGAATTCAGGTCGTGAAGCCCCCTCTCCAACTTTTCTTTTTTATTGAATTTACATGCAGAAAACTAAAGGAAACTCAACACGAAACTCACACGAGTAATATCTACTATCCTTAAAGCACACTAAGTAAAGTCATGAGAGTTCAAACCTAGCACCTCCCACTTTCTGAGATGGGAGATTACCAATTGAATAAGAAACAGAGCTTTCCAATATTAATGGATAAGAAACAGAGCTTTCCAATATTAATAGATCCACGCAACTTTATTTTCCAAAAAAATTATGAAGGTAGGCATTTTTTCTGTCACGAGCTTATTTCAATCACAATTCAGGAAATATAATAAGTTTGATGACTCCTTTATTATTATTTTATTATTTATTAGTTTAAAAAGCTTCTAAAATGATAGAGCTCTAAGTTGAGCCGATCAGAGTCTGCACTTTGCGAGCCCAGCTTTAACCGAGCTGAATAGAGCTTACTTGAACTTGATTTGTTTATTTAGTAAGTTGAACAATAGCTCAAATTCAATTGAGTCAAACCTGTTTAGAAATTGAGAAGAAAATATCTCATTTATTTGGTTTGGACTTCATTGATAAATATTAAATTTTACCGATAACATTAATGGGTTGAGACTTGATGCATTAGATTAATGGGCTCAAAAAATGGGTGATATTTTTTTATATTTTAAATTTGTTTTGAAAGAACTAGTGGAAAATAGGTCAAAATGGTCAGTTTTTCGTCTGAAAATTTTCGTTCCTTCTAACAATTGGTGTATTAATTTTGGGATTGGAAAGATGTAGGATTTTACCTTTTTTTATAGTAAGATATCCATTGCAAGATTATTTCTCTGGTCCAATCTTTAAAACTCGAAGTGGGCCTCCATTCGTAATTTTGAAAAAGTTCGGATGCTGTTTCACCTCCACTTTTTTTTAAGACATCTATATGCTGTATAGTTGAAAATGGACTCCACGGGCCAACCTTCCTATTGGGTGTCTCACCATTTGTTTGGTAAATGGGGTGGGGAATCCATAATACAAGTTGCCCAGGCCCAGCCCATTCTCATTGAGCCCAATATTAGAATTGAAGACGCCACAGTCTTATATTATTACGCTAATGCATGCTCCTTAAGAAAACAGTGATGGTGGCTGGTCCAATCTATTTATTGGCCAGATAATAGGCCCAGTCACAAATGGGTCAGAGCAGGGGTTGAGATATCGGCCGATATCCCATATATATCGGCGATATATAAACGCTGATATCAGATATAAATCGCCGATATTGGCCAATATTAACACGTTTTTTAAAAAAATAATAAGAGAAAAATATAGCCGATATATTGGCCGATAACAAGATATCGGTCGATATGTCGTATCGGCCGATTCGAATTTTAAACCCCTGAGTCAAAGATTGGAACCAATGGGACAAGCTGGGGACATGGGTCACCATAATCTCAAAATAATAATTAATAATAAGAAGAAGAAGAGTGGAAAGAAAGAAAGCTTACACATAAAAAAATTATTATTCTACTCTCCGAAAAGTTGAGTTTATATATTTTCGTCATCTTCCTCTGCAGTCCAAGCCAATGGTCCTAAATCTGACTTAAAATCCAGCCCAAAGGAGGTAGGCTCAGCCCACATAATGGAAACCTCCACACCCTGCTGACCTATTCTATCATTTTTATCTCCTTTACTCATCCTCTGCCGTAAGCATGGCTCAATGGGCAGAACAGACTTCACTGTGCTTGGGCATAATCGTTATTTCCATTGAATTATTGTGACGACCCAACTTTTCCACACGATATTGTCTACTTTGGACTCTATGAACCTGCACGGATTTAATCTAAGCCACGGCCCACCTGTCAAGGCCCAAAAGGCCTTATGTGAGAAAGGGGCTCTCCCCTCAAATAAACTCTTCCCACATCCCTTTCTTGGGTGACGTGGGACTGGACGTCACAATCTACCTCCTTTAAAATTAGAGTCATACTCGACTCTTTCACGTCAGACAGATAAAGTGCTCACAGAGACAAAAAGTTAAACCGTTCTCTAATATCATTTATAACGACTCGATTCTTCCACACAAAATTATTTATTCTGAACTCTACAGACCCACACAATTTACTTTGGACACTGATCCATCTAACGAGAGTCAGAAGAGCTCATGTGAGAGAGGGATCTCTCGAATCAAATAAAATCTTTCCACATCCCGTTTTTGAAAGATGTAGGACTGGGTGTCTCAATTACCAAGGTTAATATTGTAATGTTCTTCATTTAATATAAATACCTATGCACACTTTAGATCTACTTGATCATCATCACTCCTACCATTAGAATAGCATAAAAAAGGGTGCCTAAGCAGAGCATCAACAACACAACAGGAGAAGAATTTATTGTGATAGCTTTGTCGCAGTAAGGCTACACATGTTGCAGACATAAAATGATAGCACCACCAAGGATTTATTATGATTGTTTCCATTCTAGAGTAACAAGTGATGAGGGGTATAATAATTCATCATTGTTGCTATCATTTGGAATACATAAAACATTAATAAACACTCATTAGAAAGAACAGTATCATTATCCTAAGGCCTCAGCTTGCACTGTTGCTGTTATGAAGAAGACGACATGAAATGAACTTTAATCATAATGTAAATTGCCATTAACAATCCTGTTTGCTCTATATTGTTTTTATGCAGATTGGCAGTCAGACCCATTTGACCAAAAAATAATTATTAGGAGTAAAAATAAAATTTGTATGCCATTCGATGTGGCCCACAGCATCATTCAGCTGTAGATGCTTCCTTCATAGGGTGGTACCAATGAAAGGGCTTCTGATTATATTGTCAGTCAAAAGTTTTTGACCAAATCATTCCTATCAAAACCCTAGCTTCTCTCCACTCGCATCACTTGACCAAATCATACGTGTCTATTGCTGTCTATGGTACAGACTATAGATTGGTGGAACCCGTTTGGGAAGGAAGAAATTGAGATAAAGTGTTAAAAACTACTTTGTTCTTTCAGAGGTTGAAAATTTGTATAGCAATTACATTAAGACACTTCAACATCTTCTCGACTCCTTCCTTTCTGAATGTAATTCTTTTTTTTCTTTTACTCAAATTGAATTTGATTCTTTTCTACCACTTTCCATCCAATACTTTGAAAGTGTATGTTAGCATGTCCACATTGTATGGTATCATAGCAAGATACTATAGGGATGGTTTAGGTTCGTATTTTCAGTCTTACGTAGAGAAGGATAGTTAACTGTCACCGACACTGGACTTTGAAATTTATAAATACATTGGCACCCTTTCTTTACAAACTGATTTTTAATAATGAGTTCTACTCATTTATTTTATCAATGTAATCTATATTCATCATCTGCACTGTTTGATGATGGAGCCTTATTCGGAAGATATGAAGATCCTATCCCTATATCCAAGAGATGATAATATGACTACAAGTTAAAAGAGTATGACAATGATCAAAGGACTGGGATCTTTCATCAAGTCAACAGTGTGGTTCACCTCTTATGGCCCCACTACTGGAAAGTAGCTGAGAAGGGTTTTAGCTCAATCCTTGATCAAATGGTTAGGATTCTTGATTTTCCTTAGAGGAGAAGAGAAGGTAGTATGTGAAGTTGGGTGGTGAAGATGTGTAGGGTGAGAGAGTAAAAGTATGATTATTGATTGAAATCGGTAAGCATGCATTGGTCGTCTTCATTCCTTCCTTTTGAGGAGATTGTCATCATACCTTCATCGATGTTATCGTTATTTATTATGATTATTATAGATGAAAGAAGATGATTTGGGCGTGGGGCTGTGGTGAACAAGCTAGAAAAAGCATTCATGGGCTGCTCTTGATATGCTCAGCTTCTGTCTCCTTTTCTTTTCCTTTTTTCATTCCATTCCATGCTTTCCAACCGAAGAAAACGACCATGAATGACTTGACCATCATTTATATTCCAATATTTCAAACGCATAAACATATGCTCCACTCACACATGTGCATCAATCTATGTCCATGGCTCCATTCAAATGAGTGTCGAAAACTTGAAACTCAAACTTATTCAAATTCTTATTGAGTCTAGAAATGTTTTTGTAAAAAAATCAAAGAATTCATCATTTTGCTCAACTAGAAACCTTGTGGAATGAAGTTTCTTATTTTCTATACTTGTCAATATTTTATTGTATACTTTTATTGGCCTTTTATCTTAAGCAACTAAATAATGTTGTCTCATACCACACTACCTTAATTCAAACTTCTTTTATTATTATTTTAAAAACAACCACCAAATTCCCCTGCCCATTATGCTTCAACCACATGAACATATCAAAGAAGCACTCAAATTTTAAAGAACGTGTTAACTTGATATAGCGAAATGTTCAATCTATATAGTCTATATTAAAGTTTCTCCTTCTAGCCTAACGATTGACAAAAATAAATAAAAATCTAATTTTGTTATTTGGACAACCAGCAAAAAGGATTTTTTTGAACTTCTTTTTAATAAAAATGTTCTCATCTAAAACCACCGATGACGTAAAGACGCAAAATTTATTTCAACTTAGAGTCATTTTCATTAATATAAAATATAATAGCTTTTAACCAAAGTATCTACTAGCTAGATCACAAGTTAAAAGTTCTACTTAAGATAATCACAGTGAAAGTATTGTTGATATTGTATTATTGTGTGAATAATCATTGTATTAACCAATCGAATATAATTTTTTTGATATTTATATCCATGAACCCGATTTGATACTTAATACTGAATCATAAAATGTTGAGTTCTTTAAATTTTATAGATTTTAGATGACATAAATAATAGTTTTTAAGTTTAATTATCAATAACACTATTTGAAAGGTGATCAATTTTTTTTCAAAATTGAGATCCACGATTTGGGTGCGGAGTGTCACTGTCGAGGGAAAGTGAACATTAAATTATACAGTAGCATTGCACTTTGGCTTTGAGCAGAAACAAGAGTGCCGTACTTAGTTAGGCCGCTGCTTCATGCGCACCTGACAAAGCTAACCTTACCTCCCTCTCCCCCTCTCTCTCTCTCCACGCAGAGTTGCAGACATGATTGCTCGAGAAAAGGGTTATGATTGACCACACGAGAAGGAGAGACGTATATGACAAGCCAAAGTGCTGTTGCCTGTTGCCTTCTCTTCTTCACTTCTCTGCAACTGCATTACCATGTCCACCACCATAAACCTTCTTTATTCCTTGTCTGTCTCGATAATCTCCAACTCTTCTTCAATGGACAATGCCACCTTTGTATCATCTCTCCCACATGCTACCCTACTCACTTCTCAATACAGGAGGCGCAAACATCTGCATTGAGTGAGTCATTGACCATGGCAAGGTCGAGGGGTCATAGCCCACATTAATCTTTATCTGATGAACATTAATTTCTCTACATTTTCTTTATATATTTATAATGGTAATTAATATACTTCTATTTTTTACAATAAATATAAATTTCATATGTTTGACTAATTAAATAGTGATGTATGAAATAACAATGAGCAAGGGTGCAAAATTCGATATCGGCTGATATTATTTTCTCTCTTCATTTTTAAAAAAACGACCGATATCGGCTGATACAATACTTATCAGCCGATATTTGCACCCCGACAATGAGAGTAACTCCTTGTATAAAACAAGAGTGTCTAATCAGTATTCTCATTCATTATTGGTGTAGATTTTGAATTTTTTACAGCAAGTGATAGAGATGTTTGTCGAGTATAAAATCATTGAATCATCTCAAACACTCAAACCTTGATCATAGAGTTTGATATTTGAAAGATTTATTGAATATGAAATTTTACTGCGATATTATGGAGATGAATAGAGTTATGTGTGTGATAATTGAGAAGTTCGTACATTATGTGAAGAAACTTAATTAAAAAAAGTGGACTCTGTGCAGAATCTACAAGAATAACCCACACTTAAAAGTTCTAATTAAGTAATTACAGCATCTTTCGATGCTTCTCATAAGACTCGCAAACAACATAGATGCTCATTTCACAAAGTCTTAAGCCGTAAATTTGTATTAACTCTTTATGCTGCGGCAGTAGACAGTTTACAGTGCTAATAATTAGCACTTGTCATGTGGACTAATTAAGGGATTAATTGGTAATTTCAATGTGATAGAATGCTACAAAATCTGTCCTTAAAACTAATTCACCCTTGGTCACCCACATGAGAATCGTAACTGGCAGCATCATAATTTGTCTGCTATAGCACTAGACGATTCAAATTCGTTGTGAATTTTTGTACTTTGAAATGATACTACTAATTTTGAGATTTTTTATCAAAGTTTTGGACTTGTGTATTCATCGATTCATCTTTTTATTTCATTAAAAAATTATTGATTCATGTATTATACTTTTTTTATAAAAAATCATTATAATAAAGCGGGGTGGTAAAACCACTTTATTTATTAAAATTTATGATAGTCAAATGACTAAACATTAAAAAATGTCAATGATACATAATTCGAAGGAGTTAGAGTCATAGCTAGGAATATGTTTCAAGAAGTGGGAGTGTTGAACTCGATTCCGAGTCCACTCAAAGGGGTATTTCACATAAAGTTATCCAGTGTATGTGAGTAGGAAGACTTGCAGATATCTCGAAGATTAGTCAAGTGCTCTAAGAGGCCTCAAAATTTTAATTATAAAAAAAGTATAATACCAAATTATAGGATGAAATTGGCCCAATCACATAGTGCAATGTCATGTCACATCCAAATTTTTGCCAATCATCCGCTCATTGGTGTGGGAACAACATTATTTCCATATCATCAAAGGCTTATTTCGCAATATCAATGCAATAGAAATTTTAAAAGAAGGTTTTACAAATGTTAATTTCAAATTAATTAAAAATAGTTATTGTAATAATGACGATGGACTGTAGATGATGAAAAATAATCTAAAAGAGTACCACATCAAACTTAAGAAAGCACCCAATGACACCAGTGGACAATGAAATATTGCTTTTAACCTATTAAAAAAATAAATTAGACATATTCCGATGCAACAATCTTACTCAAGGAATCGGTAAGAATGTCGACATCTATTTTGTAATGAAAATTTACTGTGCATGAATGAAGGTTATTCGACCACCTCATATTCAAAGATACTTAGGTTTTTTTTCTTTATTTCCTGCCGTTTAGTATTGAACATATTTTATATTAAAAAAGGTATTTATTTCTTCAAACCCAGGATTTTATGATTAATGATTTATTATTAGATTTGAAATTTTGGGTCATGAGTTGAAAAAAAAAATATTAGTACGAAAAATGTAGGGTCATATGATGAGACGAGTCTGAAATCCATGGGCCATCATAAGCAGATTCATTGCCTTGGATCTCATCTCCATGCATGAATTATTTCTCTCCTCACCTTACTCTTTTTTTATATTCCATTCATGATCTCATCTTGAGTATGTTGGATGTTTAATCTTTTCTAAATTCTTTTATAATCACTGACAAAGAAGATTATGATTTGTGGTGCCATTTGCATGCATATCCAATGATGATGTCATGGGCATTTGGGTTTTGCACGCATGTTAATAGAGGCTGTCCAATTCTTGGCTTTCTCTCTCTTTTTTTTTCAATAATAAAAAAATAAAGCTGTTCTTTAATATTAAACTTTATCTCATATCCATTTTTAATCATGGGATTGATAGAGAGTAGATAGAGTAAACCCCGGCGAGCTAGCGTTGTCATCGTCATCATCGTCACCTTCTAGATATCTGCTCCATTCTAGATTAAATTAAAAAACAAAATTATCGATAGACACTGTCTTGATCTTTCATCACATTAAATTAAATTTATATATATATCGACTCATCTCTGTTGCATCAAATCAAGTATTTAAAAGTAAAATTTTATTTTTAAAAGGGTTTCAAAATGGAAGGAGTTGGAATCGATGGACCAAGTCTTGGACAAAGACATTTATAAAAAGAATGAATGGCACATGTTTTTCATAGTTAATATCTATATAAATAATTTTCTACCTTTCCTGCGGTTGTGATTGATAATTGATATTTATTCAAATGACATGGTATAAACAATGACAAATGTAATACTCTAATTTTTCAACTTAGTTAAAGAAATCACGATTGACTCTCAAAACCTTTAAACACAATGACAAATATTATTAAATAGTACACTATTTTTTTAAAGAAACGCTCTCAAAAGGTTTATAAACTTTTCTCCAACATCCTTTAACTCTTCCAAAATACATATGAGATAATTATTTTGAGACAGTTCCAAAATACATATAAGACAACCAAATTGAGACCGAAAGAATAACATGCTAATATGTTAGTTTTGTCATTGGTTGTGATCCAACTGGGCTCATACGCTCGGGCTAACTGGCTAAGTACAACTTTGCCCTGAGACAAATCAGAAAATATGCATGCAAATTGGAATGCCAGAGAATTAAAATAGAGAGAAAAGAAATACTTACAAAAATGTCAAATTATAAAACTGTGAACAAAATGCAAATATTAACTAATAAGTTTTGATTAGCAGCACATTTTCTATGTAACTCTGAAAAAAGATTGCTCTAATGACTACTATAGCTTGAGGGATCCAAATTTATTGAAATATAAACTTATTCACGTAATCAAGCGCATTAGATAAGATAACCATAGTTTAATTGTTTTTATTAGTTTCAAGGAGCAATTATTTGCTTTTCTCTATTGACTAATTTATAATTTGACATTAGGAAAAAGTTATTATTATTTTAGTTTTTCTACGACTTACCCTCTTTACCTATGAAAATGTTACCAATTGTGTTATTTAATTCTTTTAATGAAATTGTATCTAAAAATTCAACATAAGCAATATAAAATGTCAAATACGGTGAAACTTGTAAATGCTTAGACACAAGAGGCCCATATGACCTTACTTACTGATAAATTTATATCATTAAAATTGTTATTTTCTTTTAAAAAATAAAAAATTCCATTTTAAATAATTTTATAGCTCTAATAATAAACTATCAATTTTATTATTCATCTTTTAATATAACTCATTAAATCAATACGTTTATAAACCAAGTGACGAGGATCTTCTTTACTGAACATCTAAAATTTGAAATCTACAAACTAGACATGGGTCCAATCAGTCAAATACATTAAAGTTAACAACCCAATCACACTGTACATGTTCTGTCATAGAGAGAGAATCTCGCACCTTGCTGTTAATCGTCCGTGACGATCCATGTGAGAAATAGACGGCGATAAGAGATGCCATGTGGAGGGGAGAGGTGTAATGGCCAACCGTCCGATCAAGACGAAGGACATGTAAAAGATCATTTAGCTTGATCGTCACGTAGGCACTGACACGTGTAGCTCCCAAGCTGACTGAGGCTGCCCCAACAAAGATCTGGGTAGATCATACAGAGATCCTCTGGTTGGGCAGATATTTGATCGGACTGCGTGCAGCCGTCCATTCGTACCTGCACCTACTCCCGATTTACACTCTCGCTAATACAAATACTGAAATACACAAAAAATTACTATCGCACCCGTGTGATCGAATTACGTTGTTGTAATAATGTTAACAAACTTATTTAAAATATTTTTGAGCCACACATCCTTATCATTTAAATATAAGTATAAAACTTTAGATTAAAAGACATTTTAAATCATTAAAACTAATTTTATTAAAATCAATGGTAAATAAGTACAAATTTAAATGTATTTAAAAATTAAAATTTGATTATTGATAATCACTTTTAAAAATAATAATACACCACAAATATACTTTTTAAAGAGCTAGAGTATGTTAGAAATATAGTTATCATTGCAATAATTAATTTAACAATACTTTCATATGGTTTCGTAAAAATAAAAATAAAAAAACATGTTGCTAACTATTTCTTTTTGAATTAGATAGCCTAATTTTTTTTCAGTCTTCATATTAGATAACAATAAAGAGTTATTATAATAGAATTTCTCTTAAATAAAAATTTGAAAAGATTCTATGTATAGTTTTAAAGATAAAAAAGTTTTAATGTCGATAATACTTCAACTTAGTTCAAAAAA
Organism: Chimonanthus praecox; assembly: GCA_022113865.1. Taxonomy (NCBI): domain Eukaryota; kingdom Viridiplantae; phylum Streptophyta; class Magnoliopsida; order Laurales; family Calycanthaceae; genus Chimonanthus; species Chimonanthus praecox. The sequence continues at coordinate 66,269,492 of CM039086.1, forward strand.
AAAATTAAAATGAGTGTAAATTCATCATACGATAATGAGTATAAAAGAAAATGGCCTAAATATATACTTTAATCAAGAATTAGTTATTTGAATCATGTTTCAGTAATTCGTAATCCACATCTCAATTTGCTAAAATATCTTCAAACAGCAAAAATGTCTTAAACCGAGAAATGATCTATTATAAACTAGTTCTCAAAAGTTGATATAAATTTTTAATAAAAGGAAATGTAATTTTATTCTTTAATATTCACATATTAGTTCAATCCAATAACAAATTTTAAAAGTTCACAATAGATACAGATACTTTCTCCTATTTTTATCACTCTTTTGGAACTATTTTGATTATTATACTAAAAAGAAACAAGTTAAGTTAATCGATAAGCGAAGTGTTATTGTAATTTTATTATTATAAAATGATCATCTATGTATTAATATATGTGGATTATCAAATTACATGTTTAGACATGACCAACAAAACTCTCTTTCCAACATAAAGAAGCCATGTTGTACAAATTATTGGAGGGTTTGGGTGTAGATGATGATTTTTTTTAGAGTACAACAAATTCTATTTTGAATGACTTTTTATTAAATTATGTCTTAGTTGATCTAATTTTTTTATAAATTACAATTTTTTTTATTTTGAAAGTTAATTGTCATTTTTTTACAAATATGTCAAAATAAAAATATTTTAAAAAATTTTAAATGTATTTACTAAATATAATTAAAATATACTATGATTGACTCACAGAATAAATTATATCATTTATATGCAAACGCTGAAATGAATCTGAATCGACACCCTGTTTAATTCCCTTAAAAAGAAATCACAAATAGAAAACCGACACCTGAGTACGTACGCTGTGCAAGAAGCACACTGTAAGTCTTGGAAAAATAATTTAGAGAAATGAAATTTGTTGAGGTGAGGTTGAGGATAATGATGAGAGGATTGGGGCAGCAGAAGGAAGTAAGGGAATGACCGTTCAATCAAGCCCTAATAATTATTGAAAGAGGGTAAAGGGTCGAGGTGAGTGGGGCCCACAAGAGAACGGGTACAGGGGACAGTGGGTGCCGTACAAATGATTGTTGCTGTGGCCTTGTCCCCTGTCCAACCCTCACCTGTCGCTTGTGCCCTCGTTCCTTCTCTTCTTCCTTATTCCTAATCTTTCCTCTTCTCATTGGTCCACGTAACCATCCCTCTCCATGGGATTCACGCTCCTTCTACCCGCTCATCACGTGATCCTCTGAGACTCCTCCAATTGCCGGGCCCACCCAGCACCGGCTTTTATGTTTTCACCGGTCCCATGAGTTGCAACTTGCAAGACGCTAATTATGTGCTGCCGCCCCTTCGCCTTCCGAGAGTCGTAGATTCGTAGTCCGTTTCTTGGGGCTTACAGAAGGTAATAAATTTACAACCACTCTTTAATCAAATAAATACTTGTGAAGTATTTTTGAGAAATAATTGATATCTATGCTCGTATATACATGTCTAATCAAAATACATTCCAATTATTTTCACATCATTATTATCTTTTTATAGATTTAAATCTGAAGTTTAAATTAAAATATCAATTTTAAGATAATGAATATCATTGAATTACAAAATATTTTATATATTTATTTTATTATTATTATTTAGATAATATGGATGTTTTCACTCGACATTCGATGTGAGACTAATCCTATAGATATACGAAACCACCTGTAAATCCAGTGTATCAAATAAACCAAGAAAAATCGAACAAAAAAATACTACAACTTAAGTTAAGTGATCTTATTAAAATAAGTAATTTCTTCTCTCCTAACTGGACATCCTTTAATTGATTCCATCACCTGAAAAAACAAAGCAATGCTTTTTTCATTTTTTTAATATTAAATTCTTTTATACATTCAAAAGTACATATATCAAAGTGTATCTTTTACCCCTTTTAATTTTTTTTTTAAAAAACCTTAATATTTTAGAAAAAAAATGTCAAATGTAAATAAATTATGATGAGTAAGTCATTATTAACATTTTTACAAGACTTTCTATGTGCAAACTCTCAATAACTACTTTTTACAATAGAAACAAAACACTCAACACTTAAATAATACTAAAATACCTTTGATTTATATATATTATAAAATGGAGTTAAATAATGCATTATGTAAATTCAATTCACTTGCAAATCAAATCAGTTGTAGATACAAATTCTATCAATTGAATTGAAAAATGCCATCATACCCATTTTCAAAATTAAATATCTCAAAATTGTAGCTAAAGACTCACATATATTTATTCCAAAATAAGCTCATGATGGGAGTTTCAATTTGCAGTTGATGTGTGAGAGTAAGGATTATGGATGGGTTAACCTAAAAAGTATAATTGACGATTGAGTAGACAGGTATGATTATTGAGTCCATATATTTTAAGTCATTATTTGGTGGAATAACGTAGATGTGTTGTGGTAGATGCGAATTGAAATGATAGTCGTTATCTAATTTATGAAAAAAGTTTATGTTGGTTTTTTTTCTTTAATTTAAATTTTATTTTAAAGAATATTGAAATTTAAATTTAAATTTTTTATTGTTATGTCAGTAAAAACATCTATCGTTGAGAATATATATAGAATTATTAGAGAAAGAAAAGGTGGGGGAGGGGGTAGTTAATTGAGTGGTCCATCCAATGTGAAAAGGCGTGATGGAAATGGTTGGTTGAGGCGGCATTGGGTCCTTTTCCAATCTTCCTGAATTCATGCCTCTCACATGTCGTCCTACCCTACCATTCCCATTCCCTCCTTCTCATTTATATCTGCATCACTTCAATTATTGTAATGATCCCAAAAGCATGACATTTGTGACCTCAACCCCCTCATTCCAGGGCCCATTCCCCACCTTCCTTCGCCCTTGGCTTTAGACTTTAGACAATCATCGGGTCGGATCAAAATTAAGATTATTATAAATATAACTTATAATTAATAATAAATTAATCATTCAAATATAATCAATAAAGTTTAGTTGCATTCAAATTGTCTTGTGAAAGAATTATACTCTAATTCATTTCAATTATAATTTATTACTATATGAATCGAATCTAAATTGACGTACTTGTTAAAACATTTGCATTTATAAAAGTGACTAAATAAATTACTTAATTCAAAATAATTTAATTTATATAACAGAAGAGTCAACATTAATTGTCCATTCCGTAGAAATTAGACAACATTCTACTATTATCACATTTTGATGGAATTGAAAAAATATGATATATTTAAAATCTCTTTTAAAAAGTGATGTTTCTACCATAGCCTATAACATTTAATCTGAATCCTTAACAAAAAAAAAAAGTATTTCAAATAATTTTTGTCCCAAAACTATGGTTAAAAAAATGGTCCACATGACAAAGCGCAACCAGTGGTACATTCGTCCGTTGAGCTGAGTAGATATTCTCCTTTTTAATAATTTAAAATATAAATTAATTTAAATCAAAATAGAGATATACTTCTTTAAGAGTTTGAATTTGTAATATTAGAATTAGTATAATAAACCTTAAAATTAAATATTTTTTTCAAAATTTATCATATCTTTTTCCAAATTTATCAAAACTATAAAGACTCTTTTATAATTATATTTACATATGCATGCATTAAAATTTAAAATCCCGCCAACAAATGAAATGTGCCAACAAAATAACAAATAAATTAATCCGAAAATCCGAACTCGTCTTTTAAAAGCATCCGAAGGGTAGACTAGTAATTTGACTGGAAACCCCGTTTCTTAATTAAGTCTGTAATGATGGAGCATGTCAATCTCGTGCATATCCTTTTTCCCAAGTTCGCTTTTCCAATCCCGTTTGGCCGTTTGGGTCCAAACTTCTAAATGGTTTCTTTCTCATCGAATCACAGCATGCCACGTGCAGACGTGGCGTTGCAGTGGGGTTCGGTGGTTGTTGAGTCAGCGGTCGTGTATCCGAGTCATATGGCAACTCGGGAAAGGAAGTAACGTCAATGCTCATTATTTTTAACTTTGACACGGGAGAAAACGCAAATATAAAATTTGGGCACAAATAATTGACTACGGACCAACTTGTCATATTAATACTATTATACTATAATTTATATCAATCACAAAATTTTGATTTCTGACAGTGTACGGAGCATTACTAAAGTTACCGTAACAAATAAAAGTCTCAAGCTATTTTGAAAATTTTACCTAATATATTCTTGAAAATAATTATGAAGTTTTTGACTTTTTATTTAGTAGATTCATCCAACCTTATTTTTTTATGAATTTTTTTTATGAAATATTAAAGTTATTTTAATAAATAAAAATTTCAATATATTTTACGATTTCGACTCAATCTATTGTATAATATATATCAAAAGACATTAGATTTTAGTTAGAAATATTCGTTTCAACAAAAAGATTTAACAAAAAGACTTAAATACTGATGGAGACTTCCTTTGAAAAGGGTTAAAAGTTGAGGGTGAGAAATAAAAAATTAATTTTTGACCTTTCCTTTTTAATTATCAAACATGAGTAATGGAGGATTACCTCCAATCCAAACTCAGCCTAATATCATTATTGATTGAAAAATATGCATGGGTTCAAATATTTAATTTTATAGTTAGTGTTTCATGTTTTAAGGTGAATTTTGTTTTATATGCAGTACTGATCTAATGGTGTTCAAATAAGAAATGTAGAACATAATAGATAAAATAAATAAAAACTCGACTGAATTGATTAAATAAAAAAAAATTATGTAACTCTTTCAACTTTCAACTTTCAACTTTCAACAAAATATTCATCTCAGTTTTGTTAGGTTGGATTTCATGATTAAGATGGATCGAATATTTCAACAGGTGCTGGATTTTCGGATTTAACTCATGATTAGGGTGCCCATGAATAAGTCAACAAATTAATTCTAAGTTGAATTTTTAAATGAGAATTTAAATTATAATTTCAATTAAGGGTTGGGATGGTCCAATCTAATTCTAAGACTTGAAAAGCAGATGGGCATGTCAAGTGTCAACATGGGTCGACAGCCTTTATTTGACAGAAGAAGTCCAACACAAATGGGGCCCTTTTGACAAGTTTTGTTTTCTATACTAAACAATATGATAGAATATAATAATAAAAAGGAAGAAATGTAGCAATCTTTTCTCTTGTTTATCCGAATCTTTTAGAGTTGAAAGGGCAGGCAGGACTCAACACAGGGAGGTGTCCAATGTTGGTGAGAAGGCAATAATTAAAAGCCTCCCCGCATAATAAATGTATTGATTCAGCATTTCAGCCTTTCTAATTATGGCGTGGTTTGGTGGAGAGAAGGATTCAAATCATTTAAACCATTAAATGCCTAACCCCTCTCTCTCTCTCTCTCTCTCTCTCTCTCGCTACGTAATTAAATAAATTGAAAATTAATAAAGCACACAAGAACATTGTTTTGTTATTAGGTTTTTATTTTTTTTAAAAAAAACTGGGACATGTGTGAAATTATTTTTATTATTATTATTTGAGCTCTTGCCCTCACCCTTCTCCCAAGTTTAATAATAATAATAAGACAACCTCATAGCGATGGAATAAATTAAGTCATTCATTTTTTTTTTTAACTCTACTAGGTTGAACTTATATTAATGATACCCTGTAAGGACAGAAAAAGTTCTAACAATTTTGCTTCTAAGACCCCGTTTGCATGAGAGAGAAATTTTAAAGTTAAAATGGATGATTTTTAGGAGATATGAAAGAGTCTAGTGTGGAAATTAATTTTATGTTAAAAGAATGTAATCTTATAAATTTCTTCAGTGTCGGGTTACTGAGACTTTTCAAGCGATACAATTTAATAGATTAATGAGGTTTAATGAGGTTGTTTAGTAAATGAATCATAACCCTTTTATAGTTAGATGTGTTGAAGAGGTGATTATTATATGAACATAAATTGTGTAAAACTTCACTATGAACATATACTCTTAAAGGGACTACCCAATTAAAAAAACATTAGCTTGATAGGTTTTGATAAAATGATAACACCTTTTCCCTTTTATGAAGTCAAAATCTCATCACACATGGTTGAGGCAAAAATATCAATCATAACTATCATTTTAGAACATAATTAGAATAAAGCAAATTGATGACTAAGTCAAGATTCAACTGCTAATTGTCCTTTTCTCCATTCAATTTCTAGATGAAGGGCAAATATTATCATTATAATTTCTGAAGCCAAAATTCAATAGATTCTATTAACAAGAGCCAAGCGAGTCATGTGAATTGAATTTACAATATATGATTAACTGAAAATTTTCATTCAACAAATAATTTAATTATTTTGCAAAGTGAAATAACATTGGTCTCTCAATGACAAAAGACTATTAATTGACATATTCACCTTAAACAGTATCTAATTTTTGCACATGATACAGTATGTAGATTTTTTTTCCTTATTGAACAAAATTAAATGGGTTTAGTTCAATTGCTTGCTTCCTATCTCAAAAAGTGAGCGGTTATATATTTGAGCTCATCTATGTATCTTGATGTTTTCAACATCTAAATTAAAAAAAAAAAAAAAAACTATCTTCTAAAACCCAATAAGATTTATTTAATGGGTCCATCACCGTAAATCGAATTTGAGGTGTGTGAATTTTTTTTCGAGCTTTTTGACTATAATCTGAACGGTTGATCATTCTATGATTCTAGAAAAGATTGAAAACTGTGACTGGTGATGATTATTTGAAATGTTCAGTCACCCAATAATTATCCAATATGATTAGCAAATGCCCATCAATCAAAGTTACACCAACCAGATATCTGAAGCGGGGCCCATAGTTGGAACGGACGGACTGGATGAATTTGGTGTAGGTCACAGTATGAGCGTGGTCAGCCCATGCCACGACTCCCACTAGAAAACACATTGGATTGGCTTAGCTTTTGTTTTTCTCCCTTTCTCTGTCACGTGCGTTTCTCACCTAGAAATTGTCGGTCAAACTCGTTCCACTGTGTACATTATATATTATGGAAAATAGATGAGATTGGGCCTCCTCTCTATAAAAAGCTTACTCCTTTTTCTTCTCCATCCTTCCTGTTTCTCTCTCTCTCTCTCTCTCTTAAATCTCACTCTCTACTTCTATTTCCTGATCTTGGGTTTTGTTTCTGGTTTGGTTTTTGGCTCTGTTTGGATGACATGGAGTTGGGTCTGAGCTTGGGAGAAGCTCCAAAGACGTTCCCTCTGTTGGAGAAAAACAGTAAACGCAACAGAGGGTTAGAGTTTTGTATGGGTTTGGGTATTGGTGTTGGGGTAAATACAAGGGAAGACAGAAACGAAAGTAATGAAAGCGAAAGAGGGAGAAAATATGCAGCAATAGAAGTAGAGGAAGAAAGAGGTGGAGAAGGGAGAAAAGATAAAACGGTGTCTGCAAATCCACCAGTTCAGCTGGAGCTCCTCCCTCTAACTCCTGTCCCTCGCTACCCTTCCTCTCAGCTGGCCTTTCTATGGTCCTCAGACAATGGTAACTGCTCTTCTCCCCACCCAAAGACGACGCATGGAAAATGATTTCTTGGAAATTACTATTTTTAACAGAAAAAATAGATTTGATGTCTTCTTTAAATGATTGTTCTGCAAGAAGTCTCTTTTCTTTGCATGCGTCCAAATAGGCTATACAGGTTTCAGTATCTAGGCCTTCATTTTGTAGAGATTTTAGCATCCGGGTCTTGATGGGATTTCATTTTTTATTTTTTATTTACCTGCTCTCTTGATTTTTCTTTCCTTCTATGGGGCTCAGGGGAATGCCAGTGTACACTTTCCAGGACCTGGGCCTTGTTTTGTATAGATTTCAACATTTGGGTCTTGGTTGGATTTCTTTGTTTTGATCTTCTGATTCCATCCTTCCTTGCATGGGGATGAAGGGTCTTCATTTCTACAGTTTTCAACATCTGGGCCTTGTTTTATGGAGATTTCAGCATCAGATTTCTTTCTTCCATTATATTGGGTTGAAATGAGTTCTCATGTACTGTTTCCAGCATCTGGGTCTTGAACCCTTGATGGGATTTCCATTTTATGCTCGCCTAATTTCTTTCTTCCTTATATTGGGCTGAAGGGAATTCAGAGGGAGGATCATCTGGTCATCGAGGCTTCGACGTTAATCGACTACCATCCACAGAAGAGATTGACGATGCAGCAGCCGTCGATTCCCCGAATAGTGTCGCCTCATCCTTCCAGATGGAGTTCTCCATGTTTAGGGGAACCAAGAGAGACGGGGAAACCGCAGCTGCAAATGATGCAGAGGGAGAGAGGGCTTCTTCCAGAGCAAGCGACGAGGAGGAGAATGGCCTTACCCGGAAGAAGCTCAGGCTCTCCAAAGAACAATCTGCTTTCCTTGAAGAAAGCTTCAAAGAGCACAACACCCTCAACCCAGTAAGCCAAAACCCCTTAAAAAATCCTCAATCACAAAAGAATATCATAAATCTTAAAGAAAGCCCATATCTTACAATTTTCGATTTCCAATCGCAGAAGCAGAAGCTTGCTCTCGCCAAGCAGCTCAATCTCCGGCCCCGTCAAGTGGAAGTCTGGTTTCAGAATAGAAGAGCCAGGTATTTTTTTTTTCTTTTCATTCGTATTTGGGTCACTTTCAATAATTTGCAAGAAGCCCCCTACAGTAATAAATTTGTAATTGCTAAGGCCCTCCATATCTTCTGCAATTACAAAACATTTTCATCTAACATGTATTAAATGTCTAAATACAAAACATTTTCATCTAACATGTATTAAATGTCTAAAATGTTCTTCAATCTCGTCAAATGCTCGCCTAAATATAAGTACTTTTTAAGTTTTTTGTTTTTAAAATAGAAAAAAATAAATAGAGGGGTTTATCTTATTTTCTTCATTAATATACAGGTAGACACAATCTAAGTGTTCAGTGAAGTTCATTACATTTAAAATAATCATATGCGCTTAGAATTTGGTATTCATTTCCAAAAGACTAATTTATCAAGTGGAGGTGACCCAAGTCATTTAAAAGTCTATAAATCTCATCATTCACAATTATTGTGGGACTTGCCGTCCACAATCTCGTCTTGAAGGAAGCTTTTGGGCGGATAAAACGCCGCTACCATTCTGACTAGGGAATTTTAAATGTTAGAACTAGCCTATTAAGTAGAGTGATTTGTAAGTCAATAAATCTCTCCCTTGTGAGACTCTTTTGCTATATCTAGTGGCCTGTTTCTCTGAAGTGTATTCCGGTTATTCTTATGCATTTGAGGAAGAAAATAAAGCGTATAATTTATAATAAAAAAGCCAAATACTTGTAATCCAATATGGGATTCTATATTGATCGATCCATCCTTTTCTGGAAGGGTTTGGAATTGACGTGGACTGAAAATTGTTTTGTACAGAACGAAGCTGAAGCAAACAGAAGTGGATTGCGAGTACTTGAAGAGATGTTGCGAGACATTGACGGAAGAAAACAGGAGGCTGCAGAAAGAACTGCAAGAGCTGAGAGCTCTCAAGACTTCCCACCCTTTCTACATGCAATTGCCGGCGACTACTCTGACCATGTGCCCTTCTTGCGAACGTGTGGCAACTACGAACACCTCTGCTGCTGACGGAGCTGCAAAAAACGCCGGTTTTCCGGCTCTCTCCAAGCCTCGGTTTTACCCCTTCTCCCACTCTCCCCAGCCTCCTCACCAGTCTACCGCGTCTTGAGGTGGAAGAGGGTGGCTTTGGTGTTTTCTTCAGGTGGATGGTTTTGAGCATAGTTAGGTCTGTAAATATTTTTACCTTTTGATGGTTTTTAATTCGTTTCTTTATTGACAAGGAGGGCTTTATGGTGTTTTTGTTTTTGGGTTCTTTTAATCTCTTTTTTGAGGGAGATTGGTAGGAATTTGGGGGTGAAAATGTTAAATCAAACCTTCTTTTACTTGACCGTATACTATACTGGGAGCAAATACGTATACTTTTGTGGGTATTTGTTCATATTTTGTATTGACTGAAAGAGAATACAGGATTTATGCCATTTTGGTTTGTTCTTGTTCATCTCTGTCTGTCTCTGAGGAGAGTTAAATTATCAAAATGATGGTCTTATTCCTTTTTTCGAATTTCAGTTGTCTACTCTGAAAGCAGTAGACATCATTATCTCTGCGAGTCTTTTTGGTATCTAATTTACTTGGTTAATTAGTTTTTCTTTGACAGAATTATGGTATAGAAAAGGAAAGTAGATTTAATGTGAAAAAGGGCATGCCAGGTCCTTGAGGAACAACATAGGAAGAAGAACGGCGAGATTAGATCCTTCTTTACGTCTTCTGGTTTTGCTTTTGAATTTTGGGCTTGGATTTAATATGTAAAGTTGATGGAGAAGTTTCATATTTGTTTCTTATACTTTTAAAATGAGATTTCATTTATGAACTAGTGTCTTTATTAATATGAGATATCATTTTGTAAAAAAGTACCATTTTATTTTACTCTTTTTGCTTTGAATTGTTTTTTTATTTATCATTATAAATAAAAGACACTCAATGTATTAATAAAAATACTTGTGCTCGACTAGCTCAGTTTGCGTAAGCTTTTAAGTTTTTTTTTTTTTTTGAATTTACCTGATACACGAGGTTTGGCTGATTTTGTGTATATGTAGGATTAATCTTAAGGGAGTACCTATATTATCCAAAAGAAAAAAAGACATGTGCTCGAATTAATTTCCTATTAAAATAATTATAAAATGCAAAAAGGTTGAAAAATATGTCGAATAATTTGGATTAGGCCATACATGACATATTAAGAAGGAATTTCAAAATTGAAGTTCATTATTTTCTAAAAAAATTAGTTGCAAGAAACGTCTCAAGACTAAGTGAACCTTCATTCAATAGTCTCACCTCATACACTACTATTTTATAAAAAATAAATATTCATTTTTCATGTCTTAAGCTATCAATGCACTATAGGTGATTGGCTATTATCAATGAAATTATGAGTTTATAGATAGAGTCAATTAAAATCAAGTCGACTCAACACTTGATTTTCTAGAGTATTGAAGTACGTACTTCTGAAGATATCTTCAATATATTTTATTTTTGAATAAGATGGGTACCTTCACCCCATATTGGAGGTATAATTAATTTCATGGATACACGAAACCATGCACAAGCCTTGTGTATCATATAAATCTAAGAGGAGTCGAACCCACTTCCTCTAGCCTAATCTTAGAAGCTCGGACCAATATATTATTTTTTTTAAAAAAAATCCATACCTTTGAATTTGAAAGAAGAGTGCTAATTGAATTGGTGATTTCTCAAGAGGCTTTCCCCCTATTACAATCTAATTGGACTGACGATTTTATAAGAGCCTTACCTTTTTTCTCCAAATGAAATAAGTAATTTTGGTTTTTTTTTTTTTGGAATTTAAGTGTGCAAAACCGCAGGATACAAGCGTAAAACTCCTACGAATGAGTCCATTATCCCTACGGTACATCAAAGTTAGGTCACGGGAGCTCGACTCTACAACCTTCTGCTTCCTAAGGCGGAAAGTAACCAGTTGAACTACACCTATATGGGTCAGTAATTTTATTTCTTATTTCTATGACATCATAAAATTCTTAGTGTCTGTTTAGTTTAATTTATTAGATGATTTATAATGACAGATCATGTAAATTTTTATCATCTTATTTTTTATTTTTTTAAAAGATAAAATTTAGCCACAAGTAAGCATGTAAAGAGATGGCCGTTGAATTTGCCTAACAAGTACAGTCAAATGTCTAGGACGGCCAACTTGACGCGACGCCTGTATCTTAGTCCACCGTGAAGGGGCCCACATGTCTGGACATATTTATCATCTTCTACTTTGAACTTTTGAAGCTCTAATTAGTCATTAATAGGATAATTCCCATAACACTGGAATTATCTTCAAATAAGAGTATAAGACGACAGGACTTGTCTCAATCTGTCAATCTAAAACGCGTCCAAATCCAATGCATTTGAAAATTTAAAATTTGTGATAGAGTTTCGGCGAAAATATAGGTGAATTTTATTTATTGTAATTTTCTCCTAAGTTTCTATAGAACATATAATTAAATGCCTTGACATCAAAGTATAGCTCTATCCGATTTAAATAAATTTTGACACTGTCAAATTAAGATGTGATTTTATACACTATTCTAACATCAAATTTAAATCTCAATCTAGTGATCTTCACGGAAACGGTAAAAGGTAATTGTCATAGACCTAATTAATACGTTAAAAAACTACAGAGTTGATTCTACTCAATATCTGTACTTCAATTTTCTTTTTGAGACTAAGATTTGAACACATAATATAACACTTACTTTGATAAGAGTTGTTAATAACCTAATTAATACATTGTAAGCTTGAGAGCCGATAGAATTGATGGACCACCAAGAAATCAAGCTTTTTATCCTATTCTATGCTAGGTCGGCCTACTTCAAGGTCTATACTCTAGGCCTCTTGATTGGCGTATTCCAAGTGCATGACAGATCATTGATGAATTTCAACAGCAAACATGTGCACCGTTAACTGACTTAATTAACACATAATCAATCATTTGTTGGGTGATCAAGAGAACATTTGGCTCTTATGAGAATTCAAAACCATTGGTTATCCTTCCCTCTTAAGGTTTCTTCATCTAAATTTCAACAACCCAAGAAAGGTACACAAAACCTTCCCCCTCTTTGACCAGTGAATGTGTTGGAGATCGGTCACATAAAGAGAGTAGATTAGATATGAATTTGTCTTCTGTTCTTCTTCTCAGCCAAAGCAGACAGGGTCTTGATGACAGCAGCAGAGACAGTGGAAGGCTTCTTCACATACATCTATTCATAAATAGGCGTCTCAATGCATGTTGAGATTGGTCATCAACGACGCCTTCTGAATAAATATAATATCACTGTAAGATCTCATGCAGAATTGAATACTGCCGACTCGTGAAACCCTTTCTAGATCACAATATCATATGGTTTGATTGAGAGGATAGAAAGGCGGCCAATTCTCATCTCTTTCTTAAACCCTATCATCTATTTTTATATAATTGCATTTGCTAACAGTTGAGGTTCTTTTCTTAATTCTAAAGTCAGATAAAACCCATTATTTTATGACTAACAAGTAATACATCCCTAGTCAGCAACAGTCTGGTGATCCATAGCCTTATCTTTATGTCTGCACCAATCATGGAACATCATTTTCAATTGGGTTTTTGGAATTATATCAGATGATTTGGTTTGGCGTAATCACTCACGCCAAATTTGGGTTTAGGTGAGATCATCATTGACCATATTGGTGGGGCACTGATCCAATTCGGTTCCCATTGTGATAGACCCTTCTCCAAACCTATGAAAAACTGATTGGCTTGCAATCTAATCAATTTCAACAATATGTGCATGGTAAGATGAATGTGAAAAATAAAATGACCTTACAACTGTTCATTAGTCCAGTGTGCTGATTGAAATGTAGTGGGGGTGAAACTCGGGTCGGGTTTTGGCCCGAGCCCGCATGACCTGACCCGAAAATAATGCTGGTCCGATTGAGAAGTCAGAAATCCACATTGAATTCGTGTCGGGTTGGGTGGAGAGATTTTTAAGTTAACCCCACCTGACCCAATCAAACCCAATCCGACCCGATAAAAATAAGCTAAAGTAGGTTTAAAATGCGGGTTGAGTCAGGTTTCGGATTGAGTCGGGTTATAATTCGGATCGGGTCGGGTCAAGACATCCGGATCAAAAGTTTGAATCGAGTAGGGTAGGGATCCATATATTAGTAACTCGGGTCGAATTGGGTACTAAAAAATCTGACCTGACCTGACCTGGCCCGATTTCAGACCTAAAATTTATTTAGGATGAATCAAGACAGACGTCGATAATAATGATAATAATAAATTAGAATCATTCAACCATGTCCTTTGTTGCATGTACATGAAATTAGGTTAATGGCCCATAAAAGTGGCTCTTGATGGTCTTTCAGGGTTGTGCCGTACATGCTGCAACTTGTAGTCCAGAGAATACTTATACAGATTTTCAAATATTTTGGATGGACATAGACCAATCATATTCCAAACCAAATACTTATTTTTTTTTTTAATAAAAGAATAAAGGCTTGTATCTTACACCACAGGAGCACATATACAGATTCCTGGTACTGTTGAATTGGTCCAAAATTACTATTTGGCCAAGTGTTTGTGCACGATATTACTACTTTTTTGAAGACCTTGTAAGGCTTTGGTTACTGTTATGACCTGGCTCGTACCAAAGTATATATAAAGCCGAATTAGGAACTTGGGACTTTTATGTTGTCTCGGATTGGTTGTTTCTTTTTTTCTTTTACGCGTTGGAAATTTGAGAAACAGTCCTACTAAAATCTTCATAGGTGGTACCTCTACTCCTTAAGACATCATCAAAATTAGTCTGTGGAGTTTGAATTTGACACCTCCCGCTTTCTAAGGTAGGAGGTAACCATCTGATATGTTTTATATATTTCGACAATAGTAAATCATACTTAAAAAATTCAAATTCTCATTAGAGTGCTATTGATTGGTGAGTTTTTTTGAAATTTTTAATAAAGAAAATGAGGTAAAACTTGCTGATTCATGAACGAGAAATTTAATTAAGTTGAGTAGACTTCGGCCCTATTGCTTGAGTTCTTTTCATAAATTATAGCATGAAACCTATCCTCAGTAGGTAAGGTAGGAATAAATATTGTAATAGAATATGGAATGAATGGCTTCGATCATCATTGGGGCCATAATTTGGTTGGTGCTCCTGCAGTTTTTTTTTTTTTTTTATTCTGTGAAAAAACGCATTAGAAGGGTGAAAAAAAGAAGGAAAGAAAGTTAAAACATGTAGACCATGGTTCCATTTTGAACACGCAATGTGGAATGATTGGCAAAGTGGAAAAATAGGAAATGGGGGGTTGAAAAAGAAAGGGTCTTTGACTTTGAGAATTGATAGAGAGGACAAAAGGGGGCTTCAAATCTATTGAATCTTCTTATCCTTTGAATCAAACCCATGATTTAAGCATTGGGGTGACCTAATCATCAATAACCTAATTATAGTATTGACCATTGATTGATGGCAATTACAGATGCTGATTTCCATGAAAACATGCGCCTTTTTTGCTTAAAGGTGACATCAATTCATAATCAACGTGTCTCTCTTTGATATTTTCTTTACAAACTTTCCTTGAAAACCTCTGCAAATGCTTCTAACAATTCATATGCTTCACAGAATTTTTTCGATGTACCAATCCTGAAATTCGTCTCCCACGTGCTTGCTAGACATTTTTCCCTAAAATTCTTGTCTTTGATGGCAGAAATTAGGGAGCATGACACAATCATGATTATCAAAGAATTAGATTTAATTCAAAGGGGTTGGAGAGATGATGAGGAATACATTTAAGGAAGTGGGAGTTGTGTGTTCGATTCCCACTCCGAAAGTCCAAAGAACCATTTCTTGTATAATTAGCTGATGTGTGGATAGGGAGGTTTGCACATGTTTTGATGATTAGTCAAGTGCTCTAAGAGACTATACATCTTAATCATAAAAATAAAAAAAAACACAAAGAGATTATATTTGGTTCCTAAAATCACTGCTTGAATGTTCTACATAACCTCTATTTCATATTTATTTATGAATTAGAATAACCATTCGCACGCAAGAGCAGCAAAGAATGATCTTGGCCTACAAACTATTTTCGAATTATTTTGTTTTTGTGAAAGGTTAGGAATTTATTTTGAAAGAATTTTTAAGCTAAATCTAAAGGCACTAACGGGCCGTCAAACCTCACAACCGCTTCAGGGTGTCTAACATCCTTTCGTTGATATAACTAAAACACTAATCTAGAACCATATGGATCATAGTACCAAGTGGAGTCACGTCTTTGATAGAGACTCAACATTAGACTTAGCAATGGGTGAGGTTAGGTTGGATTTTACGTGGATTTAGGTCAATAATCTTCAATCCATTATCTACTTCTTTATTAAACGGGTGAATCTATTTGGATTTATTTCATATTTGGGTCTTAAATTGCACGGAATCGATTCGAGTAATTGAGTTGGATCAATTTTTACCAAGTTTAGTTCAAGATCGATTTGGCAAACGGTCAGGTCATCAACTTTCAATCTATTACTTGTTTGTTAAATTAGTTAGCCAGTTCCAATCTATTTTGAACTGATCCATAAAATTTTAAATTCATATCTTATTTAAAATGCTTGAGTTCGGTTTGGATAATTAGATAATTAGATGGGGTCAAATTTCATTAGATCTACTCATTTTAGCTTGTTAGATCCAATAAAAAAGACTAGATCAATGGCGACTTTTTAAAGTATCCTTTTGAGTCCACGGTTTCACCCATATACATGAGAGGTAAAGAGAAAACACTAAATGAGAGCTAACATTAGCATTATTATTTAAGGTTTCTATTATCGATTATATGAAGTTATGAACTTGCATTAAGCATTAATTATTATTTAAGGTTTCTATTAAATGACTAAATTGGTATGTTGAGTTGTTGGTCAAATTAGTTGCAAATTAAAAATTAAACGGATCATGTCCTATTTAAAACTTGAAGGATACAAACCATTAATGAGTGAGTTCGGCTTGATCTAATTCACTTAATAAATGGGCTAGAAATATTAGGACTAGACTCATTTAAAAGAAGTGCGTTACGGTTGGATTGGCAAGTCAGATCAATTTTGTCATATCCATTACAAACAAACAAAAAAACCAATTTACAAGTTTCAAATGATAAAAAAATGTATAAAGATATTAAAATGTATTTGATGATGTTAATATGCCTTCAAATGAAATAAAGAGTCCTTCGATGTGAAAAAAGAGTTGATTCAAACAAATATATAAGTTGAAAATGTAAGACCTGTATCCTTAAAATAAAATGAGTCCAATTTATGTTGATGGATTTTGTCAAATTTCATTCCAATCTAGTTTGGGCTTGGGCCTTCTCTAAAAAAAGGTTGGGCTTACATCATTTTAAGTTATCAAGGGACTCTAATATTGGTATGCGTACTCACCTCAATACATGCGGAGGTGTGAAGATGGTTCACTCTCAATCTAAACGAGCTATTCAAATATTAATGGGCTCACTGAATGACTCCTTTAGATCCAAGTCAACCCAACAGATTGCCCATCCAGGGCCCAAAATGTACCCAAATAATATTTGTATCAACTCAAGATGAAACTATTGAGTGGCAAACTTGAATTTAAATGGACCAGAAGAGAGGCACCTCTGAATCCAAATTAGAAATGTTAAATTATCTAATCCAAAATCACATGGGCATGCAACTTGTACAAATCCCATTTGATTACTGTCATGTATTCATGTTGACTTTAGGCCCATTTCTAATCCATTTGTATTTTGTTGGGCACAAGCTGGGCTTTCTTTAATTACTTTCGCACCTCAGTTAACTAAGATTAAAGATTCCCAGGCTGGGTTGATACTGATTGAAGATCGGTGTGCTGGGCCCACATTCATATTTATAGGCCCATAAGGAGCGGATCATAGAAAGATAGTACACATCTCCTTTTATGTTAAATGAGCAAGGCATAAGATATTTGACTGGACAGAAGGTGGGCTTAGTTTTGCTGGTCCCTTAGTCCATGACGCAAGACTGTTCATAAACATTCAAACTGAACAAACTAGGCCTAGACCAAAAGCCCATTATCTCAGCTCAAATCAGTCCAATTCGTTAAAGATGGCTTCCCTTGGTATGCGTTTCATCATTCATGCATTTCACGAACCTGAAGGCCTATTTGGTAGTGTAACATTTTTGCTAAAGTTGGGATTTTGTAGAATTCTTAAATTTGTAACAAGAATTTCATGTTTGCCTGATCTGGACAGAGATAATACTAGCAGTGTAGAAATTCTCAATTTCAAGATTAGAAAATTTTACTAGTTTTAGAATTTAGAAAATTATTTGTTGAATTTTTTACCAAATAAGCTCTTAGTAATCACCTCTATTTTATTGAAATTTAAGGATTTATAGTGTCATATAGTTTTTTCCTTTTCCTCAAATTGTAGCTTTGCAAATATCTGACCTTAAGGCCCTTTTATTTTCTCAATAAAAATGACAAATATGGTTTTAGGTTCTGTTTCATAGCCAAAATTTTGTTTAGTCAAATCAAAGTTTTGTATAAATTTTATTGTTTTTATATTTATATTATTGTTGCCATAGCAATTTTTTGTCAATTCTTATACTTTATATTAAACTCACAATTAGATTCTACTAATTTGTGAAATCAATAGCTCTATATAACACTTGAGACACTCTTTTCTCAATAGCTAGCTTTTGAGAGTGAGTTCTATCTCAAGAATATTATAAAGTCATGATTTTCTAATATAATAAGAGAAGGTATTGCGTGTAGTCACATGCCGTAGCTCTATGTGAGGACGGGTGTAGTATCAAAATATCCTACATCGATTAATTTGTGAAATCAATTACTCTATATAATACTTGAAGTACCCTTCTCTTAATGACTAACTTTTAAGAATAAATTCTACCTTTAAAATATTGTAAATTCATGATTTTCTAACATAGACAAACGTCTAAAACAAATCCAAGTATCCCAATTTGACAAAGAATTCAACTTCTACTTGATTAGGCATCATCAAAGTTGACCACACATCTGAAAACAGGATGGCCCCCATTCCCTAAAGCACTACAGTTTTGCCTGTTTTTAAAGTTACTTAAGCCCACTTGTTTGGAAATCAAATGATGATCAAACTATCAGTCGAAGTGAACAAGACAAGAAAGGCAAGCAAATAACAAAAGAAAAGAGCACAATCCCTTTTCATAAAGTCTCTGGATTCATCATTATTTTTTAATAAACAAACACCCAAATAACTGTGCCATTTGAGGCCCAAAGAATATAGCGATGGTGGTCAAGCTCACTAACCCTTTTCCTTTTTTCACAAAAATGGCTACTACCACTTTCACCTTCTCCAATAAAATCCCACCTCTCTCTCTCTCTCTCTCTCTCTCTCTCTCTCTCTACATGCAGTGAACACAGTCACATGGGATCCTCTCTGGCTCGTATCTTCCTTAAAGACAAACAATACAGCTGATAAAACAAATGGTACAAGTTGCCTTCTATTTAGTCATTTATTTGTTTATCTACTTTTCTTATTTTGTAAGGAAAGCTACTATATGATCTTCAATTCTCAAATAGATCATGACAGAGTGTATTTGTTTAAGTCAAACTCATGGATCCAGCTTATCGGCCCTACTGAATGAGGAGAGTCATCTGAAGATCGGATGGTCGCCGACATGAATCCGAACATACAAAGTTGATTAGTTGGGATCATTGGATCGATCATACTTCGAGGAAATGATCCATCGGCGTTGTCTGTATCGACTAATATGTGTACTTGTGTATAGGGATTTTCTTCTGTATAACCTCTCCAATTTACAATATGACATTTGCACCAGTATGGTCTGCCAAATTCCATGCTCCATCAAGTCTCATATGACTATCGTTGGATTAGTAGCATGGCGTAGAGGAGCTCATTCCATGCATCAGGGACCCCTGGCAAGCACCAATGGCTGCAATCTTGGAGCCTTAGGGCTGAGCTTCTCTCCTCTTGGGTTTGATTCTTCTTTCGGTAGACTGAGGGATGACCGTCTTTCCGGTAGTCTGTCAGCCTTGTAATGTTGAGATAATTGATGGGTGTTTTCATACCCTTCATCACAGTCTCAAAGACCCTCATCTTGTCTGGATAGGGGTCTAGATATGTCTCATTTCTGATGGGCTCTGTTTCACTGTTGCATTGACCACCGGAATTCCATCTCCCACCACTTAAAAAAATAAAAAGAAAAGGTCACCAAAGCAGCAAAAGCGAAAGAAAAGGAGGTCATCTTACTTGTATGCCAAGCATACACTAACATGGGTACTGCAATTTGAAATTTGGTATCGTATGAGTCAATTCAGCCAATCTAAAGATTCACACAGTTGACATAATATTTAAGTAAATAATGATTAGCAGAATTTACTCTAATACTAACATGTAACAATAGTACCAATGAAAGGAATTTACAAAATTTACCATAAAAGATTTCATGGTAATTATTCATTTCATAGACCATCGATTATAATGTGAACCCGGGATAGCATGGACGTAGGCCAAAGATATGGACCTATTATCTCGTGGGTCGCTGCCATTGGCCCGTAAAAACAAAAGGTTGTCCTGTTGAGCAATCTCCCATCACCCTGCGGTTGGTTTGGTGAGATCCTGACCGTTCACATGGTGTAAACCACAGTAAACTGTAAAACTTGTTTTTCAGTATTGTCAATCAAGATCTGTGGTTTCAGAGAGATTTTTCATTGTGGGCCTCTCACAGCAGGCCCACCACATTGCAGCGTACGGATCAGTTCTAGGATAAAGCAGTGAGCAGGATTGCACAAGAAGTCAAAAATAGACACAGAAAAAGAAACAGAGGTTTGCTATTGTAAAAGAAGAAAGTGAAGGTTTTCTTTTGAATTTACCTGAAATGTGTAGCTGAATAGCCTCTGAAGAAGACAAGGGACTTGTTTGGATGTATATTGGCATCAACCCATCCACCCCACGTAGTAAGAGCTCTCCTGAATGCTTCCAAAACGTTCAACTCTTCATACACATGGCTGCCTTCTTGGTAGTAGTCCTTCCTGCAATGAATTAAAATATTAAATCTCTCATTTTTTTGAATATTTCAATCCAGGAGATGAGAAATAACCAGTGCTGAGTAGAATTCTGCTCACACCCTTGAGAAGTTTTCTCATGAGTCCACCAGTGACCCGTGTTGAAGACGACGATATCAGCATCCCTGTATTTAGAAGCCGATTGCTCAATCATATCCAGTCGAAGAGTCTCCTTTGTTGTTCCATTTGGTTCTGAGATTTTCCATTCTTGAACAAGGAATGGAGACCAGAAGAATTCAACAGAGCAATTATAGTCCTACACATTGAGCAATGGATTAAAACAATTGAGAAATCAGGAGCTCAAGTTTGAATTCATTTCCAGTGAAGAACATGAGCTCACTTCAAAGACAAAAGAATAAGAATTCTCTGTTTGGAACTCGTGTCTGCCAGAAGCTTCAAAAACCTTGCTCTTATTATTCACAGAACTCTTCAGAATGCAGACTAGAGACTCCCACATGTTCCTATTTAGAGAGTCGCCGACGAAAGCCAATCGCCTTCCTCTCAGCATCTCCAACATATCTGTTGCATTCAATCTACATGAAAAAGGAGAAGGAAATATCCAACCCAAATAGATCAGGGAATGAAGTGAACAAATGTTGGGGGATTCCAAATTTCAGGAGATCAAATTTAGGCACATTTGAATGCAGTCCAAAATATAATTCATATTGGAGCCAATGACAATCCATTCCATGAAAAAACATTCAAAATCATTACGATTTGAGGTGCATCCAAATGGGCTAATTCTAGTAAAACATAGGAGGATCCAATTACATCTGAACAGAATCAAGAGGGTTGGAAATAAAGATGAAATGATCTTTATGAGTTTTCCTTATGTACCTTGGTATATTGCATCCATTGGGTTGCCATCTTAGCTTCTGATAATCTCGATCCGGCCTGCCATTACGAATGCAATTGAATTTCTCATCAATGGGAGAACAAGACCCGTCTGGATACAGAGGATATGAATCGTCCTTCACCCATCTGCCCTCAAATAAATTGCAATTTTTCAATGATAGCTTGGCCGAACCCATAATAGTCCCATTCCTCTGCTCTGCAACGAACCCATTTCTTATCAGCATTGAAGACGTAGAATTCGAAAGGCTAGATTGATTTCTCCCTGTAATTTTTGTTCCTTGGGAAGATTGTGATGAAACATTGAGAGTTGTAGTGTTGTTCAGATCTTTGCCCTCAGGCACGACAGAATTATAGTTAGAAAAGAAGTAGGAGAAGAAAGAAGAGAATTGAGTTTGATAAGAAGTCGAATTCTTAGTGGTGAAGGTGTTTCTTAACCAAGGAGACAAGCTTATGTCTGGATTGAAAGCAATGAAGATTGTAAATACTACAAAAGTAAAGGTGAAGCCATAAGTAAAAACGATGGTTCGTCGAGTTTGGGCAATGGAGAAGAAGGCCTTCACGTCTGAGAGCAAACTGCTCTGACTTAGAACGTGTTTGGTTACGTCCGGCATGTTTAGATGTTGAAAAATGAGAATGGAAAAGAGGTGGTGGTGGAAGAGGAGGTAGTGGTAGTGGTGGTGGTGGTGGAAGAGGTGGTAGGGGTAGTGGTGGTGGTGGAGGAGGAAGGATTGGTTCAGAATTACAGTAGGGTTCTTTTTAAGTGAGAGGGACTGCAATTATGTGAGCACAAAATAACATTACGCTACCATTATAATTTATATGATAACAAAATGACGTGTGGTTTGTATCACTTCCTACTTTTTAAGTTTTGGATTTTAGATCTCTACAATTAATTAGAAAATTAGCCATTGAAATTTATAGGATTGAAGTTTTAGTAACCCTACTTTTTTTTTTAATGATTAAGGTGTCCAGCCTTGTGGAGCACTCGAGTAATTCTTGGAGTATCTGCAAATCTTCCCATTCATGTACATAAATGACTCTATTTGAAGTGATCTTTTGGGGTGGATTTTAGTATCACTACTTATCATCATATGTTGATCCTACATTAAAAATCATTTTCTTTTGGTTTAGTTTGTGTTTAGTAATTGACGAATTCTGATTATGAAAACCATTTTAGTATTTAATGATTATTAAATTGTTCTGATGAGATTGTCTTCTACACCAATTTTTTCTGCTCACTATATAACTAATTTATAAAATAAAAATAAAAAATAAGATTGTCAACTAAAAGTGAAATTTCAACCTATGGATTCTCATAGACAGTTTTAATAGTAAGCCTTGATACCAAATATCTAAGCAAACTTTGTGATTCTATTCTGAATAGAGATTTCTGAAGGCCTACTGTACCATCTGAATTAAACACACAACAATAATTTGTGGCCCACTAAAAAATTAAAGACCTTGCACAACCAATTACAGAATAAAACGGTCCCTCCTCTATGAAAATACAAGTGATGAGGCAGGCATCAATGTGTCCCCAATTAAGCATCATTTTTTAATTTAGTAATTTTTATGAAAGTAGTGCTCCACTTACAACTTATTAAATCACTTGTTTCATGCAAAATGGTCATCCTTTTTGCTCATTAAGTGTTGGAAAATAGTAATGCCTTTAAAAAAAATTATTAGAAAAGATACTTATTTTATAGATATTAGTTGTTGTTCTAACTTTTTAGATATTTTTTAACGGGTATCTTATGATTTTTCACATGTAAATTAAAAAAAAAAAAATCTACTATTTAGATAAAAACATATTTATATGAGTTTTTCACTACAATATCCCACTCTTGATTTTTTTTTTTTTTTTAAGAAATCTATATTATATAAAATATATGTGGTTGCTTATTTATGACGTGTCCATCTCTCCAGCGTCAAAAGTGATGAGTAGCTTCTTTGACTTGAGTAGGAGTGGGAGAACACCAAAATGAAAACTGCTGTCCCATGCTCCACACCCCTTACTTTTCGGTGCTCTTTTATTTTATGTCAACCTCACGCAATCGTTCATCCATGTGGGCCCCATGAAATTCATATGCCCATCTCCAAGATGAACAAGAAAAGGAAAAAAAAGAAAAGAAAAAGGTGCAACCTTTATTAGTTGACGATGGGGCACTGGCCACTCTAATATCTTTAGAGATTTTTGATGAGGGCATTAAACTCGATGACTCACATTCAATAGATTCAGTGAAACATTGAGTGAATTCGGTGGACTTTGATTAGGTTGAAGAAATTGTCTTAGGTCGCACCTTGGCTTAATTGGGTCATTCTGGAATAATTGGGTCGTGGGGCTTCCGATAGTCAACTGCGTCAGGATATTGGATCTGAGTTGTCACAACCCTAAATCCACAACTCATCAATAAAATGATGAATATTTGAGTTAATTCATACTTTAAATATCAAGCATTTGTAACTGTGAGGAGTGAGGATGGATTGGGTTTTGGTCTTCTGCTGTATGAACTCTGAATCCAATTTTCATCAAAGAGCTCAACCCTCGGCCTAACTTGGCCCATTTTGGTCAAGGGGAGTGCATCCCCATTTTTATCAATAGGGCTGAGGCGGGATTTTAAGCCCTAATTGAATATTTGGTCGTAGCGTGAAACAATTACTCAAACCGACGCTGAACCTGAGAAAACCATGAAAGCTCAAAACAAGATGGGCCTTTTCAGTCTTCAGCTCTAGTGTGGCCTCTTGGGCTGGTCCGGGCTTTCTCAGCAATGGGCTTGAGCTTATTACAAATTCAAATTAATCGTACATTTAGAGCTGAAGACTAAATGTGAAATTGAGCCTTCTTTTTTGTAATATGGATATCTCTATTTCATATTGGAGGTGAAATTAATCTCACAAGTATAAATAAACCTCCTAATACATACACTGGTAAGTCGATGAAGAGTAATCTCATGAAAAATAACCTAGAAAGATTTGAGTGTGAAATTCAGTTTTTCTAAGCTCAAATAGACCTGAGACTTTCTAGACTTTTGTTTTTGTAGTTTTGAGTTAAATCCAGCCCAAATTACGCTCATATACGAGATATCCACACCAATAATTTAGTGCCAGCTAACGGTTGAAAGCCTCACAATTTTCAGCATGTGACCAGAAGGTCTCTATTACGCGTGGGTATACCCTAGATTTCTACAGCCTCAAAGGGAAGTTCAAAGAAAAAAAAAATTCATTTCAAAATAGATGTCCCTCTTTTTAAAAACAAGAAGGTAATGCTAATATGAAAGTGAATAAGTGTTACCAATCAAATGTCTTAAATATTATTTTTTTAAATAATAACTATTTGATTGTATTTAAAACAAAATGTATGTAAATTAAATGTGTATTATACGATCAAATGAAGAAGTAAAACTTAAAGAACCGACTCTAAAAAGAGCGAGAATATCAATACATTTATGATCTACATGTCAAATACAAATTTGTAAACAGTTGTAAAATATAAATTCAGAACTGCTTCTCATATTGAGTCCTTTGGGTCTTCAGACTACCCTTTTTGAAGCAAAAAATTCAAGACAATGTGTTACGATTAGACAGGACAGTGAACACTTGTTACCTTATTTTCGTTAATGGTTCATGGTTGATGATTTTCCATAATTTCCATTTCCATTTCTGTAAGTTATTCTATATTTGATGGTCGAAGCAAGAAGAGTGCAATTGAAACAGTTGATTTGCATGAAATTGTTGATGCCAATAGATAAGCATGTCCCATCAGTTTGGGCAGGGTATCCATTACTCTACAATAAAACTTACATATGAGCCAAGATGGCCCATATTCTAGATCCTATTGTGATGGACAACTGATCACAAAGAGTAAGGAGTGGCCAACTCTTCCCCTCCAATTCATTCACTGCCACATGCTGCCACCTCTCACTGTTCCTTTTCAGTAATCTATTTGAAGCATCCTCTCTCTCTTTGCCCTTCAATTTTATATTTAATCAGTCACATTACAAATGAGCCAAGATGGCCCATATTTTTATTTGATTGCTTTTTTCCACTTACGTATGAGCCAAGATGGCCCATAGTTTTCTAATCATTATTCTCTACGATCAATAACTATTATCATCTAAACCCAAATACCCAACTAATCTTTGAGACCCTGCTAATACATAAAATATGTGGTTACCTCCAATTGGG
This sequence comes from Chimonanthus praecox, assembly GCA_022113865.1. Lineage (NCBI taxonomy): Eukaryota > Viridiplantae > Streptophyta > Magnoliopsida > Laurales > Calycanthaceae > Chimonanthus > Chimonanthus praecox. Next base: position 66,295,174 of record CM039086.1, read on the forward strand.
TCCCATGATTTAAACACAAAAATATTAATAAAAAAATGTAAATGACGATTTGTCAATGATGGTAAAAGGGCCTTTTCAAAATGTTTCTAAAAATTATAAAAGACTTATATATTTATTTCTTATAAAATAAACATAAAGTCTTTATTAAGGAAAAAAAACTAATAATATCATGACAACGGGGAATTATATTTTGAAACGTTAATTTCATGAAATAATTTATGAGAAAAAGAAAAGACAGAGGGAACACTGGGGCCATAAACAGGTCTAATTCAGATCGAGTACATCAGAATTGGTCCAATATGTAAGAACAAGCGGTTAAATCTCCCAAGCAATTTTAAAAATTCTCATCCTTTCAATAAATCTTATGAAATTTTCTTTCAATTTTCATTGCAGATCCATTGTGGTATTTTAAGTATTGACCAATCCACCCTTAAAATTTATACATATAGTGGTTAGTGATTGGTGAGATTTTGACTTTTAATTTCAAGTATTTAATTAAAATATGTTCTGTCATTATTTACTGTCTATTTTACACATTATTTTTTGTTTTTTGTTTTTCTTTATATAATAATAACCTGTTTTATATTTTCATCAAATATTAGGGCGTATAATTGTAACGACCCGACCCGAATACAGGGTTTAGGACTTGACTCAGTGTGATATTGTCCGCTTTGGGCCTCGCACACCAGCGAGCCCGTACGGTTTTGCATTTGGGCCTAGGCCCACCTGACCTGGCCCAAAAGGCGTCACACAAGAATCAAGAGGAGTACGCCACCTATATCCCCTTCTCTTTTCTCCTCCCAAACCGATGTGGGACACCTTCCCACATGGGTTTGGGAAGGAGGTGGGTATTACAATAATATAAAGTTATGATCATGATTAATGCTAAATTTAAATTGACGGTCCACTATTATTATTTTATATGATTTTTCACGTTCAACTTTATCTAGACCATTTTTCGTAGAGTTACTCCTCATTACTTGAACTCGGTAAGTGTGTCTAGGAAATTGTACATATATCTTAAAGGATTAATGGGATAAAGTTGAGACCACTTTTAGAAAAAAAAAAAAAAAACCATCACTGATTCACTGCCCAGTAAAAAAATCATCACTGATTCACTGTAATTTACTGGATTCAAATTCAAGTTAAATTTTAGATTTTAGAAGGGTTGATATGTTAGAATTATTTATTGAACATCTTTTGTAATAATTTTTATTTTTTTGTGAGGATTAGGCTTAATGAATTAGATCTAGTCCAATATATCTCATTTTAAGTTACAATCACTGTCAATTAGACTTCAGTATCGTCACAGATTCCTTCTCTTCTTATGGGGGCATACTTTCCTATCTTGCAGCGTAGTCCGCCTGACTTCCTAATCATTCACTCCCTCAAGGTATCAATGGGGAACCTCAATCCTTTGAAAGTGGACTAGAAGAGAGCAAGACTGAGAGGACTCTCTCTCCTCATGTGTGTCTTTTCTCAGTGAGAGAGGATACTCTTCAGATCTTTTGGAAGTCTATTTCTAATGGCCATTTATCACAGGAGATAAAGAATAGAATGAAATTCTATTTTATTTATATTGATATACTCTTTATCAAGAATTGGTGTACTTATATGCAGAATATATAAATGTAGAGTGGCATATTATCGGTACACTGGTATTTGACGAGCGATATATCGGTAAGAATAAAATAGGAATTTCATTTCATCCCGTATCTCCAAACAAATTTTACCTTAAGATAGCTGACTATTTCTATAGGATTCAAACTCCTATTTTTTTTTTCTTTTTCTTTATTCTTTTCCTCTTTAAAGATGCAATCTCCTAAACTTTTTCAGACACTTTTTAGCTCCATTAGTTACCATATATTAATTTGGAATTTATATGATTCAATTTTTTCTTAAATTTAAACTCCATTTTAATTAAAAATAGATTTTAAATTCTTTAATATCTAATATTAAGATCATCAAATGTTAGTCGTTGTAACCTCTAAAATCTAAAGAAGCCGGGCATGAAGCTGCACTCTCATTGCATTCAGTCGCCGGTGGCCTACATTTCTATAGTTGTGAGAAAAAAAAATTGTTTTCTAAGTAACACAAGTATATGAGATGCCACATGTAAGGAAATTATCCATTGTAAAAGAATTTACAAAAATTTGTGTAAATTGGGATCAAAGTTCTTATATGAAAAAAAATATTAGACTTTACTGTATAAATTTGGTCTGTAATTCAATTATAGATCTCTCTTTGAAAGTTCACACAAAGATTTATCGTGAACTACGTAACAATGGATAATTTCTCACCATATTATATAAAATGAAAAGACTTATATGAAATTTTAATAAACAAAAATATAAATAAAATAATGATTAGACAGAAAAATAATTAAATAATAAAAATATAGAACATATTTAGTCAGTCAAAACATGGAATATATTTTTTGACAAAAATGCATCTGTTTCATTTATTTCAACAAAAGTGGATAAAATAAATTGAAATAAAGGTGAGTGTTTCATTTCATACTTAAATCGAAATCAAACATTTTGAGTTTGGACCATGTTGGTCGAAATAAAACAAACAAGAGTTGATAAATATCTTATGAATTATGCTGATTAAATTTTAGACAAACCCAACTGGACATTTGATCGAATGGTCTGACGACCCGAATCAAACGGTGCCTATTTCTTGGTTAGGATTGTAAGCATGGGCCATCATCCATGGCAAAGCTGTCAGATGAACAGCGAGGACTGAGAATGGAGTTTCTAATAGCAGATGAAGACGACAAACATGGCAAGACCGTACTTCGCCATCAAACAAAGCCACTACAGTCGGTGCAACAAAATTGGATGCTGCCTCTACCAATCCTTTCTATTACTATCCACGAGATTTCTGCGACGTAAAAATCTCAATTCCATTGGTGCAATGTGCCAATATCATTCGCCAAATCAACAAATTAGAACCATGAAATAACAATCCATCAACCAAATTAATGCAAACATTAACACCCAATTTAGAAATTTCTTCCTTCTTGATATTTGGTTGCACTGTGGTTCTCATGTTGCATGGTGTGTTTGGTCCAGCAAGCTGTTGATAGATCGAGCCTTCACCGTGCCAATCTTCTTCCTCTTCTTCTTCACATTCTCCGGCGTTAACGCCGACAGATGCGGTTTCTCATCTTCATCCTCCAAGACATCCTCCTTTACTAGTTTAAACGACAATGAGAGCATTCCCTCGCCATTACTGTCGGTGCCATTGTCCTCCAGTGTAGTAGCTGCTGGTGAACGATTCCGATGGACGCTGCTCATGCTCCTCAGCCTTCCCTTTCCGAGATGGTGCTCGCAGAGAGCGTAGCCGACGAGGGTCTGTTGAGAACACCTCCATCCCCTCCCATTGACACGACTGCACCTTGAGCCCTCCATGACCACGCCACCACCACCACCAGAACTAGTATTATTTCCACTCCCTTTCTTCTTCCCATCGCCGTCGACCCCATCTCTTGGTTCTTTTGCTATCGTTACTACCTCTGCACCACTTTCTTCCCTCTTCTTCTTCTTGAAGAGAAGGGCTCTCTCTCCTTCAAATTCCATCTCCGTTACTATCCCAAAACAAATGCAAAAGAAGACAAATGCAAATGCCAATGCCAGTCCCATACAAGAGTTTGAAGGATATGAACTATACCTTGACGAAAAGAAGACAATGGAGGAAGCAAAAGCCTAGCTGCTGTTTGAACACTTGAGCTACTTACAGCCCTAAGAAAAAGGTAACGATACACATCATCAACAAAGTGTTTAATATAGCTTAGATTAGCCTCTCATCTCAAGATTTGGTTTGTATAAGCACAAAAGCCAATAAGCATCCTCATCCATGTACATTTCTTTTCTTTATGGGTTGTCAAGTTACAAAATACAGAGTTGTATATTTATTTCACAGAATAGTCAGATAAAAGATGGATGGTTGGATGGATGCATGTATGAAAGATGACAGTGAAATGCATGACATGGTGATGATGGTGCCACATGCACATGCATGGAGAAGAATAGTTCCCTAAAATAGCATTTGGGTGAGTGAAAAAAATTGCCGGGTCTATCCCCGTTTTTACCGTAGATGGACAAATACAGATGAAAGGAACAGCAACCTTACCTTGTATTACCACCGCCATTCCTCTTATCTTCATCAACCCATTTCTCCTCGTTATCTTCTTCTTCTTCTTCTTTTCCTTTCATTGCCTGCACAAAGAACCCATGTAATCTTGCACCTGCTCTTGCGTGGATCTTCTACAAAAGGGAAATGAAAATGAGAAATAAAGGAGGAGTTGGAGCACTGACCTTGATATGGAAGGTGGGGTGAGGAGGCATGGCCCTGTCTGTGCAGATCCAGCCGTTTCTCTTCCTCATCAGCAACATGGGGTGCAGATTCGAAGTGGGTGGATCCAAACCGTTGGGCTCTCGATCCCCATTTGGGTGCAACAGCAGCCCTCTTCCTCTTTCCTCACTGGATGACCCAGATACTGATATTCCTTCCTTCTGTTCGTCCCTTCCTCGTCGGGCTTGATGGGCTGAGGGAGATGGATCTGGTGTGGCGGAAGTGAGGGGAGGGAGATGGGAGGTGAGAGGCCATCTCTTTCTGATTCTCATGGATGGATGGATGGATTTTAGAAAAGAGAAGAAGAGAATAGAAGAGATGGGACTGTTTTGGAAGGATGGGTATGGGTTTTGGGGGCAAGAACAGCAAAGAGAAGAGAGTGCAAGGAACAAACCCCTAAAAAGAGGAAGGAATACAAGAGCGAGAAGGGGACTCTCTCTCTCTCTCTCTCTACTCTGCTCTGTGGTCTTCTTTTTCGGGTTTTTTTTCCTGCACTTGGGTGCTTTTTTTTTATATAGATGTTGTTGCACCACACGCAATGGTTTGGTTTGAGGCATGTCTGCACGTGCGAAGAGGGTCTCACACGAGTTTTGGGAAACCGGATGACCGGGTTTAATAGGTGAAAGGGGGGTTTCCAGGTTGGAAGAGCTGTTTAGAGAAATAATGGGGTAGATGTGTTTGTTTCTTTTGGTGGGGCCAGGAGGACGACATGCACGTCCGAGGTCTTAGCCATAAGAGTTGGGTCCCACTACTTCAGCTTATGGCTCGGCTTGCTCGGCTCTCTCCAGTAGCCACTAGCCACTAGCCACATCATATATGGTATTTTCAATTCTCTAGGTATTGTTTGTGCAGAGCTGTTGATTTTAAATTGGACAATTCAGCTCATCTTAAGTAGGACCATATTAATGATGAGTCCAAGGTGTCTCCACCCATATTGCTATTTTTGAATTTGAAATAATTATAGTGATGGAATCTAAACTATTTTTAGTGAATATATTTTTATACTAATTTTATTATATCATAAAATTTGATGAAATGTTATTCTAACTATATATAATATTTCTAAATGTTTAGATTTTTTTATTTACGTTTAAAAATCGCAGAAAACTCAGCGTAAAAACCTCATAGATGATACCCACTGCCCTTAAGGCACATCAGATTAGGCCATGGGGGCTCGAACTTGACACCTCCCATTTTCTGAGATGGGAGGTTAACCAATTGAACTACACCCATGTGAGACTATATTATAATATCTAATATAAAAGTAATAAAAATCATTAGCATGTCATGAATTACAAGTAATGCTTCAACAATCTAAGTAGCTATACTTAATATTGAACTTTAATTATTTTGGTGTGATTTATGGCAAAAACCATGAAGCCCTTGATAAATTATTTACGATATTATTATGATAATAAAATATTTGAACTTTTTCTTTATCTAATTTTGAAATGGATATAAGAATTTCAACTATTTATCTTTTCAATCTTCATGATCATGATGATCAAGGTGTCATACCCATTTTAGATGATGCGATTCTTTCAATCAACTCTGTCAACAAAAGATTGGGAGTTGAACTACACAATTTAGAGGATTTTTTATTAATGACCAATTTGTCATCAACTATGTGATCAGTTGTTTTTAAATATATATTTTACATTTTTTTGTCCTCCTTAGATTAATTATCATCTCTTTACTTGAGTCCATACTAAATTTGAATCTCATTTTAAGATAAACTAGTTATTAAATTAAATTAAACGTCTAAAACCAATTTTGTTTCACATGCAATGTTGTTAATACACCATATAAGGTCTTTAAAGGACAAAATCAGTTACAAACTTTAATTTAGACTTAGTACAACGGTTACATCATCCTCGAGATCAACTGAGAAAAAACCATGGACCTTAGAACACCCTCTGATTGTAGGCCATTTGCTAGTTTGCCACTATTGAGACGAGCACTTTGAAGAAAGCTTATTAATTAGGAGTTGGATCTTACAATCATATTTTATGAACACTTTGAAAACAAAATAATTCTTACAATGATTCATTCAAGTTAATTTTTTATTGCCTTCCTATACAATTATAGAATATACAATGAATAAGATCCACAAATAAGTGTTATCGAAAAAAAAAAAAGGTTTTAATGTATTGCCAATTTTACCTTTATCGGTTCACTTACAGCACTGGAAAGCAGAGAAAATTGACTCGCCAAATGGCTAGTAAGAGATCCGTTAAGTGAGCTGATTTGTTATTCATTCTTTTTTTTAAAAAAAAAAAAAAAATATTAGTACAGCAAGGGCGAAGGGTAAAATTGTCACTACACTACACTAAAACCCGTGTCTAGGTATACAAAATTCCCGTTGAATGATTGTTGGTTATTTTTCAAATGTAAAAACTCTTTAAAATCATATTTAGCATAATCTATTCAATTAATTTTAATTCATTACGCTCAGAGGCTCTCGGATTGGAAGATCCCAACCCTTAGATTGATCACATTTATGGACTGCCACGATCAAAATCATTAGCTAAATGTACATAATATTAGATGTGCTGAGTGGGTCACCCAATTAAATGGGCTAAGAGGAAGAGCAGCATTGATCTCTCTCACATGTTAGCCACATTGGCAGATGTAGTTTAATAATGGCTAAAAAAAGAGTGAGGAAGCCAACAAAGCAAATGTCGTCTTCATGCGGACCATCACAACCCCAAGAAATGCCCTAATGAAATTTAATTCCCCCATCTGGATCTTCCACCCTGTCAACATCTCCCCTCTCCACAACCGGCTGCTGCCCTTCCTTCCACCTCTTGTCTTCTTTACTTCTTTTGCAGAATCACCCAATCACATAAAAGCCTTTTTACCCACTCCTTTTACTAGTAACCTCATCAAAATAAATTTGGTGTATAATCATCCCTTAAGCAAGCCTATAATGGAGATCAACTACTTTCACTACAGGGATTTTATCTTAAATGATATTTCTCATCAAAAATAAATTAAATACATAATTCAGTATTTAAATGCTGTTAGAAATATTTCAATGTTGCAAATTTAATTTGGGCTTTGATTGAATGTTTTTATTTTTATTTTTACAATATAAGATGATAGAAACACTTCTTTAATTAGAATCTTGTGCTGCAAAAAATTCATGTCGACTTGCATAAAGAATTTAAAAATCCCATCTGGCCCAAAGGCAAGAACATGCCCTTCTCATCTTTCAGTCCCTATCTATCTCTCTCTATCCAATGGTTCATGGATGAGAATCCAAAGAGATGGCGCTTTTATTGATGCCAATGTCTATGCCAAGATCTATCCTATCTTTTGTACTCCTTCGTACCATCAAAACCAGTAAAATGGAAGAAGTGAACGTTTATCATTGAAATGAGAAAGAAGAGAGTTGCACCCAAATGGGGACCCCCAATGCCTCTTCTACTAGCTTGAGAGGATGGGCCATTGCAGTAAGCTCAAGTGGGTTGTGGAATGCATGATTTGAAGGGGTTGCCTTGTTTTGCTGCAGACAACAAAGGTGAAGAAGAAGAAGAAGAAGAAAAGGAGGGGAAATTGGTGGTGTAGGTGAAAAGAGTGTAAGTAGTGGTGGGAAGAATAAGAGGTAATTTTGATGTTTCTATCGTCTGATCCAACCCACATGTCCATCCATCAGACATTTCATGTTACATGCATTCATGTGTATTGTCCTTTCATGTATGACCATGCTTCCATCCCATTATCTTTATGTGAGTGAAAATGAAACCCATAAAGAAAGAGGGAGGTCCCTTTGCATGTGGGGACTTGGGACTAATTAGGAACTACAACCACCCTCAATTGGGGGAGGTGCATTTTAGCATGACAGGCCAACCCCATGCTATAATACGCCTCGTTCTTGGGATGTTATGCTGCACTCTTATCCTTCTCTTTGTGGAAATGGAAGCAGTTCAGGTGCAGTGTTAAATATCTCAGCCTGAAAAATAAGATTCCATGTGTGTCACACATTCGGTTGGAATTTACTAAATCTTGTCATAATCTTCATATCCCAACACTACGCACCTGCTCTCTCTCTCTCTCTTCATTTCTTCATCACGTTCTGTCAAGAAAAAGAAATTTGAGTTATTTTGGTTCATTCCTCTTACTTAATTCCTTCTTGCATTTCAGTAAATGGTAGTAGCATCTGAGTGGTGCTATTATCTCAGAGGAAACTTCCTTCTGAGAGGATGGGAGGACATGGAGAAATGAAGAAACGATAAAGAAGAAAAGAGAATAGCTTGTGGGATCAATGTTAAAGTTGATCCTGGTCGTGTTAAGAAGAAAAAGGGAGAATTAATGGTGACTGGTTTACCATCATATTCTCAGAAGCAGAAGCAAGCAAGATCTCTTGTTAGATAACAATGAACAACCCAATGAAGATTATTGCAGTGAAGAGAGAAGATTCTTATTGCGTGGATCTGTGGATATGGTTATAATGTTGAAAGGGAGATGGATTACGGAAGGATAAGAAGTGAGAAATTTTATCTTGGGAAGTTGAATTTATGGCTTCTTTTGTATGATTTTTACCTTCCTCCAGGTTTCTTAGTTGTCTGCCTTCCAGTAATCTTTCTTCTACTTCCGTTCCTCCTCTTTACTAGCGAATTTAACAGCCACCAAAATACAAATTAGAATCCTCTTGTACTTCCCAAATTAAAATCTGTCACATAAGCTGTATGGTGAATATTTTCCTTTTTTTATCAAGTAAATAAATAGGCAAATTTTTACATGACAAAGATCTTTTTACAGTCATAATGTGACTGATTTTAATTTTTTATCATTCGTTCAGCAAAACAACTAAAGTAAGGTAATGTTTATCAATTTTTGGATGATCCTCAGTTACCCCCACCTGCATTATAGGATGTGAAAGGATTGACTTAGGGAGAATGTTACACTCAAGGCTTAACCTCATCTAATCTCACAATTTTGAAGAGGGTGTACATTAATATCCGAGGGTTCTCGAAAATGTTATAGAGTGTTGTACACACAGAAAGGTCTAGAAAGCTTTTGGAAGATTCTTAGAGAATTATATAATATAGTGAACAGTTGGTTGTTTGCCAAGTGACACAATTTTAACTATTAATTTTTAAGGCTTATAATATAAATAGGAGTGAGGTCGTCAATTATAACTTATTCTTTAACAATTGTAAGCTCTCAAGCGTTGTGAGAGTTTTGACTAGAGTATGAAAATGAGTGAGAGGAAAACTTATTTATTTAACCATCCGAGTGTTGTTGAAATATTGCACGGGCAAATTTTGAGTGTAGCTCTTAAGTCTCTGACAATTAGAGATAAAGACTAATTTTGCAAATGCACAAGTCAACCAAACCCATGTATTTCATTGAAGTATAAAAAGAGTAAAACTTGAGATCGAGTACAAGCCATCCAATCTACCGTACAAGTTGCCATTGGTCAATTTTCACTATAAATATCTTATTTTAAATGTGTAGGAGACAATTGAAATATGGAAAATGATGTGAATAATATATCTCTCTTAGTATTTTTTTTAATATTTTCAAATAAAAGAAACTAATTTAAAAAGTTGTTTAACAAAGAAAATAGGAATTTTTCCATCAAACTTTCTTAAACATTGGAAAATTTAACTGTGAATGTGGGCAAAATTATTTTTCAAGTCGAACGAAAATTTTGAACACAAAATCGTTAAAAAGCCTCCTAAATAAATTAACCAAGAAAATGCGCTCAGAGTGCATCGATTGGTTCAGATGAATTTAAAAGAATTCATTTTCCAGTTTCCATTGCATCTCTGAAGGGGGCCCCATTCCTTCTTTCCCCCACACGCTAGCCTATTAGTCTATTACCGTTACTGGCCTGAGAGGGAACCATATGAGGACAAATTGGTAATGGTAGTCTGAGGGACTACTGTAATATTATACTCCTTAGATACTAATGTTATTTTCGATTGTATTTGACCAAATCCTTTACCACTTACTACAAATCATTTTTTAATGGTAGAGAAAGTGCCAACCTGACAGGCATGCACGTGTGGGACTTGGCATACGTTCAGGACGGAAACCGGTTATTGTTCCATATTTTTAATAACAAAAGACATTTAATTTATTTTTTATCTATTTATTCACTTCTCATTTAAATGATGAAAAGTTATAAAAGTATTCTTTATTAATTTACTATAAAAACACAAATGTTTCTCACACTTCTTCTCATTAAGTAGATAAGAAAATTGAATTTATGAAGTTCATCTAATGTTGATTCTATTATTTTCTATTTCTTTCACATGACAAAAAAATTTAAAATTTAGTTGAATACTTGAATGGGCTAAATTTACACTATTATAAAATTTCAAAATGAATGGCTCCTATTTGGTATTAAGAGAAGATAGAGACTCTTTAAAGATTTATATTGATTGGTGTAGAATGACATAATTGATTTTAGAGCATCACGAAATATTATTTTCAATGATTTTGAGGTGAAATATATAACTTAAAATTTTGATTCTAAATAAATGATAAGAATGAGATTGAAACTATAGATTAGCATTTATCTAAAATATAGAAAGACTTGTAGAGTTCACTTGAGCAAGAAATATGTTTTACCTTTTTTCTAATATACTAACCATTAAAAAAATATGCTTTACCTTTTTTTTAAGAAAATTAAATAGATTCAAACAAGCCAAGTCATTAATTTCATTAGTTCTCTTGTGGTTTTATATAAATCTATTAAGATTATTAATTACTCAAGAAAATATAAAAGAGTATCTATTTAAAAATAATTTATGCCAAATTGGGTCAAGTCAAGCTTCTCTTAGTAGCGTTGACCCGCATTGCCCAAAATAACTTGCTTTTTTATATGGCTTGAGTCAATCTTGTGATCTAAGTATTATTTTCATGATTCAATTGGCCAATAATTGTAGTTATGTCCCTTGAAGTTTTAACTATTGTAATGTACTCATTTTTGTATGGCCCTTCAAAAAAGTTAGACTAATTAGATAGAAGTTAAATTTTGTTGATTACTTTCCATTGTAGTTTAAGCACATCTCACTTATCTTCATAACATGTTGGTTGAAATAAGCTATACCATTTTACAAAATTCTTTATTTTAGTCCTTACCATTGAATTGATCAAACAACATCATTCTTAAAATAATTAGTCATTACCCAACGATCCACAATTACATAATCCAACAATGGGGCTTATTGGGTCAAGGGGTTCCAATTTATGAATGATATGGCCACATGCATAGTTAAGGATCGAACCTATCACGAGTGAATGATCATTCATTTATCTGGGGATATAACCTTTTTTAAGATCAAGGTGTTCAGACTTCTTAGAACACCTAACTAGTTTTTAAAACGTATCTAAATCTCTCTATTCACACACACTGGACACACACTGGATATATCTAATAGATATATCTCAAAACATTATACAATAGTATAAAAATGAGAAATATATCAATATATCTCAATTTTTTTTTCTAACTTTTAGATACTGTCATTGTCATCATTAATATTTAATTTTTTTTCCTTTGAACATGATTGTATTTCACCAAATAAATCATCTATGCTATAAGAGTATGAGGTGAGAACCTTGGCATGAATGGAAATATTGGTATGACACACTGACTTCCAATTGATAGAACTGTAAAGAATTAAAAGGGTTGCAGTAACTGTAAAGAATCAAGTCATGGAGGCACTTTTTTTACCTTTTAACCCATAATTGTTTTTACTGCTTTGGTTGCTCCATTTAGTATATAGTCTATCATTCCATCCCCTTAAAAGTATGGAATTTGCAGCTGCAGAAGAAGGCCTTTGACATATTTTTCAAAGAGGGCTGCTTTTTGTATTTGGGAAAGGTCAAAAAGAAGGGTACTTTGGTATATTTCTTTAATTCATCTTTCTCTAAGGCCCCTCACACTTTTACATAATGAAAGTGTGATTTGAGGGCTTTAATAGAAGGTTTTGTTTTTGTTTGTTCATTTGTTAGTGTTTTCCTATTCATTTTGTAGGGATGGAGACAGCTGCAATGACCTTTGCTGTTGAAATTGGACAAGAAAAGTATGGACAAGAAAATTCAAAAGAAATTTCATTACAGTGGAAAGTTTTTTGAGAAAAATTAAAGTGATTATTCTCATATTTATATATAAGAGAAAAGACACACTAGTATTAAGCCATAACAACATGAAATTGACATGTATTGTCCACATGAAATTTTACTCATTTGGATGAATGAAGAGAGAAGATACATTTAAATGAGAAAAATATCATACAGCTCCTTCTCTCCTCTAGCCATAGCTATATTCTATATCAATTGTATAGAATGAGACATTTTACAGTAACAAAAAAATTGTTTCCTTGCATCAGGGCTCTATGAAAGTTGCACTACCAAGGCATAACTAGTCTCTCTTGTTAGTTTTATAGGCATTGATATAGTTGTTAGATTCTGTGGAGCTTGATTATTAGAAATGTACTGACGGAGAATGTAAACCCTAATTAGGGTAGTATATATTTTCATTTGGTGAGAGAGGGTAGAATATCTATAAAGAAAGCTGACTCTTCTTTGTTCTTCTACTTTGAGTAAGTTTGAACCTCATCGACGTACTGAAAGGAAACTACGTAAAAGCTTTCTATTGTGGTTTGTTTCTCTATGTTAATTTCTCTTTTTTGTTTTTTCGATATTGTTGTTTGTGTGTAAACGGAAATACGTTTTTTCCCAACAATAACTAATCTCCTTTGATAGTTTTATAGGCATTGATATAATACGGGTAATCCATTTATCATGTCAAAATTTCACTTTAATAGTCATTTAACTAATTGTATGGATTGAGTTCTAAATGAGTAATAATTTGCACTGGCCATTTCATAACTTTATATCATAACTTTATATATGTTATGAATGAACTAATAAAATTCGTCATACTACAAAAATCTACAAATCTAGAGGTACTTTTTAAATTTAAGACATCTAGTTGTCTTCTCTGTTACCATCATATGCTATGATGATTTCTCCGTATTAGTTTTTCTTGGTAAGAAGGTTCCTTGTCTCCCTAGAACCCTATATTACATGGTTTCACTTTCACAAGTTGAAAGTTGTGACACGAAAGATCAACAACACTACAAAGCAGCTATTGATTTTTTATTTTTTATTTTATAATTACACTTAAAGATGTATTTTGTTGAGAGGAGGAGAAGAACTATTTTATAGATAATCATCACAATTTGTAAAATATAACATGGTCCAATCAACCATGGTTATATCTCATTTACAATGAAAATTCTCTTTGAATGATATGATCCTCTTCTTGAAAACCCAAAAGAAATTCTCAATAGTACCAAAGGGAAGAAGCCTTACATTCAAGGTTTGCAAATCTTATACTCCCTCTTGTTGGACTTTTGGCTCAGAAGGTCTAATCAACCTTTTGGATCCAAGTCCAAAATTAGGCCCAGTTAGGCCCAATCTTGTAACCTAGTCCACCTGTATATAATATCTCTTATTTCACTTTAGGAAAAGGGTCGCGAGTGCACTGTAGCAGCTGGGTGAGAGAAGAGAAAGAAAGGGAAAAACCAGAGAGAGAGAAGAGTGAGAGATGGTTAATGGATTTAATCCTTTGTATTGATTTCTCCTCTTAGTGGATTCGTGTTACACACTCCGTGGACGTAGGCATGGTTGCCGAACCACGTAATCCCTCTATGTTCTTCTTTTTATTCTTCATTTCTGTATGTGTTTACGTGATTGTGTGATTTCTTTGTGGGTTGATTTACACAACACCTCTCTCCCAATTTAGTTATCTTATATGGATTTTAAAATTGTCCCAAAATAGTTGTCTTATTTAGTATAAAGTGTATTGAAAATGGGTGAGATCACATGAAATGTTAGCCTTATATAGAGAACTCTTTAAAAAATATAAAATTTCAAATGAGACAATTAAAATGGGACGGACATAGTATAAGAAAGGTTAGATCTTATATAGTTTACTGTCTTGATACATATATGTATATATTTTGTGTATTTCTCGTTATATATTAAATTATCATTATTATTTTTTAATCTCATCTTCATCAATTAAAAGTTATATAATGAACTTCCTATTTTTTTTTTTCAAAAGAGAACTTTTCTTAACGTGACATTCATCATCATAAAACCTTCAGCAGATGGTCATGCCATTGGATTGGCATGGCATCCTTGCTCTCATCTTTTTAACTTTTTTTTATTTTTTATTTTTTTTATGATTTTTTTTTTTGGCCTTTGAATGAAACATGTCAGTTGCCATGTGGCTAATGAAAAGTGGGTAACAACCATTTGTACTTTGTCCAATTTTCATCATTCATGTAATGACGTTGGTGGTGTCATGTGGCGTGAGACATGGAATCATGCCACCTTTTGATGGCCTTATGGTGGGCCATTGAATATCATAAAATCAGGTCTGTAAATGGATTCGGATCCAGCTCATTACTCTTATTGGACCGTCTGAGTCCGACCCACTAAGACAAGGTCCAACAAGCCATGGATCTGAGCGGTCCAATAAATTTATTGGATTGTCCGCAACCCATTAAGGGTCCAAATGATTGTTTAACCCAATTTTTACTCACAGGCCCAATATCTTTCTTAATTGAAAATTTTATGCGGCCTAATATCCATTTTTTAATTGAAAATTTTATGCCTAATGGGCTTAATATCCATTTTTTAATTGAAAATTTTATGCTTAATAGGCCTAATATCCATTTTTTAATCGAAAGTTTTATTCCTAATGGGCCCAATATAATTTTTTAACTTAAAAATTTCAAACTTAAATGCCCGTTACACATTTTTAAACCAAGAGCAGAAACAGTTAACTCGAGAAATTAAAAAGAGGCCAAAAAGCATAAAAATAAGAAGAATTTTTTGGAATTTCAGCGAATGCAGTCTACGGCAAAAACACAAGCTTTAACGACATTAAGCCAAGAGCAGCAACAGCAAACAGCAAACCAACACGAAGAAGAAGATACACTGCCATCTTCTCTATAAATCTCTCTTTCCTTCTCTCTTCCTGTCCAGCAAAACCATTAATGGAGAAATAAAGAGAAAAAGGGAGCCCATGAAAAAAGACGACAGAAAACAAAAGTAAAAGGAAAGAAAGAAGTCAGAAGCCAGAAGCCGTTCTTGCTTGAATTTCTTCTCTTTCTACTCCTTTCTGCCATTAAACAATGAAAATGGCAGATCCCCAATTATCCTTTCTCTTCTATAAGAAACACCCATCATTATACAAGTCAAATTGTATCTCTTTTCATTCCTTCTTCAAGTCTCTGTTTTGATATTTTCTTCTTCTTCTTAAGCTATGGATACTTCTTCTCAGTCTCTGTTTTGATATTTGCGCTTCAAGACTTCAGGTGCAATGTAATATGCATTGCCAACAATGTCTTGAACACTTCACCTGTTTACAGGGTTCTTATAAACAGAGAAGAATCAACAAATATTGTAATTACTACATACAGAGAAGAAAAAGAAATAGAAAGCCATGGCAAGTCAGAAACAGCATTCTCTATCAGCAAAAAATGGTTCAAAGTTCAAACAGATGTACATGAAACTTTTAACCATGGAGATAGTTATGGTCTGGAGGCTCCAAATCATGTGAGAAACAAAATAAATATTCTTGAAAACTAATTGAGATTTTCAGGTAAGTAATTTTGTAAATAAATAAAATAAAATTGAAAATTTTATAATTAAATTTGAATTATTCAATTAGAATTTAATTATCAAATCCAAATTTCAATTAAATCACATAAATTATGTTTGGATTTTTAATTAAAGTAAAAAAAAAAACTAATTAAGATTTTCAAGTAGGTAATTTTGTAAATAAATAAAATAAATTTGAAAATTTTGTAATTAAATTTGAATTATTCAATTAGAATTTAATTATCAAATCAGAATTTCAATTAAATCACATAAATCCGTATGGGACCCGGCGAACTCTTTCCCGAATTATTTTTTAAAGTTCTTTTATCATAAGTAAATGTAGAATCCAAATCTTCTTACCATAGAAATTTAAATTTTAAAATTCAAATTTCAATCTTGCCTCAATCTTAGAGAATTACCTGACTACCCCAACTAAAATTCTAAACTAATACCTACCGATTGAGAAAACCCTAACCTAATTATAATAAAACCTCTATAATATAATACAATTGGGACCATGGTACATATATTATATTGGAGATGTTATTTAATTAGAGGGTCTAACAAATTGACGTTCAATATTCTTTTTCAAAAATATTCTTAAACTCTCACTCATCGTAAAAAGTTTTTTCGGCTGAAATCATTTTATCTTCATCTCTTTCTGCTCCATCGGCCATTGCTGCTTGAAAATCAGACTGAAGCCCATCGCTGCCATTGGATCCTCTACATCTGCAACCCTTAATATCAGTGAGAAACCCTGCAACTTCAGGTAGATATGAAAACAAATCATCCTAGGCAGGGCCGGGCCTGACATTTCAGAGGCCCTAGGCGAACTCTTAAAATAGGGCCCTTTGCCTTTATATACACTCACAAAAAAAAAATTATATATTTTTTTATAGTGTAAAATATCCAAATAAAATATAAAAATCAAATTTATAACAAAGTATTATAGGGCTATTAATCTAATTTAAATGCAAGAATACATATAATATTTTTAGATTTTATGAAACTATTTAAGCCACTCTAAAATAGATCAATTAGAAAGTATTTGATTAAAAAAGCTATAAAACTTATCATAATTCTCTCATTTGATTTATTTGAATGATTTAAATTTGTAAGAAGTAGATCCCACATGTTTTAAATAAAGACATTTGAAGTTCTTTTTACTATTAAGATGAAAATATAAGATTATTCCTCGATATATAATAAATTTTTAGAATGTATTTGATAAAAAAAAATCAATTGACCGCACCAAATGACATAGGAAAATCCTATTTTCGAAAAAATAGAAAAGCATACGAAAATCAATTGAATTAGGGAATCTACCTAATCTCTAGACTAATAAGTAGATTTTATAAACTCAATATTTAAATATTTTAAATTAATGATTTGAACATAGAAGCTTTAACCGTTTATCTTTCGAATGATGAAATTAGACAAATAGATAAATATGGTAAGAGTTAATTAGGAAATAATACATGCTGAGAAATTGTTTAAATGTATTATTTCATATTTTATTATCTTTTTTACTTTTTATTATCCTTTTTAAAATAAAACACTGAACATAGAAGCTTTAACCGTGTATCTTTCGAATGATGAAATTTGACAAATAGATTATAGATAAATAGGGTAGGAGTTAATTAGGAAATAATACGTGCTCAGAAATTGAGAAATTGTTTAAATGTATTATTTCATATTTTATTATTTTTTTACTTTTTATTATTTTATTTAAAATAAAACACTAAACACCCAAAATAGATCTCAAACATCCATGACGAATTCAAAATGATGGGATCGATGAAAAAAATACCTGCAAATCTGAAATCTGCAACTTGGCAAGCTGAAGGCGATAGAGAACAGAGAGAGAGCGCACAGTGAGAGATCAGTGAGAGAGAGGGAGAGGAGAGACTGCTGGTATTTTTTGGTTTAAAAATAGGTGTGTATTTTAACTATTTTAAAGAGGAATATGAAGCGATAGAAAACGTGGAACGGTAGATGAACGGGCGGAAAGAAATGAGAAAATGGCGAAACCTAACGTGAACGCATGGATTCCACGCGGAATCGCGGAACCGCATTTTGCACATGCGAACGAGGAGCTGCACGTTCCTCAAGTGCGAACGCGGGATTGTGCATTTCGCACGTTCGAACGCCGAATTGGAATTCCGCACGTGCGAAACGCGGAACTCGGAAATAGGCGTAGCGTGCGGGGGAACCGCGTTCTGCACGCGGACGTGGAACACGGGCCCGAAAATGAACGGGTATTATGGGGATATTGGGTCAGGCCCGAGGCCCTTTAAAAGTTATATATATTTTTGGAGGCCCTGCCTATTTGGAGGCCCTAGACTCAAGTCTACTTCGCCTATAGGCAGACTTGAAGGACTTGAATCGTGACACAAATAGGGCAGGTTCGTTCTGTAGACCTTGGTCAGGATCCGGTTCTTGCAGATCTGACCTTGGTTCAAATCCAAACCCAGTTTGGTTCTACGCCCTTCCAAATCTGATTACCCAACAGGGTATTTCAGTCCTTTTTGTTTTTAACTAAAACCCATTGGTTTTTCTTAAAACAACTTAATTAATTTCAGCCAAGAAATTGGATACAAATTAGACTGTGATTTTCTTAAAGATTTCGTTAAATTGCAGGGGATTTATTTTAAAATCTATTGCGTTATCTTCTTCCAATTAATTTAAAGGTAATTTGAGCTGTGTTTTACCGTTTAAGTTCTGCAGGTTGCCTTAAATTTTAACTCTAAAAGAAGTAGGTATAATAGACATTCAAGTTTTTTATGTGGTACATTAAAAGGTAGGTCTAATTTTATAATAAAAATAAATTATTATAAACTAAATTGTTAAAATTTGATCTTTTCAATCATTTTAGTCTTTGATTTTGTAAAACAAAATAAAGTTATGAATTAAATATTTTTATACATGAACAATGAAAATATATCAAATAAATATCAATGAGAACTAATTCTATATTTAAAAATAAATTATATCTTTAATAATTTAAATCTATTATGAACTTGCTCGATCTTGTTGAATAAGTATTCACATTGATGATAAAATCTTATATCATTATTCAATTTGAATGATAAATTTTAAGGCTTCAACAGATATGATTAAATAGTTTCAATTCAATTCCAATTTATTTTATATTTATTATTGAATTTATTTAAGGCTTCCACAAATATGATTAAATATATTTTTTAAATTAATTTCCTTATTTTAAAAATAATAAACTTATATTATAATCTCATATAAAACCTTATAAAAAGCACCATATATGTTAAATAGAAATAAAACCTTATAAAAAAAATAGAAATATGGAGATGCGGGGTATCGATCCCCGTACCTCTCGCATGCTAAGCGAGCGCTCTACCATCTGAGCTACATCCCCAGTGTGATTAATGGCGGACTCAGTTTTATTTTATTTAGTTAAATTTGAGTTCCCTTTATTTCATGCAGTTAGATCATTAGAACGAAGAAATTCCAGTAAAAAGGTCGATTGCTCCTATTTATTTTATTGGAAACAATTCAAAGATATAAATGTCCATCTTAAGAAATTTATTGATTTTCTCTTTTATCATTTTACTTACAAAAATATCTGTCAAAGCCTCTCCCTTTTGCATGTGTGTTGTATTTTTTTTTTTTTCATCAATATCTATTAACGTGTTGTCTGATGAAATAAGTCAGGCTTTTTCTTTAATATCTTTTTCCATCAGTATCTTTTTTTTCCATCAATATTTATTACTTAGGGACCATTTGGGTTTGATTAGTGTTGTCTTTTTAGAATCGGTGGGGTTTAAAGAATCTAATGAGGCAGAACTTCTTGTTTTACAGATAGTCTTATTTTTAGGATTTGTTTTAGGAGGGTTGAAATTATTAGTTGAGAGACATTCCATCAATGCTATTAAATAGGCTAAAGGGGAGAAGTGTCCTCCGTGGAGGCTTGCTATTTTGGTAAGAGAGATAAAGGGACTGGTGCGTCAATAGAGGTTTCATTCTCGCTCCTTAGCCACTTAGCTAATGAAGTGGCAGACTTCTTTTTGAAGAATAGTGTATATAGAATTATAAGAAACTTTTCACATGTCGGGCGGATAGTCTTTACAGGCTTGGGCTTTTATTTTCTTTGGGTCTTTTGGTTGCTTGTAATTTAGTAGTTCTTTTTGTTCTGTATCTCTTAGACCTACTTTGTAATTCTCCCTTTTTATGTTTTGTATTATTGTTCTTTTAATGAAATTTTAACCTTTAAAAAAGAATGATTTTTTTTTATAAAAACTATGCTCTCTTGAAAAAATTAAGCAATTAATGGCTGAAAATGCTTAAAAAATAGAACAGAAATGTATATAATCTAATAACATTATAAATGGGAAAAAAAATACTTTTTTAGACTGGGCCAGCCATTTTATGAACTATGAATATAGGCTCGTTTATATCCATTGAGATCCACATTTATCAATGCCCCTATCCATGCAAAGGAATAGGAACGAAACTTGGGTCTGAATATTTACTCTAACTTGTTAAGATTTTAAGCTGAATATGTGTTGTTGAATTTTTTACCTGTGACATTAAATATAAACATTAAACTATTAGAGTTTTTTTGTTTACGAATTTTGATTTGAGTCCAATGTATGACAGCTCAGAATTCTGTAGTTGGGTTGAAAATTTTAAAATCATTTTATTTTAATCCGATGTAATCCGAGTGTACCAAATTATAAAATAGTACTCAAGTTGAATAGGGTAAAAAATTCAGATTGGATCGGGTTCAGTAATTCAGATCAACAATTTAAGTCGGACCACGTCAGGTCTAATAAGTTATGAGATGGGTTGGACTGAGTTTATTAAAACTCGACCCGAGTTTCAACCCTAATTATGTCGTTCTGATTATGGTTTTGAGACCAGCTTAAGCACAAGACCAAAATCCATTTTTCAACCTTTTTCAAACTAGGATATAAACTTCGGTCGATACATATGGTATCTGTTTAGGTAAAAAAATTTGGCCGATTTTTTTTTTTTAAATATCGGTAGTGGGCCTGGTCGAAATCTCGGCCTATATTTATATTTTTTAATTTTTTAAAAAACAATATTTTTTATTTTTTAAATGATTTTTTTCAAAAAAAAGCCACTAAAATTTAAAAAAAAAAAAATTGGGAGAGAGAAAAAATCCGAGATTTCGCGGACGATATCTCGTCCGATATGAAAAACGGTCGAAATCCTGATTTTTCGACCCCTGCTTCAAACCCCTTAAAACCCTAATAAGCTCCTTAAACCCCGCCCCCTCTCTCTCCTCTATCTCTCTCTCTCTCGCAAAATGAGGATTCTGACGGAAGATGGTTCTCACTCGATCGACACATCAAAAAGGAATAAGAAGAAGAAGAATAAAGAACGCAAATCCTCTTCTATGGCAAAAATCTCTGCAAAAGGGAAATCTCAAAAGTCTGAAATGATATCCACCACAAACGAGGTAATCAACTGCCAGATTTACATTTCATTTGTTGTTTCTTTCGTGTGATTTTGTGGGTGTGTTCGTATATACTCAAAACTGTGATTGGTTTGAATTTTCCAATAGAATCCTACCAACAGTTATGCAAAATGAGCTCTCCTTGCTACCACCCCAAAATTTCATTCCCACTGCTTCTTTTTTTTGGGTTGGGTTGGTGTGTGTGTGTGTGGGGTTTAGGACAATTCGAAATCAGAAAATGCGAAACTTTTCAATTATGAAGAAAGGCAGTTCATCGTCAATTTCCAGCTAAAAGTTCCACTTGCTAGGGAAATAAGGAATTTCACATTTTCCACAGTTAAATTTTCCTGTGGGGATGGGTTGGAAAATTTAGAAAGGAAGCTGGGCATTTTCTTCTTGTTCGAAACTTTTTTTTTTCTCAATTATATTTTCCCCTGTCATCAGCTAAGATATTTGACTTCGTATTTCTTCATTATCTTATTCATTTATTTGTTTTTATATAGTTGATCAAGTATCTGTATGAAACAATGTTGGAATTTCATTTTAGGGTCCCACTGAGGATGGTAAGTTTGATAAATCCTCAGAAAGAAAATGAAGCATACAGTGATGACATAGTTCAAGAGAATGAAGCACATCAAAGAGTCACAGATAATGAGTCCTCAGAAGATGAGGTACTTGTTAATTTCTATTGCGAATGAATTGATAAGCATGTGAACAATCTTTTAAATTCTCAGTATAAGGGTAAGAATTTTCTATCTCAGGGTTTTAGTACACATGATGAAGATGGGGAGCTAAATGAGGGTCATGATCTGGATCATGATGAATCGGATGAAGTTCATCCTACTGTTGAAGAGAGCGACTCCTCAGAAGACGAGGTATTTGTATATTCCTTTATTTGTAATGGCTTCTACTTGAGTATTTTTAAGGTGCATTTGGTAACTTAAATGTAGTGTTTCATCAACTGTGTTAATTCTGGAAAGAGCAATTGGAAAAGGTATCTCCGTGTGATGTGCAGATATGGATATGGGTGAGGATACAAATACAGGAATTGGTTTAAAACTATTCCGTTTTTCCAAAACTCAGGACGTGAATACAAAGAAATGTTTAATATTTGTTACTTAAATTTTTTGCCTATGCCATGTTTTCTTCTAATTTCAGTTAATGAATTAATCTGTGTAGTCTTTAAAGAAAATGAATTAGCGTTTTTAGTATGCTAAATGTTACATAAGTGTCTATTTTGTAAAACTTTTTATAGAAAGATCTTTTATAGTCTTTCTTTTGCATGTCTTATGTAAAAACCATAAAAAAATGAGTTAAAGCATATTCTATAAAGTATCATATGATTATTGGTATATATGACATAGTAACAGTGCTCGACATGATTCATTGAGCATATGCCAAGTGTTCCAGGAGCCATTGTATGTCACCATTGCAGTTCTGATTCCTTGACTTCTTGACGACATAACAGGCAGCCTTTGATTCTGCCAGAGTAGTGAAATACACTGGAGTTTGGGGTTCATCTAAATGTTATATTGAACTAATTAATAAAAAAAATCAAAATGCATCAAGGAGATTTACCTTGAGAGGGCCTCAGGATGCAGAAGATGCACTTTCAATCTCATTCATCATTGATGCACAGCATAAAGTTTCAACCTCATTAATCATTCTCTCCTTGTTTTTTGATGTATCATATTACCTTTTCAGGTTGGACCTCGAAATACAATTGGGGACGTTCCATTGAAGTGGTATGAGGATGAAGAACACATTGGTTATGACATTACTGGGAAGAAGATAAAGAAACAGGCTAGAAAGGATAAGCTTGATTCATTTTTAGCAGGTGTCGATGATGTGAAAAATTGGTGAGCTTTATTTTCTTATGTTTCTACTATAACCCATTACTGGTGACACGTTCTGCTGGTAGTATTGTGTCAGTTGGCTGAATTGATATGGAGAGACTAGTCTAAATTGTTGGAATTTTTTCAGCAATCAAAATTATGATCTTGGTTAATTGCTGTCATAATTTAATGTATCAATTTTTTGTTGAAAGACTATAATTTGATGAATCATTACCAGTTTGCTTTTCATCCCTCTTCTTTTTGGAATGATGTATGCTTTCATCTTTCAAAAAAAGAAGAAAAAATTGTTATCGGTATGCTCTATATGGACCATTGGTTGTTTTATGTGGTGATAGCCAGATACTTCCGTAAACCATCGGAGTATTATATTGGATAGAAGTTACGAATGTTGGTAAATGGTACTTCTGGGATTTAAGTTTTGATCAATCCTAATTCATCAGGGATTTTACTTTGAAACACTGTAAATAACTAAATACTAAATGGGTCGAATATTCTTACTGTGTTTGTTTCCTGGATTTTTTGAAGAGGGTTGTCTCTTGTTCCCATAGCTATTAGTATATCAATATCCATATCCATGAATCATGAGACCTTGCTATCTGTGTTTTGACTTAGCCTTGTGCCTATCCAGCTTTCTTATTATTTCTCAGTGACAAATTGGTCTTTTCACATGATAATTGTTCTTAGTTAGTGTTGTATTGCAACTGAATGCTTTTTCACTTTTATTTACTGCACTGGTTTTTTTTTCTCATTGTTTTTAAGTATGGTACAGTTTACCTCTTTGGGTTTGAAATTAAGAGTATTCTTCAAAACATGTGGTATAGTTATTAATTTCATTTCGTATTGGCCGAAATGGGGAATGTTTTATTTTGTAATGAGTTTGAAGTGAAAGATCCACCTATAATTTTTTTATCTCTGTTTCGGTCTATTTCGATTTGTCTCAACCCATTTTTGGTGAAATAGACAAAACAAGTGCATTTCAGCCCAAAAATATGGTGCCTTTCGGCCAGATGAATATAATTACTTATTCTTTATTCAATTACTTATTCTTCTCAGGTTATTAGTAAATAGTAATTTATCTTTTATGTGCATGATAGTTTGATTTACTATTTTATTAATTTTCTATTCCATGTTATTTTTTGTTTCTATTTTTATTTTTCATGTATACGTTTTAAAATTTTTAAATTTGTCATAGCATTTTTTTTTCTAAAACGGGATACTGAAATGTTCCATTTTAGAGGCAGAAAAAAGTGGCCTTCGACACAGAATTGAAAACTATGCATGTGTGCCTTTTCTTTGTCAACCTTGACTGTTGAATTGTATCAATAAAGTAGTGCTTTTGAAGGGACATATGCTAAGGTCAATTTTTAGACGGTGTCCAATTAGTCTGATCTCTGTCGAGTCTGTCCATGTAATCCAATGCAACTTCTTCAATTAAATCCAAGTCCATGATGCTTGCATCAACGATGATCATCAAGTTCGTTGAAATTAAGAGGGGTGAATTGTGTAGAGCTATCCAGTTGTCATCGAGATTAAGGGTCTTGGCTCTTATTGAGTCCAAAAGTAGATAAGTTTTTACTTTGATTATCAAGATAAAGGATCTTGCCTCTTATTGAGTCCAAAAATAGATAAGTTTTATTTTGATTACATGTTTTGCTTGATTGTGCTTGTTTAATTGTATATTAAATCTATCATGTTAACGTACATGAATAAGCGGGGCCCACCATGCTTGGACTGCACTGCCTAACAAATACGATGACAATGATGACCACCTTAAATGTTGCCATTTTTCAGGCGGAAAATTTATGATGAATACAATGATGAAGAGGTGGAGCTGACAAAGCACGAGACAAAACTTCTACGTAGGATGTTGAAAGGAAGGACACCACATGCAGAAGTTGATCCATATGCGGTCTGTAATTTCATTCTTTTATTGTTACTAATGTGTAGGCCTAAACTTGAATATAGTAAGATTTTGGCATTCCACATTCACTCATGGTCCTCACATTATTTCTATTGTTGTGCTATTGTGCTTGAATGGAACCATATAAAGATATCTGAACATTGAAAAATTAGAATATGTATGGAGCATTAAACTCATTTGGTGTACCCTTAATGGAGTTAAATTTTCTGGTGTATATTGAGTTCTTTGTGTTGACCTATTTGTTTTCCTCCCATATGAAAAAAGGGGCTTCAAAATCTCACATTTTTTTTTCAATATTTGTGTTTCACAAACAGCCTTCTGTCGATTGGTTTGTGTGGGATGACAAAAAGCATCCTCTTTCAAATGCTCCAGAGCCAAAGAGGCGGTTCATTCCTTCCAAGTGGGAGCATAAAAAGGTAAGTTTTTCACAAATGTTCAGAAGTGGTCATTTTCTTCATAGTGGTTTGCCATTTGTTACAGGTTGGGCCCACTTGGCTGGGTGGAATGTGCAAGTATGCTGGAAACTTCCCACCCAATGATTATAGCTTTGTGAGAAGGACCATAAAAAAACATGGCTTATGACATTCAAAATTGCATGGTTCAAATTCAAAAGGCTGGGAAGATCTTATGGGGATGAAAATCCACTGTATTCCATGTTGTTTTCTACACATCCCACTGAAGATGTGTGGCCTTGTTGAAAAACTAATGGATAGTTTGCCTAACGAGGGTGTTTAGGTAGTTTCTCTTGAGTTTTTGGGGTAATATAGCAGCCATTCGCTCCCCCCCCCTCTCTCCTCTTTCTCTCTATCTCTCTCTTCTCCCTCCTCCTACACTCCACCACCACCATTGCATTGGTTGTTTCATGTTGTACTAACTACTTCATGTGACTGTAGGTTGTTGAATATGTGAGGGCTATTCGAAAGGGTCTAATAAAATTTGACAAACCAAAGGAAGAGCCACGCTTTTATTATTGTGGGGAGATGAATCCAGCTCAACAGATAAAGCAGGGCATGGACTGAGTTATATACCCCCTCCAAAACCAAAATTGGCAGGTATTTGTTTTTCAATGCACTTACACTTTCTTTGGAATATAGTGTCGAGGAAAAAGGAAAAAAGTGCTTGATTGTACATGATGTTGTGACATTTAATTACAAGAGGAATTGTATGTTCTTCTTTTACTGTGTGGATAGCTTGTCACTCTCATAATACCTCATCTTGTTCTTTGTAAGGTGAGATCTGGGCTGGATAGTATTATCGGACCTTAAGTTGGCATGCCAGGGTTTGAGAATCTAGAAGGTTGATCTATTGGGCGCAAACCATTGGCCTGTGATGGATTGTGTTGCCAACAAAATTCTGATAGGAGAATCCTTGCTCTTTGAATGGTCTCACAGGGATGTTTAACAAATAACTGTATCAAGTATCAACAATCCTTTTGCACCCCCCCACCCCACCCACCCACCCACCCCCCCCTCTCCCCCCCACCCCCAAAAAAAAAAAAAAAAAAATCAACAATTCACATTAACAAAAGAAATGACCAAATAGTACACGCCCAGCCTGTAAAGAAATAACTTAGGTGCTAGTGATTAAGAAAAGAAAAGTCACATCTCTTTTATTTTTGGCTGGTAAGTAAATGTAGGAAAAAGATAGTTTTCAAGATCGAAGTTGATCATTTGTCAGGCCTTTACTGTACATAGCTTAAAACTAAAATTGGTTGAATGATTCTAACTGTTTGATTAATTTTGGATCATTCTTTTGGCAAGAAAATCATACAAAGTGAACAGAAGTTCTATAAATTGTTCCCAAAAATAGATAATAAATAAAATAAAAAGGGCATCATGTTGGATGGCTGGGTTGGTCCTGTGGAATTGGAACTGTGTACATCTTTTGAAACCTAAAGACGGGCACTATAGAGGACAAGATGAGGGAGTGCCATTTAATATGGTTTTGGCACATATGTGAAAAATCTGAGTGTGAAGAGCTGAAGGATCACAAATTGAAGTTATCAGAAGGGGAAGCCATTGAAGACTTAAGATCGGTGTGTAAAGAAAGGTCATGGTAATTGTGTAGTGACAAAGAACATGATCTTTCGTAAGGTTGAGTAGAAATATGGATCTCTGAAAGCATTTTCCGAATAGATGAGATTAATGGCTTTGTTGAAGATGATGGTGGTGGTTGTATCAATTCAATCCATGTAACCTTTGGCGTGTCAATCCACTTGTTGCATATTCTGGTTCATGTAGATGTGATTTATATTGAGAGAATCAGAATTCTGTCCTCACCTCATAAGGGAAAAATAGTATTCTTTGTTCTCTATACTATTGTGAGAAGAATCTGGAGTTTTGGATTTAAATTAATTATTTAATTTTCTGCAGGCCATGAGGAGTCATATAATCCTTCTATAGAATACATCCCTACTCACGAAGAGATCAATTCTTACCAATTGATGTATGAGGAGGACCGCCCTAAGTTTATTCCAAGGAGGTATCAGCTATCTAATTTTTAATATTAGATTGTTCCTTTGCTTCTATTGTAGTTATTTTTTAATCTCACTAACCTTTGTGCATTTTGACAGGTTTGAGTCTCTTAGAAGTGTCCCAGCCTATGGGAATGCTGTCAAGGAAAGGTTTGATCGTTGTCTAGACCTATACTTATGCCCTAGAACTCGTAAAAAACGTGTAAGTGCAAAATACATAATCAAGAATTTTCTTCTTTTCATTGGATGGAGTGGACCTCTAGTACTTTCTTTCTACTTTCTCATACTGTTATATTACCCTACTATTAGTGCTATTGTTGTAAAATCTCCTCACTCCAATTTGTCTTTATTGTCAGATTAACATTGATCCTGAATCTTTAAAACCTAAGCTACCCAGTCGGAAAGATCTAAAGCCATACCCAACAACATGCTATCTCGAATATAAAGGCCACACTGGTGCTGTTATGTCAATTTCAATTGATTTTTCGGGGCAATATATTGCTTCTGGTTTGTGATGCTATTCCTAGATATTTGGGTTTGATATTTATTTTTATCTTTGTTTTTTGAAACATGCATTAGGGTGTGCATCATGTGATTTTTCGCAACACTAGCCGCAAGCAGTTTGAATAATTTACTGTAATGGAATTAATGGAAAATTTGGGAGAAATCTTGGTAAATACAACAAGATGCTGTTTTTCTACCATTTTGGCAAGAAATCAAGGACAACAATTATTGGTATTGATTTGAGACCAAGGATCCAGAAAACAGCTTTATTTTAATGTGGTTTTCTATTTCTTGCCAGAACAAACAACAGAAATGACTGATATCGATTTTGTGAAATTATTGAAACTAGTGTCATTGGATGCATTGAAACACATCCTTAATTGTTTCAGTGCTGATGTTTAGCTTTATTTACATGAACTGTTTTAATGCGATATCATTGTTCCTTTCTGTTATTTGATACCGAAGGTTCTAAGGATGGAACTGTTCGTATTTGGGAGGTTGAAACTGGTCGATGTCGTAGAGTCTGGGAAGTTGATGAACCTGTTCATCATGTTTCTTGGAATCCTGTACCTGAGCTTCCCATCTTGGCAGTTTCTATGTAAGTGCCATTGCATTTCTTAATGTGGTTTATATCTTGTCTTGGAACTTCCCTCTCTTACTATTATATAACGTGAAGGGGGCAAGATGTGCTGCTTTTGAACACGGGACTTGGAAATGCCGAAGAGCAAAAGAGAATTAAAGAACTGTTACATGTTGAGGCATCTGCAGACCCGGATGAGTCTGGTGGGTTTTTATATGCTTATGCTCTTCAGCTTTTATCTGGAATTTTCATTCAAAGATCAGAAACTCAATTCAACTTGGCAGTCTATGTCAATTCAACTTGACCCAAGCAGCAAAACTCAGATTCTACTTTTATTACTGAAGTATATAATAAATGTTCAGAAAACAAATATTGAAGATTAGAAATAGGTTTTTCCAAAAGAAAAAAAAGTAGTAGTAGAATATATTGAAGCAAATGAAGTTACTCCAGTATACTGAGCTAACAAATTTATACATGTTTCTTAGTAAGCCTTTTATGATATTGGGTCTTCGGGTGGAATCATTAATCCTAGATTTATGCTACAAGTTGGAAGGGATAGCCTCGCCCAATTAGAAGATGCTTAATTTTATCAGTCCTCCATCTCTCTTTTTTGTATGGGTGGAAGAGGAAGCTTCTAAATACATCGTTGCTGATGCTGAATAGGAGGATCTGATATATGATTTATACCAAGATGCCCCCATCCAAATGGAGCAGGGTTAAAGTCTCTTCTCAACCAACCATGGTGACCCTAAAAAGTTGGCTGTAGGCTCCAGCATTAATATGGGTTATGGAAAGGTGATCAGCAACAAGGATGGTGGGTTTTGGTTCATCCACAGTGATCAAGGCAGAGGTGTGACATCATCTCTGATTTATGGGCTGGTTCATTCTTGGCAAATGATTGAGATATGAAGCCTTCTAGAGTCTATTGGAAAGTTTCCTCATTTGTTGGATATCTTTCTCTTTGCTTCCGATTTTCCAACTCCTCTTCAAGTGAAAGCATATCCCTAGCCCTATCCTGCTTTCTTATCTCTTTTTGTTTGATTGATGACCTAACCCCAATGGCTCTTAAGAGGTTGACATGGTCGGACTGTGCAAATCTTGGTACGTATCTTTCTTGAAAAGGTAAGCTAGAAGATATCACAAAAGTAGTAGGGAATGACCCTTTGATAATCTAAGAGGTGAAACAAGAACATTTCATTCTCTGTGAATGTGTTCTGCAGTTGTGGGATGCTGAATTGGTGAATGTGCCGCATCAATTACCTTTCCCTCATGAGGGTTGGCTTGTTCTCTCCTCTTGGTTTGAGGTTTCTTAGGGTTCTCTTGATATCCATTCTCGATCGGTGTAGGATTTTGGCTTTAAGAGTGTTAAGAGCGGTAGAGGATATTTTATGGCTGAAAACTTGCATAGCAGTTTTATGTTCTCTATGGAAGGGACTTAACACTCAGTGTTTCTGGAAAGAAGCTAAGTCTATGGGGGAGCTTATCTGTTTTAGTTTGGTAATTGAATCATTGATTGGGATGCTACATGCAAGGAATTCAAGGTTGTTGCTTCTGAACTACTGCTCCTTGGGATCCCCCTTCTTTGGTCCAACTAGATTGAATTTTGACTGTAGCACTGTTGGCTGTTAGGATGCTACAGCCTTTGGTGGTATCTTTTATCAGTTATATGGCTTTATCAATTCTGTTTGAGGTGTGGACTACAGTTTATGCTGAAATTTTTGGGTTTTGCAATTCTGTCTTGGGGAATCCAGATCAAGAATCTACCTCCAAACATTGTTCACAGTGATTCTGCATGAGTGACCAAGTGGGCTTCTAAGGGGAGTGTCTATCGTAGGAGATAAGGTGGGGGATGTGTTCTTGTGGCCAACATAAATTCTGTAGTTGCAACCTGCTGTTGTTGTTTACCATCTATTTTCTGTTATTGTATCTTCTGTTTTCTTTTCTTTTTTTCTTTTTTCTTTTCTCCTTTCTTCTCAATGAAACTATCATTGTTAAAAAGAAGTATACTAGAAAAATCATACAGAAGGAAATTTGATCATTTTACTGAAATGGTTCTTTAGAAATAGAGTTTACTGATGTTAACTGTTAAATTTCTGGAATTAAACCTGCCAAGTTTTCACACGTATCTGTCTGAACCAATTGAGTCAGGTCAACTCAGTCAAGTTTCTACTTGGGTGGTCATTAAGTTTTCAGCTATCTGTTGAATGATAAATGTTTAAGACAGTTTTTTTTTTTTTCTCATTTTCATAGGTATGAAATCTTTTGTGAGTTGGCTTCAACATGACAAGCATGAAGGTATCAGGTTGAAGCATTTCAAGGTACATTGCTGTATCCTGTGCCTTTAATGTTTTGTTGGTTACCATGTGCAGCTTTCATCATCTTTCTAAAATGTATTACTGTGTGGCTTGCTTGAGTTAAACTTGATATGATTTCTTAACACCAGTATCTAGTAAATAGTTTTCATGGTCTCTTGCAGATGGTTTCCTCAGTGGAATGGCATCGGAAAGGAGACTACTTCTCTACTATTGTGCCGGCTGATATCCTTTGTTCAGTTGCAATAGCATTTTGGGATAATTCCTGGGCGTCGTTTCCTCTGTTTTTATTACGTAAAAAACAAAGAAGGTTCTTTATCGATTTATTCTTATTGTTTAAAAGAAATGGATGGAGAAAAATCTAAAATGCTCCCATTGAGAGAATCAGTCATTTTTTTAAGACTAGCTCTTAGTCTTTGCCTCATCTCCATAGAGACTAAGAGCACCACTGCAGATGGTCCCAATCATCTGACTATTGACTTAGAAGTGGATGCTTAAAATGAAAATGTATGTCAGTCCATATTTAATTGCAAAGGGTCAACCAGTCAGTTATGGCTGGGACTTGTAGAGCCAACCGAATTGAGGTCACATGTAATACAGGCCTTATGTTCTCAAAAAACTTGAGTATGGTTGTTTCTATAGGTCTAGGAAGCATCTCTCAAGTACATAGTTCTGTTACTTTTGGCATTGAGGCACTTTTTTAGCATCTAAATGGTTTTGCAATGAGCTTGTTTTGGGGTATTATGGATTGGGTTTAGCCAAACTTCAATCTTCCCTAAACAATGGAAGTATTGCTTTTCCATCTAAAGCTTGACCTTTTCCTTTGTTGGGACCTCTTCCCCCTCTTAACCTTTTATTTGTCAACCTGTCAAAGGACTTAAATTTTAAGATCTGCTGAGCTAGAATGTGTTGTGGAACAGACCATTCTATGCAACATGACAAAACACCATAGATTTGTCAAATTTTAAATTATGCAGGATGTGACCATATTGTGGTCAGGTCTCCTGCACTTGGATCACTTCTCAAATAAAGAATATATAGTATTCCTTGACCTGACCGTGCACGTGACTCGAGGGCAATACTGATACACCAACTCTCAAAGAAGCTCACACAAAATCCTTTCAGGAAGTTGCGTGGGCTCCCAGTTTCAGCTGTTTTTCATCCATCTCGATCTGTTTTCTTCATTTCCACAAAGAAGAATGTCCGTGTTTATGATCTCTTGAAACAAAAGCTCATTAAGAAGCTTGAAACTGGACTCCATGAAGTTTCCTCCATTGCAATTCATCCTGCAGGTATTTTATTTATTTTTTTCCCATATTTGGGCCCATCTGCTGTGATTCCTGAATAGAAAAGTGTATTATGGAAGAAAACTTTGGAGACTAATGGGTTGACAATTAGCATAACAAAGATGGAGTATATGGAGTGAAACTTTAGTGGCTTATGGAGATCATTGGCAAGCTAGCAGAGTGCCGTGTGATAACATAATTCCATGCTGATTAAAGAGAAGGTTCTATAAAACATGTATTAGGCCAACATGTTATGAGCCAAGCATAAAGAGAAAAAAATGCATATGGTAATGGTGACAGAAATGCTTGTTCTAAGATGGATATGTAGAGTAACATTAACATATAGAATTAGGAATGAACACATTAGAGAAACTTCAGAGTAGCCCAATAAATGAGAAGATGAGGGCAAGTTGCTTAAGGTGGCTTGGGCACGTGTATAGGAGACCAAAAACGTCTCGTTAGAAAAATTGAGAGCATGAAAGTAGAATGAATGAGAAAGAATGGTTGACCTTTAAAGGCTTAGTTGGAAGGTGTAAAAAAGGATACATGGACCATACAGAAGGATATGATTTTTGATAGGTTAGAGCGGAAGAAACAGAAAGCCGACTCTAGATAAATGAGATGAGTGGCGATAATGATGGTGATAATGATTTTGGAGAGAAGGAACTTGAATTCAAACTTCGCTACATTAAATGACTCTCCAAAGGGCCAGCTGTTATGCTGGATCCTAAGGTTAAGAAGTCGGACCAACATTGATTTTAGACCTCTTTTTTTTATGAGCATTTAGGCTCTTCAAATCTGCATCTATTCAAGTTCCTGTTGTGTCTGAGTACTGCAGCCCCTAGCTCATGGCATCCTACCATCAGTTTCAATTATATGAAACTATTCTAGTTGTGTGAAGTCTGGGATACATCAATACCTATTGCATTCATTTTTTCAAAATGTAGTGTTTCTTAGAGGAAGAGTTGTTTTTGTTACATGCCATTTCTGATGTTTTGGGATCTTCTTTGCAGGTGATAACATGATAGTAGGGAGCAAAGAAGGGAAGCTATGTTGGTTTGACATGGATCTTTCCTCTAAACCATACCGAGTTTTGAAGTATGTCACTCAAAATTTACTTCTATTTTTTTAATATGACATGAAAGTTTACTGAATTTCTCTCTAAGAAATGCTTGTGATGCATTGCTGATTTACATTTAACATATGCTCCGAGGATAATGATTGTAATTTGGTGACTGTTGTTTCTTCATATTCAATACCCTTATTTGCCATCTAGAGGTGTCAGTTGGCCAGGTTACAACTAGGCTTCTGCACCTAGCCAGCCAAAGCTGGATTCAACAACTTTTTATGCATGTATAAACAGCCATGTAGAGGATGCAAAATTACAGCGCCCAGGTGGATGGTTGACATCATTTTCTAGTGTGTTATGTGTCTGAGATATGCTCATGCATCATCATTTGATCATCTTGGACCACCCCCAACCAAAAAGGGGAAACCCATACACATAGTGGTTAAAAGCATGCCTAGGTGTGCGTGAGGCACTAGAAGGGAGATCTATGCCTAAATATTACTAGGCACGGCATATGTGTGCCTAAGTTAGAAGGCATGCGTCCAGGTGAGCTGGCGCCTTTTCATTTTAATGTGAAAATGTAATGTTTAAAAGATTTATTAGGTACTAGTATAGAAATATCAAATATTAGTGGTACTAATATAATAATTTCTTAAAATTTTGCATATAAAAGAACTAGGGTTTTGCTAGGGCAGAGAGAGAGAGGTCTACAAGTGCTTGAGAGTATTCAAGGCTTGTATTATGCACTTAATGCTCTTATATTTTATGCATTTTCTATATAGTATGTATTGCATTATTTAGTTGATAGAGTAAAAAATGTAATGCATTTGCTATTAATATCTGAGAATAGTTTTAAATAATTGTTTGCAGGCAGTTTCGCATATTAGTCTCACCTCCACGTGGGGTGGGGATACCTATGTTATTAAAAAATAGTAAAGAATTTCATTATACTATATTAAATAATGGTTTGCAGGCAGTTTTGCGTATTAGTTTCACCTCCACATGGGGTGGGGATACCTATATTATTAAAAAAAATAGTAAACAATTTCATTATACTATATTAAATAACGGTTGCAGGCAGTTTCATATTAGTCTCACCTCCACGTGGGGTGGGGATACCTATGTTATTAAAAAAATAGTAAACAATTTCATTATACTATATTGGTGCAAAAAATATAGATAATTCAATAAATAGACAGACTTCAAAAAAAATTAAATAAATAGACATATATGTTTAAACATATAAAATGCATCTAGAATAAAAAAGCCCGTACTTAGAAGTGTACCTTGAGTGCAGCTTGCTCCTTGAGCATTATGATTGGGCACAGATTGAACCTATCAGTTTTAAGCATTATTAAATTTCATTTAATACGTTGAGGTTTAAATAGTGGAGATTGTCACAAATTCCTTTCTCAAATATGGTGGGTCATTCGTAATGATTCGGGATCTTCAATGCTTTCCTTTGCTGGCCCATTTATTAATGGATCCGTAATTGAGGTGGAATTCTTCGCTTTGTGGCGTGGCGTTCTGGAGCTTGAGAAGTTAGGAGTTCGTGGGAATTTAGTAGAAGGTGATTCTAAGGTAGTTGTTGGATGGGTTTTGGGTTCTAAATGCACGTGGCTTTTCTTGGACAAAATTGAAATGATTTGACATATTATTGCTTCTTTTGATTTTAAGGTGGCTTGGGCTCCTCGGTCAGTTAATTTGACTGCAGATGAATTGGCTCGTCAGGGTCTATTCTTAGACTTAGAAGTTGTAAATAGATTCTTGTAATTTTGGGGAGGGAATATGTTCTTTTTTGTTATGGCAGGCTCTTCTTGGCCTTATTTATCCTTTTTGTATTCCTTTTTGAATTAATGAAGTTATCTTTCAAAAAAAAAAAAAACAATTTCTTGTATTTGGAGGATATGAGACAAAATCTTGGGATGTAAATTCTTGCCAAAAAAATTAAATTTTCTTAAAAGATATTCAACCTACAAGTCGCTGAGGATTTAGGTAAAATCTCACAACAATCTTGTGTAATTGTGTGACAATAATATCTTCTTTAGTAATATAAATCCTTTCTTACCATATATCTGTCTCACGTCTTACAAGAACCTCTAACACAACTGGTAAAGGCTTGTTACAGCTCAAAGGTTGTGTGTTCAAGTCCCATTGCGTCAAATAGGCAATTGGTCCATGGTAACAATTTGCTAAATCTAATTATAAAAGGCCAACCACATATTGATGGGATAAATGGCTTAGATGATGATAATGATAGTGATGTGTGACTTACGTCTCACAAGAGCAATTGATTTTATTATCTTGGTTCACCAGTTTCTTCCAAAAGTGTGTTGATGTTTAAAAATATAGATATTGATGCAAATTGTGACTCAGATAAGTACATTGGGGATTTTTTTGAAGTTAATAGAGAATGCCCAAAGTGTTGGTCACTGTATATGATATCCAGTCATCCTACCATAAGTTTTGACCCAGTAAAATATAACATATCAACTAATTGTTTCCAAGGAAAAGAATTTGTGGTAGTGGAACATTGCTTGTCCTTCTCAGCTTTTTGCAATGTTCTTCTCAGCTTTTCATAATCTTCCATTTTCATGATAGTTTGTGAAAGGCTCTCAATAGAGTTATTAGGATCCTACAATCTTTGGGGCAGTGGCCCATCCTGGATAAGCCTGTCAGGTGGTGACTTTGGATAATACATGTGTGTCGAAGGCCAGTTGATCAAAGTAGTCACTGATTGCTAGAGGATTTTAAAAATGGAGTCTTGTCTAGCCTAGGTAATTTCAGTCTTTAAACTTGTTGAGGGATTTCTTTCCCTCTTGTAATGGTGTGCTGATTTCTTCTTTGGTGTTCCTCTTATTTGTTTTCCAAATGACAAATTTGTCATTTTGCAGTTAAGAGCGAGCCTTTTATTTATAAACTCAGCATTTAAACAGGGTTTTTGGTAAAAGGGACAGAAAGGGACAACCTGTATCATCCTCAAGCTGATGAATATGCACAGAATCCTTGAAACCCCAGTCAGCACATGTGGGATCCACTATTCACCTGTCTGGACCTTTTATCCAATGAACCCAAGTGGAATAGACCATTTTCCCAGTATCTTCTCAAGAGACAACATTAAAGCCCTGATCTTTCAATCAACAGTGTACTCTGTACATTTAAGAAATAGCTGTCACCCACATTCAAGACGACAAATGCCATATATTTGGAGGAAAGGATCTTACAATCAGTTTTATTTGTGCATGGCTCTATGCCATGAGCTCCATGTTTGAAGAAAGTACATAATAAAAGGGCCTCATGTTTTACAGACCTAAGGAGCTAGATCATAATAATCTTTGGTCAGAGATGTCATAGTAGTTCCTCCATAAGTAACTTGTCCCCTTGATTGAATGACCTCAAGCTGTAGATTTAAGGCCATTTGTTTTAATGTTTTATGGGTTAAATTTGTTTAAAATACCACCTTTTCATTTTAGTCAAATCTTTCGTTTTCTTTCTACTTTGCTTATTTATTTACTTCCTTTTACAAAGGTATAAACATTGTTATGATATTACTTCTCTAATTGTTTCTCATTTCTTTCATATGATGATAAAATCTGCAGGTGTCACCCCAAGGACATTACAAATGTTGCCTTCCATCGTTTATACCCTCTTTTTGCTTCGTGCTCTGATGATTCCACAGCATATGTCTTCCATGGTATGGTGTATTCAGATCTTAACCAGAATCCTCTCATCGTACCATTGGAAATTCTCCGAGGGCATACAAGGACAAATGGTAGAGGTCAGTATTGCAGCGTGTTTTTCCCGTTGTAATCCAGCAAAGAAGAGATTTAGCAAATTGCTGTAGGTTGAACTGAAAATACTTTTGCAATCTTGTACCTCACTTTGGGCTTTGTAGCTTTTATACTAGATGTTTGGTGGTGCAAATCCTTTATTGGGTATAGGTAGCTTCAACAAGCCTTATGAGTTGACCATTCATAAGAATATTTAAAATATTGGAAACTATTCAAGAATAATAATTAAAATATTGGAAGTATATTAGTATTGACAGTGTAGCATGGTTATTAATATGGAAATCCCTAAATATTCTGGAGATCGAAAATTCTAGTCTTTAGAGGTTGTAGCCAAACAGATGCTAACAGTAGCACATCTCTCCTTTAGAAAGTAAAAGCATCTCAAAATAAAGTTTTAAATATAATAATCAATTATACTATTACTATTATTGGAAATTGATAGTGTACTAATAAACATTCCCAAAAAAATTTGGTGTCACTTATATGAAGTTTAGAGCATCAGATATTAAGATGTCATCACAAATCTTTTTTCCCATGTGCTAAGACAACAAGAGCTTCTGATTGATCCTATGCATTCACATGATTATTGTTTGTGTGTTGTTTTCATGATCACCATCATGCTTGATTTAGGTGGAACTGGTTTAGGGTAGAAAATGCTTATCTGCCTATTTCCTGCTTCCTTGTTGCCGATGCATATAGGAACCATATTATTTGTTCTTGTGATTCTGGTACCTTCCAAAATCACACTTGGAAGTGCAACAATTGATGGGATTATTATTTGCTTTTAGGTGTAATGGATTGCAAGTTCCATCCCAGACAACCATGGTTATTCACTGCTGGTGCTGATTCCGTGATCAAGCTTTACTGTCATTGAATTAAATCTGGATATGACTGCATATGATCAAAGAAACCGGGGTACAAGACGAACTGATGATGTTTGCAATTTGCTGCTTAAGGTGCAAGGACCATTCAACTTAAAAGCAATTTGAACTGTCTATTTAGTCGGTCTAATCAGACGTGCCATTAACTCTGGCGGTTTTGTATGGAAGAGGAACTTCTGAGATGGGCCTCATCTACGAGTATCATATCCACAACTATAATGTAATCATTATTGTCTTGCTTTTAATTGAAGTTTTGTACTTGGTCCCATTGTCGGATCATCCAGCTCTATAGACAAATCGAGTAAAGATGAATACTGAAATCTT
Organism: Chimonanthus praecox; assembly: GCA_022113865.1. Classification (NCBI taxonomy): domain Eukaryota; kingdom Viridiplantae; phylum Streptophyta; class Magnoliopsida; order Laurales; family Calycanthaceae; genus Chimonanthus; species Chimonanthus praecox. The sequence goes on from CM039086.1 coordinate 66,333,628, forward strand.
CTGTCGAAGTTTATAGAGTTTTTTTGTATCAGAATCGTCATTATGGTGTATCATACTCCAAAACTGGTTGATTTTTTCTTTCTAGTAATGAATAAGTATGTTCTGGTATGTATATATTTTCCTTGGCATCTCGTAATCTTTAGTTCTGGTGATTGATTGGGTGGAGAAAATCAATTCCTCTTCTTTCAGATTGGGCAGCAGTAGGGAAAATGCCTGATTTCATTGCCAACTGAAAAGTGGGTGTAGGGGTTAAACGCGGGGCTCGATTTTAATTCGACATGTATGACCCGATCTGCAAATTAGTGGGCTGGATTACATATTTGTAAATTTAGGGTCAAGTCGAGTTGGGTAAAAATCCATATGGAGTTTGGATTGGGTTAGCTCAGAAATTTAAAATCAACTCGATTCTATCTGAATTTACTAAATCCAACTTGAGTTTGAGGAAATATAAAAAACTTTTAAATTTGAGCTAAAAATTGGTTAGTTTTTTGGGCAAGCAATTAGCAATTCGGGTTGGGTTGGCTTGGATTGGGCAATTCAGGCCAACGACTTGATTCCCTAAGTGGGTGGGAGATATATTGGGACTTGGGAGAAAGGTCTAATTTGCAGCTTGCTATTATTTGCCATGTAAAATGTTTAAGATAACAAAATTAGCTTTTAGATGAAAATTAACAAAAACGTGCTTATATTTTATTAAAATCTTATCTCTTTCTTTTAGTTTAAATACTAATTTATCTTTGAACAAGGCATATATATATATTTTTATTACTTTAATTTCTTTGAATTATGATTCTTCATAGGTTTTTTAGGTTCTTCTAATACTAATGGAACTTTTTAATATTTTCATGGTAATCCTTTGCCTTTTTTAGACTAATTCCTTATTTTTTATTTTATTAATTTCTATAAAACATTCTATTATTTGTTATGAGAAGCGACTACCTCATTTTTTATTAGAAAAATATTTTATATTTTTACAAGATATAGTGCATTCAGATGTTTAAAGGTATTACCACCTACCATCTATTATTTTATGTACTGAGTTTGTTTTCTATTGTATATAAACATGTATAAACCATCAGAAGTATCTCTCTCATTCTTTTCATTTATTGGGATCACTCAAATTAACCCCACGTGTACATATATAATAAAGGTTTGATTTCCTCTATCATTGTCTTGAAGGCCATATTTGATTATTTTTCAGAAAAAAAAATGATAGATTTAATAAAAGGGCATCAAATAATTTTTTTTGTTATGAAATCATTTTGATATTTATTTCTAATTTAAGCATAGTGATAAAAAAAGTCACTAGTAAAAAAATTTAAAATATAAAAAACAAATTATATATATTTAATTCATTTTATTATAAAAAAAATGGAGTAGCTAGGCATTATCAATGCTTATTAGAAGGTAGTAAATCTACAAATATGAATTAAATTGTGTGAAAATATAAAAAATCTACTAAAATATAACTCATTTCTAGGGCAATAGATAGACCCGATTAGTCTCTAGGGCAAACTCATTTTTGTTCCCACTCAGACGTGCCATGAAACGTGCGACGTGGGAAGAACGTGGCATATGGTCGGTTATTCTGTTGGTGCATACGCCTTTCGCGGGAAAACATAAAACACAGGAACAAGAAGCCAAAACACTCTCTCTCTCTCGTATCCATCAACGATGCAAATTCAATTCAACTGGTACTAGCATCCATCTGAAATTTCTCATTTCATATTTTAGCACAATATACAAATATTCTACTTTCCTTTTTTTCCCCATTTCTTATTGGATCTGTTCTTAGAGTCATGGTCTCGTCGTCTGTCCATTTCCATCGTCTTTCTTTTGTTTTCTCTAATTAGATGTGTCACCCAATTTCTTCTTCTTCTTCTTAATTTCTGCAACGATGGAACCTGGGCAGATCCTTTATTAGTTTTAAACTGCGGCAATTTCTTAGGTGAAATTAATAGGACAATTCGGGTTAGTATAGATTTGTGTTTAGGAACTTTCTTTGTGTCGTTTATCTTTCGATTTTTGAAAGATTCAATGGTATTATGTCTCGTTTTTGGAGTAACGAGATCGTTTGGTGCAAAGGTTCATTAGGATTATCCTTAGGAGTCTATATGAAGCGTGCATTGTTCTTTTTTCATCAAGAATGGTTCAAGTTGTTGAGATCAATGAATTAGTCTTATTTGATTAAATGCATCCTTCTCCGAATGATTGTTAAAGTTGAGGTTGTTTATTTCCTGAAATGGGCAAAAGCTAAAGATTTGGATTTCTCATTTCATTCTTGATTCCTACCACTTGAATTCTGAAAGTTTTCTTTGAGAATATCTTCTCTGATGGTTTCGTTCATAACAAAGTGACTTGGACAGATTAGAATTTGAAGAATTTGCTTGGCATGGGCTATTGAACCTTTTCCTCTGTTGCTTTTGTGACATCGCAATATGTTGTGCTGCGGAGGTGGGGAAGAGGAAAACTTTGGCCAGCCATCCAACCAATATACGGCCCCGCCACATGGAAACCCTCATGGTAATTTGCTGCCTCCTATTTCTGATCTAATGTCTATCATGTTTTTGTATCTGTGAATGTGTTTTTGTATTTCAATTCCCCAATGCAAAAGTCACAGGAAAATGTTCTGTTGGACCACTTCATAGAAGTGAGGAGCAGGATCTGGTTCAAATTACTTTATATAATTGGCCCATAATTTGGTGATTACAACAAATGAGGCCCAACAACCTTAGCATTTTGTAGCAGCAGGGCCAATGGAAACATATGATGAATGTGGATGCTCTCTCTCTCTCTCTCTCTTCCTTCACAGTATGACACTAGATGAGGCTATCAGTGTCATGATTTGCAAATCCAATAAGGGAATGATTGAGAAAAGGGAAATATACATGGAAAAACTTCATTTCCAGTTTGGCATACATATCATCAAAGGCTTCATATCTGGTATTAATAGCTTTATTAGCGGCCTTTTGTGTTATCTTGTAATTTTTTCAATTGATCATATTCCTTGATTTTTGTCATATCTTGAATTGATTTTTTTCTCATGTATAACTCTTTCTATCTTAGTGTTCCACCTCCACATGTCCTTCCACAAGCCTATTCTAGTTCCGTTAGTTTCACCCAAAACTTCTTTCTCTATATCTTTAATGAGTCTAGACATCCTACCTTATATCTCATTAGAGGTCGAACAATCATCCCCCTCTCCATTACTAAGCACCTTGTCCTTCGTGATTTTTGTTTTTTCCACTCTTAAATTCCACTATCTAAATTTGGGAAGCTCATTTGTTACTATTTTTTGTAATATGTTCTTATCAAACAAGTCTAGAATTAAAAGTCTATGTTGTGTTGTGAGACTTTCACCTGGGATGACTTTACAATCCCTAAAACGGAACACTTCTTACACCTAAGTAGAAAGAAGTTTATTTGGAACTTAAACTGCGTACTCCTATATGTAATAAAATGTTCTTTTTTTTTTTTGGAATAATGAATTAATTATAAATTCCCCATGTCATTTCTTTCTCTGAACCCATGACCTTCATATATGGTTCTATACCCATCATTGGTACTTCCTACATGTCCATTTAGGTCTCCTTCAATTATGATGCTCTCATCCATAGGTATATCTGCCGGTTGTGGTTTATTTATCCATCCAATTCAGGGTGGAAATAAGATTTCTCACTAGTAAACTACGTCAGGAAAAGAAATTTTAAATCTTATAGACTTGGGATCCATCTTAGGAAGAGGTCAAAATAAAGCTTTCTTTCTTCTAGCACAACAAATGATAAACTATGACCAAAATTAAACATAAAAAAGAAGGTTTTTTCTTCGTTCGAAGACTTTTCCTCAAGTTTTAGTCTTGCTTTGAGAGATGTGAACCACCAGTTTCTTTCAACCACATGAAATTTTTTCAAGAAATATTACCATGTATCAGGTTCCTTAAAGTTTTTAAAGTACTGAATTTCATAGTGTACTGGACTGGTATATCCATTGAAAACCTTTTTCCATTAATAATACTATGATGTGTGCTTCATATGATTGGCGGAAACAAACTTTGAAGCAAACACGTGACTCTCAAAATGAAGATCTCGTGGCAGTCGAAGCATTGAGTCCCCTCTATGTCAACAAGGCCATTCTTCTAAACCTAAAAGATTAGAAATTTGTAATAGTGATTCTTACACAAGCACAGGAAGAACTTTTCCAATTGGAAGAACATTAAATATTTTCATAGAATAGATAATTTTGGGCTTCACCTTTCATATGTTTGCCGAAACTGATGTTAGGATGAAAGTAACATCCTATCTAATAAGATTTCAGCTTCATCTTCTTCTTCTTCTTCTTCTTTTATTACACAAATATCTGTGCATGGGATCTGCCTGACCGTCTCTCTTACATAAATATTTGATATACTTGCAATTTGGGGTACATCCAAAACCAAGGTACCATAATATTTTATTTCAATATTCCTTGGGTTTTTGTGGAATCTGTGAACAATAACAAGGACATTTGATATGCGCCACTTACTAACTTCTTAGGCTTGATGATCATGATGAGTTTTTTTTGTGCTCATGTGATTAGGTCATGAAAGAGAGTCTAATCGCCCCAGTGCAGTCAAAAGTAATGCTCCTGCCAAGGTCTTACCCATTGAAATACCAGCATTACCATTAGATGAACTGAATAGATCGACTGGTAATTTTGGATCCAAAGCGTTGGTAGGGGAAGGGTCCTATGCTCGAGTTTTCCAAGCAACTTTGAAGACCGGTGAGGTTGCAGCAATAAAGAAGCTGGATACCAGTTCTTCACAAGAGCCTGATTCTGATTTCGCAGCTCAGGTGACCTTTCAATGAAGTTCTTGTTGACAATAGGCAACAATTGATTCTTGGTTAGAGTGCAATTAAATGTACTGTGGATCAAAATCTTTTGGATCTTTTTCACAGTGGATGTTTTTCCACGAAATTTTGCATTTGATGTGGTGAAGCCCTTGCCTGGTTGACATTTTTCCAGGAAAAAAAGAAAGAACTAAGCCTATCTTGGCAATGTATGATACATATATGAGATGGTGGAAGAAAAAGAATAACACACCACCTCAACCAAGTTCAACCTTGCACAACCCAAAAGCATAACAAAACAGATAATCATCCATCCTAAAAAAAGTTCAATTGGTTCTGACCTGAAATTCAGCTAATCTTTTTAATAACTAATTTTTTATATTCACAATCGTAAATTGAGATTTATGTACAATACCAAGCTACCCTTGTTTAATCTTAATGGATGCAACATTTACCATGCTTTGTACAGTTGTCAACAGTTTCAAGACTTAAACATGAGAATTTTGTTGAGCTGCTGGGTTACTATTTGGATGCAAACAACCGAATATTGGTATATCAGTTTGCAACAATGGGGTCTTTACATGATGTTTTACATGGTATGTCATCTAAGATTTGTTCTTGAACATTTATAATTCATTCAAAATGTGCTGTCATGCATTGCAATTTCTGATTTTTTTCTTCATTTTGAAAATTTAAAGAGACGTGATGCATATGGAAAATCAGCGGTTTAGCTTGCCATATGTGCCATTATCTTCAAGTAGGTTCCATGTTTCAGTCAGCCAAATCATTGATTTGATGGACCTTTAGGGCAGGGGTCCAAATATTGGCCGATACGTATCGTATCGGCCGATATCGGCCTTTTTAAAAAAAAGGGAGGAGAGAGAAAAATATCGGCCGATACCGAATTTTTTACCCCTGCTTTAGGGCATATGCCATTCATGACGGGTCTCAAATCTCAATAATCACCATTTATAAATGGCACCTATCAGAGCCCTATAATTCAAAATTCGGGCCATAAAACTGAACTTCTGTAGTTGAATTTGTGGCACAGGGAGGAAAGGAGTACAGGGAGCAGAACCCGGTCCAGTTCTCAACTGGTATCAGCGAGTGAAAATTGCTCATGGTGTAGCAAGAGGTCTTGAGTATCTCCATGAAAAGGTTCAGCCTCCAATTGTCCATCGCGACGTCAGATCCAGCAATGTTCTTATTTTCGATGACTTCATGGCTAAAATTGCTGATTTCAATTTAACTAACCAATCAACTGACATAGCAGCCCGCTTACATTCTACTAGAGTCCTGGGAACTTTTGGGTACCATGCTCCAGAGTAAGCATAAAATCACCACAGTAGCCTCCTTACATTATTATCCTGTGAGTGGTCCATCGCAGCAATGCGATATTGGACCACCAGAGTAACTAGATTACGCTATTCTGTTACTTGGCTTTTCTTGCTTACCCCAAATCAATATTTGCAACCAGAAATGGTAATGATCTAGAGTGGAAAAGAAAGAATATAGGATCCTACATAGAATTTGGAATCTGATTACATCACCTCAAAGGCTGATAGGAACAGATACCATCCTCTTTGGACATTCTCTGACTTGGATAATATCCTGTTGATATTCATGTCAGGTGGGGCCCAGCCTGAGTTGTGGGTCTGCTTAGCATGAGATAAAGGGCCAGATTTTCTGCGTTTCATCAGAGCTTTTGATATTGGTCAGGTCCTTAACATATCCAAGTACACTTTTTAATGAACTTCTATGGCACTTTCAAGTAAAAAAGTAGAGAGTTAGACCTAATAGGATTTAACTGCTGATAACACCTTATATTTGTCCACATGGTCCATTTTTGTATAATCTGAAATTGAACGCAAGCATGATGGTCGATCATGTTTGGAGAAGTTGCTTGAAATTTACCCTTGCTGTAAAATGAACACTGAATGGTGTTTTCAAATGTTCATTTCATGATTTTCCAGGTATGCCATGACAGGGCAAATAACTCAGAAGAGTGATGTTTATAGCTTTGGTGTTGTTCTTCTAGAACTGCTGACAGGAAGGAAGCCGGTAGACCACACCATGCCCAAAGGACAACAGAGTCTTGTCACATGGGTGTGTTTCCTTTTCAATTCTACTGCAGCTGTCGTCGTCTTTGCTCTACTGTTGCTGCTTCCACACCAGCTCTTCTTTTTATCTCTAACTGCACACTGTCAATGATATAGGCTACTCCAAGACTAAGCGAGGACAAAGTCAAGCAGTGTGTAGATCCAAAGTTAAACAATGAATACCCACCAAAGGCCATAGCCAAGGTACATTTTTTCCACTTTCCTGTTCCTTATTTTCTTGTAGTTAAAATAGCCATGGTTTCACAACTTTGTATTGGTGGCAAAACCTGACCCAGAATCCATGGCTGAGAAACCAATATGATGATAAAGAGATGTTGAATATAATTTTCTTGAGTAAGCTGTGAGAACTTAGAACGGAGAGAAAGCCAGAGAAGGGCAGACAGATATCATATATCTGCTTATAAATATGAGAACGCTGGACTTGCTAGAATAGGATTAAGATTTTTTTAATAAAAAATATGGGCACTGAACATCTAATGTGTTTATGTGAATTTGCATTTTTGTGTATATCAGTTGGCAGCAGTGGCAGCATTATGTGTTCAGTATGAAGCGGATTTTCGGCCAAACATGACAATTGTTGTCAAGGCTCTCCAGCCTCTTATTAAAACAGGGCAAGAGACTCAGTCATGACTTTGTTTCTTCCTCTCTTATAAACACATTTTTAGTCCTTCAGTTCCATATAAATAGCAACTGTTGTATCTAGAAATTTCAGAAATGATGCTAGTTTAACTGTTCAGATGTGAAGTGATCCAACCAAATAAAATCACCCCAATAGTTGAGGACGAGATGACTGTGTTTACCTACATCACATTCATTTTCCTGTATGTCTGCATTTGAGACTGCATTATCATGCCGGATCATCAAAGTCGGTCATTTCTTATTCCTCCCCAGCTAGAGTACAGGTTACAATGAGGTTACCATATGGCGATTGCCCCATTGAGTGGCACATAGCATAAAAAACTAGACATCAATGTAAAAATAGCATCATAGGCAGAACAGTGGTGAATAACGTCTGAAACAAACATGAACAGTGACATACGGATCTTACATGGAACAGGAACTGGGAGGGAGATCAAGAAATGGCTATTTGCCTTTTCTACCAGCCTCTATACTGTTTAATTGTGTCACCATTTGTTACCATGGAATGGGAATTGAAGTTTTTGAAGGTGGACACGATTGCTACAACCCCAGATCATCATAGTCAGAAAAGTGAGATTGTTGTTTGTTGATTGCCACATTTTATAGCAGATATTTGGTAATGGGTCTTGTGTTGGCAAAACAACACCTTACTCAGCAACTAATGGGCTAGCAAACTATTAAATGAGCATATGTTAGATACAGTCCCATATCGAAATTGCCCCGGGAAGGTCTTGTGTCTAACATATGCTCCATCAATTGGGTAAGTTGAAATTATAAACAATCAAACTAATCCAAATGGCAAATATCAAATAACTGTCTATGTATTTACAAGAAGTTGAGATTTACCCATCCAGACTGCACCTAGGGCCGGAGGGCTGCGTTCAAGGGCATTTTTGTTATTTCACATGGTGAGAATAACACGCATTGTGGCTGTCAAAACACATGAGTCATGCAATTATAAAGGTTGTTTATCTGTTTTTTCATTGAAAGCAGTATTGGTCCTAAGATGTCGTGAAATCTCAGAGGTCTTAGACAAACTCTTAAAATGGGCCCTACTGCAATTAGTATCTCTCTTTTATTTTTTTAATTTTTTCAGGGCCTTCTGCTGACCAAATTGAAAGTCTGCCGGCCCTGATTGAAAGTCCGCCGGAGTAATCATATGGTAGAAATTATGTTTGGGTTGTATATTATTCAGCAGCTGCAGTGAAATTCGGACTCAATATTCTTGTTATTATTTGCACTGAGTCTTTGTTCTATTTGAAAATGAATGAAGAATAATCTCATTTTTCACTTTCTTTCTTTTCTAGTTATTGCATTGAAGACTCAGAGTATACAAAGTAAATGATGGTAGAGAAGTAAGGTTTTCCAAATGCAACTGCCTTTATTGTCGATTGGAAAAATTTGAATTATGGATTAACCTTAAATATGCCATTGAGCTTATTTTTACAAGGCAAAGGTTAAAATTTTGGCAGATACAGGCGATATGTACAGTATCGTTCGTATAGTTAATATACCTGCTTATACAAGTTGTTAAACATCCACACGAATGCTTAAAAATCCAAACAATTCATACTTAAATTAATATGGGCTCAGGTCAAGTTTTTTTTTTAGATCTAAAATGTTAGGCCCTGATTATAATTCGAGTTGAATTGGGTGAAAATTTGAACTTGGCCTAAAAACTTAAATTTGAACAATGATTTATAGAATCAAACATTATTTAATTAATATTTCGCATAAAATAGGGTTTCTAATTTATATTTTAAAGCTCGAGCCTAACTCGAAAGCCTAAATTTCTTGAAATCTCAAAAATCTTATTTTATAAATAAGTTTATATCAATATGTAACTTGAACAAAAAGAACCTAGAAAAGCTAAAAAAAAAATAGAAAGAGAAAAAATATATATATATAATTCACATACAAGAGTAATTTGGGTCAGGTCAACTTATGCCTGAAAAAAAAATAAAAAAACAGGGTTTGGTATAACTCAACCTCAAGTTAATCTTTTAAATTTGAAACTTAACTGGGTAGGCCATTTGCAATAAAAGCTTAAGCCCAAATTGATTGCATCATCATTGGAGAAACCAAAAGAGCATATATATATTTTTTTTACCTCCACGGTTGGACCTCTACCCCTAAGGCACACCAAAGTGAGGCCACGGGTGCTCGAACCAATGACCTTTCATTTTCTGAGGCGGGAGGCAACCAGCTGATCTAATATCTCTATGAGAAATGGTTAGATGTAGTAATTCTATTGATAAAAGATGGTTTGAAAAGACACTTTTTTATAGATGGGATTATTTTTAAAAATCTAAACTTTGTATTAGTGTTTAATGTGAAAACCTTTTTTAGATTTTGTAAAATTGTTGGACATTTGGACCCATCATCATGATGGATCAAGTGAAAGATAATTAGAAAATTCATAAAGTTTATCACACCCCCTTATTTAATCCTTCAAACAATGGTTCAATCAGTATCAAGAAATAAAAAAGACATAAATCCTCATATTTAAAATTTAATGAACAATTTAATATTTTTAAAATAAATTCACGTGATCCAAACAGTATCATTTCAAATCATCCTCGTAGTAAGATGACAACTTCTAATCATTTCTCTTTTATCTCTTATAAAACTCAATCCAAACTAGTTCTTGAGTATTAAAAAACCAAATTCAAATAAGTGAACCATGTAAAATCACCTCATCTTTCATAAAAAAAAAAAAGTACACTGCACAATTTACTCTAAAATTGGATCAAGCCTTTACTTATAGGCTCAAGTTTAAACATGACCATCCAAATTAGTGCTATGCATATTTATACATGGAGCTCATTAGATGAGATGGTGATTTTCTTAGATCAATGAATCACCAAAAGTCATCTCAATTCTCAAGTAAATCAATTATACCATAGTTTGATTAAATTTCTTCATCTTATAACTTTTAAAATATAATTCAAATAATCCAATTAAAATAATTTTTTATTTGTCAAAAACTCATGTAAATATTTTTTTAATAGATCAACTCATGACCCTAACTTAATAATGTGATGCACACCAAAATGATCAAAGCAGGGGTGAAAATATAGGGGGATACGAAACGTATTGGCCGATATATATCGGTTTTTCATGACCGAGTAATATCGGCCGATATGTATTGTATCGGCCATACTAAAAGTTTATCGGCCAATATGACCGATAAACGACCCGATATATCGGTCACCATATCGACCGAGATGTATAAAATTCGATTTTTAATTTTTTTTTCATAAAAAAAAAAAAGAAAAGATATTGTCCGATACGACCGATATATCGGCCGGAATGGCTGATATTTTCATATTTTGAATTTGAATTTGAAAAAAAAAACACTTAATTTTGGCAATAATATCAGGAGATTTAAATTTCATGCTCATCCATTTGTTGATCTGTCATAAAAGATAATTATACAAATTTTATGCTCACCTTCCATTTAAAACAAAGTAACTTTCAGTCAAGAGTCCACAGAAGATATGCGATACTGGGACTAAAATGGAAGGCCCCAAGTTTGGAAATTAATAGGGACAGTGGAACGATAACCTAGATTTAAATTAGTTATGGATTATTTTGGAATCTTTAAATACAGCAATTGAATAAAACGTGTAACAAAAGTAGGCTGGGCTGGAAACAATGAAAGTAAGGTAAGTAGTGTATTTAATAGCTGCAATTAGACCGAAATTTCAGAAATCTTGGCTGAAATTTTGAGATTTTTCCATAATTATTTTGAAATTAACAATTTCGTATCTTAAAAATAACATTTGAATATACAAATGACCGATATTTAGTGATACAATTATATATTCATGAAGGCCATAATTTTCTTTATTTTCTGTAATTTTCTGATTTTTTTTGAAAATTTTCTTTTATAAAAAATCGAAAGGAGAGAGAAATATATCGTCTGAATATCAGCCGATATATCTGTATCGCCGATATTTCATTATCGGCCGATATTTAACCCCCGGATCAAAGAGCAAGATACTTATTCTAAATTCTAATAGAGTGTCTGCACTCTCCACCATTTACTCCGAAAGAATTCGAATAAAAGAGATAAGAGAGGCCGATTTTATTACAGTGAGATATACTTTGCCACATCATTTTATAAATTTAAAGATTCTAAAAGATAGTGATTTTTGCACTCCTTTTTCTTCGATGATTCACCTCTTTAAAAGAGATTTTTAACTTTACCTTTATTTTTAAGAAAGAGAAAAAAAAAGTAAAAGAGAAAAATGGGAGCAAATATGAAAATTCATTTTAAGGAAATCACCATCGGAGAAAATAGGAATACAAAAATCATTTCCCTTTTAAAATCCTTCATTGACAAATGAACGGTCTGGATCAGTCCATGGAAATGCATCCAGAGAATTAGGGTTTCAGAGCAAATTTAGGGTTTCGGAGCTTCACACGACCCTATAAAACACTCCCTTCTTGAATAACACTGAACCCGAACATCAGCCATCTTTTCCCTTTCTCTCCTCTCTCTGTATCTGGCTCTCTTCGTTTGACCTGGATTTGACTTGCTGTTTCATGGCAGCTGCGTCTTACACAGATTTCTTTCATTTTACTTTAAAGATGAAGGCCTGTGATGTGAGAAATTGTCCGTACCATCTGAGATCTGTAAGCATCGATGTTTAATATCTCCATATAATAGCTCTCTGAGGTCTTTGTCTTCTTTCTTTTCTCTGTATGTCTTATTTCATTTTTCTCTTACGTCATTGCTTTCTAAATTTTTTTCTCACCACTAGCCGACAGCTAGAAATTCTTCTGCTAAGATGAACTAGATCTGGGCTTCCCATGTTTACTGTATCCTCTCTAGGACATAAAAAATAAGATATGCAGCACGAATATGGAGGTTGATCAACTCTATCAAATGAAAGAGAAGCTTCTCTGGCTGAAAATTCTAATCAAATGTAGCCATTCATGATTATCCAAAGGCCTTTTTACAATCTCATCTCCAATTGATTCTTAGCAATCTTTGCCTTGGTATATTTGTAGCTAGGATAAAAAATGACTAAATCAAATAAAAGTCTAATGTGCAATTTTTCACCTTGAAACTGTCAATTCAATGAGAGAATCTATTCAATGTTATGTGTCATTTTGTATGGTGAAATAGAATTAACTCAACCAGACATAAGTCAGGTGTCTACTTTGCTTGTAACTAGTGGTAGGGACTGTTACATGTCTGGCACATAAAGAAAGAGAGGGAAAGCTGATGCATGGGTCTTTCATCCATCTGCTGGATCTCTCTTTATGGTGTCCATCGTTGCTCTATAGTCGAATATGATGATTATGCGAGCTACATCTGAACACTACATCTATATTTTATTATCATTTGCATATTCAAAAAAGTTTACCTCTTTTTTAAATGACAAAAATATCTAGTAAATAGAGACTCTCCATTTGATTGCACACGGTTTCTCCTGCAATGTTACACAATGAATTTTTATTTCAAGGTTCCACTGGTTTCTATTTAAAGATATATTCGGTACCTATAGGAAAACAGGATGGTTTGTGTGGTAAGATCATTCTATTTATCTCTATGACACTCATTTTCTAAAGATAAATTGATTCATAACCCTAAAAGGGTGAGGTTGGTTGGACTTGAGGAATTTAGTGACCTTCAAATGGGTTGCACTTCAGAGAAACAATACAACCTAAAAAGTGAATCAATTTCTTTGGAAAATGATAACTTTTAGGAATTCAAGTTATTCCTTGTTCTACACTTTTTTTAACAAGGAATTGATGCTATGCCAACATGATCCCACTAGGCATTTTTTTTTTAATATATATGAACCATTTCAAAAAAAAAAAAAAAATGATCCCTCTTGTTCTTTTAGGTATTTTGTGACCAAAGGCTGGCAGGTCCCTTTGGTGACATTACTTGTAAAAGTCAGAAAGAACATATTTATAGACTTTTCCTTGATGCACATCCCATCCAATCATTATCAATAATTGCTCTTATTCTTTTTTTCTCTTTTTTTAATAGGACTTTTAGATTTGGTTTGGTTAATGATTTCGAAAGGAACCAAAACAAATCATATAGATGGAATCATAGGATGTTGTTTTAGAAATGTTTGTTGTGTAGAAGTGGCTCAAGAGCATTAGTCGTTTTTAGAATGTATCTTTTTTAGAAGAGAAAATGTTTCAATTTGAATGGGTTGTGATCGAGGCACTTTTTTTTTTTTAAATGCAAATAAGACACTTTGTACTTTTTCAACGTTTAAGTGTTTAATGATGACATGTGTGCAAAAAGATAAGTTGTCAAAAATTTGAATTTGTCTTTTTGTACACATGTCATTATTGAAGTTTTTTTAAATGTTAAAAAAGTACAAGGGGTGCTCTCTCTATTAAAAAAAGAGTGTCTCAATCATTATCCTTTTAAAAGATATTTTTAAAATGATTATTGCCAAAAATTAGATGAGATTGGTTCAAGAGAAATGACTTGGTGTTTCAATATAATTGGCTGAGATGGATAGAGGCTTACCGCATGGTGAGAGAATTAAAGGGAAGCATTTCTAATAATCATCAAATTTTCAGGATTCTAAATCACAAGGATAGAGGCTTACGGCATGGTGAGAGAATTCAAGGGAAGCATATTCTAACAATCATCATAGCTTTGTTAGATGGTGCCATAAAAAATTTGATGTCTTATTCCAATTAAATTTTCAGGATTCAAAATCACAAGCCTAGAGTCTATGGCTTTTTCCCTTTCTACATATCTTAACTAGGATGTGCAGCCCACTTAAATTTTTAATAAGCCATCTTCTTAGAGAACACCTTGATTTTTTTTGTGGAGTTTTTGTTCTGTGATATGGTACAATCAGCATTGCTGAAGTTTGATCATGGTCTAAGATCATCCATATGAAGTGGGTTGTAGGGATTACAATAACATTATGTCTCATCTTTGAGGCCACAACCATGCGATTTTACCATGACACAGAAGGACAATATTTTTTTTTTGGCGGGCATGCAAGTGACACCACTTTTATGTTGGGGCAGGTTGGTATGTGGATGTGGCATTTGTATTCCATCCTCCTATACTAATCGAGGATTCCTTTATCTGTTCCAGCTGCGTTATGTTGCATGTGTAATGTGTTAGGGTGAAGTACGAACTAGATATATGTTCTTACTGGATATATGTTGAAGTACGAACTAGCAGTACAATAGAAAATTGGTCAAAATTGTTAGTCTTATTTGTTTTTTTATGACTGAGGAGTCCAACACCCGGCTAGTCTTCAGGGTGTGTGCAAGCCTGTTTACCCATACATACCGGGTAAAACTATGGTGAGTGGCCTTTTAGGGTAAGATAGGATTCAAACCTCTTCTTTGTTTTTATGAAATTGATTTTACTGTTTGGTTTATGCCCCAAATTGAATGAGCATGCCATTTTATGTTGGGGGTAGTGGGTCCCATTGGGATGCCAAGTTATCTTCTTAATTAATAGGTACATGGTGCTTCCAATGAAAAATTACAATTTTGTCGATAAGGTTGGAGAACTAATGTGGCTTCATTCTGTTGAATTCTTTGCTCCTTAATTACCATGCATCTTGCTAGCACTTTAAAATGAATGTAGATAGCTATTGCATGTTGTAATTTTGGTTGAAATTATAATTGCAACCACAATCTATTTGTTATTTTTGGTCAGTAGCATACTGCTAGCTAGCACATGATCTAGCCTTTGATTTAGGGGGCTGGTTAAATAACAAGTTGTGAATAAGTAAACAGTAATTTATCTCAACGCAAAATGAAATCGTATGGATTGATGGGAAAGTATTAAAAAAGTTGTAAAAAAAATTATCCTTTTTATGGATGGTTATTTTGTTGACGTTATGGTTATTTAGTCAGTAGCATGGGCAATTTTGTCAAAAAAGTCTAACTAGGTATAAGAGGCACTCTAAGCCACTTTCAGAAGTTTTATGAGTATTTACCCAAATGAACAACTTTTGAGGTATTTGCAGCAAAAAACCCCAAGAAAAAAAAACTAATTATATTTGTTTGAAGCTAAAGCAGCGATGACATCTTTGGGAGGTTCTTGAGGACTTTGTGGAGATGAATTGGTGATTGAAGGGTTTCTTTTTTGAGGTGTTTTCTTGAGGTGAGGCAATTGATCTTGATTAGTTAGTAGATTTTTTATTTTATTTTTTTGGGCTAAGCATGCTTTGTAGATTTTGAATAGCATTTTGTGAAGAAGTTGTTTGACATTATTTAACAACTTATCCTTTGAAATTGAATAATATCATGGTCGAAAAAGAAGCAAGGAGATGTTGCCATATTGTTATTTTTAAAAGGATCTCCTTCAAACAATAAGCATTTTTATGAATTGGATTTGCTAAGATATTTATTTAAGATGATTTATATCACTTGTGAAAATTCTGTTTCAGTTTCCTATTTGCCAACTATAATTGAGGATTATCAACTTATCATCTCTATTCAGGTGTTACTCGATTTGAACTTTCTAGAGCTTTTTAGAGAATAACTAAATAAATTAAATTTTCAAATTTAGTTAATTGGGAGATTTTTTTACACAATATATCATATATAATAGTACTAGGCAATCCTCACTCTTACCGCCTCTAGCAATATTTACCTCGACCAGTAATCTAACACAGCACAGAAATGTTGCCAGAAAAATTTAGGGTTTTGTTGCTTCACAATCCTCAATTTAAAGTCATTCCATCTACTTTCAACAACTTATCAGCCCCTTCCCTCAGTCTCTCCTTGAGGAAATTCAAACCATATTTCTTGCAATATGGTTTCTCGTTTAAATTTTTCTATTTTTGTTTTCTTGAAGTGCGTTAGGAGGTTTAAAGATGAAGGCCTATGATGTGAAAATTTGTCCGTACCATCTGAGATCTGGAAACATCGATCTTTGATTACTTCATATTATAGATTTCTGAGGCCTTTTTTCCTCTATCTCAACTCTCAAGAATTTTTTTTTTTTTTCAGTTTTTGAGTTATGATTATTGATTGGTTTTCTTTATTACAATTTTGTAGTGGACATGGCATCTTTGTAAGGTCAATGATCAATTGAAATAAAAAAATTAGATCTATTAAATAAAAATATTACATACAATTATTGCAATGAAAATGATCTCTTGATACTGAAAGGATTATGTTTTGAGCTAAAGGAGGAAACTTCAATGGCTTATTGTCTCCATTTTTAAATTTTTTAGTTTGATCTAAAGTACATCATTCGTCTATTTTGGTGAACCTACAACTACGCCGCCGCATGTCTGTCGTAAAATTAGCATATGAAAAAACCTATAGAGTAATGTGTGTGTATGTTTTCTTTTTTAGCAACTGTGTGGCCAGGTAGATGGTAGTAAATTAGAGTCTCTGATGCGCTCTCTTGATAGAGTTTTTCAGTGCTTTATGCTCTGCCAAGAGCAATACAGAGTTGAGATTCTGGCATTTGTCATTTACTTGATTTATTAATGAGACTTGCATTCTTATGATCTAATATCTGTTGTGATTTTCTTTTTTTATTTTATATGCCCATTTTTTTGATTTGGTAAGATAAGCATTTACCATCGACTGCCAAATTGATAGGGCCAGAGGATGGGAATATGTCATTGTCACATTGTTAAGCATAGAGTCTGCACATGTTGGTATTCAATTATGCGTTGACGTTATCTTCATTTTTATTTTTTGGCCTTCGTTGCTGGTATCTGGTCAGTTTCAATTGTGATTTTTACTCAAATGTTAAGGCAACTGCTCAACAATAAAATGTGATGATGACAACCACCCAAGGTCAAAAGGCCACGATTATTGGAAGTCAAAAAAAAAGGACGTTGATTGGATATCATAGTTATTGATTGAACTTCAGAAAACCAATGTGAGTGGTCAACTTTTGGGATCATCTTGTCTTGCCTTTGAGAGTTCATGCTACTCAATTTACATGACCAATGAATGGATGCCACGTCAACCTCATGACATGTATTTGTCATACCATTTAGTAAATGGTTGGCATGTCTTAGAAAAAAATTGATTTGTGAGAGTTGTATCCTTTGTTTATTGCTTTCTAATTTTATAATATGTAGTGGGCTTCTCCCATACACCATGGTTTGCTACATCTTTCAGCTTTTTCATGCCATTTTTTCATTTAAAGTACACATTGATGTGATATTTCTAAGTGTACACAAGAAATTCCCTAACATATGTATAATTTATTGTGTATATCCAAATGTATTGTATCAATATATACTTTTGTTGATTAAATTTCGAAGGAGCCATATAATTCTCCCTTTTATCTTGTTATGTGCTTGAAAAAGGTGAAATTTTTTGTAAGCAATTGTGTATGGGAAAAGTTTCCATACCTAGTGATTTGGACATTAATGTTTTTAACAAATTGAGACGTCTTTTCTCCCTTTGAATGGTCAAACCCCGTTCCCTAGAGAGAGAAAGAGAGGTTGTACACTTAGTAGCCTTCAATATTTTTTAGTTTACCTTTATAATGTAGTGTTGGTGTTTATAAAGTTGTGTAATTTTTGCTTAGAAATTGGGGTATCACCTTTTTTATTTTTATAAAAGAGATCTCAGCTTTGTCTTTTTGTACAGTTATCATTTGAATGAATGGTGAAAAAGTAAGAGCAAAAAATATATTTTTCACCCTTTGACTGGTGACAATTGTAAAAAGGTTAAAGGTTGTCCTTAGTCCATGCTTTATTAAAAAAATGGCTACTCACCTGCTAGACATGAATTGTTTTAGATCATTAGTCCATGATTTATTGTGACCCATGTTGTAATGCCTTGCCAATATGATGTACCTTGTAAACATTCATTGCCACCCATATAGAAAAGCAACGCAGCTAATGTATTCTTCATCATGACTTTAGATTGACAAAGGACCGTATGATTTCTTGTCTAGTCATTGGATATCATGTTCCTCCATATAGGGGACGTGTTGTTAATGGAACATGTTAAAACTGAGATTTTCATAAATTTGTGTTTGTGGTTGTATCATTCATAATTGATTTTCAAATATATAGACATTATATATAAGAATCATAGTCAAACTCAAACTCTTTAGTCTTGTTAGGTTTAGAGTCATTATATAAATTTCTTCTTTAGTGGGGATTCAGTGTTTCTGTTTACTTATGTCTTTATAGTTGATAGTTGATTAATGAATGGAAAAATCTCTTTTAACAAAACATTGGGGCTATGCCTTTTTATTGAAAATGTGTTGTCGGTCATTAGCCTTTTTCTTTTGACACCTGTGCTGTAAAAGGTCATTTTGTGGATTAGTCACACGAGCAATTTGTAGAGTTTCTTGGTTGAAAATATTTGCTTACAGGAATGTGTGGGATGAAGAAATTGCCCCTATTGTAGGTGGTGTGCCACTTCTCATTCAAGTCCCACACAATTTGTTTCAAGTCCACATGGACGTATGATCTTAACTTATGAGGTTATGGATGGAGTGGAAGCGAGATTCCAATGAAGGATTTCCTTACATTTGAATGGGAAGGTACCATATCATTCATATTGAAAGAGCATTTATTTCATTTGATTAATTTACCCAAATGACTAAAAACTTTCTGTTATGAGTGATGTGGCGCCTTTTCATTGAAGTTTAGAGAGATCTACATCAATAAAAAATGATGAACTCAGCTTTGAAGTCTATTGTGTGAGCAAGTCTTAGCTCATATGAGTGGGCGTTATAGAATTTTTTTTATCTATAGTTTTATGTGATGTACAATGTCTAATTCAATGGAAATGTTTTAATCAGGTGTATGTTTGTCATTTAATAGCACTAAAGCAATTGTTATTTTAAAATGATGAAAATACTTCTGATCGGAGCCTTACCATTGTATTGCTCATTATTACAAACAATCATGATATCTTTTTAATGATATAATTAAAATCTAAACGAACCAACTGTCATAAATCATATTAAAATTTAGAGCTCTGTATTGTTTCTTTGTTCATGTTTTTTTTCTTCGACTGTATTAGGAGCTTTTGTCAAATGTGTTTTGAAGGTGAAGCAGGCGGCATGTGAAGTAAGAAATTGTCTTTTCCCATTGAGATACGTGAGCCAAGATCTTTGATTTCTCAATTTCATAGCTTGCTCAGGCCTTTTTCCCGCTCATTCAAGATTTTTTTTTTTAAGTTTTTGGTTTATGATCGACTGTTATTTTTTTTTTTATATAGAATTTTTATTGATGGTGGAGTTAATTGACTCTATCAAATGAAATTGGGCATCGTCGCGTGAACCATTGAAATTCGGCATCGACCAAGGCATTTTGGAGGCATTCAGATATTTAATTATAGATGTTATTGTGCATTTATTCAAAAATCTCGTTTGGGAAAAGATGAAGTTGTAGAGGATTAGAGATTTGGTAGCATCTTCTGTATAGGATTAGATAGTAATTGTGTTGATATATCTCTATGTTCCCTCAAAATGCTATTATGTTCTTCAATCCTTATGAAAGGAACTCAATATATGCTTGTCCATGGGCACGTTGCTCACTCTAGCGCCACTCTTTCATTGGATGATTAGTTAAAAGTATTTCTTAATTGCTTATCGAGTTTAATGTGAAATTATCAGGTAATTTAGTGTTTTTTGCAATTAACTTAGATGCACTAAGATATGAAAATGGCATTAATGTTTTATGTGTTTATAGTTTATCCTCAAAAAATCATCACTGCCGCAAATCCATTGTAATATACTTTTACCATTACTTCCTTTACCCTCTTTCATTTTTTCCAAAAAAGGACAAAATTGTATTTTACTTTTGAAGAAGTTGCATTATTAAAAAAACTTGGTGCACAAATCACTACTCTTTATTTTCCATCCTATCGTATATGTTCTGACCAATTCCTTACCCTTGTCCATACACATCCCACATCCTGCATATATTTACCTGGTCTAGTAGGCTCTACATAAGTAATCTCTACGTACACTGATCGGATTTCCTACTCATGCTTGATCAGATTTTCCTTCATTTTATTTATTTATGTAAATTTGTTTATTTGTTTCTTCATTGATTACCTACTGCTTCAGGAAGCGAGAGGTCACGGGTTTAAGGCCTCATGGCTTATTCTTAGTGTGTCTTAGGGGTAGGGGTCCACCTATGGGGTTTTTACTCTGGGTAGTCTACGTTTTTCCACACGTGAATTCAAAAAAATAAAAGTTAGTGATGTATGCAGCACAATTAGAGAATGTAGATGGCTGTAATGTCACCATTTAGAAAACCAAACTGGTCATTTAATGTGAAGAACTGCAGTCAGTTCTTAATTAGTTGACTTGAAAAAAACAGAGTCGAGTAATACGATGGTTCCATGACATCAATCTAGGTGATCATATTTATTATGGTCAAGCAACATTGTCCTATCATCAAAACAATGTCGTGCAAGAATTCTCCAATTGTCTAACCCATTAATAAATTAAAAAAAATAGTAATATGGTTTCGTTGTTATAGAGTCATGAGATCATCATTGTTGTCGTTATCAAAATCATCCATACTATGATGAAGTCCTCGAGCTTGGTGACATTACTAAACTACACCCTAAGTTGTCACACCCCTTAGGCTGCGTTACTGCACCTTGTGGCTCAAACTAGTGAAATTATGCTACAGTTCTACAGTGCGTTGTGGATTTGCAGCTTGGTTAGTGATTCCACGATGTCATTGAAACCTAATCTTAGTGGTAGTTTTGTTATTCACGGTGATGACATGGGTGTAGAACGCTCACGAAAAAGAAATTTTGTTCGAAATATCCGGTGTTTTCATGCAAAAATCCCTTAAAACAAATGATTCTATTGAGATCAAAGGCTCTGGTAAAAAAATGGTTAGAAAAAACATAAGATACTTCAACAGTATAGAGAATACTAGAAGAATAGTTCAGAGCATGAGGAGGATTTCAAAAAGATGATTTTGAAGAATACGCTCGATAGGAAGGAAGTAATTCTCTGTAATTTCATGTCTTTGTATCCCACTGAGAGGTTGAAACTTTGAATGACACAAAGTGCACCAGAATATAGTGAATACAAGAAGAGTAATCCATAGCATAAAGAGGGTTTCAACGAGGGAAGAACTTTGAATCTACTGGACAAAAAGGAAGTGGTTCTCAGCAATTTCATTGCTAGGTTTGATAGGACAAAATTCAGCAGAATAAAGTTTGATATTATCTCAAATGACAAAATTTATTGGCTAGACTTAGAGAACAAACTTGTAAAGGTGGTTTTAGATGGGATTTTAATTGCAAATGAAGATATACATTCAAGGGAAAAGGACGCGTTACTTAGAATTATGTTTAGAAAGCTTATGATCATGAAGAGTGCAACTTAATAGATTAAATGCTAAGGATTCTTTTTGGTATTTACTCAATGAACCAAAATATAGCCTTGCCATGGAAGAGACCCGACAGATTGTCGAAAGAAGGAGATTTATCATTTCTCATGTGGCATGAATTGCCAATTCTAGAGCGGATGAGCTAGCTAAACGGGGTTCTCTCTTTGTAATGATCTTGTAATTAGTGTTTAGCTCTCTGCCGTAGTTAGGTGTGTTTTTGTCTTGCTGTCCACTGAAGCTATTTTTAGAGTTTGGGTGCTTTCCCCTGGGCTGTATTCTTTTTTCTTGTATCAATCAAATGGTTATCTTTCAAAAACAAAAAGATTAAAGATTAATGCTAAGGATGGGTTTTCGTGTGTACTGGATAAGTGGAACAAGGAATACAAATTGACTGCATCCATTACATTCATGAATCAGATTTTGGATTCTTATTTGTAAGAGTTCCGAAGGCTTCAGCCACTCCCTCATACATTCCTATTCTTTGTTGTGTTGGAAGGATTGGAAAAGCTAGCAGGCAAATCGAACACTTATATTGCTACGTGATGCCTTGTTCAAGAGTAAGAACCATAGAAGAACCTTTGGATATCTTAAAACAAGAACATGCTTGAAGGTAAAGTGTGTCACAGGAACAAGGCTGCAGATGAGGATTGCAAACATTGCTCCAATAGTGGGATATAAAGTGGTAAATATGAAAATTTAGGTCTCTTAAAGCTGCAAAGAAAATTTTCTTTTCTTAGCTCCTAAATATATTGAATATGAGGACCACAAACTTGTAAAGCCAACATAATGACTTCATTTTCTTGTCATGTGTCCCAACTGCTTGGTGGTTTGTGGCCATAATCCAAATACATATCTAACCATTAGAATATGAAAAGTTACAGGTTAAAGGAAATGAGTAGATGGCAATAATGACAAACATAACAGTGTTATAAATTCAAATCCAAATAAAAGCACTACACCATTATGACTAAGTCACAACTTAAAACCAATTACCTATCATGATTCTACCAGAGCAATTAGCAACAACAACAGAAGACCCTAAAAAATAAAGAGAGAAGAGTGGATTGAAAGCAAGTCCTGACTGAGTCTCAATCAACTGTTCTTCAAATTTGGTGTTTAGAACAAGATTCTCCAGATTTGCTCAAAGAACTGGTGTCACCTGTTCATTTTGACTGCATTAAAACATCCGAACAAAAATTCAAAATCATCAGCAAATTCAGAGGCAAAACCTGTTAACCTACAAACTATCAGCATATGGTACAATCCAAGCAATACAATGCCACACAATTATTAGCACATAATTTTTTTTTTTTTTTGATGTTTCTGTTTTAAATAATAAATAACGGACACCCTTGAACTATCTCATTGCAAATTAGGGCCATTTTGTGTTGCAACCACAAAACCCAAGTTGCTTGGTCATTTCAACAGATTCTACCACAATTCACATATGACATAATTTTAGGTTAGGCCTGTTTTCATTTTACTTATGAATAGAGTACATAAACACCCTTAATCAATGGGGCAAGACCAATTGCAGACATTATAAAGAATAAAACAGGACCAAATGATACAAAACCCAAAATCTTGAAAAAGAAATGCATAACCACAATAAGATAACAAACACAAATGCAAAACCACAAGAGACTCTCTGGGACGGGGGACATTTTTTAACCTGACTATATTGGGAGTGGCCCATTGGGGTTGAGCATGAATCTAACTCAAGATCCCCGTTTCATGAGGGGTATTCTTGACCTGTCAGCCCAACCCCTTGGGGTTACAGTCTAAAGTATTATTAGGAACATAAGTGTGCCAGATTTGATTTAGATCAGAGACAAGCAATGCATCCACATCTTAGAGAGCTAGATCTACATCCTAATCCACGTAGGATGTTTAAAATTCAGATTAAGATCAAAATTTAAATGGTTTGAAATTTTTTCATCCAAACCCATTTTATTTCAGGTCCAATGCCTCGGGTTATCAAATCATCGATGTTGAATTACTTCCCTAACTCTCATACATCCATTTTAACTTGAGATAACTAAGGCTTTGTGGCTTACTTTGGAGGTTTCCAACAAATTAATAGGGACTGGTCAATTATGCAAAATATACAGAGAGATGTCCAAAACCTAAAACTACTCTAAATCTACACGAAGTAAGCTCTAAGGATATGTGTCAATTCATCGAAATTGTAAGGTTGTTCAGTTTAAATATCTTGAATGAAAATTTTGCCATCCACATTGTTGTGAATGGTTTTTCAAAGTGCCAAAAGAAGACACAGCATCATCAAATGCCCACATTTAATGTTGGTGATTGCACATTCAGAGTATAAGGAGGAACCGGAAAAGCAGATTAGCACCTAAATAACTCTCCAATTCCAAACCAGAACAAAGCAAACAAGGATCCATTCTACATAAGGGCCTACTTGTTAGCCTACAACTATTGAGTGCAATGTGAGTTTCATGGAATTCTCTGAATTCCAAATGAATACTCTGTTTGGTGAAACAAGAAATCCATAATGTGAATTCTGAATCCTGCCAAATTCCAATTATAGAAGAATTATAAACTCCTATCTGATTGTGTTTTTTTGAAATTTCAAAGTTTGAATCTCATAATTATGTACTAGATTCCAGATAATAATTTTAAGTATAAATTTAAAAAATTCCAAATTTACGGACTCCAGAATTTTGGGGCTGAGATTATGGAATTGTCAGATTTGAGTTACTAACGTAGAGGCCATTACAGGAATTACCAAATTCTAGAATATGCAGGAATTTGCTAATCATGACATCAATGTTAGTGGATCACATCCAAACATCATCAGAATTCTGAATAAAAGATACCAATAGAAGTCATAAATAAAGGCACACGAGCAAAAATCAAAACCAACAACACGATCCCTACACAATTACAAAATCAAAGAGAATTGAAACATCAAAATTCACTACGATATGAAGAAAAGAAAGAGAATTGAAAGAACGAACCAGCAACTGGGCTATGATGCGATCCCAGGCCGATCCCCCTGAATCAGTTAGTCTTCGGATCGGGCATAGGGAAGAGTCCCGCCCCAGCAGCTCCCCTTGGAGGGGCAAACCCGAGAAACTTCTGCAGATTGGTTCTGATGCTAATGGAACATAGGAAATACAGAAAAGCCATGGAGCAGTCGGTGGAGTCATCGCCTGGCAGGCCGCGGTGGCTCATCTTGCGGACAATTCCAATAGGCGAAAAGGGCAGTTTGGCAACGGGTTTGCCGTCAAAGAGGGAATTCAGAAGGCCGAAAACGATGAACAGAACGACGGCAACGACAGCCCCGGACTTGAATTTGGAAAGGGAGAGGTCTCGGGTTGATTCCTTGAGGGTGGTCTCTACCCGATCCATCTTCTTGGATTTGGGTTTTTTGGGGAGATGGGCAGATGGATGGGTGTTGTTGGAAGAAGGGTTCTTCATGAGCTCTAGCTTTTTGGAGGCCTTATCGATGGAGGAGCGGAGAGACTTGTAAGAGGAAGTGCGGTAGATGAGAAGCCATGAGATGGCCTCACAGAGGAAAGCAGTGCCGATGGAGATGGAGACGATGGTGAGAGAGTCTGAGTACTTGTAAGCTGAGATTGCCGAAGCCATGTCAAACGCAAGTGTAGAAGAAGAAAGATGATGAAAGAGGAGACTGGGATTCCTCCTCTATTCTTCTTCTTCTTCTTCTCCGCCTCTGCTTCTGCTTCTGCTTCTGCTGCTTCTAATTGTGCTCCTTGGTGGGATCTCAAACCTAGTTTCTATTTTTTTATTTTGGATTGGTAATGGCTTTTAAGTTTTCACTTCTTTTATCATAAACGAAGGCATATATTCTTGGGAAGAAAAACTGTAGTATTGTTATTTATTACTGAAAGTTTAGGTTTTTTCGCTAAATTTTATTATAACTCAATTACTTTAATTTAAAAAAAATATATATATATTTATTCATTTATAAACTCTTCCCCACGGATAAGCATGTTTAATAGTTGACTAAGATGAAGTTTATATAGATTGTGTGATAAAAACTTTATTTTTATGATCTAACAATTGAGAGTTCTCCTCAGTAAATTATTATGCATTTTTAATTAGTTACTCTTAATTTAATATAATATGTGGATTTTCAATATAGAGATTTTTAAGTAATTAATGTGTGGATTCGCATGTACAGATTTTTATGCAAAATGCAAAAAAGTAATATGTAGAAGATTTGGGTTGGAACTATTATATCAACCATCAAAATGAAATTTGGTCTACTAATTTTTTTATTACTTGTAAATCATTCAACTATCAAGCATTACATATAGAAAATTAAAATGTTGATGGTGTGAATAAATATAATAAGGAAGCCTACCTTAACACGGGCAAAATTTGTTAAGAGACATAAGATGGAGTGAATTCTCATTTTATCTCTACTGGTGTACCACTCGTCAAGTACCGGTGTACCGATATGCATAACATATACATGCAGAGATACGTATTACCGGTATATTGGTACTTGATGAAGAGTATACCGGTAAGAGTAAAATGAGAATTTCACTCTATCCTTTGTTTCCTAACCGATTTTGCCCATGTTAGAATGGTCAGCTTATAAAAATTCCTAGTCGGTGAATTTCACAATTATACCATATGAATATTACTTCGAAAACGGTAGAGTACTTATTAATCTCGACTCTACGCAATAAAAGAAAAGATATACATGGCAAATGCCACTTCATTTTATATTTAAAATAGGACATGACATTTGTATAGAATACAGTGATCTCTCAAATAAATAAATAAATAAAATCACTCTAGATTAGTTTTATAAAACTCTCTCCTTTAAAGTTTCTACTTTTCAATCTGAGGACATCAAGTGGTAGCCAACCTCAAGGGCATAAACTGGATCCTTAAAGTTTCATATGGATTAAATTCTTAAAAATATTTTTCCTATTGAATTTAATATATCAGACACTGTACTTTAAATCTCAAAAAGATAGCCTAATCATTGGAGGGGCATAAAACTAGACGTGGCCATCAAATTTGCAAGTGAATAATAAATTTGACAAGAATTACTTAGTCCTATCCTTTCATACCACTACTATTCAAGTCTTATAATATCTCATCTTTCTACTAGTATCTTCTATTTGTATGCTAACCATTCTTAATGCTAAGGATATTGCTAATCATCTACTTACACTCTACTAATTTCTTTTTAAGTAAGAAAATGCATAAAACAGCTTTGATATTGCACACAGTTCTCGCTATTTAGCTCCGATCGAATACATATGGCCCTATAAAGCCAACGTTAGATAAACTTTCAAGAACGGCAGTGAGGACGATAACAACAAAAATACAAAATGACCCAGAGAAAGAATGGATTCACCTGTAAAGGTAATTAAATCGCCTGAAGAAAACTCTTCATTTTCTCTAAGTTGGATGAATCACCCATGTCCCGTCAAATTCAACTTACTACTTTATTACTAGATAGTCTCCAAGAGAATTAATTACCTAAACATTTTCACTTACCCAAAAGAATCAACACAAAAACAATAGGATGAGGGGGTAGATGGCATATGATTTCTCTCTACACAAATTTGAGATGGATATCAGAATTGAAGCAATTATTTGACAAATACGGCTTTGAAAATTGAATACGCAAACGAACAGAAGAGAATTCACCGAGACCTCGGAGCTTGGATATTGAATATGTGAACCAAACAAAACATTTTAGACTCATGAGTTAGGCAGAAGGCGGCCATTGTACATCTTATCAAGCAATTTGCGAGCATCTGGCCTCCGAAGGAGACCCTTGTTATTTGGCAAACCAGTTCCAAGACAAACTGGACACACCAATTTTCCTCGACCTGCACACACACAAAAAAAAAAAAACCATTAGTATGACAATGGATTAAAAGCAATGCATGGTTGTGAAAGATGAGTACATAATAGCTAGAAATTAGTTTAGATGGGGTTAAAACATTCAAATGTTTAACATAATCTGGTCACACTTTTGATATATGCTACCTCACCACTCTCGTTCAATGAAACGTTTAAATGAGAGAGAGAGAGAGAGAGAGAGAGAGAGAGAGAGAGTTCAGCACAGATGACTCTGAGCAAATAAATCATTTCACAAGGTGTGAGAATCTTGTTCTCCAAAACTGTATATTTGCGAAGAGCTAGATCCAACAGTTTGATGAGAGGAGGGATCACCACACAGAAGCTACAAGTATACGGTTCACAGACAATGTAAAAGTATATCCCAGAATGACATGGTACAGAACACAGATCAAAGAATTTTATAGACTGAGACAAGTACAATCTTCAAGAGGAACATGAGGTGAATTCATTCATGATCACAGGTTGGACCATGTGTACCGGAAATTGGTGATCAAACTGATCACCAAGTAGGATGCAACATGGCAGGACAAATGTTGATCCTCCTTTCCCTAAAAATGATCCTAACCCATTCAAGAAATGGACTTGCATGAAACCTCTAGGTTGTTCTATAGTTTCATATGTCCAACAAACAAATGATACAGAAATATTTTCAGGAAAAACAGACACAGACCCATCCATGGCTAGGTCTCCTTGTACAATATTCTCCAATCCCCTTTCACACACCCAACCCATTGACCATATTATATTGAATTGATGGCCTATAATGGTACTGACCTTATTTCATTCCCTTAAACATGAAGATATTCGAAAATAATTAACTTAATACCCATAAAGAAACAAAAAAAGGATAACCAAGAAGAAGATTGAATGCCTCAGCTAAAAAACATACCATAACAATTTGGGCATTCTGTAAATTCATAAACATCTTTTGCCCGTTTTCTATTGAGCGCTTTCCATTTTCCTGTACCACCGCACATGTCACCTATATCAAAAGAAAGTGATATATTTTTTAGCACAAGCAAATATAAAATATTTATCTAGAAAAAGCAGTACAATAGGACTCTATAGAAGACTCATACGGAACCAAGGCACGCTACATCAAAACCAATCACACCAAAGATAAAACAAAGAAACTCCCATAACAATGCCTGACAATAAAACTGCACCCCATATACTTCACAAAGATTACAACCACTCAGCAAATGGACTATTGCTTTCAACTCCTACTTTTGCCAAAAAATCAGCTACACAGTTTGCCAATCTCTTGACATGACGAAACTGAATTAATCTGCCTCTGGATACCTCATAATGTCCCGAATATAATGTGTCAGACGCTCAGTGAGATCTTTTTCCCACCAGCCCAAGCCACAACATTTGTAAGTCCTTAACAATCAATTTGCCCAACCCCGAATCACACCATAAAGCAAGCGTCTTTCCGATACTTAGCAGCTCAGCCTCATTAGATTCCTTGAACCGTTTTGACTCTGAGAAGAAGACAAACCCCCCCCCCCCCCCCCAATTATGGAGCACCCCACCTATACCCGCCGACCTTGGCTTTCCTCTAGCAACTCCATCCACATTGAACTTAAGGCATTCATTACTAGGTCTAACCCAGTCTAATCTAGGCACACCCCTCTTCCTCTTAATACAACCAACCAAACAACCCTCCCAAGAGAGAAGAAAATCCAAAATAGAACAATCCTAAACTCCTAACAGCGTGACAACCATGAAGGACACTTCCACCTCACATTTTTTATCCCCCTCTCCACCTCTACAGCTTCCCTTCAAACACCCTCTGGTTCCTTTCCTTCCAAATAGACCATAGAACTACTACTAGAACAATTTTCCAAACGACAACCTTTTTACCTTTAAATTGACCCCCACCTCACTACTCCAACACCTTTACAATCTCATTACTAAAGACCCAAGCACGCCTCATCATCCCTAAACAGACGGACCAAATTCTTTGAGTAAAGGGACAGGTGCACAACAAATGATCCACCGATTCTTCGTTCTACCCACATAAAACATAAAAAAAGTGAATATATTATGGGCCAGATCAAACTATTAGAAAAAATGATCAAGTGCAATATAATATAATAACAACATAATGATACCCCACAACATGGACTTTGGGTTAGTAATGTGTTGACCTGATTTGGCCCAGAACGTCTATGCTTGAATATTGGATCTACTAAAAATGAAAACTCTAGGGAGACTCCTCAAGTCTCTCTATTTAGGGAGATTGTTCATTAAAATTTGAAGTGGACCACACATTATCTGATGGGGTTTATAGAAAATGACAGGCAATGTGTGTAAAATTTGAATCTAATTTGATCATCTTAGTCTTATGATTTTGGACTTACAAAAATTTGATTGCTATAACCTGTAGATTTTTCATGACTAAACCTCACACAAAGCTATGACGATCTGACGGAGGAATTTCCATTGACTTTTATCATCCATAAAGTTCTCTATCCATCCAATGCAACCAAGTGGGGCTTAGCTCATCATAAATGTGCAATCTCCCCATTGAAAATGAGCACCCAAGTCTCCCTAGAGACTCTCTCCTAAAAATCAGTTTGATTGTATTGCTCCATTTCGTAAGGTCCTTTTTTTTAGTGGAAGACCCAAAATTCTTATTTTTTAAATAATATTTTTTTCCTAACCAAAGAGTACATCCATTATATTGTCTGAGTTTCAACCACTCCTCACTGGGGTGGGGGTGGGGGTTCAACTACTTCTAGGAGTAGGGCCAACGGGAGGATCTGAACTGGTTAGTTCCAAAAGCTTTGGTTTCTATGTTATGTTTTATCCTAACCGATGTTCTATACAAGAAACACTTCTATGAACCTTGCCTGTATGCATCACACATTGTGGATAGACAAAACATATCCCCTGAAACTCCAGATTGGAATATCCTAACCATCCATGGGAAACCACTTCTAGGGGGGGGTTTGGGGTGTGTTGGGGTTCAACCACTTCTAGTAGTAGGGCCAAGGGGAGGATCTGAAATGACATCCCACTGGATAGTTCCAAAAGCTTTGGTTTCTATGTTGTGTTTTATCCTAACTGATGTTCTATACAAGAAACACTTCTATGAACGTTGCCTGGATGCATCACACATTGTGGATAGACAAAACATATCCCCTGAAACTCCAGATTGGAAGATCCTAACCATCCTTGGGAAACTTCTGAGGCATTTCCTACCTATAATGGGGTCCACATCATATCAATAGCATCCAGATAGTACAACCATGGGCATCATTTGTATATAAAATCCTACACAAGGCTCAGTATACTTGAAAAGATCATTATCATCCTCATCAGCCATTTACCCATCGTTCTACGATTCGCTTTTTGAGTTCTTCGTTTTCATTTTTCCTTATCAAGACTACATCTTTAGCACTCCACATTCTATCAAGCCCAAGATACTTGAACATAAATCAACTATATTACATGCAGTTAGCAGCTACCATAAGAACATTGTAAGTAGGAAATCTGGAATTATGATTTTTTAAGAGACAAATTGGAATTTATATAAAATATCTCTAAAAAGTTGAAAGCTGGGCTACAAAAAGCAGTGAAAAATGTAGAAGGAAATACAAAAACATTTTCAACTTACAAATTATAGCACCACTACCACCACAATTCCGACAAACTGCTCTTTCTTTTCCAATGGAGCCATCATTCGCTTCCAAAGCAACTCCACTTGATGCAGAGATAAAAGTGCCACAAGCATTTATCAAAGCCAGGGTTGTACATAGACAGAAACGCCGTGAAACTAAAGATTTAGTTCCCTGCAGTGGCACAAGCACTACCATAATGTAACTTACAAAGAAGATAAACTACGTCATGAGAAAAGGGAAAAAAAATTAAGCCATTCCACATCCCCTGATCAAGCTAATTCTAGGTGTTCATATTCATAATACATGTGAAGCACAAGACCACGGTCATTTGTTGATTTTGTTTTGTACTAAAAATGAACTCTCATCAACCATACAGACTGTTGGAATTCTTATATGAAAGATTAAGAATAGAAGTTCCGACTTGCCCCTGGAATTCCTTTTATAAGAGGAGAAGATAAATGGAGGATGTTACTATCACATGCCCCCAACAGATAGAAACATCAGATGAATGGTTTGGACCATGAAAACTATTCCCTTTTAACATTATCTTGCCTGGACATAGGATGGTGACACTGGAATAGCACAAGGCATTTGGCTCAAGATTGAATGTGTTCACTGCTGTTGCCCCCATCATTGTAAGACCTACAAAAATATAGACCCATGCTTGACCTGTAGCAATCTTGGCCCAAGGACTGAAAGGACTGCCCTGACCACCTGTTGACACTCATAATGAGATGTGTCACATACAGTGGTGAATCATCATATCACTATGTACAAAAGAAACTGTATTTTCATCATCTCAATTTTCTTCCTTGGTAGTAAAAATTGAAAGGACAAGCACAAGGAGGAGATAATAAAGACTCGGGTTAGAAGAACATGCTAGAATGTGGGCTGAGGAAGAAAACAGCTTTTGAGGACATTGAGTAAAATGCAATACTCAGAGAGCTGGCTGCAAATAGATGTCTTCAAATGATGATAGTGAACTCTGTTTTAGGGAAACATAATGGAACTCAACCTCATTTTCAAGTTTTTTAATATAAATAAATAAACACAGGATAAATAGGAAAGAAAATAAAAAAAAGTTCACAATCATGACAATAATAATAACATAAGTAATCATAGACAACCTTGACTTTTAGCGTTTCTGATGAGTGATCAGGATCTTTTGGTGTAGAACTCCCATATTCCAAACTGGATTTGACATGAACCCCGACTAACTTACAGTTGACTGGCATTCAAAATAAAAAATCAAATGAGAAACATTAGTTCACCATAGGAATGGGTGTCTTAGCATTATAGATATAGTGTTGCTAGAGCAGCTATATGGATATTATATGCGACAGAAAAGCATGTAACACATTTTATGATGACGCCTACATACAGAAATAACGTGGAGATAATATACATATACATACATATATATATATATATATATATATATATATAGAGAGAGAGAGAGAGAGAGAGTGTGTGTGTGTGTGTGTGTGTGTGTGTGTGTGTGTGTGTGTGTGACCATATTTCCAACATAAAGGATGAGGATGCATATGCAGTTAATACCACGCAGATTAGCTTTTTATGTTGGTTTGGTGTTTTATTGTTGATTAGCTTTTTCTGTTTGTTGTTTGGCCTAACTCTCTTAGGCCCCCTTTTGTTGTTTTTCCTTTTTTTCTCTTTGTATCTCTCTTTTTTCTAATGAAATTTCTTCTTTACCGCTCAAAAAAATAAGTTAATACCATGCAGAAGTCACTAGAAGCAACCAAATATAACTTTACTAAGTTAGCCATGTACACAGTCACATAGTTTCCTCAAGCAATATCAAACATTAATATAGACATTGTATTGCATTAACAATGTTGTCTTGAGGATATGCATGAAGAAGCCTCCATACCATGTGACTGTCTAAGTCCTTTGCACTTATTTTTATAGCTCATTGATACAGTTGAAATGCCTTTTTACTTTCTTCTTTTAAATAAATAAAAAAGAGGTAAACACATTATGGATTTTATTTATTGTGAAACCATTTCATCATCATTGAAGCCTTTTGTCTCATCTATCTTAGGTCAACTTCTTGAGTTCTACTTTACCACTCAACCCTATCAACAACCACATTCTCTATCACATATTATGAAATCATTTGCCCTGTGCAAATTAGATTCATAGAAGCTATGCAAGGACCACCCTTGCTTCAAATCACTCTTTCGCATCTCACAACCATTATGGTGCATTGGGTCCATTAGCATCTTCATATGGCAGTTTGGATTAAAAGTAGTAGTGGTGTCATGATTAGCACATTACCAATTATTATCATAATTATTTTCTTTTGGGTCAAGTTAGAAGCATAAATAAATTCTAAGAATATAAAGATAGGGCTGAGGGTATGTAAGTTACATATTTAAGAGTCAATATTAGAATTTATTTTGGTTCTCTCTAGTGGGTGGATTCTCAATATCTTCTCCTTCCTCCCCATCTCTCTCATGGTATTATCTTCCATTATTTTCTCTAGAAGTCCTCTTATTTTGTTCTTCTTCTTCTTCTATTTCTAGTTTCAAATTCAATATTGGCATTGATTGGACTTAGACTCACCATCTCAAGGATCACATGACTTGTACTTCATCACATTCCCATTCAACGGATTTAAACTTACTGTCATTGACTGACCCACTCATTGGACTCAAACTATACACATGAGACTTGACTGAATCAGACGCATCTCATTGTTCTATAGCAAGACTACAATCTAGGGTCTAATTCTACAACTAATACCAAATATGGGTGAGTTGATGCAAACTCAGTTAAATTTTTAAAACCTTAGCTCATAATCTTGTGCTTGGGAAATCTAATAGCACACACAATTCAAGAATGTCATGTCGTAAAATTCAAATGCCAAGATGGATCTCCCTCTTCAATCTGATGAGTAAACAATAAATAAAAGTGATTAAGTAATCTAGATGTTAGCTAATGAATTTTTAAGTCACTCGAAAAAAAACCTTACTGAAGTATTTCAATGAGCTAGGACCAACCCAACTGCATAGAGAACTCCAAACAGGATAGCGATCCTTTTTCCTAGACCATTGCATCTACTTTATCATCATGTGCTTTAGATGGAATGGCATAAGCTTCACCTGAAATCCTCAAAAATATAGTGTAACTTGAAATAATGTTCCATAAAGCAAACAAATTTCACTGATTCCTTCTATGCATTGAATTGAGCAAATTCTAGTTTGGTTGGTTGTGAATGATGGTATTCCTCTCTTTATTTTTTTTTAAGTAACATATTCCTTCTGAATGATGAGTGCTTTTACAATATACAAATTTGAAAAAGCAATTCCACCTTGGTCATCCATTCATTGACCTTTTTTTCTTCAACTGGTGGAAAGACTCGTTCTATTCCCATCATTTTTATTGGTGTATGCTGTGTGGCGGGGGGGTAATACTCTGGTGGGGCACCAACACTCCATACAAAAAGCCATACAGTTATTCCATTTGCCAAGTCTCTGGAGTTGTTTTTTTCCCCCTTTGTTTCTTTCTTTCAAATGAAAACCTTATTCTATAACTAGTTATGATAGAAACATTACCCATTTATTCTATGTTTGTTCTGTGAGCTCCATGTCTCCACATCCCCCTATTTAGGGAGACATCCTCAATTACTCTAGTCTCTACCATTTAAAATGTCACTTCTCACTACTTCAATCCAAATCTTAATAGGTCAACCCGTTCTCCTGGCTCCTTTCCGATCATCCTATGTAGTTCTTCTCCCATCACCATCATTGCTGTCAGCAAACAATTGTATTCTGTGCTATCAGAACTAAAACTAAATACAATCAATTCCATTTCTTTCTGATTTAAGACTCGAAACTAAACTAAACCAGCTCCCACCCAACCTAAGAAATCACCTCCACGTTTCATTTAGAACTCTACACATTCATCATGGAGCAAAACAAAAACTTATGTATTTTCAGATAACGACTCCAAAAAAGAAAAAGTCATGGAGCACCACAGTTGGCACGTGCGGACCTACTCTAATTTATTTCACCATGCATATCAAATCGGCAAACCTATACCCAGCAAGAAATCCTATATCTGCGCCCCCCACAAACAACAACAACAACAACACTAATAATAATAATAAAACTTTGAAAAGCAACTTGCCCACCCAGATAAAGGAACATCATTCTGGGACATCGCTAATAAAACCAAATTACAACCTTGTGACATCATAGAAACTATCAGGTAACATCATGGCAACTATCAGCCGCTTATTCTCTGCAATCCTTTGTACTAGTAACACATTTAGTAACTCTGCTACTTTTTTATCTGAATTTTATAGCCTATTGAAAACGAGATAAAATAAATATAAAAACACCCAAATAGATAATACATGAGGATGTAGAATAAAAACCGAATTAGAACTACAGACAGAAAAAAAAAATTAAGAAGTAGGAATTCCAGATGAGAGGAGGGAAAGATTAGGAGCTCACTGCTGTTTGTGCCTTTGCTTTTAGTGGGACCAACGCGTGAAACGAGTGCTGTAAATAACGGAGAAGAGAGATGGGAAGCTGAGCCCATTTCCTCTCTCTCTCACTCACTCTCTCACTCTCTCTCTCTAATATAACGATTCAGAATTTCAGATAATGCTGTTTGGCACCAGAGAAGAGAAGAACAACCGTTCGTTCAACTTGAAAATAAAGGAACCAAATTGGAATATGGAAGAGGCAAAGGGCTTAAAATGC
Source organism: Chimonanthus praecox (assembly GCA_022113865.1). NCBI lineage: Eukaryota > Viridiplantae > Streptophyta > Magnoliopsida > Laurales > Calycanthaceae > Chimonanthus > Chimonanthus praecox. Next base: position 66,369,764 of record CM039086.1, read on the forward strand.
AAATATATTTCCCGTGTGTGTCTCCTTTGCAAATAGGAAAAATATGGATGGATCGGATTCAGAGTCGAGTTGTTGAGTTCCATTCACAGTCATCATCTCTAAGCCATTTATCCCCATTAAGCTTTTCTTTATAGATTACTCTTCATTGATTAAATGAGTGAATATAGATTGAAAGGTTTATATATATATTCATTGAATTAATATCACTTCAAATATGAAATAAGATATTCATATTAAATATATATATATATATATATATAGATAATTAATTAATTGTAGAGAGAAATTATCCCGCACCAACTGTAGTAAGACAAATTTCATATAGAATTATCATTTACTGTTAAAGGTTTAATACTTTATTCTTTCTTTGTTATAAAAACTACTTCGATTGTTTTAATAATTGCATAATGTAGCCTACATTTTGTTGTAGCTGCAAATACTCTTCTCAATGTCCAAAAAACTTTTATTAGAAACTTCAGCAATGTAATTTGTGGTTGACAAAGACTTAGACTCATAGGACCCGCATAGATGTATTTTAAAGATATTTTTTTTGTAATGATTCTTCTTATGAAAAATCAAATTAATTGTAATTTTCAATAATCAAACTAAATTTTAATCTAAAAATAAGAATAACACAAAATAGGTGTGGAGGAGAAGAAGGTATTTGTGGGACGGAGCTCAAAAGGTTTCAGTTCAGGTGAAACGAGTTTATAGAAAAATACCCTTTGGTGAGACATATTTTCAAGTAAAGGTACAATTATCGGCCAATAGGATATGTAACGGCTATCTCAAACAAATATCGACTATATGAGAGATACATATCGGCCAAGATATCGACCGATATGTATAAATATCGATTTTTTTTTTTAAGTAATTTTGGTGGTTCGCACCACTGATATTTAGTCATATTTGATATTTAGTCATATTGGCCGATATTTAAAAATTTTTCCAGATTCTTTTAACAGATGCTTTTCTTTCTTTTCCTTTTTTAAATTAAAAAATAAAATATATGAATTTCGTCAAAATCCAACGATATCTGAGCCACTGTTTTCAAGACTTTATCAAAACAAATGAGCCAACATAATTAATTGAAATTTGAAGACTGAAGAGAATAGGATGGCAATGTTTCACTTACACTGGTCATATTAACTCGTAGATTTTGTTCTTTGAAAATTTCAAGTTCAATATACATACAATTTATAAAGGCTTATCTTACAATTATCCACCTTAAATCTACAAGATTTTATGTATTTCATACAATTTTTTTTAACTCACATACTTTTTGATAAATTATTTCTCTACAAGTGTTTTGTTAGCATGGCTCTTCAAACCTTTTTAGGCACTTGAGATGTTAAGAGTGTGGAAACTGTAATTTATACAGAAGATAATGTACATTTTACACTCATTAAAACCACAGAGATAATTTTAAAATCAAAGAAAAAATAAAAGTAAAAATAATTCCATGTAAACTTATTAATTACTAATGAACTAAGTTATTATCAAATTTTAAAGACTTGGGAAATCATTAAAGTTAGCTGTACCGATAATTTAAATTTGGTCAGCAATCCTCACACGGGCATTTTGTGTATATAGACACGGGTTTTATCATGATGCTCAATTTGCCCTCTACGTGTCGTACCGGAGAAAAAAGGATGCCATAATTCATGAACAGTGCAATCCGCTAGCCGAAATTCATGAACAGTGTAAATCGGCTCGTCGAAATTGCAAGTCCGTTCGTCAAAATTCATGAACAGTGCAATTTGGCTCTCCGAAATTTAAAATCAGCTCACCGAAATTCATATGAACAGTAAAAATCAGCTCATTAAAAATTTACTATTCATACGAACGGTAAAATCGGAAATACACTAAAACTCGTGTCACTAAACACAAAATGCCCGTGGGACAATCGCTGGCCTTTAAATTTATCGACCAACATATTAGACTTGTATTTTGTGGGACCCGTTTCGATACCTATGAAAATATTAACCAAATTTTGTAAAAAAAAAAAACTATTGAATTGCATCAATGAGACCACTGGCCCATATCTATTCAGGACCTCGATACTGTGTACTTGCTCAATAGAATCATGATGATGAAATAAAAGAATAAAACTTAAAAACTGGTCTCATATGCATAGGGGGCACAATATATATAATTATTAGGCTCCAAATCAGTATGATAAATGAAAAAGCCCACACGAGTACAAGGCTTCACTGATATTCACTTATCCTGCTCAGATCATTTTAGTTCTTAAATATTGATTTTATTTATGTACCTTAATTTTTCATTTAAAGAGATTTTTATTTTTATTTTTTCCTCTTTATTTTCTTTGTTTTAATTATCAATTTGTAAGTATCAAATTCACCTTGTTTAGCTTAAAGATGCTCAGTGTTGCCATCACAAATAGTTGGCTTACATTTTGAAAGGAAAGATAAAAGAGACGAGGCCTTAAGGTGGGGTTTCGATTTGACGCCCCATACAAGCTCCATGAAGAGTATCATGTAATTGCATATAACGTTGGAGGATCTTACCTTATGAAGTAAGCTTTTGAGTTCGATTTTCGCTCAATCTCTCTTATCCATTCTCTATCAACTAACCCAATATAGGTGGTTTGGGAGGTTCATACGTGCTCATGTAATTAGTCTGATCTCTAACGTGGAAGATACGCATACGCATGTTAAAATAAAAGAATAGCAAATAATTACATTTTTAGATTTTTCACTATTTATTTATGCTCTGATACTTATTTTGTCCATGTATTTGATTTAGGCCTTCAGCTCGCATGTGGTATGATGAAACTGTCCCAGCTGTGGTGACAAGGGCAGAGTCTCGTAATCAGGTTTCTTCTTCTTCGTTCTATCTCTAAACGTTTATGTTGCTTTGGTAGGTGATTCTACATCCAGAACAAGACTGGGCTCTTACAATCCGTGAGAAAGCAAGATTACAAAGGTTTCCTCATTACTACAAGCTCTACGGACCTGTCAAGGAGAGGTAACATTGTAACAAATTTGTAGTGTTTGACTCTATAATAGTGTATGCTTGCAAACAGAAGCCACTTAGATCTATTACTGATTCATAAAATTGGGGACTTTCGATGTAAGGTTTTCTAGAAATTGCGTACCAGTAAGTAGAGTTGCAGGTTTCAATAAAAAAGCTGATTTAGAAGATTTGCTATATTCTAATGGAGTTTGTTTATGATTCTCATTTTCAGATATATACAGGTAGGAAATACTGTCGTCATTCATGTAGCTCGTCCAATTGGGCTATGCAATGGTTCTTGCAATGAAAGGAGCAAAAACGGGTAATGAGCCACTGATGACCCTTCCATCAAAGTTCCCGAGTTGTCCACACAGTGTTTCCTCCACATCAAATGAAATGGTTGATGATGATGATGAATGAGAAGCCAAATTACCAGACTGCAAGAACTGTTGCTTTTTATATAAGCCACAACTGAGTTCTTAAATGCATAATTTATACAATTTTGTAGTGTTAGTTTCCATTGTCAATGTTCATTATGATAACTCATTGCTTCTCACACTGCCAATGATTAATCACAAAGTGCCATTTCTGAAGATAAAGAAGTGCATGCAACATTCGCCATCCAAGCATGTTTGTTCCTAGAGGTCTTGACCTTTCTTATTGAAAGCACTTGAGCCTTATTCCTCTATCATCAGGACTGGCTTCCAGCCCAAAAGATTAACCTCACCCCAACCATCAAACAAGGCTTCCGACGTATAGAAGTTTAAAACGTTGCCAGCCATCCCATTTGACTAGGGAATCCCGAGTCCACGTGGACTAAAGAGTAGCTCTGATATCCCTCTAAAGGGAATGAAGGGAATGAAGATGTAGTGATTTGTAAAACTCAAATCCCATCTTAAATATACAACAGATTTCAATTTCTGCAAGAAAGATATAAAGAAAAATCGAAGCAGCATAATCCATAATTAGTAATAAACTAATAATGAGAGCCAAACAATCACTTAAATAGGGAACTGCAGCAACTACATAAGAATCTAAATTAGAAAGTCCCAAACACAGAATCCGATTAATTCAATACACCACATCATACAAATTATAGAAACCATTCCACTGACATTCATTACTCAGAAGCGTTTGTAACATGGTAATTTGTATATATAGCCAAAGATGCATACATACTCTCAAATCTCAAACAAAAGGGGAGGTGAGGTGGGTTGGATTCTATTTATTTCTCTGCAGCCGCTTTTGCTTCGATGTTGGCTGCTTCAAGGTCGGCGGCCTGCTTAAGGAAGTTGTGATCATCATCTTCAATCGCAATCTGGATGGGGGCAGAGCCAAGGCCGTCGGCGATGGCGAGCATGATCTGGCGCATCTCGGAGGAGAATTCGGCGAGGTCAACGGTGCCGCTGTGGTCGCAATCGAACTTGTCAAAGATGGAGTCGTAGAGGGCGGTGAGCTCCTCTGGAGGTGTGACGGTGTCGGCGCCGAAGTGGGTTTCGATGAGGCGGAAGGATTCGAAGGCCTTGCGCAGCTCGGAGCGGGAGAGGACGCCGTCGCCGTTCAGGTCTAGCGCTGCGAACCGCTCATCTACGCTCTTCTTGAATTCCTGCTCGTTCGATACAAAGGTGCGGACTGTCGATCCGTCCAACACTATCAATCCCATTTTCTTTGTTCCTTGCTTGCTTTCTTCCTTCCACTTCTCTCTTATAATACCATCTCTGCTTGGAGTTGACGCTGTTTTCCTTTATCTAAATCCTTGCCGTAGATTCCTGCTATCTGTCGCTACAAAATTACTAGAGTGCCATCTCTTAACCATTTATCCATTTTAGTATGTTTTTGTGTTTTTACTATTTTTAATTTAATAAAAAAACTCAATACTCAATTTTTGGATTCATTCATTTTTTATTTTCTTTAAAAAGTGGAGTGATATAACATCAATATCACAGATTTTATATATAAAAAAAAAAAGGTGAAAAGTGTGAAATGATCATTCTAAAAATAATCATCTTAATTGAATTTATGAATTCATTTATTTTTTATATTTTTAAATGTCAATAACTTTAATTTATTTTTAAATTTATATTTTATAAGTTTGAAAAATTGGGTAAATTGATCACCATATTAATAAATCAAAAAATTTGATGAATTCTTTATTCAGAAATACAAAATTTATAATATATTTATTTCATGAGATCCAAATAAACTCTATTTAGATTTATAAAAAACAGTGTATAATATATTTTTGCATGCAGAAAAAACTTATAAATTAGACACATCTACAAAATAAGTTGTTCATTGTGGATCAACCAATATCGTGAAAACCCTAAACTTAAGTTTTAAGTTTTAACGTTCAAAAACTTTGATTTTTAATCTTTATTTTTAAATTTGAAAATATTTTTTCATTTTTATTTATTGCGTACTTATGTTTCTTCTAGTATGTTTGATGTTGCATTTCAAAATAAATATATATGACGTTGTCGTGTGGTTAACCAACTTCTTCCTCAAGTTATATATACCAAATGTCAGGTGGATAGGTGTTTCCCATCATGTGATTAGTATGACTTATTATATCTTAAAAGTACACACTTGCGATTCAATAAACACTTGATGGGTCCCGCTTACTTGTCATGTCTGAAAGGCAACACGAACGTGGGTCCCAATTATACGTGACCGAGCCACTCGACGACAACAACAACAAAAAAAAAAAAGTATGGCGCATAAGCCAATTTGTTTGGGCCTGCTTTTCGGTTTTTTAAAACAATTGGGTCTGTGACTCTGTGTTCAGGACTTCAGGCCTGGGACTAAAAACTGTACATTGTACACTCTGACGGCAAAATGTTGTCCTACAGTAGACCTTTCATTTTCATATTTCAACAACCTAAGACAGGAAAATTTTTTAGGCCTGGATTATATACAAACATATGTGTATGCACTGGATATTGTTTTATTATTTTATATTTACTTTTTTTTTAATTATCAAGGTGTCTCTTAGCGTATTTGATTGATCTTTGGAACATGTGAAAGTCTCTCTATCCACACGCATCACATAAATTTATGGCAAGTGGTCCTTTAGGGTGGAATGGGATTGAATTTAAGACTCTTGACTTGAAAAATATTCAGTTGCAGACATCGAACCCAGTGAGTTTGTCGATGACCTGATTGTACGAAATTGACAAATTAGCTCTCGGAATCTATATATGGATCAAAGGAAGGAAGCGAAGGCCACAAACACAACCCATTGGACCCATATGTATCTGAATATGGACCCACTGGCATCCATTTTGGGCCTCAAAAGCCCGTGAAATTAAAACCAAATGTTGTCAACTCAGCGGTCCCACTTGCTGACAAATAACTCATCGTGCAGAAAGCATGTGCGTGAAGGGTTCACGTTTGAGAGAGAACTGACTCTAAAGCTGGTGATCTCAATCGCTGTATAAAAGCATGTCCCTACAATGATTGAGATTATCTACTTTCACCTCTGTAAGAGATTAAAGAGACGAGAATGGGTAAAATCAAGATCGTAGATCGCCAGAAGCAGCGTGAAACAGAGGCTTTTCAAGAAAGCCAAAGAGAGTTTTGACATAAATCTCTTCCACCGTTACCTCACCAAGTTTGGTCACTATCCTCCTACCGCCGACAAAACACCGGACACGAATTGGAGGAGCTGCAGAAACGTTTGAATGATAAGAGGGAGGTATTCCAGGCCCAGGGCAAACAACAGCAAGCCAGTCCATCTGAGCCGTCCACATCGGATCTCAAGTCAACAATTTCTATCGTGGCCAAGGAACGTTGGGGCTTGTCTGTGATACAAGATTGATTCCATGATTGGAAGGTTATGACGCTGCCACAGTTTTCTGTGATGCCTACAATCCAATGCGATGGTGGCTATCTCTGAGCCATCTGTTTCATTTACCTCTGAGTTTGTTGATAGCAGATTTTTTTTTATGGGCTTCCTGATTATTTTCTCTATTTTTGACCCTCTTTCTTTACTGTTCAAATTAACAGTTGACACTTTTATCATCAATAATATCTTTAGAGATTCTACCATCAATACATTTGCCGTTTATATTTTTCTGCCTTTTTTCTTGGTTCTAGTTTTTTGTTAATCACTTTCATTTAGCTGGCTTTTTAATCAGAATTACCAATCTGCTGTATGTGGATATAAAATGCTTCAAAAAATGCTGGGTGGTGGGGCCATTATCTGCTAACAAATTTTATTCATTCTGTATTACTGATGTGAGCAAGGACTAGTGTAGATTTGACTGTAAGAATTACATGATTGCTTCACAGAGACTGCCTTGAGTATGCACTTGGTCTACATTCCATCCTATCTTTATCTGTTTGTAATAATCAAGTCACATGTAAATTAGAGATGATTCATGAAACATAACTTGATAGTTAATAGCAATACAGTACACCATCCAACAGAGCACAAAAAGAAGTGCACCTCTTTCAGTGTACTGCCAAAAACTTGCCACATTTGTGACTAGTTCATGTGGAACTTGCTTCCTATCTGTATCAAAAAGCACATAGTTGAAAAAAAAAAAAAAAATAATGGCGAATGCAATGATGCAGCTCACACACTTAATTCTTATCTGAATAAGAGACACTGTAATGGTCTTTTATCATTAAATAAGTCGAAGGATATTCTTTTGTTACTAGTTGATTGAGGGTTCATTACTGAAAGTTTTACAGATAAGATGATTCATTGTGTTTCATTTTGTTTCTTCCCTTCCGCTTGTTTGTCGAAGTGCTTGGTCCCAATTGGATGGGTTTCAGTGGCGAAATGAGATTGAGTTTATATCAGATTTGAGTAAATAGGTCACACAACAAGTGAGAATGACGATGGGATGCTGTCAAAAGATAGAGTTGATTTAATTCAAGATGGGGTTGGTCTGACGGTCAAGAAACTCCCCTCATGAAAGGGAGGTCTTGAGTTCGATTCACACTCAACAGCCCTCTCTGCTAATCTAGTTGTTTATCCAATGTATGTGGGATTGGAAAGCTTGCACATGCTCTAAGGACTACTTTGGTTAAAATGTCACATGTCTAAACAAAGGTGAAACTTTTGGACACCTTGGTTATAAAAAAGAAGAAGATAAAGTTGATTTGCCATCTCTTGATGGATTTTGCCAAGAAACATTGAGAAGAGAATTCGAATGCTATGCAGAAGCACACAGGGCTGTTTCATTGTGGGAAATTTTTTCGCTTCGACTGGGCTAATCATCTGTGGCTGAATTTGAAAAAGGGAGCTTTGAAATCAACTGTGAATACTGAGGTTTTACAATCAGCAGAGTTCAAGTTCGGACTCAACCATGCCCAATTCACTTAGTCATATGGGACTCGGACTCTGCCATTTTGTTCTCCCACAACAAGTGCAATTGGTAGCCCATTCTTCACCAATAGTTATGATGGTCTCCCTTTCTTCTTACCTTGCTTTGGCTATTCATCATAATCCATCCCATCAATGTATTGATTGTTGGAACTTGGAAGTGTTGTGGGCCAGCCCCACATTGGGCCTGGTAGTCTATTGGGCTTAGGCCCAGTTATGTAACTTAAGCCCTAGTTTAATTGCATGTATCTCTTTCTCTGTTTATTATAGTAAGCCTGTGTAATTTAGGATAGGCTGTGTGTGAGAGGAGAAGAGGAAAATCAGAGAGAGAGAGAGAGAGAGGAGGGCTTACCATTGTAATCTTGGAATTTTCTCTTTATAGTGATTTAAACATCTCACTCCATGGACGTACGCAATCTTGTCGAATCACGTAAATCTCGTGTCTCTTGCTTGATCTGTGTGATTTTTTTGTGTTTGCATTTTTATTTTCTCCAACAGGAAGCAGCACTATAAACAGGTCAAGCTCAAACTTGTTCTGGGCTTGACTTCGTAAACTTACGCTAAGGTTAGAAGCATTTAATGGTTATTTGCGTGTGGCTCGGCTCAGCTTGAAAATTGAAAATTATTTAAATTAGATCGACACAAGCTTCGTTCATTTCTAAACTTAAATGCCTTAATTGGAGCTGAGCTCAATTATGAACTGCTCCATTATTAATGTTACAAGAGGAGACCAGTCATTAGTAAATTAAATGACATTAGAATTCCACCATGACCAAGTCGCTTCCTATCATGATCGATTGGATGGTTCTGTGGCCTGAACCTCATCAAATTTTAACTCTTTACTTGGTTGGTTGAGTGTAACTTCTACAATTTCTCTTTCAAAGTATGATTCCAATTGTGAATATAAAGATAACTAGCTGGGCTGAAGCCTACCTCAACAAGCCTGAGAAAACTCTTCACTAAAATGAGAGATATTTTGTTCCACCACAGATTTATTTGGTTCTTACATCCCAAATAATTTATCTAATACTATCAGAATAATCATTTACATGATTCCTAAATACAGATTTATTCTTTTCTTTAACTATCCGGTCTTGATCATTTAATTTGATGATAAAGATAATAATAAATAAAAATAAATTAATGACTTGACCTTGTATTAAGGTTCAGTTTCAGATAGAAGATTCAATTTTATATTATATTAAAATGTACAATTATTTAATCTACTAAAGTGGAATGACTTTTGCGAATCAAATAAATAAAAAAATATTTAAATAAGATCGGCATGCCCTATCTATCATTGAAAAGGAAAAGAAGTGTAATTATGAAATTGGATGACAAAATGTATAAAAGATCTTTTGGTGATGCAAGAGATCCAATTTTATCTTGACTCAATCATTGTCATAGACAAACTTGCATATGATTGCCTCTACCAGGATAATCGAGTACCTCTCCTCCTCTAGGTTGCAATCATAGGATTCTCTATATAGAATATCAACGGGTGATTTTAGTACATCTAATCTGATAAAATCAACTTATTCTTACTTTATATCTTTTGTTTAATAAAAAGTTATTTAAGATGTGCTATAGTAAATTTTAATTTAACAATAAACATTAATTAGATCATATAAACGTAATTTTTTTTTTAAACGGTTACAACAAAAGTTTCATTAATAAAAGAAAAAACAAAATACAAAAAAAACAAAGGAAGAGGACTAAGAGAGAGAGACAGAAAAAAAAAAAAACAACAAACAAAAATCACCAAAATATAAGAAACAAACAGCTAAACAAGAACAACTATCTTTCCTATAAATGAAAAGAGTCTTAAATAGTTCCATTAATGCTATTTTTAGCAAAAAGATCCACTATCTCGTTGGTTGAATGACTTATGAGAGAAAAAGATACCTCCATACCCGCAATTAGCACCTTAATCTCCCTCACCAAAGAGGTAATCCTCCACAGGGGTGCTTCACCCTGCTAGCCTATTTAATAGTGTTCGATAAATCACTCTAAATCACTACTTTATCTCTCCCTAAATCAGAATCTAAAGTCAAGACTCTCGCTAGCCCATTTAATAGTGTTTGATGAATCACTCTCAATCACTACTCTATCTCTCCTTAAATCAGAATCTAAGGTCAAGACTCTCCTAATGCTAAGAAGCTCCGCCTCATTCGATTTCATGGACCTCACAAATTTTGAGAAAACGACACTCTCTGTAAATGTATTTTTTTGGGAAAGAGAGAATGTGTTTCATCAAGCAACAAATATTTTACTATTTTTTACAAGATGAAAATGAAAAATCATTTAAATTTTAGTCCTCAGCATTTTATCATTAAATAAAACATGTATTTTTGTAAAAAAAAAAAAAAAAAAAACAGTGATATCAAATTTAAAGTTAGTATAGATGTTTTGATTGGTTTTAATAGGTTCCCAGGTTAAAACAGTAAAAATGTATTAAATGAATATTATAAAAATGTTAAATCTAAATTTAAAAGAAAATTAAATAATTTTAATAATTTGAATTTATTATAAAATAAGCTCTGCATAAAATTCTTGAACAGTTAGAATGGGCTTAGATATTGAGAATCGAGCCCAAACCCGATTACAAGCCCGAATATGTGATTTTTTTTATATAGTGTTTTAGCTTCTTTACAATTTTTAAACAAAAAAGAATGTTTATTCTGTTAGATCACTATATTTAGACAATTCATCATCCTTCACACAACTTGACGCTGATGTAGTGAACAAAAAAAATACTCTGCAATTCCTAATCTATTTTGGCAAGAGAATAGATGGTATAGATCTTATGATGGACAGTTGATGTTGTATAGATGTGGCCCACGATCTTACAGTAGAGAGGTACAGATTTTAGATTTTAGATCTTTTATTTTTTAGATTTTCTGATAGAATGAGAGAGACCAGAAGCAGCATTCTCACTCTCTCTTGTGTGTGAGAGAGAGAGGGTAGAAGTCGGAAGAAGAATGAAGAATCCAAGGGCAATTGGGGGTGAGAAACTGATTGCTGGATTTGCTCTGCTTGGGTTTGAGCTTGAAAAAGAAAAAGAGATAAGCATTTTAAGATTTTTTCATCACAAGTGGATGAAATATGTTTGAACTTTATAAAAAAAAATCTTAAAAAAATGAACGGTGAAAATATATACCTGCATAGATATTCAATAATCGGACTTAGACTTTTGAGCCGACATGCATATAAGCTTGAGTCCAGCCCAAATTTTAATTGGGTTTAATTTTTTTTCAAACTCAACTCTATTAAAAATCTGAAAGATTTGGTATAACCTTCGACTCATGAAATAAGGTCTTGAATTTGATTCACACTTAATTCCTTTAAACTATTTCTTATAGAATTACTCTCCATCTACTTACCTAGTATCATGTGAGTTGAAAATTTTACATATTTTCATGAGATTAATTTTACCTCCTAAGATAGAGATACTGATGTTAAAAAAGTTACAAATTTATATTCAAATATGTTTTTTCCATGTACTAATTGGACTTTCAGATTTTTGAGCCAAACTTCTATCTCTACATATAGTTGTATCAAGATAAAATGTCTCTTAATAAAAGTGAAAATAATCTAATTTTTTTTATTGTAGTTTAACTTTTATATTAACAAATCTTAATTTATGTTAAGAGTCTCAAGTGATATCCTTCACATCAAAAGTAGGATTAGGATCATTTCTCGGTTCTAAATATAATAATACGATAAATAAAAAATAAAACTTAGGAAGAATTTTTTTCTCTCTCCCGAGCAAGAACCCTTGAATTATATTATATTAGCTTTTAATTGCATAATCAAATATCTAAAAGACGCCTCGTCAGAGATTGCGCTCGAAAGCGTGTGATCTCAAATATTTTATATTGTTATTTGATTGGATGTGTAGCACGGCGTAGTTTGTTTGTTGGTGGCAGCCCCACACTGAGTGAACGAATGAAGACAATGTACGGAGACTGAGCGCAACAGGGAATAGTTACAGCGGCAGAAATGCAGAAAGGGGGGTCCGCACTCTGCACACCCACTGCTTCCCCACTTTCCCTCACTAATCCGTTGGATTTTGGCCACGCAAACAGACAAATTCATCGCCACCGTACGTTGCCTTTCACGAGCACTCGCTACCTCCAAACCAAACCTCGCTTATTTTTATTTTGGGAATAGCTTAGGTTCGGCATTAGTTTTGCCTGAAAAGTATGACGAATAATGTCAGAGAATGGGTAAAATAATAAGATTAAAAATAGATATTATAATTTATCATAATTAATTTAATAATTAAAATTTTAAAAAATAATTTGATATATTAAATTTAATATTAAGTAAGTCTTAAATAAGACCTATGTACTTAAAAGTAAAACATGTCTAAATATTTTGAAGTTCTTCCATCTATTTATAAAAATATCATGTCAATATGTATTTTAAATATAAAAATACTTTTACTAAATAAATTGAAAAGAGTTAACTGACTTTTTGCCCTGTCACATATTTGAGAGAATGATGGTAAGGAAATTACATTTTTATTTTTGTATTTTCAATCTTCTTTCTTAGTCAATAGTTCATTACTCAATAGCAGATTAACAAATATCAGTGTATCTCGACTGTCCTTTTTCCTATCCACTAATGTGGTGGAGCATGGATCTTAATCACACATTCATGCTAGTGCAAATGCCTCAAATAATTTCATGCTGCCACCTACATTTAAACAACAAGTTATATAACTGTTCACTCTAACATGATTTTGATTATCGAACGTTAGACACTTCTTAACTTTATAAAATTTGACAAGTTTTTAGATTGATTGGCAAGGCAGATAAGGTTGTCGTTTTTCCTTTTTAAGATCAAGATATTCAAACATCTTATCTAAATTTTTCAGACATCTCATCTGACTAATTCTTTCAATCTGCACACACTGGATATATAACTAAAGAGAATGACTTTTTTGTATTGAGGAGAGCTTGATTCCAAAACCTCCCACAAATAAATGTGGAAATTGGCTATCAAACTAATCCCATTGTTCAATTTCACATTATTGATAATTTTATAAACTTTATGATAACATTTTATTAATATTTAATAGTTTAGTTGATATTTGAAACTCTACCCGGTATGTACCCGGATATGCATCAACATTAAGTGAACAAGAGTGAATTTATTGACAAGAGTGAAGATCCGATTTAAATCAAGACAGTTGATGTAATTTATTGACAAGAGTCTTAATGACAGAGTGATGATCCGATTTAATCAAGACAATTGATGTAATTTATTGACAAGAGTGAATTTATTGACAGAGTGATGATACGATTTAATCAAGGCAGGTGATGTAATTTATTGACAAGAGTGAATTTATTGGGTGAGTCCTGAAAAAGTAGCCATGTTAGTTTTATTCGGCACAATCAATGTGGTTACCAACCACAGGAATAATCATTCTAGTGGTCTTCTCATTTTACTTTTTGGGATGCTGAATCCGGCAACTCAAATTGCACTAATTAGTACTACTTAGTACTTACATAGTCACATACGTAATAGTCCTGACCATTCATTTAAGGGGGTTTCTATCTTGGCCACCGTAGGATAGACTTGGATTTATGGTTCGGGCACAAAAGTCTCTGTAGAATTAGTAATAAGTTTAAATTATTTGAAAAATAGCAGATTTTATAAGAACTCTGATAACTCTCCTATTCTTCAATCTGAATTAGGGCCACTAGGCCCCAATTTGATTCAACGAAGGCACAATGTGTAAAATCCAATTCGACTCTGAAAATCAAATAAAGTTAAAATGATATTCACCCTCTTTAGGAGAGAGGTGAAGTCATGGGCTCGAATCTGCAACTCTTGCTAAGGAGATTACCACTTGAGCTATACCCAGACAAAAAAAAGTAAAAAATTAAACACCTGCAAAACACATGGCCAGTTGTTCACCCAGCTTCCGCTTTGCTTCTTTTGCTTCAATGTCACAGGGGTGGGATCAGATTGGGTGGATTGGACTGAAATTTGTGGATTAAATTCAGAAGGAAACATGAAATCTTTGTGTTCTACTAATGGACAGTGTGATATTTAGTGAACTACTCAGTTACAGACTAATAATTCATTTATTGAGAAGTCACTTTAATTTGGTATATACGTCATCCATATCTAACCCAATCTATGCTTATTATAGGAAATAGAAAAAAATTGAAAAAATGGAAAAAAAAAAACCCAGAGAAGCAAATAGCATAAGCTGGTCCTCAACTCATAAGATGATGTTTCATTTCCTACATCAGATCAGCAAATACAGCTCACACTACTAAAAGCTGAGAAAATTGAAAGAAGGTTGGTAAGAGATGAGCAGAAAGAGGAGGAGAAGCACCAGTCCGACGCCCCAAGGCGAGCCCCCGGCTCGATGGATGTCGCCGGGGTCAGAGCCGGGCACAGGGATGCTGAACCGGGGCACGGTGGAGAGCCAATGTACTAGGACCACTAGCAGTAGAGGTGACACCACGAGCAAACGCTTGAATTGCTCTGCTGCTGTTACCATGATAGCTTCGTAAACGATGTACCACAAGAAACCACATAATATGATAATGGCTGTGATGAGAAGTCGTTGCTCCGACGACGTCGAGCTCGTCTTAAATCCCTCAGCCATTGAAGCCAACAACAAGCAAAGAAGAACAAGAAGATTAGACAATAATAAAGGAAAGAGGATGAGTTATCAGGGAAGAGGTGCTTGTTTCGTACACATAAATGAAATGGGTGTTTCTGATTCTGTTTTTCCATTGTCTGTCTGACCAATAGTTGATAAGACTCGGTGAGTTTACATGGCTAAGTTGGCTCGACAGGCCATGAGTCAAGTTCGTTGTCTAATTCTAATTCAATGATGTATTGAGTATTGACTGATAGGCCGAGTTGTTGGGGTTCCTGTGAAGGCACCCAATGAGGTAACTCAGTCTGGTTAAGTATTTGATTGTTAAGAGCCAAGAACATGTACATGAACGGTGAGTTGACAGGCATTTTCTTTAGTTGTTCATAAGTCATATATAATATTTTAGTAAGAATTTTTCATATAACTCTTATAAATTTGTAAAATGTGTCGTGCAAATCAATAATTTTATTAATAAAATCTTCAAAATTTAAAATTATGATATAATAATGATTGAATGAGAATAAAATTTTATCTACACATAATTTTTATTATTTTACATAAACCTATATAGTTGAACAACTTTTGTAATTAGATAAGTTTAGACAACGTTTATAATTATTTTTTTAATACGGCATTCCCATCTCATATTAGAGATGAGACTAATCTAGGAATACACAAAATTATCTATAAACTTTGAGTCATATTATTTACATTTGCCATTTTACCATGTGGTTTATCGGCATGTATGAGCAATTTTTTACCAAAAATAAAGAATTTTTTGAAATAATTTCTTTAGTGGGATAAAGAGAGAGGTCTCAAGGACTGAGGGAGCTTCAATTTTATTGAATGTAAGTTTAAAAATATTTGGATCATTTTTCAATATGTGTGTATCATTCTTATATAGGATTATGTTAATCTTCTTTGGATCGTTCTAATTTTATTCAATTTTAATAGGACTGTGTCTTATTTTCTATATATAAATTTAAATTTTTTTTTTTTTTATAATATAAGTATCTTTAGGGAAATACATGAAATTATCTCTGATGTAAATTTTAATAGTAGATGAGAGACCTTGTTCTTACCCCGTTTGAGTGGACATTGTTTTCTACATAAATTGACGTGTGGATAAATCTTCCGTGCGTTTAACCTTTTCCCATTTCATCACTTATGCAAGCTGTGGTGATTGACAAATTTACCCCTGAATTTGTCGAAATAACAAGTGCTTCAGAGTGTCAGGGCCCGCAAGCCTGTAGTTCTTTTTACTGTCTTACAGTAGAACATCTTATCCGTGACGTTAGCTTTTCCAACTTTTATGTTTGAAGAATACATGGTAAAAAAGGTTAATTTCTTTATTTTGACCAAAAATTTTTCATACATGGGCTGGGATGGAGGTAACCCCCTTTACTTTGGTAATGGAGGGATGAAGTTAAAAATTTAAAATTTTATTCTTTTCTCTCCTTTTATGAATACTCCTTTAAGTATGGGAGTTATTATGAAAATCTTGACTCTGGTTACCTCTCTTTACCTTCCTTTATCACTCTTTATATTTATAGAATAAAAATATTTTATCTTGACTCTGGTTACCTCTCTTTACCTTCCTTTATCACTCTTTATATTTATAGAATAAAAATATTTTAAAATATTTTTTAATTAATGAATATTATTTATTAATTATATTTTATATTATATGAATTTAATAAAAATTGTTAATATATTACCCTCCGTACCCTTTTTTTGCATCTATTACCTTTCTTTACCCCTTTTTGGACCTATAGAGCAAAAATGTTTTAAAATATTTTTTATTAATGAATATTATTTAATAATTATGCTTTATTATTTTTTATGTTATATAAATTTAATAAAAGGCTAGCCATATAGACACCTAGATTTCCTGCCTCTACACACCGTTTTTGAATTTTTTGGTGAAGTTATCATTCTAACTCCGCGTATAAATTCATTCGAATGAACTTTCAATTCATTCTCAATTCGTTCGAATGAATATATTCATCCGAACGAACATCTGAGTGTAATTTTCGTTCTTTCGGACGAGTATTTATTCGTTCGAATGAACAATTTAGGTTCATTTGAATGAATGAGTCGATTTTGTGAATGATTGACATATATATGTTCATTCGTTCGAATGAACAAAAAATACACTGACGTAGTCGTTCGGATGACTGTAGTCATCCAAACGAACTGAGAATGAACTGACAGTTTGTTCTGATGAGTTAAAACACAGGGGTAAAATGGTAATTTCACCAAAAAGTCGAAAATGGATTAGTAGAGGTAGAAAATCCGAGTGTTTGTATGGCCCGCCTTAATAAAATTATCTATTCTAATAAAGTTGTTAATATATTACCCCTCTTTGCACATAGGAAGTAAAAATATTTTAAAATATTTTTTAATTGATGAATATTATTTAGTGATCATGTTTTATCATTTATTATATTATATGAATTTAATAAAATTGCTAATATATTACTCCTCTTTGCACCTATGGAGCAAAAATATTTAAAATATTTTTTAATTGATGAATATTATTTAATAATTATGTTTTATAAAATTTTATTTTTATTTTTTATATTGAATTTAATAAAAATTAATTCTAATAAAATTATTAATATATCAGGTTATTCCTGCTTATAGTTATCTATAAGATTTTTTACCCTTAGGGTCAGTTCTTACTTTACCATTGCAATTATCAAACAAGATTAGGGTAACCCCTGTTCAAGGGTGACCCCTACTCAGGAGTAACTCCTTTAAAATTTACCTCTCATCAAAATGCAACCATGGCCCTAGAGACAGTGGGTTTATCCATGTGGGGGTTTTCTTGGTATCCTACATTTTCCCACACGTAAATTAAAAAAAAAACAAAAAAGTTTTAATTTAATAACCACAATCCTTTTTAAGAGTGGTGTTAAAAATAACCAACTCTCTAGAATTGGAAAAATGAGACACTAATTGATGAAAATTCTCAAAAAAGTTATCTTAGTTTCTCACATTTTAATTTATTAGAAATAAAATATTTGTCAAAATGAAAATTTTCCTATTTATACATCATCATTATCCCATCTTAATAAAAATATCAGTATCAAAATTAATTCCCCTGAAAATTGAAGAAAATTACCACGTGTCTGATCCAATATGGTTTAGATCCTACATGCATGAAATATCGTCTCATATTTTTAAAATAATATGCTTGTCAGTATGATAATTGCTGATATTTAAATGGCAAATCCACTTAATATGCATTTCTTGAAAACTTTAAAAAATTTAGCCCATTTCAGAAATTAAGTCTGTTTTATTTTTAAAATTTTGTTTGTAGATTATGTGTTGGCTGAAATGACTGATCTAACTGAAATTTTGACAAAACATATTTAAAAAAAAAAAAAAAAAGAGCAATTTAAGGCACCTTTGGAATTTGGGTGCACCAAAACAAATGCAATTTTTTTAGAAATTATAATTTCTTAATTAAATTGATAAAATTTGTTTCTCTTTATTTGAAACTGATTATTTCTTTTTTAAAGACTTTCTTTTCCTTGCATAAAAATGGAGCTCAAGTCCCATTAAGATAAAGACTTCTGAGTGACTCCATTTCAAGCTTTCTTTTTTATTTTTTCCTCTCTAAAAGATCCGAATTTTCGTGTTTATTAATCATTTTCGACATATGTCAAGGCCTTTAGGCTTTAGCATTTTGGGCCTAATTTGGTTTCTTAGTCACAGGCTTGTGAGAAATTGCTAAAAATGAAAAGAAAAATCTGTGGACAAGACTTGTCACCATCCAGTGACAATGTTTTGTATCGAGATTGGACAGCTTTAGTCAGGACTATCGTTTAGATTCGACGAGTCGGATTTCTTAAAATTCAATCTCACTCGATTTAAATTATCAACTCAGATTACATAATTTAACTCGATCTAAATTCTGTCTCGACCCGCATTCTGAACTCATTTTAGTCTGATTGGGTTAACTTGTAAAATTCTCAATCTGACCCGACTCAAATTTCATGTGGATTTTTATCTTCTCAACCCTACTCAACACGCTAAATAAGCAGCTTGGGTGGGTTTAGGCTTGGTTGAGGATTAGGCCCTGACTTTAACAGTTATATATGCACATATGGGTTTAAAAAAAAAGTCCCACAGTTTTTATTTTTTCTTTTTAAAATTATGGGTGGGAAATCGTAAAACCCCACAATTTTGTTACTGAAAATTAATCTCGAGGCATATTTTATGGCAAGATATTAACCCAATCGGGTCTTGGAAATTGTCTTAATGTTTGTGTTGTCTCTTCCTCCGGCCTTTGTGGCTCTGTGCATGTTTGTTTTCATTTCAAAATCAGGCGTCCTTTTCATCTTGATCTCTCTGCTATTTCCTCTTTTAATGGCTTTTTTTCGATTCCTTCCACCACTTTGCCCTTCTTAGCAGTAAAAATGCTTTGTAATTGAAGAATTTACAAATCATTCAATCAGCATCCAACACATGTAAGTAAGCTTCAAGCCACGTGTCCATCTGAAGAGGGTGAGGACTGGGCCGTCCATCAAATGGCCCAGTTCATTGGGTTCTCTGCAGAAATTTTTTGTCAGTCAATGTTGAAGTCATTGGATAATTGAAACTGCAGTTTCTCTCTGCACAGAGCACAGCGTTGGCTCTGTACCGATGCTGGACAACTCGAAGAGGCATGTACTCTGTTTCCGCCAACTGTGTCTTCAGTTTTTTTTAATAATCTGAATATTTATCTAATGATTCAGAATTAATTAAATGAAATTTATTTTAACCGTTTAAAATTCTACCTTAACATTAAGCTGGAGCTTCTACTGCAGATGACAATACATGTATCAATACTTTAATATCATAATATATAGTACAAATATTAGAGTAAAATATAATTGACAACCATAATAAAATTTGTCAAATTTAATTAGATAGATAGAATAAATAATCTTAAAAATTAATAAAAAATGATAGTTATTTAAAATGATTTTTAGTACATATCACTATTTTGAAAATAGATCAAATGGAGAAATAATAACCATTTATCTCAGTTTTAGGGCTGAGAAGACTCCACGATATTAACTTTTTAACTTATGGCATTCATAATACGTATCACCTCAAAGGCTGACTATAAATATCATTGAACTTGAGATCCCGACGTGTTAATACCGGCTCACGGCTAATATTATATTAATTTTTAATTTATTTGTGAAAAATCATAAAATATTCAGCATAAAACTCTCACTAGAATCCACTATATTAAGACACACTAAAATAAAAATATGAAGACTCAGAACTCAGAACCCAGAGTCTCGAGATAAAAGAGAACTAATTGAATTACACCTGACTACCTGGAGGAGGAATCCAAGCCTAAAACCCGGTTTGCCAACGGACAAACCACCTTGGAGTCCTGGGCTAGATCCTCACCTTAAAAAGACTTGTCAGTGTCACACATATTGGAAGTCAATGCTTCTCCGGTAATAGTTAGGTGACTGCCTTTGACATTGGAAACCAATTTAGCAGTGATTGGACTTTTTTTTATTTAAATTTTCCTTTCATAATGTGATTGGACTTTGTCCAGAATGGTCCACAAATTGAAGCCACAAGTTCCACATCCAAAGGTTTGTGGTATCAGAGGATCCAAGAGGTACTTCTTCCACAAGCAACTTGGGATCTTTTGACCCGCAGGAAAGTAGGACTTGCTGTCTATGCCTACCCACGACTCTATGGACTGGAGACTCTGTAGATCCATGGATCCCCAATCCATTATCAGTCAATGAATAGGGTGGGATGCCATCCAAACCATTATCTTTTTTGTTTTGTTTTTTTTTTGTTTTTTAAAATGATCGTAAGTATTTAGATGTCTCCTCTAATTAGTCCAGGAATTTCACTGTATGCATATCTCATTTATTGAAATTACAAGAGATTATTGAACCTAACCTCAATTCTGAAGTCTTATATTTAGTTCATCTAAAACCATTATTTATGAAACGGCTCCACCACGGATGGGCACCTTTGCCTCACTCTCCATCAAAATCATATTTATTTTTTTAAGATAACTTTTATATATAAAAAAATCTAGATCATGAAGGGTCGGATAAATCCCACGTGTATACATAAGCCTCTTAATTCACACGTATCAGTTAAGAGAATGGGCCATTGAAGTTTAACATAAATCAAATTTAAGACGTCACTTTTTGAAGGGGATTTCATACCTAAAAGTTGGCCATAACAATTCAATGATGCCGAATAGAAGCGCTATTGTTGAAGATGCAAGTTATTTTATGGAACTCTGGGCTTTTAAAATGAAATACAAAGATCTCAACATATATGGACACGGGGGTAATTAAACATAATACTTGATATACTTTTTCTTTTTTTTGAAATTTTAGTTTCATGCCTAAGAAACAGCCAAATATATAGCAAATTAAGGGAAAAAAAAGTGAAAAAGAAGAAGTAAGCAGTAAGTCTTACATTGAAAAAACAGAGCCTATTCTTGCACATACATAATTACAAAATCATAAAACACTGCCTCTTCTTCTTCGTCATCGTCATCTTCTTGTTAATAAAGGAAACCATCGCTCATGAAAGGAAGACTGGTGAGAGATCATGAACATGAGGAATACTAGGAGAAGCCCAACACCCCATGGAGTGCTCCCAGCCCTATGAAGAGACTCCCGCTCCGGCAGGGGGACAACAAATGGTACCCGTGATCTCTCCTCGCTCGATAGCCAGTGGACTATCAACAGAAGCACCAACGGCGACACTATGACGGCCCACTTCAGATGATCGACAAAGTCCTCAAAAACTGACTCGTAGTTTATGTACCAGGTAAAGCTCATGAAGAGGAAGAGTACGAAGAAAAAGAAGCATAGCTCCAATGGAGGGGCTTGGTAGTAAGAGTAGTAAGGCCTGTTTTCATTGTAATAACCACTGGCCATGTTAGATAATTAAGAGAGATTGCTAAGCTTTGGATGATTTTGATATTTGGGTTTTCTGTCTCTAGAAAGTAGAAATGCAAGAAAATTTCCAAGTTCCAGCGCAGTAGAAACGTTGTAAGTGGAGAGTCTGCTTTTATAGAGAGAGAGAGTATGGAAAACTGGAAAAGAAAGGAAATGGGTCTGTTTGCTTTACTTGCATTAAGGGGATTCTTCGTTTGGATCCAGCCAAAGGAAGGTGACTGTTTTACACGGATGAGATTCACGGTATGAGGGATCAGCCAATGAAAGACTGCCACGCACCACCGACCAAGGGCTCGTTCTTCGGCGAGGGATTAAAGAAAGAAAAGCAAATGCGAGAGTGTCGTTTGGAAAGTGGCGTCCAGTGACGATGGTCCATGTCATCTGCTTTATTTACTATTATTCCTTTTTCTTTTTAATTTAATTCTAAAGGTCAAGGAATAAAATAAAATAAAATTTAAAAAGTTGGGTAACTCGCAGGAGTACCTGAATTTATAGTATTGCTATCCGGAAGGGAAATTTTAGAGAAGAGGAAGAAAATAATAAATTGAAAAAAAGAGGAAAGAAGGTATCTAACTCTATTATAATCAATAATTTAAAATATAAATATTAGGCTTTTCAATAACTCAGTGCATACCACCCACTCTTTTATATATGAGCTGATTTTTTAATCTGCAGGTATATAGACTCAGTAGTCTCAATGTGTCGAAATTGTCAGTCTTATTGTAGATTGTGCACAATTTAATTCAAATTTCTTACCAGCTGGTCAAATAATATGTTTATGGTGAAGAATTGAAGAAGGTCTGAGTGACACTCAGAAGTTGCACCCCGATATATTTGACCATATATATACAAATTAAGCAGCTAGTTGATGGATGAAAAACAGAAGCTTTTTTGTATATTATTATTTGTTATCTTTATTAAAGTAGAGAGTCAATAAAATAACTCATTTTGAAATTAAAATAACAAAATATATATTGGCATGTGCAAGAAATTTTAATGAAAAATTGGGTGCTTATAAAGGAATTTTAGTATCCAAATTCAATGGGTAATATTATTTTATTAGAATGTTTTCAATTAGTATAATTCATTGACATTAAACGTATGATTTTGACAATATGACAAAATTTTAAATTGTAAATTAATTGAGAGCATAATTTGAAAACTCAGTCAAGTTCAACTCAATTGTTTTCACTCTAAATTTTATTAATTTATCTAATATTAATAAGAGAAAATGGATTGTTGTGTTGAGAAGAATTGGAGATTGGTTACATACAGTAAAAATAAATTAACAAAAGTTACCACTTGTGAAGAGTTTTCATATGCATAGATTGTTTTTAGAAGATACATTATTTTTATTTTTTTGAATTTACGTGTGGAAAATCGTAGGAATACCCAGCGTAAAACCTCTACAGATGAATCCACTACTCTTAAGGTAGACCAAAATTTGAATCCCTTTTACATTGAATCTGTATTTCTATCTCATGACTCATGAGTTTAGATTTGACTTGATTTAGATCTGCATTGAAAATTTACATAGATGAAAGTTGTGATCTGTCTACTTTATAGTAGTGTTAAAAATTTAAACACAGACTCAACTTTAAATCTTATTGAATTACAAAATTATATTGATTTTAAAAAAATAAAGAAATTGAAAAGAACTCACTTGACTCGAAATCATATTTAGCCAAACTGAGTTCAACCAACTCATCTGAATCAATCTAAATTTTCTAGACAATTACTTAGAAGCCATTTATTTTGAACAACCAAATTTAGATACTTAAAGTGTGAACATGTATTTACATCTTTACCTATAAATGATGGATCTTACCACAGTATGCAATTTAGCATGAACAGGTTTCTTGCACTTCACTATTTTTAAAAACTCAAATATGAATTTTAATCTAAATCTCTCACTTTTTAATAAATGAGCACGCTCATTGTCTTTTCACATGCATCATATAAGTGACAAATATTATATAATTTCCTCTATTTTTTTTTGATAGTGTGCAAGGTTTAACTCTTAAATATAAATATTAAAATTATAAAAGAAATTTATTTAAATAGTATAGTTATTAAAATTTAAAAAAATTAAGATAAATTAGAAACTTTAAGAAGTAAGATTTTAAATCGTTATATCCACCTCAACATCATCAAATTTTGAAATTTAAAAGTGAGGCATTAATGACATCTTGTCTCATCCTAGTTTTTTTCTTAGGAAAAAATAAATAATCCACAGACCACTGAACCTTGTGGAGGAGATTCAAGGATTGAGGTGGGTATGGTATAACTCTAGAATTTGGTAGAAAACAGACTATCCTTTGATGTGATGGGAGATAAAGAAAAAGTAAGTGGCAGAAAGAGAAATGTGCATAGTTGGCTAGTTGCTCGAATCTTCCAACGCCACTATTTGTGCTAAGCATAGAGGAAATATCTACACGAATCTTAAACAGGGTCCACATTAAAGGTTTCTACATAAAGATCCTAACTAAGTTTCTAAGTTGAGATGATAAAATTACCATGACATTATCTTTATTCTTTGGATGCCTTTGTGGTGTGTGTACCGACATAAGAAGAGTTCTCATTACCCCATGACATTTTACATACTTGGACATGATTGAAATGACCATCTCATAATCATGCCCGAGAGTGGCCGAGTGGGTCTTTAATAAAACACAATTCTAGCTTGGATTGATTATTCATCTTAACTTTTCATTAGTATGTACTGAATTGGGTGGCCCAATTAAAGGAGGTCACATGTAAAAAGAAAAAGACAATAATGACAACAATTCATCATCTAAGTGTCATACCTTGATTTGCCCTAAGAATGATGAATTCACTTAGAAAAATTTTACACTAGATATCTTATAATTTTTCATATATAAATTTTAAAAAATATCATAACTTTCGAACTACTTAATATATATGATTCCAAATATGTTTTTATTATCATTATCAAAATCAAAACTATTCATCCAATATACCTCTTTATCATATCAAAATTGATGAACAAAACTAGTAAAATAGCAGTAGCAAAAACAACAACTGGAGCTTTGTTTGGATGGGGGAGAAAGGAGGGTATTACCCCATTACCCCCCAATACCCCTGTTTGGTAAAGGGATTAATACCATTCATTACCCGCCTTCTCTCATTTTTTGACCTTTTTTGAATACCCCTTCCATCGAAAGAGTATTCACTTCATACACCCCCCTCTCATTTTACCCTTTGTCCAAACGCAACATGGATCGTCTCGAGGGATCAACCTTATTTAGTTCTCAGATCAACGAAGATGTCTTCATATGACAGAAGAAATCATGTATGTATATTTTCCCACAAATTTGAAAAACATACTATGTTTTAAAAATATTAAAAACCCTCCTGAGAAATCACAAAAACCTTCTTTCAATGTTAGTCAATAAAGTCTATTATATAAAATAACAAAAATATCCTTATTATGAAGAATAAAGAAGTAATCAAACACTTCTTATAAAATAAAAATGATTACGTTACTATTAATAAAATAAAAATGAGAGATGAGCTTAAACAAAAAAAAGGGTGAGAAATAATCATAAAAACATTTTTAAGGTTTTGCATGAGTATTTAAGATAACCTTTAGAAACCCATGAAAAATCATATTTTATCACTACATTAAGATTTTTTACATTAAATAAACACTTAGAAATTAATTAAAATTTGCCCATTTAGACTTTTTTTTTAAATGATGAAAAATGACAATGGTCGAATTTATTGCATTCGGCCGAATTTATGTACAGACCGATACCTATGATATATGAATGAGAATATCACCCAAATGCGACATTTACCATGGCTCAAATAAAAAATCAAACATTAAGAAGAAAAGGATACATTCACATGCGTGCGCGCACACACTAGAAAACACTATAGATACAAAATGGTATAAAGCCAATTGAAATGAGCAACCTATTTAAAAAGGAAAACTTGAGATTCACAACTTTCTTACAAACCCAAAGTCTGCTGCTGACAACAATGAAAACCAAAATCCATCATCTTTAACTGTCTCTTCTTACTAGCGAATTGTCATCATCCATTCTGCTTGATTTCTTCAACTTAGCCACAAGAACCCACATATTGGCCAGTTCATTCTCAAGATAAGCTTCCCTCTGTTTAGATTCCTCCACCTTCTTCTGCAGTTCTGCCTCCTTTTGCTCTCTTTCCATCAATGCAGCTTCATATGACAGTTCCCTCTCTTGGCTCATTGCCAGTTCTCTCTTGATGTCTGCAGTGTGACTCCCTTGGTCTTGCCTTCTACTGTAACCATCTCTTCTTGCATTCCTCCCTCCGCCACTGGATCTCCGTTGAGGGGAATATTTCAGTGCTGCAAGGTCAGCATTCAGTCTCTCATTCTGATTCATGAGCTTGGCAACCTCCTCTGATAATGCCTTCAACTCCACTGCTGCAGCAGATGCTAACCCTTTGGCATATGAGCTCTCCTCTGCTAGCTTCTGGTTTCTGGCTTCTAGTTGCTCTTTCGCTTCAGTTAGCTCAACCACTTTCTGCTTCAGATCCTTCACTTCTGATGCCTAGTTTGGAAAAGAATGGAAATTTCAAGATTATCAGTTCATATAACTGAATAACACTAAAAAAGACAAACTATAAATAGAAAGGTGACAATCCTTCAGAGAAAAGACTGCTTCATGTGTTCCGCCAAAAGCCTATTTGAAATGTTTAACAATGATGCAACATAAAAACATTTTAGTATTTGTCCTGTTGGTTGGTAACAGTTGGATAGACTAGGATCACAATAAATGGGAGCCACGTTGTGGTAGAACACTTAAGACATGTATCCACCTTTTCCATGAGATACAATCTGGATTTTGGTTTGATGTTAAAGAGGAGATTTTCTGTTGGTCAGTACAACTGTGCAAGCTGAAAAACAGTAAAAGAATCCAATCAAGCTGCTTGTTGGTGGTCAAACTTTCAATTCACCAAATCCAGTCTACTGTCATGCATCCAAGGGGCACATAGTACTGTAGCTCATGAATGAACTATCTGTGCGTGTCTCTGTCTGTGTGAGTGAGAGAGAGAGAGAGAGATGCCTGCATGACAATAATGTTGGCTGAATTTGACATGGTAATCACATTTCATGATTCCAAACAGCTCCTACAAATCAGATCCTATCATCTCAACAATCCAATGGTGAGGCCCACAGCTGGATGGGTTATTAGAGAGAGAGAGAGAGAGAAGAGGGGGGCAGGGGGTGGGGGGAGGGAGGGAGAAAGAGAGCATGTGAGGAGTTTGGGACCATGAAAGGAAAATACCATGGGAAATGGTGCTGGAAGTATGTATATAGGTTTATGTGCACGAGTTAGGGGTGGATTGCTTGTATGACCAATGAGGTCCAATGACCATTAGCTTCAGTGAGAAATGGCATTTCGCAAGTGGCAAGCAAAGTCAATGGTTCTGAATCTTCTGATGCTAAGGAGAATTTAAATTAAAAAAAAAAAAAAAAATCTGTGTGTTTTCCTATTGCCAGTGAAAATCTGTGGTTGAAATGCATAACTGCCTATTTGCTTAAAAGATGAGAAAAAAAACAGATGCAAGAACACAATGCACTGCAGCAAGTGACAAGAAGAAGATCTTGTCACAAGGAATTATTTAATCCATCAACTCACGACATAAGTTACACATGCTCTGAGTTCGTACAAACATGTGGCACTTCCTATATCAAGAATAACCAACGGTGAAGATCTTCAAAAGTCAACATTTGGCCCATATATAATTCAATGTGGTACTTAACTGTGTTTTCTCAGTAGTTCAGAATCATCTCCTCGCGGCATGATCCATACACATTAGTGGTTTTGAACTCTGAATCGCAAACCACAGGTTCAGGTGGACATACTTCAAGGATCGTTCTAATTTGATTTTTATTTTTTTAGTGAATACTTCACCATATCCAGATTTAGGGATAGCCTTCGCCTTTCAGATGAGTGACCCAAAGAATTAATAAGTTGGTAGAAGTACCTGTGCATGTAGCAGTGACTTATCACTAGTATTTGTTGAGACCATATGTCTTTTGTCCATACTCAACTCTACTTGAAAGCCTGTTTTTCCAGGATAACATTGTGAATGACCCATAACTTGATTTGAATTTCTCAAATCCAGTTCAGTGGAAAGCTGCTGTTTCAAAGAAGCAACTGTCGCCTGCAATCCTTCACATTCATGGATCTGATGAAAAAGAAAACCAGATGTTACAACCGTTTATTGGTACTCAGTGTCAGATTCATCCAGTCAAATTAGCTTTCAGGGTGCATAATATCACTTATACTGACCTTTTGGTTCAGCTGCTCCTGGATTACTCTGTTATCTGCAGTTTTCACCTGAAGTATGAAGTACAAGAAAGCCCTTCAGCTAAAATTTCAAAATAGTTGTAGTCGTAATGATAATTAAATAAATTTTAGTAGTACTAGCAGCTGCTGCAGCTCATATAGAAGGATTTAACACTTGCTACTCTACAAATGTAGAGTAACAGATTGCATGACTTGCTCAAAAACTCAATCAGATTTTAAGTTGAGCCTGCAAGTAAAAAGTCAGGCAAAAGGGTTTCTAGCAGAAACTCTGAAAACCTTGAGCAAGTTTGGCTAAGTGGGTAACTGGGCTTCCTGTTGGACTTTCAAATAGCAGAAGGGAAGAATTTGAACAGAAGTTTTTAGATAGGAATGGATCACCTCTAACTCAAAAGACTTCTCATTCAACTGTGCCACCAGTTCAACAAAAGACTGCAAGACAAATGAAAACCTACTTTTAATTAGTGGATTCATAATGATAAACAAGCAGCATTTCCTATTTCAAGCTTGTTATTACCTGTGATACTTCCATTGAATCATCTGTTTCGTTCTGATTTCTTTTCTGAGGAACTGGGAAGGAAGTGACCATTTGCTTCTCAAGGGAAGTCATCTTTTGGTTCTTCATCTTGATTTCTTCATTTAGCTTTGCCATTTCCATCTTCGTGAAAAAACAAATTTATTGCAGATTGAGAAGCCATTCAGTACTAAATATCAAGGAATTACAGAGTCACTAGTCCCACGAATGTACAAATGCACATTTAAAGATTTATGAGATCCATGGTCAGTGATCTGGATAGTTGATATGATAGATAATTGAGGATGTAGAAAATATCTCCCATATTGGATGACATTTTTATTCAGTCTGTCAGTTTATTGAGGAAATCACTATATCGTCTTAACCCTAATTAGGCTAATTAACAAAGTTTATAATTAGCCAAGTCACGGAGACTTCACATCATCCCCATGTGGAGTCAACTGGATCAACAGTCCAGAATCCAGATAACTAACCAATTGATTGACCTATTATAACTTATATGATCCACGGGTCCACAGATCTGAACTCCCTGCTTCAGGACCTATGATAAATCATTTTATTTAACTGAGCAGAAAGATTTAGGAGTCAAGACATTACTTGAATCTGTTCCTTCTTTGGATTATTTTCAGCTTCTTCTGACAAACGCTTCAAAGCACTTGAATGGAGTGCAACTTCTCCAGACAAAATCTTTAGTTGCTCCTTTAGTAGATCAATATGGTCTATAATTTTTGTGCCGGTCTGGCATCAGATAAGAAATGAAATTTTAAAATGAAGCTACAAAATACAAATTGGACAATGTTGGTGCATCTCTGATAGCATCACTGTTAATATGCCCATTTTCTACGAGGCCACACATGCATGTGGTCCATGTGCGCCAGACCCCAGCCATGCTGTCAGTCCCACTGTCATGATAAAATGGTTCAAAAACCAGGACAGTCAGCTAATCATATGGGCTCGTTAGTACATGTGAAATGTTCCATAATTTGTAGATTATTGGAATTCCTCTTTTCTTTGTTACTTTGCAGCCCATCTAATTAGTGGTTGAAATCAATTGTGGAGCCAGAGCATCTACATCTTGGTGCCCATACTTGGGGGAAAGCTCAGGTCTTCCACACATGAATCACCTTGGCATGCAAACGTTTCAGACACAAGAATAGCTTCAATTAGACATGGTTTACAACTAGGATGTTTACTAAAGAGACGGAATACATTATGAAAACAAGTTCCAGCAAAATGGTGAAGTTGTCCTTTCTTGATTGTAATACTACAATCCCTTAACCATGTGGCAATTCATACTATTTCCACATGCTTTAATTCACTCTCAGGGAGGAACAGGTAAACGGTTTTGAGTAACAGAATATTCCAAACAAATGATGTAAGTTTGGGAGAGGAGAAAAAGGCCAAGAAGAACGAAAACCACTAAAAGATGAAAATGAGGAATTTAAGTACCATGGATGAAGGATATGAAAAATAAAAAACCAGTGCAGCACAAGCACATGTTGGAGATCGGAGATGGCATGAGTGGTGTTCTTAAATTACTGTATAGAATTATCAGATAGCCATCCAAGCAAACATGAATAGTGAAACTGGTGACAAATATCCATCATCATCACCACTGTCTCTTTTAAGATGGTTACCAAAGATTTTATTATTAGGGCCCACAAGTTCCAACCGAGGGCTTAAAAAGTAGAAAGCCATCCTCAAATCAATAATGACCAAAGCACCAAAGAAGTACCATTATTTTGCAATTATCATAAAAGATTTATTTTTCCATACTACATGTCAAAATCAGCTATGCTGGAAAGACATTTCAAAATGTGGGATACACGCATGTCAAACTCTTCATGGATTCTTCACAAATTCTTCATGAAATCTTATGGTACTTTTAATATCAGTATCCAAGATGACAAAAAATATTGTCACTCATCTTTTGAAGCCTAACCAAAACATTAATATGTTCAGACCTAGCTTGTTTGGAGTGTACTTATTTCCTATTAGTGTTATTTTCAGACCTATTTTCATTAAAAACAAACGTAAACTAAAAACTTATGCCAAATTCACAAATCCTATGTTTTGGATTTGCAGATCTGACACCTTGTATTGTTTCCAGATTTTGATATGCATGTCCCGTACCATGCAACATAGCACATCAGTGACCACTGGAACCACATTGGGAATCAGCTCTCTCTCTCTCTCTCTCTCTCTCTCTCACACACACACACACACACACACACACACACAACCCCCATCATCATCATCAATAAATCCATATACAGACACAAATATAATATACAAATTCATCAAAACGAACAAGTCTAAGTTGCATGCGTATAGGTGCGATGCGAGGTGTTGAACTTGTCAAAAAAAAATGTAGGATGCAGGGAAACAGTAATATGTTTAAATAAATTTAAAAATTAAAATCTCCTTTAAATCAAAATAAGGTGAGAAAATAAATTTAATAAAAAATAATATATCAGTTTTAGTCTAAACAATTAAGTGACAGACATATTGATATGTTAATTAGGTTTTAAGAGAAGAAAGATGTTTTAATATTTTAGCAATCTCGGAAAATGATGTTAAAGAGTACTAAAAAGAGTCCATGAACAATGGGAGCAAATGTCTAACATAGCTGCAAGTGCCTGCAAGTGTCCGACACAAGTGCATTACACATCTTAGAGAGTCCGTGCAACATAAGAACAAGGTTTATTGCTGAGTAAAATTCTAATTTTAACTTTTAGAAGGATTACACAGTGAATGGATTTCATGGTAAGCTGCCACTAGTGAAGAAAATTTAGTGTGGAAAAGCTGATGCATAAGAAGAAACCACCATGAGTCAAATGTTATCAAAGAATTATTTTAACAAATCACATACCAGTGGTGTCTCTTTCCCAGAGAAGTGGTTATCCAGAACCTCTTTATCCGGTACTACATCCAACAAATGATCTGTGGAGGGAGTGCTTTCGCTAATTAATGAATTGGAAATTCTGGGCTCAGTGACACAATTAATGCTCTCTGCTTGAGGTGTTGAAGGTGCAGTAAATGATTTTGTCTCACTAGCTTTATCACCATCTGTACTTGTTGGTGTTGCCAAGCCACTCTCACGTTTCTAAAGATGCAAAGTGAAAGTTACAAAATAATCCATGGAAAGAGAAAACGACATAAATGCTAAAATAACAATATGTATGAATCCCTACTTAACCACAATGAGGGTGCAAGCATGTGTACCAACATACATAGACAAGCATATGCACAACACAAACAGAAATCTTGAGGAGGAATGTTTTGCAATACAAAAGGTATATTATAAAGTTTGAATTCACGGATGATTTTTTCCTTTTTTGCATGGTATTGACCATGTATTTCATATACAGAAAGGGAAGTAAACAGAAAGTAAACTGTTGATACACTGTTGGCATTATAGCAATATGGTAAACTAACAAGCATGCAGATGTCAGATAGTATATGGTTCCAGAAATACCAACACCAATTACCATGGAAGCATACCCGCAGCTTGAACCAATTTAGGAGTCCTTGCTTCCTGCTCTTTTTCTCCTTGCAAGTATCATCAAGAGTTTCACCACTTCCTTCCAGGGAACTGTATCCATCAACATTTTCCTCATCCAGTATCAAGTCCCTTTTTTTGTGTGGGAGGTAAGCAAGCTGCACATTTACATGAGTAGTTACATGGAGATCAACTAGTAAGTCTTTTCAAAACAAGACCCCTATTTTTATTAAGAATAATACAAATATTTTAATTCATTGTATGCAGAAATAAATTTAGACACTAAACCTCCTCTTCTCCAAATGAGTGTCTTCTTCTTGGACCAGGACGATTAGGAACTCTTGATGACTGTGTAGTTTTTGTAGAAACCAAAATTAATTTTGTCAATCGTTGTATCCTTCCTAGCAATGCTGCTTTAGCTTCTTCCTCTTGTTCCAACCTTGATTGCAGCTTGACTTGGCCATCTTCTAGCTTTTTAAAGCGCATCAAATGGAATGAATGTGGTGATAAAGTTATACACTTACCAAGGCAAAGAATACAGTTCTCCAAAATAGTAAAATATATGAAAACAACAGCAGAATGAACACGATAAACTCTTAGATAGGATTATTAAGAATGGACAAAAACGATTTATTTCTTTTGGTCATAACACTACCAATTTCCGAATACTTTGAAATCAATAGGTTAAATAGAAGTACGCAATCACTGAAGTAAGGCACAATAAAAAGACGAATTATGTAGTATAAGCTGATTGTGGACTAAAAAGGTGTAGTCCTTGTTGTGGGCCCAGAAAAAAGTCAAGAGATGGTTGATTTGTACTGTATCATTGTCCTCAACCAGGCTCTATGAAGACCTCCAAGAATTACCCCAAATTCTTTGAGCTTATTGGCCAAAAAATAAATTTAAACTTCACCTAAAGTGCCACAAAGGAGGCAGAGAGAGATGATTATTGCTCTCTCTAAATAATGAACTACAAAGTAGCCACCAAAACCATTCTCCACATAGTAGAGAACTTCCAATCTCCACATGAAGAAAAACAAGCATGAGAACATTCTCCATTTTAGCACCAAGTTGACTTCCTCACAAAAGGAACAATGAAGAAGCAAGTGATTCACAATTTTTGCATCATGAAGACACTCAAAATCTCTTCCAAGCCCACACCATCCTGGGTGAATTGCACCATCCTCTGCTTTTCATCTAGACCAATAACAAAATGATCTTACTAAGAAATCAGCCTAACTTGCACAGCCACCAAGCTCTATAGTCCTCCCCAAAGTTATGATTATAGGCCTTTACAGTTAACAATTTAAGAAGTGTTTTCCTAATATCAAAAAGGAAAAATCAAATGAATGAAAACAAAAAGGTATGCTCAAGCATGTTTCATAATTTGGACACTGGGCTCCAATTAGGGGCTCCACGAAGGTTGTTAGCCCTCGAGAAGTTGGTTAAAGGGGGGCAACATCCCCTTTTCTGGTTTTAGGGCAAAGTCCCCAACTCAATATTTTTTAGGGCATAAAGGTATTTTCACAATTTTGTACATGGTGCCGTTTATATATTGTATCATTGAGGGAATTCAAGGGTTATGGGAATACAACTGTATTGAGAGAAGCATGACGAAGGCATTCTACCAAACCACATAAATCTCATGTTTTTCTATGTGATTGCTTGTGTTTGCTACATCATGGTTTGTTTGTTTTGTTGTTTCAACATAAAGTTGAATGGTTTCAAATATCAAATAGGTGTACTGGGATCCAAAATGAAAAGAAAGAATTGATAGAACATTACAACTCGAGGTTAGACCAAAACCATCTCACCACTGGTGTACCTTTTGTTTTAGGAGGACAAAATCATCTTCAGCATCTTTCACTTGAGGTGCAAATGCAATCCCCTTTTTCAATTGTTCTAGTTCTTCCTTTAAGCAACGGATCTCATTCTGGTACTTCTTTATGAGAGATTTCTCATCAATTATCTGCAGTACACAAGGGTTAGTTCTATCAAAATTCAGAACCATATCTTCCATGGTTGGATAAAGTCAGAGACATACTTTATTTTGGGATGCTTGAATCTCAATGTGTTTTGCACGGTGAGCAAACTTCAATGTGTTGTGTGTCTCTTCTGAATTACTTGATGAAGGAGTCACAGTGCAGATGAGCTGTGGTACCAAAGAGAAACCAGCAAATTTTCACTTTTAGTGACTTCTATTTTCAAAAGAGCTTCATCTTAATGATAGAAATAGTCTTTCACAACTTGGAAGATCAGCCAATGGAGTGGCGGACTACTTTGCAAAATTGGGAGTCGACAACCTTTGGGCTGGAGCCTTTTTATTGTTGTGACCTTTTGTTTTTGTTTTTCTTGTTTTTCTTGTATTCTATCCTTTTTGTTTGTTCTTTGGGTCTACCTCTTTTAGACCCTCTTTTTTCTTTGTATTTTTTCCCCTCTTTTAATGAATTTCTTTTATGACTGCTCAAAAAAAAAAAAAAAACCTTGTCCACAAATCATCCAACTGTAGCACATGATAAGTGTGATAGCAAGTTTGGCTTAACTTACAGACACACGCCCATGACCACTCAAAGAGAATTGGAGAAGCCTGGTTAGTTTGGAATCCCGGTATGGTATATGAGTAGCTTTTCCATCAGTTAATTTGGCAATCACCTGCAATTTCAGAAGTTAAATAGCATCCAATTTCTGGAAGAAATATAAGCAGAATGCTGAAGATGACATACTAGTAGCTCATACCTATGACACCATGAAAAAAATCACCATATAGGACAAATATAACAAATGTCAATGCACATTCTTAAATAGTTCAAAGAATGTCCCACAGGACCAATTCCAAGCATGTTCAATCCAGACACATGACTCAACACATGTTAGGCTGTCGGCAAATGTCACACTTATCATAGTATCTAGACATTGGTCTGTACTCTGTGCAACACAACGACATATAGAACACTTTGTCTCATCTGACATTCCTAAAACATGAATCACACAAGGTGACTCAGAATATCAAATATGTGAACCCCATATGGAGGTAAAGGTTGGGCTTAAATTCCTCAACTCATATTCAAAAAAGGTTGTTGTTACTTATGTATCATTTTTCCTTTCTTATTAACCAACCAACCTATACAGAAGGTGGAATAGTAGGATGCACCATTTTTGGATTGTGGACAATCTCCAAGAGTGAAAAATTGTTTGAACCTATATCTTGAACCACATTGTTATATTTGGAGGAACAATAATGTTCACTTTGTCTACCCCATAGTGTTCTATTATTTTTGTTTCTCCCTTAGTTGCCTGACTTAATGTTAAGAGTGTCAATATATTTTATCGGAACTCCTGCCCAAGGTGTTTATAATTGGCATTTCATACTAGTTTTCACATTCAGATATCAAAGACCAAGAACCTTCCCAAATCAATAGGCTAATGCTCACCTTTTCTTTCTTCATGTCCTCTCCTTTCCTTTTTTATCCCCAGTACGGACTGCGAACTACCTCGGCTATACAAATCTCATAGATGATTATTTTCAGAGAATTGATTCTTTTTTCAATTGTAACATGACTCAAACTCATAACTTTCAAGTTTTGCATAGAATGCTCTTGCCCATTATACTACAACCTCGTTTTTTTTTTTTTTTAGCTGTAACAGATAGGATTCTATTAAAAGAGAAAAAGAATACAAAAATAAGAGAAACAAGGCCTACAAGAATTAGACCCAAACAACAAAGAAAGAAAGAAAAAACAACAACACAGGGTCTACTATAGAATTGATGACTGTTTCAAAAAAAAAATTGGAACCATCTAGAAGATTTTCCGAAATTTCCTGTTCACATTCTCTTGAATAGTTTCCTCGAGAAGGTCCCCCTTTCTCCGATTATATATCCTAATCTAACTCTTTTTATGGGAGATAAAAAATAAATGATATTGGTGCATATGGATGTGCTTATGCAAAGGGTTTGAAGAAATATGTTCATTAATTCATTTGTCTTTCTTTCCTTCCTAAATTTTTTTAGGACATCTTAGAGAGAGAATCATGATGAAAGGATGGTGAGTTTTCATATTCCAGAAGATTCTAGATTACTGCCATCTAGCCATTATTGAGTTGAGAGGAAATAAGTTACAAATTTCATGTTTCAAATTAATAGTTCCCCAATCGAATAGAGTAAACTAGGTAATTTTCTGCATACCAAATTTGATTTCTAACACTGGCTTTTAAGAAATTAAAAAAGAAATGGCAGATATGCCTCAAAATTTCCTAAAGCTAAACTTTTTGACTAAATAATCCCAGTACATCTAAGCCTTTATACATCTATAAGACAAGATGATCAACCACACCTCTATATGTCATGCCATCTGCCCCTTCTTTTGATCTTCATCAGAATCACTGTCAATAACACTCCATTTTGTATGCAGCATATCATAAATTACGATCACAAAGAGATGAGATAATGTCCAATTCTTCATATTAAAGTTATGATGAGCATACACAATGGGATTAAAAGCTGCAGTTACTCAAGAAAGTGCTAAACTTGCATCATCTTTTAAAGGCATGGCATGCTTTTCAATGTCTCTAAAAGCTTAATTTGTCAGCGATTAGATCCAAGACAAGTTCACAATATATGGACCAGCCAATTGCTGTAATCTGTCACATGTCAACATAAAATGAAGTTGATTCTCTATGATAATAGTGTCAAGTAGTAGAACATGCAAACAAATAGGAAGTGAATAGATTATAATGGGGGAAAAACAGCCACGGTGAGCCTTCATTGTTAATTTATGACTTCTGATGACACAATTAAAAGGAAGTATCTTTGTTCAGTCCTCACAGTTCCAAGAGTTAGTAGGCTTTTATTGATATAGGCTCCTTCTTTTCTCCGCACACCAGTAGTTTCAGCCCTCGAGCTCTCAGAACCTGCCAGATCGATGAGGTTCTGCATGTATAAGTACCGAAACATATAAGAAACCGACTGATTATATGTCAAAAAAGCAACATAAAAAATACACTGTAGATAGTTGGGATTATTTCCTTACATAAAAAGAAAAATGATCAACAAGCTACAAAATTTAAGGTAAAGTAGGATACACTGAATTAGCTATGGTAGCAATGGAAATAAAAAGCCTTGTAGAAACTGACCAATTGGGATAAGCTTACTGCTTCTCCATCACTGTTTTCACCATAAGGGCTGCTTTCGATTGTCTGTTACAGGGTAGTGCAAAATTAGGATGCAATGAAAATGAAAACTTAGAAATAGAGATGCATGTTATTAGCTTATTAGCAAGGATTAATCTATGATTAAAAACTGTAACATGATGAAATTGAAACATCTTTATGAACTGTAAATTCCATATTCTCTGAATTCACATTCACATCGTATGATTTGTATAGCATAGAAGCTGAACATGGTGCACTTATGAAACATCTCAGAACAATTTCAAAATATTGATCTACCTTTATTTTCAAAGACCACTCATGTTAATATGTTAGAACAGGGTGTAACTGGCAATTTTAGCACATTCAATCTTGTCTAAACAGATACCAACAAGTCCTATATCAATCTATATTAAATTATAAACACCCCTACCCAGTTTCTCAAACTCAAGATGGATTAAGAAAGCAACTTGAGTTTGACAGTTTGACCAATGTGGTGTTAGATGAGAGATGGAAAGAAAAATGCCCAAGTCAAGTTGTCTCTTATCCTAAAGGCAATAAACACCTCACCAATGAATCTAGCGTCTACAACGGGATGCCATTTGAATTCAAACCCATTAAGGCCCAACAGTCATAAGCTAGGCCTGAACAGCTACTTCCAACAATTACATGGACCTTTGGCCCAAACCCAAATCCGAATGGTCTGACCTTGACCCAACCAGACTAGCATATGATTCTCCACCCCTGACTCAATGTAGAACCAAGTCAAGTCAACTAGACCCACTGAGGAGTCAACTCAACACCTTGCAACAATGTATACATCCGAAGTGCACCTAAAGCACCAACACACCTTTACACCCTCACCCATGCCCATGCACAACCATGACTCAGCCCATGCTCTCTCTTAACCATTTAAAACAAGTTCTCTAAAGGTGAAGTCTCTCATAAACTCTTACCTATTTTTGTCACTAACCAGTGCTGGAGTCTTAAATTCTCATGTAGAAAGTTTACAGTCTTAAAATGATAAAGAAACTCAATAATTAAAATGGAGGGAAATTCAACTTTGGGTATAAAGGGAAATTCTAACTTGTGAAATAATTCCAACATTTGGATGCACATGATTGACATTCTTAGGGAACAATGTAAGAAACTACAAATATGAGAAAGATTGCTGCACATCAAAATACAGGGAGAAGCAGAAATTTTCTATTGGGGATAATATGTACATTTTTATTTACCAGTGGAAACTTAATAAATAAATTTTAATTTATAAAAGGATTCCTTTCCTTTCTTATCTCATTTTTCATAGATGGGTCCAGATGACCACATTATGTCATCCAGTACAGTCAACATGCAAGTGATGGATCGAAGCAAGAAGAATGTTGATCAGTGATAACATTGACAGATTAAAAAAAAAAAAAAACAGATCTACGAAGGTACATGCTGGGATTAGTAATTTCATATCAATGGTAGGGATGCATGTGTTTTGACTTTGGATGCAGTGCGACGAATGCATGGCAGTGAAGAGGCAATCAGAGAGTCAGACCCAGAAATCAACAGCACAGCAACCACAAAGTGAAGATTTGACTACAGGCATGGCAACAAACTCCGTAAGAATGTTAGACCTTTCTCTTTTCTTTGTATCTTTTCCTCTCTTTTAATGAAATCATTTTGTTATCGCTCGAAAAAAAAACTCAGTAAGAAAAAAATGGTGACTAAGTGGAAGGTGAACTGCAGCACAGATGTAGTGATGGTTGAATGCAATCAGATGGCAGCTATTGCAAAACAGAGGAAGAGGAGTGAAACAAGGGATTTCTGTTAGGGTAAGAGTTACAGTACTAGAC
This sequence comes from Chimonanthus praecox, assembly GCA_022113865.1. Classification (NCBI taxonomy): domain Eukaryota; kingdom Viridiplantae; phylum Streptophyta; class Magnoliopsida; order Laurales; family Calycanthaceae; genus Chimonanthus; species Chimonanthus praecox. Next base: position 66,409,002 of record CM039086.1, read on the forward strand.
AGCAAAGCCGGCATAGCACGCCAATAGCAATTAATGAATGCTCTTTGTAGTTAGGCTTGAGGACAGTTACCAACTAGCACTAAGAATGCTGCTGCTCAGTGTTCTACAGAATGGAAATCATCAAGGATAGTCCCTCAATAAAAAGATGATTGATGAGCTAAGATGATCTGGACATTGACTGTCAACTTACCAAGAACTGAGATCGTCTAATACCCAATACCATGTAGCATCTCGGAATAATTATGTGAAAGTGGTTCGCATTAGAAAACTACTTTACATAATAAATGAGAAACCTTTGCAATTACACAAGCAAGCAATTACCAAAATGCCACAAGATCAAATCATATAAGAAATGATTATTTGATTGTATCTTTTTTAATACCATTTTATCTAAAAGATAATTACAAAGTTACCTAATCTCAAAAACATCCCAACCTATACTCACTAGAAAATGCAACATAATTGAAATCTATTTAAAATAAGGCCATAGCTCCTAGAATATACAGATAAATATACCAATGTAAATATTGTATGGCTCCTGCTGCTAAGCAAATTGAAATTGGTTGAACCCACATGCCTGTGCTCTGTTGTCAAACCAAAGCTCCAATAAGTTGTGAAATGGTAAACATGCTAGCAATATCACTAAGCAAATGTAACAACATATTATTGGATGAATATCATGCAAATACAAAGCAAGCATGGAAATATTGATAGGCCTAAAGTCAATCAAGCCATTGCAAACCTATAATAAATGGATGGGCTTGAACATATATATTTCTCCAACGGCCAGTCTTGGCTCAATTGAGCAAATTAGGCTAAATGAGTAGGCTCAAGCCCTTGGGAAAGCCCATGAAGCTCATCAGGTTTTTTGGCCCATTTCACCACATGCATATATTTATATGTAAAATATACATATAATTATATGGATACTATATTTTCTTGTATAAATTAAACCCTAATATCCTCATATATCTAGAATATCTCTCTCAATTCACCCAGCATAATAAGGTATTTTTGTTCAATTGAAATTTGAAATTGGCTTTACAAGTGGGTTTTAGATTCACTTTGTCCAAATAATTTACAAATAGGCTCTAACGAGTGAGCTTGTGCTTCTCATTTAACGGGCTTTAGCTTTAAAAAACCCAATGGATTGCAGTTAGATTTAAGCTTAGAAAGAGGATAGTCCAACTCATGAAAATGCCTAAATACAATACAAGCATGCAAATTCCGAGCATCTTTGTGGTGGAAAGTAGTTACAACTAGGGATGGCAACAGGACAAGGTCATGTTGTGCCAAGCCCGAGCCTAACAAGAGCTTAAAATGCATGCCCAAGCCTGATCCTAACAAGCCCAATTAACCCAATGGGAAGCCCAACTAACCTAAAAGTCCAAGAGTTGATTGCTATATTTGGTATTTTGAAAATAAAAATTTGAAAAGGATTCATAAAGAGGAAAAATCGATGAAAATGGTGATTCAGAAGCTTAGACCAACTGAGCTACCTGTGCGAGAATCCCCTATACTTGGTTGTAGTTTAGGGAGAACCTAGACTGCATCACATGTTAGCTTGTTTGTACATTTGAAGAAAGCATCATATTGAATTAATAAAGATGTAAAAGTTCTACCTTCTCCAGCTGCTATAAGTGATAGTGCATGGGCTGGAGATAATACAACTTCTTCCTTGATACCCTCAACAAATGTTCCCTGCCACCACAGGACAAAATTCATTGTAAAACCATTGTAAAAAACATGAAGTCGGATCATTTTCATAAGTAATGGCAATCTGCGACATGATGACATATAACTTATTGCTTATAATCATTTCTGAATAGGTATCTGCCACAACATTCATGCCAAGTTGTTGCCTTTGAAGCAACATGTTGAACTGATGTAAAAAAGTATCTAATTAGTCCCTATTGGAACAAGATACATCTGGCAGGAGCATACTCCAAAAATGACTCCACTCAAATATTAATTCGGAGGAAGTTTTTTCTGAGTTTGGCCACCTAAATCTACGAACTCAGCCAAGTCTCTGGACTCGACATCCTTTTTAGTTGAATTACCTGATATGAGTCTTGTCTGGCAAGTTGTTTAACAATGGCAGGGAGATATCATAGACTGAAGTTCAATTACCAAAGCAACATCTATATCAATGTTTGACTGGTAGTTAAGGTACTGTGTATATCTTAGTTAGGTGAAGAACATCCATTCACATTTTAGTGTTAAAGCTAGCATGCGAAGTTGCACAAATAAGAAAATAAATAAAGGAGGAATTTATCCAAGTCTTAAGTCTCTTAGACCCATTACTTGTGTTCTTTTTTTTTCCTCATTAATATAATTCATTCTGTGTATTGCTCAAAGAAAGGAGGAATTTGTAGCATTGCCTGATTTTTTATTCATAAATGCTTAACTACAACTTCCTACCATTATCCCAATGCCTACACTGGATATGCAGATTCATTAATGCTCTTGAATCATAGAATTTGTAAGCAATGATATTGATGCAGTTGAGAAATCAATCACCACAATTATTTGCTTGTTTCATCACGGTTGCTATGTTAAGAACTTCATAGGAAAACAAGTAATAAATTGGTAACAGATTAGAGCCAAAGCAACCAATAGCTAGATAAGTTTAAGCAACAACCAGATGAGAAGCAACTAAACGAAACTAACAGCATAGAAGCTTTGGCAAGAAAAATAATGTATCTAGAACAAAGATCAAGACAAGACATGCACCTGAAGATCCTCCCTAATTCTCAAATTCTGGCCAGCTGGGTTAAGCAAGTCATTAACAACCTGAAACCAAAATATGCCAAAATAACACCATCAAGAACAAGAAACAGAAAGGAGTTACCATGAATTTGAACAGTATTTCAATATTTAGATTTATGATATACTTTGACAATTCTGAAGCTTAGTCACAGTCATGATGGCATGCTGTGCAACCAACTGAATGTAGATAAAATTGAGATAGGCATATGGAGAAACAAAGTGAGCATTTTCACACACACACAAGGAGGATCTGCTGTATGGTGCCATGCATATGGCAATGTACTTTGGCCCTGTAGGGCCCACACAGGTGGCCTCCCTTTTGTGGGATGGGGTTCCTTTGATAGGTGTTTTCAGAATAGGTCTTACTGTAAGAAGGAAAAAGAGGGTTAAAGTAGTTTGGACGAAGCTTGAGTTGGGCTTTTACAAGTATAATGTGGATGGTGTTGTTGGGGTTGGCTGCGAACGAGCCCCACATTGGAATTATAGAGGGAGATCTAGGGATTTATGAAGGGTTTGGGTCACTCCACCTAACAGGCTAGTCTTTTGGGTTGGATGCCCAGGTCCTAACAGGTGCGGCGAATGGTAAGTCTAGTCCGACTAGTATAGGGGGTGTACTTCATGACGAAAGGGGTAGGATGTTATTGCTCTTTTCTGAAACTATAGGGACGGACTATGGAGTCAAAATGAGGTGGAACTGTTTGCAATTAGGAAAGCTATTTACCTTCGGGTGAGGCATGGGAATGGCAATCTTATTTTCGAAGATGACTTTGTTAATGCTATTGTTTAAGCTAGTAGTAGGAAGAGTCCCCCTTGGAGGTTGGTTAACATTGAGAGGGATATTAGAAATGTGAGTAGGAACGGAGGCATTCTTTTCAAATATGTTGGGTGCTTAACAAATAGTGTGGTAGATTTCCTAGCAAAAGTGGGAGTCCAAAAGCGACTACCGGTTGTGGAGTACTTGTAACGTTTGATTTATGGGTCAAGGTGTATTGGGATCGGTGCTTTTTTTTCTATTTGGCATTTGTTCTATGTTTTTTTTTTCTCTTCACCTGATGGTATGATCTTGTACAACTCTCTTGTACAAGCATGGCTCTGGTACTGTATTATTAGCTTTTCCATTTAATAAAATTCACCTCTGTCTCTACTCAAAAAAATTTGTGGAGTAAAGGAGAATATGATTTCTAAATAGCAAAATAAAAATGGAAAAATGGCTGATGATGATGACCCAAATCAAAAGATCTCCCACCCATCCACCTAGATGGGCAAAGTACATAAAACTCAAAAATTTACCCATGATTGCCATGCACTTACGTGGCCCCAGCAGGAATGATCACTATTAGGCTAATAGCATTCAAGGTTCTCCAGATCATTGCCCATGTATTCATGTATATTTGCACATACAAAAGGCAGATAAGATAAGGCTTCAATGATTATGATGATAAGAAAACGCACACACACATAATGCAAAAGCTTTATCCACATGCAAACCTTCCTAACACATCCCACCTTCATGACTAGCATGAATTTAGGTGGGACCAATAGTACAGGGTGTGTCTTCTTTCCCTCCTCTCCCCAAAACAACAAGAAGGAAAAACCACGACATCCACCATGCAACTAGATTTTTTTTTTTTTATTTGGACTATGGAGCTGACATTTCATGGCGTCAGACTTTGAACCACCTACCTCACTTGTTAAGTTATGGGCTTAAAAACCACCAACCAAATTGACCGCATAACTCACTGAACTGAATCAGATCTGAGAGAGAGAGAGAGAGAGAGAACTGAATCAGCCCCATCAGTCCATGAAGTATCAATCTCATTGAACTGAATCATGCCTCTCAGGTCACAAGGTATCAATCACCTCTGTAGGTTCTGGGTTGTGCCTCATAGCTTGACTTATTATATCCAGTAAACAATATTGTAGAGGCTGTGTTGGTTTTAAGGAATTCAGCCCACCAGTCCACGAGGTATCAATCACACTGAACTGAATCATGCCCATCAGGCCACATGCTATCAATCACTACCATAGATTCTGGGTTGCGCCTCATTGATTGACTTATTATATCGAGTAAACAATATTGTAGAGGATGTATTGGTTTTAAGGAAATTAAGTTGATTCCTTCCAAAATCTGGATCAATTCCTACCAATGAAGCAAAATATTGTCAAAAGGATAAAATATTATACAAAAACTATTTGGAAAAAGTGATAAGAACGTCACACAAGTTCAAATTCCATTTTGAAGTGCATGGAATAATCATATGATAAGATCATCACTGATCTTTTAAAAATTCATCATGGTGCGATATATATGCATATGGACCCACGTAAACAGCCAAATCATTTGAAAGAACAGGGGAAAACGCTCACCTCATTATAGATCTCCAAATATGATACCCGAAGAAGAAACTCCCGATTTGGAGTCTAGAATATAAATCATGTCAGGAAGTCAAAATTTGAGAGGATCATTCCATTTAAAACATGCAGTGAAGCAAACCTCCATCAACACTACCTCTTGAATGATACTAAATGCATCCTTCACGGCCAATGGTATAATTCCTGGGGACCTTTGATCTCCCTGGTCATTTTTATGTTCTGAACATTAGAATATTAAGACGATAAAAAGATTCAACACCATGTTATACATTTTACATGCAAAAAGCTAATTCCACATAATGATGTTGTAACAAAAACAAATATTGTACTAGATATTAAAATGGAGGAATTGCAAGAAAATGTCAAGGTGCAAAATGTCATCAAGGTGTCAAAAAGGTCCTAAAGCCTAAGGCACAACATCCACACCTAGAATAAGCCTAATGTCGCCAAGCACTTTTCAGGTATTGACCAAATATATGAAATCAGGCCTTCATTTTTTATCCTGAAACTGGACCAGGCTCCAGGCTAGCCCAAACTCAGGCTGAGTCAGTCCCAACTTGCACCCTCAGAGGTCAACTATCATTTCATTAGGGAGAAGTTTGCACCTAGATTCATATGTACACCTCATGCCTAGCCAAATTCAAGCAATTGGAAGAAGTAGAATCCTACAAACTACAAGCAACTTGGGTATCAAAGATACCTCTGTTTTTCAAGTGATAACTGATTAAATTATATTACAGAAAGAATCTGCACTGTAAAAAGAGAAAACAGAACCCATGCATCATCAATTAAAGAGGACATTTGTTATGTTTTAGCTTTTTCAAATCTTTTCTTGATTTCTTGATTGACTTTTTTTTTATGACCAAGGTGTCTAGGCCTCTTAGAGAACCTAACTAACTCCCAGAGCATGTCCAAGCTTCCCTGCCTACACACACTGAGTAGATCTACAGGAGTGGCCCTTTGAAGTGGAGTGGGAATCAAACTCAGGACTCCCGGTTCCTAGAGCGGATTCCTAGCCATCATTCCAACCCCTTTGGGTTTGATTGCTTTGTTGGCTGAAATCAGTTTCAAAATTAAAAATTCTATTGGTTAGTTTTTCCTTCCAAAATACTAGACTACATAATAAATTTTATGGTGTAATTACCATATATTGTACCACTAACTTTGTGGAGAGGGCAAAAGAAGGTCCATAAATTGGGCCACCATGGCATGATCAGTTTGTAAATTTTATATCTACCTAGAAATGCAGAAGACAAAAATGTAAAAGGTATAACAAGTCCATCACCTAGCAATTAGAAAAATATACAAAATATAACCCTCACATGCATTGTATGGGTCTTCCCACTGCTTGTCACGCCATAAGCGAATATTGTTCCTGTGAAAAAATAATAAATGCAACAGATGAATTTTTTTTCATTAGTGAGCTTCAACATCACAAAACCATATCCAATCGTATAATTTTCCAGCCAAAAGAAAAGTTACGATAAAAATAATGGTTACAACAAACAATTAAGCAATGTCTATAAATTCGACGATTTCTAACATATCCAAGTATGATGGAGGGGAGTAGGTTAAGAATGAATGAAGTATAATAAATAAATGGTACCCATTCATTAATTCTTAATTTCTAGACGGTTAATTTTGTAATACATCCAAATCATAGTAATCTGTCTAAATGTTAAAATGAACTTATTTGCTGAGAATTGTGAAGACGACATCTCAGGAGATAAATTGGTGCGATAAAGTTGCAGGATACTCATTTTTATCTTATGCTTATCATGTGCCAAAACTAACAACAGACCGACTAACAGCAACTCTTTCTACCTCTAGTTGGATGTATACAAGATGAGTGTAACAAAAGAAAGATTGGAACTGGAAATAGAGTGGCTACAATTTGTGTTCTCAACATGTTGCATGATTCACCTTCAGTTCCCTATACATCTTTGTCTTCATTCCTCATTGAAGATGTCTATATTGGTGACTTGGCTGTGGAAGGCTTAGTAAAATTGATATATCATGTCTGATGTATCTTGTTCTGAGGAAAGTCAGTTTTCAATGCATTTCCTTTTAATCAAAGTTTTCAACTTCAAATAAAGCATTTTGATTTGATTCATTCTAATATATGGGACTGTACCAGTTGTGCCCAAAAGTGGATTTCACATAGTGAAGATTTATTGATGTATTCCCATGCTATACATCAGTCTACTTGACAAAAAGAAGATCAAAGACACAGACTTTACCACTAAAATTCAAACTTTTGGTGCCAAAAACATATATGGAGCTGAATGTTGAGGGATGAAGAGAAGACAAGTAAATAAAGTAGTGGCAATGGAGAAGATAAAATTATAATGAGTGCCCTAGAGAAAGCGTAGAAGTTTCTATCAGAGAAGAAAAGATGAGAGGATGCTAGTTAAGATGGTTTGGGCACATCCATAGAAAACTGGAAACAACACTAGTACAAAGAATCATGGATAATAGGTAAAAGGTATTAGGAGAATAGGAGCGCTTAAATACATGGATTGAGGTGGGTAAGACGATATGATAGAGTGTTGTTTGATGAAAAGCATGCTGAAACATAATTGAAACATAATTGAACATCGGCTGATGAGCTTGTATAATGATGGTACGGATCATAGGTTATTTTTTCATGCTGCAGATGGAACATCTAAACAAGAAATAAAGCACAAGATTTAAAGAGAAAAAAATTACCATTGACACCCTCCATGGCACCACTAACAACATGTTGAGCAGCCACATCATATACATGACGCGTTGTTGTTGTTGGACCAAACACTCGATCTGGAAGCATGAAAACAGTGAAAAGAAAGTTAAGATGAAACAAATAATTAAAACTACATATTGAAGATTGGATCTAAAACACAACCAATAAGGACTGATATGCTTTTATACTGAATAAAACACAGCAGTACTATTTCTTTTCGCTTTTTTTTCCTTTAATTTTTTAGTTTCTTCTTTCACACACCAAAAAAAAAAAGGAGTGAAATGGGTTGAAGGAAACCATGCCACTAGTATGTGTTTCCTAAATTTATTATGTTGGAGATGAAGATAATTTTTAGAAATATTCAACAAATGTTGCAGTGTTCATGTTGAGTGTTTGGACATTTAGCAGTAACCAATATGACAATAAAAACTAATAATAATCAAAATATTGCAAGTACATCACTGGCTCTCTATTTCCCAATAATGAAAGCTGCTTTCTGGATGGCCTCAATTTCAATATTTACTTAGCTATTTTGAGAGAAAGCAGGATTTTAAAACATTAAAGTGTATATGAGGATAAAGCTTGAATTTCAAGATTCATTGGAATGACATTTTATAATTTTTGTAGAGACTTCTAGCAACTTTATAAATTCTCCAAATTCTGGAATTAACATCTTCTAATTATTCAATTTAGAGCAACCCTACAAATCCTTTTGTGCTTGGTAGGCTCGGAATTACTAGTTGGGTTATGGCAATTCTGCCACCTATATGATTTAGGCTTTAAAATCCTAAAAAGAACCACCTTACTGGATCTTGTGAACCCCTCAAAATGGAATCATGTGAGGCTTGATACTTCTTGTTAGGATGTAGATTAGATTATGATAAGATTACATGAGCTTTGCATTATCACCAAATCAGTTAGATTTGGTTTATTTGTATCAATTTACATGGATATATATACATTAGTTCTTTGAGGAAGAAAGTACAAGATTTATTTTATTTCTCAGTTTTTAACATAACAATTCTTACTGTCACTAAACATGGGATTCTTAAGCCCTCTTTGATAGCTTGGAATTCTTTATGCTCCTCTTGAAAAATGGAACTTGAAATGCTTCCCTTGAAGACAAACATTTTTAACCAAACTTGCTTGAGCACAAAAAGAATCATTTCTTATTATTCCTTTTTTGGAAGGCAACGAAAATTTCTAGTTTAAGTTAAAAATGATTATCAAAGAGGGTACTCTGTTTCTTTTTAATTCAGAGCCTTAGTAGAGTGCAAATTATATAGAATCACGTGGATATTTTTGAAAATCGGTAATAATTATGTTATCATAGTCAGTCCTTTCCATCTAAACTGGAATAATAATTGTGTATATTTTGGTAACTTCATATAGTCTAAAATTACTGGTTGTTCTAATTCCAGTTAAGGTATTGTTTGACTTCTAATTAAAATGCTTCTCATGAAAACTGAGAAGATAAACCATCTTTAATCTTTTCTCAAGACAAAATGAAATCAGCTCCTCTTTTATTCTTCTCAATCAAGCCTTTCCTCTCCTTTACTATTTTGCACTCTGACAGAGTAATATAAGCCTGAAAAGGTGCCTACGAAAGCCAATATCCTCTCTCTCTTTTCTTCTTCTTCTTCTTTTATTTTGAATGATAAGCAAATATGCTCTGCTTCAAGCCCAAATTTTCTGACTTCCTCCTCTGGGGGAGTATGATCCGACCCAACCAAAAAGAAATGTGGGGAACTTTATTTACATTCACGATGTAATCCATGGTCACGAAACGGCAAATGGTACCTAAGAAGTCCAACTTACCGAACAAGCTATTAGTACTAACTGTCCCTTCCAGAGTTAAAGGTTGAAACATACCGTAAGCATATGCAATAGATGGATTGTGCTCATTCCTGACGACAGTATCCCCATCTGCAAACCAAGCCACCTCCTCCCCTTGCCGAATTTCCCGTGCACTGCTCCACCCAACGGCCACAGTTAAACCGCACAGCATTTTTCCACACACACAAAAAAAAAATTCAGATAAAATCCACACCAAACCCAACGGACCTGAGCGGTCGGAACCGCACAGTGACCATCACGTTCTCCTTCGTTCTCTCTGCCTCCGACGCCACGCTCTCCGAGTAGAAGTACTGCAATTCTCTCCTCAACACCGAAGAAGAAGCCGGAGAATTCTGACCGTCCATCGACGCCGAGACCGACGGACTGGATTTCTTCGTTTTGGATGATTTTTTCGACGCCATTGGAAAAAGGAGTCAGTGTTTGAGCTGAGATTCTGACAAAGTGGAGGAGAAAGGGAGTGGAATGGGTGTAAATAGATGAATCTAGAGTGTTCCAGAAGATTTCGGTATTAGCTGACGGGAATCATGAAGAGAAATGTGGAAATGGCAGGTCAAAATGGAGGGGAAAGCATCAGAAAGGTAGAAACCTGGTCAGAAAAAGGAGGTAGAAATTCATCAGTCCATTTAAGGCGATTTTATTTTCGCTTGCCTTAGAAGGAACGAGCAGCAGGTGAAAGGAAAAGGAGAAGGCATTTTCAATCCACTTCAACAGGAGAAAATGATTCTTCTTTCTCTCGCTCACTCCACTCGCTGTTAGTGTGACGTGTCACTCGGTTTTCTCTCTGCTGTGTTGAAGTTTGGGCGGTCGTAGTTGTTTCGGTCAGTTGCGACTGACGGACTTGGGTGAGCGGAGTCTCAAACTCTCAATGCAGTGCACGTGTGTATGCAAAGGATGGACGATCCATGTATTGTCTGCCGGGATTGGAAATCTATATTTTATGTCGGGTTTTTATTAGAATTAAGCTTTATTTTTTATTTTACCCTTATTTTAATATGCTAATTTAGTAATATTTTTTTTTGTTTTTGTCTTACAATTTGTGGTAATAAAATATATATGAAATCAGTTCTCAATTTTAGTGTAAGTATCGTTAATCAAATCAATTTTGTTCAAGTTATTTAAAATCAATTCAAAACCTTTATTAGGTATTGCAAGTCTAACATTTAAAAAATTATTATAAAAGAGATATATCAATTCGTTTAGATGTTTGGGTATAAAAATTGAAACTTTAGATTATCTTAACTTTTAATTTTAAAATTTAATATTTTAATTATCTAATAATAAATATATTATATTTAATTATAAAGATCAGTTAAATAAACGTTTCAAATGGTTCTCTTGGTCATTTAAAAGTAAATAAGATGTATTAAAGATCAGAGTTGACAATATAATAAAATTCACTTTTAAAAAAATCAAAATACAAAAACATGAAAATGGTCACTAGATTAAATAGTGAACTCATATGAGCTCCTATTTTACCAAATTCTTAAATTCTTATTTTCTTATATTTTATTTTGTTGATAATAATATAATGAAGACTTAAATTTTAAATATTTTATGTAAAAAAGTTGACGTGACATAAATTTCATTTGTCTTTATATCTCAAGCTTATCTCTTCAAGTAGTAATCTTAAAGCATTCCATCCAAACACAATGCTTCACGAAAAATAAAAATGCTTTTTATATTTCATTTTTATGTTCTTCGTATATATTTTAAAAAACAGTAATGTGCAAAAAATCTAATCACAATAAAGATGGAATATAATTCTATATTTCAAACCTTAAATAAATAAAGAAGTGCATGATCTAATCTTATTGTGATCGGGTCACTTGTGATTGATTCACCACCACCATCTCCAGTCCTGAAAGGTCTACTCAACGTCTCGTAAATAAGAGGAGTGACTATGAATAGGGAGAATTTTTTTAAAACACATGGTACTTGAATCAAGTCACACAAGAAGAGAATTTCACAAAGAGGCAAGAGAAAGAATTTTTTTAGGACGGCGCAAATCACAAGTCTTTGGGACATTAGACTTCTTTTGGAATGTGTGTATAGTCGTATATCCAAAATCAAAATTATGAGGACGTGTTAGGCCCAAAACAGATAATATATGAGGGTTTATTGTTACAATTTATTTGGAGTTGACTCTATAAATTCTTTTTTCCAATTAATCCTATGCCAGTGATCCTCCCACAGATATTTTGTGTTTAGCGACATGGGTTTTCATGTATTCTCGATTTTACCCTTCGTATGAACAGTAAAAATTCGATAGGCTGATTTTTACTTTTCATGTAAATTTTGGCGAGTCAATTTGAAATTTCAGAGAGTCGAATTGTACTGTTCATGAATTTTGGCGAGTCGATATGCAATTCCGGTTAGCTGATTTGCACTGTTCATGAATTTTGGCTAGCCGACTTGTAATTTTAGCAAGCCAATTTGCACTGTTTATGAATTCTGGAGAGTCGATTGTACTTTTCTTTAATTTTGACATACTTTTTTCTTCAGCACGGTAGGTGGAGGGAAAATTAGACATCACGATAAAATATGTTTCTATATACACAAAATGTCCGTGTGAAGATCATTGGCCTTAATCCTATTTTATACTATATTATCAGTTATTCTATAATCTAATATGTCATTTTTATAATTTTCTTCTATATTTTAAGTCGTGACCTCTCCTCCTAATACTCTTGATCTTGAGCTTCTCCTACAATTAATTGTTTTACTTTTATATGAAATTATTTGGAATTGTACTGACTATTTTATTTTATTTTTATGTAGTAAATTTTGCTAATTTGATAGTAATCACTTGGTTATCTATAAAAAGTTATGAATCTTTTTTTAATCATTTATTTTGTAATATTTATAAACATTAAATACTGGGAAATTTTCAACATAAACAGTGATATTAATGAACGAGAGAAAATAGAAGAGGCTGGTCCAACGATTGCCAATTGAATGGGACCCACTGTAGTTTGTATATGTAGATGGAATGTGGTGGAACGTGACGAACGACCGACAGTCCCGCACCGTTCCAAAGCCGTCGCGCATTAGAATTTGGTGCTTTCACCAGCACAGGTCCATGTCGGTCAGACGATCACGTGATCACCGTTCATCCAGGCAACAATATCCGGTTCTAGGCACCCCAATTATCACTTGACTCGTGACTGTTGATTAATTGAGGACGTTTATGTATTCACGCGAGTCACCATCGTCTGCCGACCATTGAGTCGCATGGAACTCTACACAATGGTCAAAATTGAATTTAAACGTGGCATTCTGCATGGACACTGATAGGGTGGTTGGGGTTAGGGGTGAAACTTAATTTTGATTTTAATTTAACTTGCATGATTTTGATTTGAAAAATCAGTGAATTTGAGTTATATATTTATATATTTTGGAGCAGGTTGAGTTGAAAAATAAATTCGTATAAAATTTGAGTGGAGTTTAATTAAGAAATTTAATATCAACTTGATTTAATCCAACGTAATCTGATTTTATTCGAGTGCATCAAGTTATAAAACAACACTTGAATTGAGTTAGATAAAAAATTCAAGTCAATTCGAGTTGAGTAAATTCGAATTGAGTAATTAAGATCAGATCGAGTCGGATTTAATAAGTTCGGACACGAGTTAGATTGAATTTATTAAATCCTGATTCGACCTAATCTGAATTTTAGTCCTAGTTAATATATTCCTCATATGGAGTTTGCACTCACTGCATACATTTTCACTTAAAAGAGCAAATTTTGCATATTTTCATGTGCATCATATAAATTTTTTAATATTATTATCACTATAAGTATAAAGGGTTGACTTAGCGGTTGAAACTTAACACTTTAGAATTGAAATCTTTGATTCAAATCTCCGATGACTCTAATGAAAAACCACTCTCTCTTAGATAAGTACCAAATAGACAAAGAGGTTTCAAATTTAAAATCTCTAATTAAATTTTAACTAATGTTTTAACCTCAATTATAGTTGACCACTTAGAATTAGAGTCCGCCATTTTTATTGCAGGATTCCGTTAACTGACGGTAGCAATATATATGTAATTTTTGTCCGCTTTCCTCGACAGGAAAGAGGTGTCTACCAAACCACTCATTGGTGTGCAAAGATTCCCATCGTCAATGGCTATTCCTAATCATTTGTTGTATTCTAATCATTTGTTGTTTTCCCTTGCAATGGAATCCAAGGCAGTGAGTGCTCTGAAAAAAGTGCTTCCAAAAAGAAGCCCCGTCTTCTATAATCCGGAGTTGGTTTCCTTCAAGCAAACGTCATCAGTACAGGAGTCTTTGTGCATGCCGCATTATCAAATTAATCTCGCTGGAAATTATTTTTTATTCGAAAATGGAATTTCATATTTTTAATTAATGATACTAAAAATAAAAAATATAAATTAATTAAAAATTTGAAGAATTAAAAATTTATAACTTAATTAATTTAGTTGATATTTTTTTTTTCAAAGCATATATTAAAAAAATATTGTTTCAATACACTACCATACTTTATTCAATAGTTTCATATTTAAATATAGGCTTTCTATTCTAACATGGGATTTTTTTGTTAGGAGACACGAGTTTTAAAAAATTTATATGAGAAGTCCTCTTTACCCTTCACCCTTCCTAATTCCTTTAAAAAATTAAATTATAAGTGCAACGCTCGTGATTATATGTACACCTTTCATAATTATACGTGCACCGCTCAGTTCACAGCATAGGTACACCGCTGTGAATGAGTTCTTTACACCAAAATTATAGTTAATTTTAAAATTATCGGTACACCACTCGATTCACCGCATATGTGTACCGATGTGCTCTATTTAAGATTTATGTACGGAAGAGCAAGATAAAGTGGGAATTTAACTTTATCCTCTGTCTCCTAAAAAAAAAAATACCTGTTAAGATGAGCGACCTTAAATACATAAGATAATATTGCGCACGCTATTTAGAAGTAACCATTACACTATTTAGTAAAGCCTTTTGAACATGACAATGCTTTTACTGTGGTAAGGAGGAGAGAAATGTCTCTTATTTTACATTTTTTTAATTTTTCTTTGTAAAGATACATTGTGACTCTCTCTCAAATAATATACTCTCTGTCTTTAAGAAATAAATTTTGTAAATAGCAATATTTTGGACATGTAGGATCTACCTATGAAAAATCTAAATTGTTCATATATATATGAACCGTTGAATCTGTTATTAGATTAAATTAATTAGATGAGAGATTTAATAAATTTATAAATTTTTAATCAAATATTCTTCATTTAATTAATCCTTACAAAACCTCAAAAATAAATATATGTAAATATGTACATAGAAATTAATGAATGTTTGATATTTTTAATGAGTAAACCTTGCATATTTTAATGTTAATCAAGCTGGTTGTCATCTTTGTAATAAGCATGACAGCACAAGATCATTTCTTATACGGGTATACGTGGAAAATGTTCTTGTATGTAAGATATTTTGTCGTGTTTTGGTGCCATATTCTTTTATTAAATAGAAAAACTACCCATCAAAATCTAAAAAAAAAAAAAAAACAATTTTTTTTAAAACCTTTCACTCTTATTCTTCTTAAATAAATTTTCCCCAAGATGGCGAGTGGTAACAAATTGACAGTGCCCACGTAGTAGGGAAAGAGTCACTCTTCTAAGTTCTAACTATACCAGTGTAGAGATTTGCCCTCACCGTTGCACCCTCAGATATGGCATCTATTTAGACCAATCTAAACCATCCAAATCATAGGCCCCACAATGGATGGTTCAGAGTCTATCAGTTTGGTAGAAGTGAAGAAATGGTTGGAGTAAAAATTCGGTTAAGCTTTGATCAACAGTGGGTCCCTCGATTTACATGATTTGTATCTAAGTATATATATTTAGTCCATAAAATAGCTGTTTGCTTGATTGTGACTCGCCCCATTGCCAAAGCAGGTATCATTTCATGTGTAATTATTGTGAGTCGGTAGGGTTTGATTTTAGGGTGGGTGTGATGTAGGGACACCGGTCACGGGTCACCCATTTTGTTAAGACAAAGAATACCTACTTTATGGGTATAGGCAATTAGGCTACTTAACATTGTTTAAAAAGGAAGTTTATCCCCCTTTGAAGGTTGGTTCAACAATGCTGATAATAAAAAAATAAAATTAGAATTAATTAATATATGGATGATTGTGCTTTTATGAGAGCTCCCATTTATCTATGGGTCATGTGGATCTAACTTGTTATGAATTTATAATCTTTTAATAAGTTGATGCTTAACACATAATACTTCTAAGTTAGATATAGTTAAATGTCATCTCAACGTTGGATAAATAAATAAAAAGTATTTTTGAAGTTAATTAGGCTCCTTTAACAATGGGTCTATAATCAGTCAAAAAGTGATGAGGGTATTAATTTGGAGAGTATGTCAATGATTTAAATTTATGACGGCAGCAGTGTTCAACTAAAATTATAATGATATTTTAGTTGGTGTTTTTATATTAATTTGGAGAGTATGTCAGTGAAGGTTTTATATTGAGGTTTTTACATTTTGACACGTAAATGAAAAAAAAATTACAATGATCTTTGCATCATCGGTGTACTATCATTTGCTAAAATTGAGATTTGACATAAAATTTTATAAAATAAGTGCTCAAATTAAATTTCACCAATTTTCGACCAAACTTTTAATTTAATTGACGTCTAAAGCCTAACATATTGTATGAATGTTCACGAGAGACAGTGTTTCTCCACCCTTGTTAGTGATGATTTTATCATTTTACATAATAAAAAAGAGGATAATATTTAAATTTATAAACCTCTTAACACAAAAAGGGTCATTCCTTATTATTTTGTACTCGGTTTATACATGTCCCATAGATTAATGAAGTAGATACCTTGATCTTCAATTTTTTTTTTTTTTATAGAATCACCATTATCAAAAGTGTTGTGGATCCTTTTACTTTAAATCCCACAGAGTTTTTCTAAATTACAAGTTCAGGATGAGTGATAGTTTTTTGTTTTGGATTATTGGAATTGAAGACTTCAAAATAGTGGATGATTTCCACTTATACCAAAAAAGATGAAAATGATGCTAGATTTTGAATTGATTTGATGGAAAAATATCCTACATTTATCATCATATAAAAAACTGAATGATTAGTACGAGAAAAAACACTAATAGAGTGACTTTATCATTTCATATATAAATTATATACTTTTAACTTACGAAAATTAAAAACAATACCTGGGATTGCTGCATGAAAATTGTCCATTAGCCTACTGATAGATTATGTTATAATAAAAAGTGTAAAGAGGGACTTCAACAAAGCTGGAATAGCTCAGTTGGTTAGAGCGTGTGGCTGTTAACCACAAGGTCGGAGGTTCAAGCCCTCCTTCTAGCGTTTTTCATTTAATTTTTTTCCTATCACATTGATGTTTTCAGAGATTTTACTTTTTCTCACATTGCAATTCTAGTTGACTAGTTTGACCTATCAAATTACTTTGATAGACTTGTGCATCGAATCATGATCATGATCATGATCTTTAACATTATCAATTTATCAAATCATCATCAAATTATTTATCTTATCTATTAAAATCAATGCCAATAATTGCACTTGATGAAGTGTTTTACAAGTTATTTGTCTCACACTCAAAAATGCCAAATTGATCCCCTTTATGATTGCAGCATACGCACTTATTGTGCTGGATACTTAACTTTAGGCCCACTCCCACGTCTTGCTCAAAACTCCAAAGCAGAGGGATCTGGGCCTCAATTGGCCAGTTGTCATGCGATCCAAGGGTAGAAATGGTGGCCCAAACAATCTCCTCTATTTGAAGGTTCTAGAACTTTAAATGAATCCTTTTTGTTTTAGTTTTCCCTTGTTGAATAGGGCTGCAAATGTGTTAGTTTACGCTCATTTGAGCCGAATTGGTTGGACAGTTTGACTAAGGTTGAGCCTCCAAATTACGATAAGTTCAAATCCAGAACATTAAGCCAGGCCAGAATCTCAGGCCTGGACCCTATCATCGCTCTCAGCTCACATTTAGCCCAAGTAATGGCTTAAACCAGCTCGGCCCATATTCAACCATTGCTGAATTTGGAACCTTTCCATTATTTCAAACAACATTTGCCATAAGCATTTCACCATGAGTTGTGCCAGTTTAATCACATGAAGATATACTAACACAGTAACACCATCACACTGCATATGAATGGGCTTACAAAGTGAATGTATTTTTCAACCATACTCGACAATGGTTTGGCCCAATATGGCTTGACTGGCATACTCGTTGATACACAACCACTTCTTTTAATATTTGTTGGTTCTGACCTATTGGCATGTTTTGATCTTTGGATGGTTGTAGATATGATTGGACTTGGACCTTAAATACTATGCTTTTAAGTTTTAACAGATCTGCGAGTGGATCGATGAATATTTCTACTTCTTCTCACAGGGCTTGGTCAAACTTTCCTGACCCCATTATTTGAAGCAAGCCTGCTCAAAAGACCATTAAGATTTCTATGCCTTGAGTTATTCAAGAAAGTTAGTCCATTTTTGCTGTGAGCCCATTTCATTAGGGAAAAAAGTACACACACATGTATAGATGCAAATCTATTTATATGTAAGTATCTAACAGTAGCATAGATATGCATAACTGTCATGATATCATCTATATCTTTTGTATTTGTAAAGCCGATATTTGTTAATTTTGTATCAATTAATGGGCCTATTAGAGTTAGAAATCTTGACCAAGACAAGAATGGACTGGACTAGATTCATGTTAGGCCCATTGCATCGCACTGACAATGGAGCCCGTGAGTCTGAACCCCGAAGGCTTGGGTATCAATCTTTAAAAAATTGAAAAAGAAAAGTTTTTCCTACCATTTTGGCCGAGGCCGTCCTTATCTAAAAATGGTTTTTAGAGAGGACCTTACTCTCTCACGTGCATGGAGATCATGGACTGGTTCGTTTCCATTTTGCGGTGAATCTGAACCGCTGTCTTCTTCTGATTTGAATATATGTTCAAATGATTCATCTGATTGGTGAGCCGTCAGACGAAATCTGTTTATGGCAGAACTGCAGCAGAATAGAAACGAGGGTTTATATCTTTTTAAATCCATGGAAAGAAACAACAGATCCATTTATGGAATCCTCATAGCAGGATTGATATGAGGTGTCTAAATATAAAAATGGTGGAAGCAGTTGAACTACCACTTGACTTTAAGATAGGCTTGTCTTATATTATTTGGTAATTATAGTAAAAAATGTGTAAGAGAAAAAAAGATTTACCCTTTTATCATTAAGGAGTTTTCATATTTGTGTTTGAGAGGGAGAACTTGAAATTTGCTCGCCATTTCCCTTCATTACCTAACAGGCTGAGGAGGGAAAACTAAAACCTTAGAAATTTTCTCACCTTTACCCATCATTTTCACCCTTCTATCGCCCTTATACAAAAAAAATAATATTCCTTCCATATAAAAAAAAATAATATTCCTCCCATTTCACATGACCAATAAAATATGGCTAACATTTGTTCATTCCAAGTCCATCCAAACACGTCACAATCTCTTCGCAAAGAGCCACTGTAGTCAACCATGGCTGTCTTTTTCCTCAACCATCCTTGTTAGCAACTTCAAACCCTCACAGAACTCTCTAGGCCTTTTAGAATTCCAATCCCCAACCTTCTTAAACCCACTCGATTCCCACCCAATCTCTCACAGTCACCAACTCAAAAGGAAGAGATCCTCTCGCCCCATTTTCCCCTCATAAACCACCTTCCCCAACATATACAACTAAAAGATACAAAAAAGACCCAAAAAGATTAAAAATGGGCACTTTGGTAGGCCATGTTGCACCTGGCCTTGGGTTCCTCCTCATAGGCCTTTGGCACCTCTTCAACCACATTAAACTCTACTCCCTCAACCCCAACTCTTACATGTCCTCTCCATGGTTCCCAACCTCAATTCTAAGGCACTTAGAGCTCTTCTTAATCATGGGTGGCTGCGCCATGTCTATAGCCATGGAGCTTTTCATCGGACCCGATCGGCACCAACCGCTGGACCCCGACTGGACCATCCCCTCAAATCACCTCCACAACTTTGAACACTCACTAATTTCATTTACTTTCTTCACCTACGCCTCCTTCGCAATCCTCCTTGACTATTTGAAGCTGAAGGGCCGCAATGACCTCGTCCAGTTGCTCGGCGCCATGGCCTTTAGCCAACAGCTCCTCCTCTTCCACCTCCACTCAGCCGACCACTTGGGTGTGGAAGGGCAATATCACTTGCTCCTCCAGATTCTAATTATTGTTTCAATAGCCACTACACTCTTGGGCATCACTCACCCACATAGTTTCTTGGTTAGCTTTGTTAGGTCCCTCAGTATTTTCTTTCAAGGAGTGTGGTTCATAGTCATGGGGTTTGTGCTATGGACCCCTGAACTAGTCCCTAAAGGTTGCTACATGAATTTGGAAGAAGGCCATTTGGTCGTCCGATGCGAAAACAATCAAGCTCTAAACAGAGCAAAATCACTAGTTAACCTTCAATTTGGTTGGTTCTTAGTTTGTGTCACAATATTTGTGATAATCTTTTACTTGATTTTACTCAAAAAATATGAAAAGAAGGTCGAAGAGTACCGATATCTACAAGAAGACGAACAAGAAGATGATAATGACAACAACGACAACGATTTAGAGTCTGAAGAACAGAGGAAGCTTGAGGAGTCCCAAAGCTTTGTTCACATTGGGAAGGGACTAGCAGCCATAGACATGGAAAGGTGAATCATTCTTTGAGGTTAGGTACCTGTCACCTTCCTCTGGTGAAAGTCCACTTACGTTTGTGATCCAAGAAATGCGTTTCTCTTATCCATAATGTAACGGAAAAAAAAGATTCTCAAGTGTGCATGGTAGACAAGTTAGAAGGGGTGGGGATTTTTTTGGTTTGTATTGGAAGAGGGTTTTTGTCTGTTGCCTTTGGATGTATAGAAAATTGTAAGAAAGCTGATTTATGTATCTTAAAACAGCCAATCTGTGAAGAATGCAAGTTGATTATGTTTCTAAAAGCAATTACATTTCATCATCATATCAGGGTTAGTTGGGTACAAAGACCCAGAGCTTCTTAATCCATAGTAATATATATGTTTACAGGTGGGCTACAAACAGGGTCATAATTGTTTTAGATGTGTAATAAGAAGTTTTTATGTAGCTTCCTTAACACCTTGTGAAACATCACCAATATAATTTATTATAAAAATCAGATAGCGATCCTCCCACAGATTTTTTTTTTTGTGTAACCAGACAGAAGAATTAGTGGATTCTCATTTTTACCCTTCGTATGAATACTAAATCGGCTTGTCAAAATTCCTATGAACAGTAAATCGGCTTGTCGAAATTCACATGAATAGTAATATCGGCTCGTTGAAATTCATATGAACAGTAACATCGGCTCGCCAAAATTCATATGAAGAGTAAATTGACTAGCCAAAAATTTGCATGAACAGTAAATCGGCTAGCCAAAATTCACCTCGGCTAGCAGAAATTTTACCATTCATGTGAAATGTCAGATTTTACTGTTCATGCGAAGGGTAAAATCGAAAATTCACTAATTCTTGTGTGTGATTACACAAACATCCCATGAGAACGAATTGTACTTTAAATCTGCTGTAAAAAATGGTTGGCAAAGAAATTTCAAAGTCCAAATCCTGAATAGGCTCCCCATTTAGACACCAACGCTTCCTGCCACCAGACACAGATTTTCAGTTTTTTACTGAAAATTACGATTCTGCCCCCTTCTTTGTGGAATCGATCTATTGACGATTCTTCATTCCATAAGCATGTTCGTTCAGAAAATTGATTGATTCATTCTGAATGAATCGATCGATTGATTATGTTTAAACTACAGTATAGTATATTATTTAAATATTAGAATTTTAACTTTATTTTTTAAGCACTGTGTATTTTTAAAATTTCTCAAATTGAATATCCGGACTAATTACGATAACCTGATAAAAATACTTTAAGAGTTAAAGGTCTTTTGATACTCCCAAATGCTTAAAACAGAGTGTTTTACAAATAAAGGTATCCTCGGCTGCGCCGAAAACACATTTGGGAGTGTCAAAAGACTTTGAAGTCTTAAAGTATTTTTATCATGTTATCGTAATTAATCCGGATATTCAATTTGAAATTTTTTTGAAAATAACAGTGCTTAAAAAATAACGTTAAAGTTTTAATCCTGATAAAAATACTTTAAGACTTCAAAGTCTTTTGATACTCCCAAATGTGTTTTTGACATTCCCAAATGTGTTTTCGGCGCAGCCAACGGATACCCTTATTTGTAAAATACTCTGTTTTAAGTATTTAGGAGTGTCAAAAGACCTTGAAGTCTTAAAGTATTTTTATCAGGTTATCGTAATTAGTCCGGATATTCAATTTGAGAAATTTTGAAAATACACAGTGTTTAAAAACTAAGGTTAAAATTCTATTATTTAAATAATATACTATACATTACTGTAGCTTAAACATAATAATCGATCGATTTTACGAATGAATCAATCGATTTTCTAAACGAATCGATCGATTGATTACGTTTAAGCTACAGTATATTATTTAAATAATAGAATTTTAACGTTATTTTTTAAGCATTATATATTTTTAAAATTTCTCAAAATGTTTAAGCTACAGTATATTATTTAAATAATAGAATTTTAACGTTATTTTTTAAGCATTATATATTTTTAAAATTTCTCAAATTTAATATCCAGACTAATTACGATAACCTGATAAAAATACTTTAAGACTTTTAAGATCTTTTGACTCTCCCAAATGATTAAAACATAGTGTTTTACAAATAAGGTTATTCCTCGGCTGCGCCGAAAATAAATTTGGGAGTGTCAAAAACACATTTGGCAGTGTCAAAAGACTTTGAAGTTTGGATATTTAATTTGAAAATTTTTGAAAATACACCGTGCTTAAAAAATAACATTAAAGTTTTATATTTCCTTTAAAACTTTAACGTTATTTTTTAAGCACTTTATATTTTCAAAAAATTTCAAATTGAATATCCAGATTAATTACGATAATATGATAAAAATACTTTAAGACTTCAAAGTCTTTTGACACTCCCAAATGTGTTTTCGGCGCAGCCGATGGATACCCTTATTTGTAAAACACTCTGTTTTAAGCATTTGGGAGTGTCAAAAGACCTTAAAGTCTTAAAGTATTTTTATCAGGTTATCGTAATTAGTCCAGATATTCAATTTGAGAAATTTTAAAAATACAAAGTGCTTAAAAAATAAAGTTAAAATTTTAATATTTAAATAATATACCATATATTACTATAGCTTAAACATGATGAATCGATGGATTCGTTTAGAACGAATCGATCGATTTTCTGAATTAACATGCTTCTGGAATGAAGGATCAATCGAAGAAAATGAACTAACTGTTCAATCGATCAATTCCACACGGAATGGGGCAGAATTGTAATTTCCAGTAAAAATTGAAAATCGGTGCCCGGTAGTCTAAACGAATCGATCGATTTTCTGAATTAACATGCTTCTGGAATGAAGGATCAATCGAAGAAAATGAACTAACTGTTCAATCGATCAATTCCACACGGAATGGGGCAGAATTGTAATTTCCAGTAAAAATTGAAAATCGGTGTCCGGTAGTAGAAAGTGTAGGTGTCTGAATGGAGAGCCTACTAAATAGCATCGCTTCAGTCATATCTGGGACTGCTGCATGAAAATGAAACCCATTAGACGTTAAGTGATCTAATGACAAAAACATTAATTCCACCTGTGCAAACAAAAAGAACACCTCTGCAATTTAGAGAAATTATTCGATGTGAATTGATTTATAAAAAATAATTTAAAATTTTAATTAATATTTATCTAAAATTAGAAATTAAAAATTTACACCAATTTTTTACAATCTATTAACGGAAAAATCCAAATAATCCTAATTCCTAAGTATGTGCATTGCCTTAATCTTCCATTGGGTCCCACATGTGTCATCTCTCATATGTCATTTATTACGTGGATTGTGTTTATTTACCATGAAGGATATGAATCTGCTGAATGTGACCCATAAGATCAGGTTGAAGTGTACAACATCTCATTCAAAATTTCTGATGTTTATAGGAGTGTAGTTTAAGTAGTAATTTTCCACTTTAGGAAGTGAGACATGCGAGATTCTAGTCCTCATGATGATGTACCCTAAGGACAATGAGTATCATCTCTGGGAGTTTTATTGGTATAATAAATTTGTCCAAAGGGCAAAAAATTGCTAAAATCTTACTTGAATGACACAGCCTCTTGGATTGCTTTTCCTATTAAGCAATCGCCCTTGCATTTTTTATACACACAAGTATCATGTTGTTTGAGAAGAAGATTTTGATATGGTTAATATTATAATGAGATTGAGATTATATTTATATTGGATGCAGTGATCAATTAAAATTGTTTAGCATCTGTCGAGTTTCATTTTATATATGCTCTCGACATGCCATGGTTTTTATACCAATATATCCTAGTACAATTAAGAGTCAAAAGAATTCCATTTATCTTTTGCCTTGATTTGATGAATAATGAACCTTCTTTCTCGATGAGCATTTCCCCCTAATTAATTTTTAGATAGTCCGACTCCAACCTTGAAACCCTCTTTGCCAGCCTGAATCATTATAATCCATCTGAGCTTGGCGTTGTCTTTTGAGTTTATGGTGATCCGGACCTAACTTCATTAATGGAGTATTTAATGTTTGTCAAAATTTTCCAAATCCTTTTTTTTGAATGTTAGGTTAGTATTTCATTCAAAAGGAGAGTTTAAAGGACAATAAACAAAAACCCACAGCCCGCGTCATGCCAAAACAGCCATATGAACAGCAGAAAAGAATATAAGGCCAACAACCCAAAATACAAAAAGGCCCACAATCAAGCAAAACACATAAACAAGTCCAATTAAGAAGTTAGAGAGATTGGAGCTTGCAAGAAAATGTCAGAATCCTCAGTAGAATGATCATCGACAACCTCTGGTTTAGATCGATTTCTAAGAAACATTTGAAAAGGCACTTGATTTGGCAAGTGAAGGTGAAACATGACTCTTCTTGGACTTGGAGATCTATTCTTTCTGTTAGGGACATTACTAAGATGCATGCCTTATGTATCATTGGAAATGTGCACTTTGTGAGCTTTTGGCTTGACCCCTGGATTAAGCTCGGCTTTATTCTCTTGAAACAGTATGGTGGGAGACCAATGTATGACCTTTGACTGCCTTTGGATTGTACTGTCAATCGCTTCATCTCTAATGCCAACTGGAATTTGCCGGCGGCTACATCCTCTATTCTGTCTTCCATTTGGGACATGTTGTCTTCTGTCTCCATTCCTATCCATCCCATACCTGACAGATGGTGTTGGACTGCTAGTGATGATGGGCACTTCAGCATTGCTTCGGCTATTCAAACCACTTATAGAGACCTTGCTGACCCACCATGGACTGATCTTATTTGGTTTCCAAGTTGTTTGAATCGCCACTCCTCTCTAGCTTGGTTCTACTTCAACAATGGCCTTAAAACAAAACTTCTCCTGCATAATTTGGCCCTGATTCGGTATGTTAATTGCTCTTTATGCTCTACTGCGATTGAATTTGATGTCCAGCTTCTGCAGTGTGATTTTACTAGGCGCATCTCGCTACTTCTACTAAATAAGTTTCATTTTTCATCCCCTTTAATTAGCACTGTTGAGGACTCTTCTTTTTTGGTCAATAGCATGTCTGGTCGGCTTGAGAGTCTTGTGGCGCGACTTGCTTTGCCGGCTCTCATTTGGCATGTGTGGAAAGAAAGAAACAACAGGATCTTTGCCAATTTTTTCTCCAATCATAGCCAGATCTACTTCAATATTATTCATGACATCAGAAATCGTCTATACTTCCTCTTCTCAAACTCTGATTTGTTGAAGGTAAGAGACCGCTTCTCTGCCTCTTGGGATATCCCTCCTATATTGCCAGTTTCGCCTAGGCCTCCTGATCCACCAAGGATTCCTATTTCGGACAATGATTATCTTCTTATTCTCAGCATCACTGCCAATGGTCCTATGATTGGTGCCATTTATAAATGTAATGCTTCTGGGAATGCTGGGCGTCTTTTCATTCCCTCTTTGGGATTGGATGAAACCTTGTCCATCCTACTTTTCACCGAGAGGATTTTACTTCTTCTCCTCCAGACTGATCAGCCTCTTCAACCGTTGCTGCTCTCTGAGGATTTTGTCCGTCTGATTAATTACTCTGCTATAAAGAATTGGTTCCACCATAGTCATGTTTGTGCCATCAGGGCCCTCATTAAACTTTTTCGCCCTGATACCTCAAGGATGGCTTACTCACGTGATTTTGAAATTTTCCAAATCCTTCAAACATGAAAGGGAGAACATATCCGTTTTCACAAATATAGAGCCTATCAATATTTGATTTGTAATCATTTTTAGCTATCAAATTGATTGTTTCAAGGATGAATTGTTCTGGTATGTCTATGAAATACATTGTGAGGCAAAGAGACTGAATTTCTTTTTAATGGCGTAAGACAATGAATCACCCGTCAAAAGATGTGAAGGAAAAAGCCCATAGAAAAAGTAGCATCACGAGCTGCTTTGATGATTTTCAAGGTAGTTCTCCAGTCATTTTGCATTTCATAAAATACAATGTTATTGAATAATTTGGAAGAAGTATTAATAGTACACAAACTTTTTCCCCTTCTATTAAATGTTTTTTTTTTAATCTAAAGGTCGCGTCGCACCCGATTAATCTTTCAAAGTATCTATTAAATATTAATTGACTTGCACAATCTCCTTCTATAGTCAGCCTGCCCATATTTCAAACCTCTGTGAACTTCAAAGTAGTTAAAACCATGGTAGATAGCCATGATTTCTGCATTGAACAACTCTGTGGATGCAGTTTGTCACATAGATGGGCCGGGCAAAGCTTTGGCCTACCCAATCCTAGGTCAAATTTACGATTAAACGATCTAATCTTGATTTGAGGTTGAGTTTATCTTTGTCGATCTCAATCGTAGCCGAAATCATATTTATAAGACCGAAGCTCGTTTTCAAGTCTGAAATGTAAAAATAGGCTAGTCTGTACTCGTGCTTTTTTGGGCATAAAACAAGTTTGTCTTGTATTAACTAATAAAAATATGAATTATGCAGTACATAAAATTTAGAATTATGATGATGCAGATGATGATGATTATATGATAGATAGTGGAGTAGCTAACTTTATGGTTTATGATAATATCACTTGAAATGGTAATGTGAAAATCAAATCCTAGATAGATAGTATTTTGGATTATGATGATGATTGAATGAATTTTATATTTGGATATAATATTAATTAAAGAAAACTAGATTTTATAAAGTGTACTTTAAAAACAAAAATTTGAACCAAACTTGAACTTTCACATACTATGTTTGACCTAGCACAAATTTGATTTCAAGCTAGATATTTTAGGCCCAAAAAGCCTGACCCAAGCCTTGGTAAAATACCCAGTTTGGTTGGTTTAAGCCAGGGGTATAAATCTCGACGGATACTATGCGTATCGGCCGAGATATCTCAGATTTTCGACGATCGAGATATCTCAGCCGATACACATAGTACTGGCCAGAGAAAAAGGAAATTGGCCGATTTCTTCTTTTTTTTTTAAAAAAAAAAAAACAAATATCGGTTGTAGGCCAGGTCAATATCTCGGCTGATATTCTTCCGATACGAGTGAATATCGATCTAGATATCGACCGATATTTATATTTTTATTTTTTAAACAGTCTTTTTATTTTTTTAAATGATTTTTTTTCAAAAAAAAAATTCATCCAAATTTCTGAAAAAAAAAAAAAATTTGAAGAGAGAGAAAAAAATAGCCGAAATCTCGGTCAAAAACTTGGCTCCAAGTTGGTTTGGTTTAAGCTTGACCCAAGTTGCACCACCCCTTCCCCAAGCACCCCCTTTAAGCCTAGCCTTCTCTTCATTTGGGTTCGGCAACTGTATTGCAAGCCACACCATTTATTCCAGTCATGTCATTATCACCCTTCTGTAAAAAGTTCATCTCCCATAGTTCAAAATTTTAGAGTATTTTTCTTAGGAGTCTAGTGATCGGACGAAATCGTTCAAAACTATTTTATTTATCATATTTAGCAGTTCTACTTTACATCGTGGAAATTTTGAAACTATTTTTGAATGTTAGGACACGAGACTTAAGCCCACCTCTACTCAAAAGGACACCCATATAAACAATTTTATTCTTTACTTGATATATTCCTAGTGAACATTTAATGGCATCAAATCCTCTTTCCTAAAGATCTTTGACAATAATTGATTCATAGTAGTTGACATTTTTTTTTTCCTTTAAAATCTTAAGAGGATATCATTAACATAAAGCATTGTTTGATTGATCTAATTAAATTGATTTTTAATCGATACTATATTTAAACAAAGACATTTTTAATAAACCTATCACCATCTTATTTGGTGGCCCTGTGTCGATGTGTGTAAGATTTTAATTCAATATTTTAAAATTTTACTCTTTAGGTCTCATTTTTGGAAATAAAAAGGAGATCATTAGATTAGGTTAAATACCAAAATTTGGCAACATTTGACACATTTAACTTTTATTTTCAATTTTACCATAATTTTATAAATTTAGATTAGAGGGCTCAAAAATTAATATACAATTGATTGTTTTAGCCAGTTTACATATCTAACTTCATTTATTACATAAGGTTGAAAAGTATAGTAGATTTCAATTTTAAAAATATTTGATTGAAGTTGCAGAATATATTTTGAATGTGGAAAAAGGAGCTTTTAAAAATAATTTATATTTTAAAATATAGATAATCATCCGTGTATTATAATTTTTATTCTTAGAAAGAAAAAATCATTTTGCTCTATTTTTTAAAAAGAAAAGAGAAAAAAAGAAAAGTAACGACAAAATGATCTTTACGTGATGAACATATCATTACACTTTAAAATATAGAAAAATAATAAAATATTTTTTAAACCTTATATTTTTGTTTTAAGCAGCACTTTTTAAAATGCGTTTATTGTTTAAATAGTAAATGTTAGAGAGGTGGTGTAACCGTGTAAGGTGAAATCACACGCAGAGGAGTCTGAATCTGCTGTAAAGTTTGCAAGGGGAAAGCCGTTACGCGCCCCTCGTATGCTGCGTTCCGTTTTTTTTTCCTCCAATTGCTCAGAGGAGAGACCTCTCTTTTCTCCACCTCCGCTCTAATGATCTCCAAAATGGAACTAAAGCCTGGAAGCTAGAAGTAGAACTAGGGTTTTACGGAGCTCCAAAACCCGGCCTTTGATGGTGGCGTTCAAGCCAGAGGTATGATGGGAAACACCGACGGAGACGAACCAGAGAAGAAAAAGCGCCATCTTAACTCCGTTTCCTCTCCCATGGCCAAATCCTCTGCTTCTTCCCCCGACAGCAAAACTGTAATCCCTCTCTCTCTCTCTCATTTGCTGTTTCCCCACTAGCTTATCCTTCTCTGCTCCTGGAATTGGATACTTTTTTCTTTTTTGGGAAAGTGGGGCGGGAGATTGAATAGAGCTATAAATAAGGTGTAACCCGATGGGTTCCATTTTTGAGAAGAAGGAAATGTGAATGTCGAATTATCGCATCATAGTTTTTGAAACCCTAGAGAAAATTTTCACTCGGTTGCCCAAAAGGGTGTTTGATATAATAGTTTTGCTTAGCATGATTATTATGGAAGCCTTTGTCCCATCTTGGGTTGGCTTTTCAGCTGCTACTTTTCCACTCAATCTTACTAGAAATCGTGTTCTCCATAACTCCACACCAAACATTTCATGACTTGTAACCACAATCTACAGCTTTAAAAGTCTACGTCTTCTTCTAATGCTGTCACTTGTGACGCTTAGACTGTACTGGGGCTGTTTTTGGTCTTCCATGGATGTGACTAAACCATCTCAGCTGACACATTTGCATATTTTCTTCCATAGGAGCAACTTTCAGACTAACCGATGTGCTCATTTCTAATTTTATCTTTTCTTTCTACACTATACATATCTGCACTATTGAATCTGCATCCCTTTTACTTTCGTCCACTCCCTTAATCAACGTGTCACTCTTCTATGTACTTCACCAGCTTTCCTTCACTTAGCTCACCCTAGCATGCACCCTATTAACTATAGGAATGACAGATAAATTATAAAATGGTTTTAGAGAATGAAATGGTTTCGAAATGAAAAGCAAACTATTTTGCGAGAGGAAGTTGTTTGTTCATAATATCAGTTTGAATCAAATCTTGTTTTGAGCATGTATTGGGTGGCTAAAATACATGATGTTGCCTTGGCAGTGTCCTTGATATAGTTGACATGAGATGCTGATGTAGGGTACAATGAAATAGAAGTTGTGATAAGTATTTTATTCTTTAAGCGTTACCATGGTATTTATGCAGAAGTTACACATAAAAAAGTTGCTTGAGTGAAATAATGCAGAAAATGAGAAGTAAGCTGTTTGAAAGAGGAAGGTTATTACCAATAACTATGACCATTATCATGGTTTGAGATCAAATCTAAGTTTAACGGCTCCTTGAATAGGATATATGATGGTGTGGACGTCGTTAGTTCAGGATATATGATATTGCCTCTGGCTAAATCCGAATATTGTATTGTTTGGGGAAAAAAGATAAGATTTCTGAGGACAAAAGCATGTAGCACAGTAGGTAGGAGCTCATTGTTGCAACTTGCAAGCACAAAGGTTTGGGTTCAAGTCATGTTGGAGATATTGTAGAATATGTATCCGGTCCCATGATGAGTGGGAAGGAAACCTTGTATTTCAGGAAAATGTTATTTTAGAACGGGAATTTAGAGTGTTAAGTTCATCAATTGTGCAGCCTTAAGATACATGTGTTTCCTACCTTTTGAAGATTGCATTGCTTCTGCTGCGTCTATTTCAGATGTTAGATACTCCAATGTCTCTCCCATTATCATGTGGCCATAACCAACTAAAATTTCTCTTTTAAAATGTTTACCGTGGCCTAGTATTTTCCACTGGCATACTATCAGCTGGATGGCTAGGATTTTTCCACAAAAAGTGATATTAGGCCATGGCTCATCCCATCATGATTTTATTAAATTACCCAACCTGTCAAAAAAAGAAACTTCATTAAATTACCTGAAAGAGGAGCTGCCTATCTAGAATTGTTGGTGATGCTTGCTGGTTTGTCCATGGTTTGTCCATTGCATATACCTATGTTCTGAACCATTATAAAACATGCACACAACACACTCTCTCTGCTAAAAAAATACACGGATAAGATATGCTATATGTTTGTACTTGCAGGTTGATGCTTCCCTTCTCCAGCTTCAGAATCAAAAACTTGTTCAGCAGTTGGATGCACAGAAGAATGAAATGCATATACTGGAAGGAAAATTCAAAGAATTGAAAGATAAACAAGCTTCATACGATCAGACCTTGATTACAGTGAACAAAATTTGGAATCAGGTAAATTATGCAACTGTTTACCTTGTGGTCTTTCCATTTTTTTTTCTCCCTGTCAACTTCTTTTGTGTTTATATGACTTTTGATTTAGATTATTTCTCTTTGTACAATTATAGTTGGTTGATGATTTGATCCTTCTTGGGCTGCGAGCTGGAGGGTACGAAAAGGGTTTACAAGCTTTGGACCGTGTAGATCACTCTAGAGGTTGTTTAGAAAACTCTTACCTTCTTTTTTGTTTCCTTTAATGGATAAAATTGATTGGTTAATTGTACTTTCTAGGTACCACTCTGTCTTGCCCCCCGGAGGAGACATTTCTTTGTCAACTTTTGGGAGTGGGTTCTATTGAATGCAATGAAGTAAGTGGAACAATCAAATATGTTGAAGAAGCCCTTGCTGCTCGCCATTCATTCACCATGGAATTAATGAAATACCTCGAGGAGACAATTGATGCTCAAAAAACTAAAACTGAGAGCTTATCAATCACTATAGGTGGAAGGGTATCTGCAGAAGGTCAGAAAATTTTTGAAGCAGGTTCTTGTTAGTTGATGTGAGTTCATATCTAGAAGATGATTTATTTGCTCATGCATAGTTCGGAATAATAGTTTGATGTAAATGCTGTAGCAGTATGAAGATGAATTAGATGGTCTTGAACCTTGGGAAACTTTACTCTCCTGATCCCACTCTTCATGGTTGTGACACCCATCGCCATTGATCCCACAGTTGAATGTGACAATCGGCTGTGCAGGTGGAGATGTGGATATTGATGGTATCTGCAGCCTTGATTTTGTACAAGTGGTGCCCAAAATTTAGTTACTAGACTGTTAATTTAAGTACGAGTCTAACAGCCTGACCGTTTTATGTAATTCCCAAAAGTTTCCCCATTGGGATAAGTTAGGCGTTTTGATTGATGCCTTTCAAATAGGTGGTTATGCACTTATGCAGACAAAAGTCCACTGCACAGTTGTTGAGTGGCCACTGTTGCAGCTACAAAGGTTGTGTTAGTAATGTTACTGTTTCAAACAGGGTTTTCTTGCATACCCCCAGGAGTATAAATAATTTTTGTATACTTGAGAGGGTGGTTCTACTTTTTCCCAGTCCAACCTTTTCATACACTTTATGTAGTTAACTACCTTGAATTGTCAAGAAAATCCTTTGACACGTCCAACTGATCTTCACTATTAGATGTAACATATTCGTTATCAAACAGTTAAAATTTTAGATCTTAAGGTTAAGAGTTAGGATGATCAGATAGGTTCCAAATTTTGTAGGCAAAACATCCATATGATTTAATATACATATTGCATAACAAAATCTTCAGGAGTATAAATAGTAATGTTACTGTTTCAAACAGGGTTTTCTTGCATACCCCCAGCAGTATAAATAATTTTTGTATACTTGAGAGGGTGGTTCTACTTTTTCCCAGTCCAACCTTTTCATACACTTTATGTAGTTAACTACCTTGAATTGTCAAGAAAATCCTTTGACACGTCCAACTGATCTTCACTATTAGATGTAACATATTCGTTATCAAACAGTTAAAATTTTAGATCTTAAGGTTAAGAGTTAGGATGATCAGATAGGTTCCAAATTTTGTAGGCAAAACATCCATATGATTTAATATACATATTGCATAACAAAATCTCCAAATGGTGGGCCCCGCCCTCTGATATGGCCCATTAGAGGAATTGAGGAAAGGAGTCATACAACCGGCAGCACTTGAGAACTCATTTAGACAAGGTGATATAGACATGACAGCAAGCTACTTGCAGTAAAAAAGATGGCCAAGTATTCCTATAATCTTCTAATCTTGGTTATTTTTTGGAAATCCAAACAAGACCGTTTATACAAATTGTTTGGGTTACTAGAAGAATGACCTCCACATTTACAAAGCCAGTTCTGAAGATACTTTTGCATGTCTATGGTTCAATAATCATATAATGCCTCCAACAAAAGGAAAAATTGCTTGTGCTTAAATTTTGCACTGACAACTACTTTGTTAATTGAGATCTTTCAGATACTTTCATCCAACTGCATAAGATTGATGATTCATTGAGAGAGGAGGCTAAGAATCTTCATAAGGCGATTGATGTTCTTCACTTGAAGCATAAAGAATATGCAGATGAGATGCAGAAATATCTTGACAGCTATTCAACAGATCAGTCTGAGCTAAAACGCCTTGCAGGTCTCACAATGAATTTTATATTGTTTTAGGGGAGGAAGAGAGAGATTAGTTCTAGCTGGCAGCCAACGGGCTTGTTGAATTCTTGAATATGGTTCTATCTTTTATGCTGATTAGGTGAAGTCGAAGAAAGCATGGCAGAACTTGAGGAAAGTCGACGGAAGTTGATTAATTTGAAAATGCAGAAGGATGGAGCATTTGCCGTTCATATTCCAGTTTTAAGTGATTTGAATGGGGGCATATCACCAGACAAACCTACAGATAGGACTGGGGGATTTCGACAAGTGAAGGAATCAGTTGAGGAGGCTAAGGTATCTTTGTCCTGGCAGTGGGTTTGTCAGGAAGGACTCACTTTACTTTCACTAAATGCAATATTTCATGCTTATACATATTTTTACCTTACAAGGAAGTTTTGTCACTGATTGACCATTATTCTTTTCCAAAATTTTACTCAGATGCTTGCAGCTGCACGACTTTCTGAGCTTGAGGAAGCACACGAAGAAAATCTAATCCTATCTGAACAAATGAAAAAGCTCCAGGTTGGCACCTTTCTAAATTAACTCATCTGGATTTCTTGCAAATGAATCTTTCATACATTCTGATGCTTGACTTCAGAGGTGCAGTATTCTGATAATTTCCGTTATTGTAGAATGAACTGGAGGATGAGAAATATGTGCCCTCGTCTAAGCCTTATTCTTTACTAAGTGATCAGCTCCAACTTTTGAATGCCGAACTGGAGCGATACAAGGGGTTAGCTGATTCTTCGCAGGTAATATTCATTTACTACTTTGCTGGTATATAACGATGCACCTATATCTTATCACGTAGTTCAGTTCTTCATGCGACAGATTTCATGCTAAATTGCATGAGTTACTGTTTGTTCAACCTTCTCACCCTGATTCAATTTTGGCACCTGGTGCCTTTAATGACTTGCATTAGAAAACATGGGAACAGTATTCACCTAGTGCTCCACCCTCAAATGCATAGAACAGATCTATGGTGCCCCAAAATGGCATAGAACAGCTTGTAGTGCTGTTATTCTTTCTCTTTTTTTGTTTGATTTGTATCTGCACCTCTGGCGCCCTTTCTTTTTTAATATATTAACCATTTAAAAAAATGGCATGGACATGACAAGTACATGGGTTTTACACACACACAAAAAAAAAAAAAAATGAAGTATCTGACACAGGACAATATGGAAATGTTGCTTACTTTGAGGCCTCTGGGTGTCATGGGAGCAGTAGCAGATATTTACCTGTTTTGCCAAAATATTGGAACTGTTCTCATTTTCATTTATATCCAAACATAGCCTTGGATGCTGCTTCCGATCATTATTTTCCCTTCTAAAAGTCCAATTTCAGGCAGAGAAGAATTATGTCCTACGAAGGGAGAAGGAACTAAGTGTAAAAGCAGAATCAGCAGATTCAGTGAGAAGTGCTGTTGGTGATGCTGAGGCTAGGATAGAGGAGTTAAGGCTTCAGCTGCAGAAGTGCATAATTGAAAGGAATGATCTTGAACTTAAACTGGAAGAAGCTGAACAGGATTCAGGTAAAAGTAGGAACTCTCTCTACTTATGAGGCTTCTTGGTCATCACCCATTTTCTAAAAGGTTCCTTGGACTTCCAGGAAGACAAGACATAAAAGCGGAGTTCCGTGTTATGGCTTCCGCCTTGTCTAAAGAAATGGAAATGATGGAAGCGCAATTGGATCGCTGCAAGAAGACAGCTTGTGAGGCCCTCTCTTTACGTGAAGAAGCTCAATCTCTGAGAGCTCTATTAGATAGAAAGGTTTTGATTTACCTTTCATTATTCTTTTTGCCCTCCAATGAACTGTTCGATTGTATATGTTTTCATAAAAGTGGCCCCTTTATTTTCCTCTCCTCTGTCGCTTTCTCAATAAATAAATCATGTGTTATTTTAAAAAGTAACAACTTGCTACCATTTAATTGCTAAACGAGTCAATTCAACGGTTCTGTTCAAACTCTAAGATGTAACAACAATAGCGTGAAAATGCTTTGGTCATGATTGATCTGTGCCTCGCCATTGTTCACTTTTTTCCCGTAGGTGCCACTTGTTTCTTTAAACAGTCGATTGAATCTGGTTTCTAGGTCTCTTGTCATTAGTAATAAATTGTAATTATTGGGCATCTAGGAGGAGGTGAGAAATGCTGTTTTTAGCCTTTCCCTCCTACAAGTTTTTACCTTGTTCTCTTGGGAGAGAAGAAACATGGGAGATGAATCTGTTACAGATCATGGCATGTTCATCTTTATATCATGGCATGCCCATTTTTGTTATTTGTTGGATGTCGATTTTGAAGCATGTTTGTTTTTTATGAACCTTTTTTAAAGAAAGAGGCAAACATACAGCATCTGAATGATAAATAAATACAAAGTCCATAAAGCTGTGGTTAAGGAATCGATGCCATTGTGGTAAATAATTGTGTTTCCTACTAGCGAGATTGATCTTGTGACAACTTCTTTTGGATTTTTAGTTAGATCCCCCATCCCCTGTAGAAGACCAAACACATCCCCTGTGCGTGTAGAGTGTAGAGGCTATAGATCGAAGGCATTAGGAGGAGAAGGCGACTTTCGAAAACTTAGAGGGAAGGGATAAAAAAGGACATGTTAGATTTTGGAGTGACTGATATAGTTTATGATATGGTTAATGGGAGAAGAGCAACTCATAAAGTCGACCCCAGATAGATGTGATTACTGGCTGTTGCTGATGATTTAAAGCAGTCAGCTTTGGACTTGATTGCCTTGTATGTGCTCAATGGACACCTCCATCATGCACAAGAGTCGGTAAGACCAATCGTTAAAATCTTATGATTGTCCATTGCTCTTTTTATTTGGAGAAATAATTGTCCTTTGCTTATGTTTTTTGGAAACAATTGGTTTGCAAGGCTATACACTTTAGAGGAAATGGTAGTGATAGAGCATCTCTGCAATTACAATGTAATCTTTGAAAAAAAAAAAAAATTAGGAAATAGTAGTGATAGAGCATCTCTGCAATTACAATGTAATCTTTGAAAAAAAAATAAAAATGGAAATCAATCTTTATATAGAAAAATCAAAACTTCTTTTTGGTGTGAACTAAATCTGGAAGTTGGGAGAATCTTCACTCTTTTTTATTTCTTACCGTTGCTTTGAGAGCTATACATTTTTTATTGGCTTATTGCCTTATTTGGTGCTGACTGGACGTGGAATAGTCACACAAATTGTTATGTGGTATAGTTACAAATTAAGGGGAAGATGAATGTTGACAGTCCTGACAATTCTGATAATATCTTTGAGGTTTTCCAGTTCATTTCTTGTGTGGATTGTTCTGTTCTTTGAAGACATTTCTGTGTTTGTGTAAGTTTAACATCACATGCATATTTTGTCCCATGTACAATTGCTCACATGATTGAACTTCCATTAATTTGTTTAGATTCCTGAGATATTTATCTCTTTAGCTTCTGAACTACATGGTTTCACGTTAGTTCTTTGTTTTACCATGTATATTTTTGCTGTGACCTTGTAGTGTATATTATGTTTATTTGTCTCTACTTCATAACTTCTAGTTGACTAAAAAAATTGCTTATTGTTTGGGTTTGGAAGATGAGTGAGCACAAGAGCCTGTCAGAAAGATGTGCTGAGCAAGTGGTTGAGATTAAGTCCCTTAAGGCACAGGTATGTTCCTAATTTTTGTGTTAGATGGTTCTTATCTTTTAATTGTATTAATATTCTTTTATTATCTTTGGAACTGGATCAAACTATTGAACTTTGAGAATACTTTCTGGGAACATTATGTTGGTTGGACAGATATTTATTGCCAAAGAAATGACTTTTGCAGACTGAAAACCTGCAGAAGGAAAAACATGAACTGCAGATCTTCTTGGATATGTATGGACAAGAGCGCTATGACAAAAGGTATATCGTGATCTTTTTTTGGAGATAATAATAATAAAGGATATTGTAATAAAAGATGATATAATAATAAAGGATAAAGAACAAAGTTAGGGATGGATATTCTTTCTCAGGATGAGTTTGGAATATCTAATAATAAAATTAGAAATGACTGCTATGTAAGACTTAAAAAATAGCACCAATAGATGAAAAATTGAAAGGAACTCGTTTAAGGTGGTTTGGTCACGTTGCTAGAAGACCAAAGTAAGCTCTAATATTTCAAATTGAGAGGTTACAAATTGAAGGTACAAGGAGAAAAGGAAGATAATTGAAAATGTGGAGAGAAGGGATAATGGAAGGCATGATAGATGGAAGAGATGGTTGATGATAGGGTTAAATGGAAAACCAGAACTTAAAAAGCTGACCCCAGATAGATGGAATATTGGCAATAAATGATGAAGATGGTGATTATTAAGAAGAGTAAAAGGACATAATGCATGGATTACAGTGGACTGCTGACAGATACCATAGGCACTGCACACTGACCGATTGGAAAAACTGTAAAATAGTCAAAAGAAAGTACAGAAACAATACTGTATTAAACTTATCAAAAGAAGAAGAAGAAGAAGAAGAAGAAAGCAATGCTGCATCAAGGCACTGTCCTAAAATCAAATAATTTGATTTCATCATCTCCTAAGAATATCTTGGCAAAGGCCCACTGCATATTGGTTTTCTTGATTCTGATAGTGGAGCATTTCTTTATCGATGCTGGTCCTCAAAAACTGATTTGTTACGTTTTCCCTTACCCATTCATCTAGTTGTTAGAGGTATCAATTTCCACAGATTTTTGCCTATCTTTGAGAAAGGTCCCAAACCTCACCCATCCAAGAGGGACCAGGACAGTAGTAAAAGAAGGCAAAGTACAACTATTAGCAAAAAGGGAAAAGATCAAATGGGGTTGCAAAGGTATAATGAATGAAGAGATGGTCCACGGATCCTCACTGGTGAAGGAAACACATGTTAGCAAGGGCAAAG
This sequence comes from Chimonanthus praecox, assembly GCA_022113865.1. Taxonomy (NCBI): domain Eukaryota; kingdom Viridiplantae; phylum Streptophyta; class Magnoliopsida; order Laurales; family Calycanthaceae; genus Chimonanthus; species Chimonanthus praecox. The sequence goes on from CM039086.1 coordinate 66,447,306, forward strand.
CTCGTAGATTTTAGATTGTCAGTGTTTGAATTTTATTAAAAAGGTGTGAACCACGTGAAGGCTTTGACCTTGGATGGTGCTATGGATTTCCTGATGGATTTGAATGGGAGGAGGGAGGGTTTGAGGACGGAGCAAATAGATCTACTTGAAAAGATCCTATTAGACTCCACACTCAAGACCTGCATATGGGGAGAGATTCCATTAAAATCATACAATTAATTGTGAGATTTTCGAAGTCTCCTAAAATTTAGAGCCCCTTGGAGAACTTCTGTTCTCATATTGTCTTCCCCAAGCCATAACTTTTCCTTAGAGTATTGTCTCTCATTCTCTGCCATTTCCTGTTTGATGTGTTTTTCTCTGTGAATTTAGAGATCTGATGGAAATCAAGGAATCAGAGCGTAGGGCTCAAGCACAGGCCAAAATGTATCAAACTGTTCTAGATGAGCACAGTCTAGAGTTACGAGTGAAAGCTGCCAATGAGGCTGAGGCCGCCTGCCAACAAAGGCTCTCTACTGCTGAAGCTGAAATTGCTGATTTAAGGGCGAAGTTGGATGATTCCGAGAGGTTAGAATGTATCAATATTTACTTGTTTGTTAGACTTTACCTGTCTATTTTCACAAGTAAATTATATAGAATATTTTGTATGTTTCAGTATGTATAGAATCTTTGAGATGAAATAAACTGTTTTTGTAATTTGTACATTTTTTTGAATGATTTGTAATTTGTTCATTTTTGCTTCTTTATTTTGCATCGGATGACTCATTATCATTGCAGCAATTTTTGTTCTGTCTTTTGCAACTGCAGTGTTAATAATAGAAATTATTTGCAAATTATTGCTTTTCTTTATTATCACGTTATCATTGTGCTAGCTACCACATTATATTATTTTTCTCTCTTTACCAATGGGAACCATTCATTACAATCATATGAGCACTGATGCTCAAAGATGGTGCCACAATGGACTCAATTGACCCCTTCTCGTCACACTCACTTATCCCCTGTGAATTGCACTAATACTCAATTTGACACCAATCGGAGCTTTGCAGCCTATTGACTAATTCGATGAATTTTCACCATCAGATAAAGTTGAATTTTTGAGTCCTTAAAAGACATGGCTTCACTCAACTGATTGAGATTATTTTTTTATGGTACCACACTCACACGCACACTCTCTACACCAAATTTCAAACCAGGCACTTGATGGACAGAATTTAAGTTCTGAACCACCGTCCAAGTAGGAAATGGTTATATATATATACACCCGTACTGAAGTGATCCTTATGTGCTCACTCATTAATTGTCGTTGGATATTATTCAACAATTGAAGGCATATCCATGGTCATTGTCCAAAACTGTGAGGAACTTAAAATGGCAGTTTTGGGTTTTAGGTGCTGTTCAACAGAAGGGGAAAAAACCCCTCCATTCTTCTCTCCTCTTTCTTCTTTCTCAGATTTAGAAATGTTGTCAATGCAGGTCTCTCTCTCTCTCTCTTGCTTGCTGTCTCTCTCTCTATTTTTTTTCTCTGCATCTGCCTTTGGTGTTGCAGATCTGTCCGACGAACCTCTCCTCTGCTCAGCTGTGACTGGAATTTCCATCCCTCCCTCCCTCCCTCCTTACCTGGCACACGACTGTCGCTTCCTTTGTACTCTTTTCTGCTTGCCCCACCACTTTTAATTTCACCTCCATTTATGGTTTCAGCTACGAGATCAATTGTCTAAACGTGCTTAAGATGACAGAGATAAAATGCTGAGCATCCTCTCTCCAAAACTTAATCCTCCCAACACCCAAGCTTGAAACATTTCTAACTGTTGTGAGATTACCATTGGTGGAGTCTAAAATTTCTAACTGTATACATGCAATTTATTTGGGGTAGCAGGCAAGTACTGGAGCTTACAGAAGCCATAAAAATTAAAGATGGAGAGGCTGAAGCTTATTTTTCTGAAATCGAGGTCTGGATGGTTCTTCATCTTGATATTTTACCCACTTAAAGGAAAAATCAGACACTAATTTTTCCCGTCCTGACAGACCATTGGTCAAGCATACGAGGATATGCAGACACAAAACCAGCATTTACTTGAGCAGGTTACTGAAAGGGATGATTACAACATCAAGGTTAGTCATATCATTTACTTTGTTAGCTCATTTTTGTATTATTTGGATTTCAAGACTTATTTTCGCACTTGGATCATTAACAACCAGCATGTGGGTGACTTTTATTAATATTTTTTTACGGTCCTAACCACATACCTACTTTCCTTGCTTTCATGTGTACTGTTTGGAACGAGTTAAAAAACTGTATTTTGGTGCAGATTTTCTACCCTATTACATCATAACTGTCTTTGTAACATGTCATCCTATTACCTTGGTTTGGGATGTGGATACACTGCTATTTCCCAATAGGGGATGTGACAAAACATCCAAGCATATCAAAAGATTTGTGGTAAAGTGGTCCTAGAAGGGTCCATTGCCAAAGAAATAAACATTACGTGCAGGAAATTTCACATGGACATAAGTTATGGGTGGGGTTGAGAAGCATTTTTCTGAAATTTAACAAAATATGAATGTGAATATCCCATTCACAAGTCAAATACTTCAATTTGTTTATACAAAAGAATCCTATTTACAAGTCACAACATGCCACCTTTTCTTTTTGTTTTTTGAACTTTTTTTTTTTTAGAAGATTCAAAAGTTACTATGTTGCCTCTCATATTCATTGTGATTTTATTGGAAAATGAAGCTTGCACCAAATGGGCATGCTTTGTAGACAAACCATGGATTTTTTTTTTCTTGCTGAAAAGGAGCATTTAATTTGGTGCAGCGACTATTCATAGAAATCTTGATTCTCAAGGATGAAAAATCCTCAGTTTTGAGAAGGATTTTTAGGGCATTTTTGTGCAAATAAAAAATCCAATTTTTATTTCTTCGGTGATGTACAATTACTGAATTACATGTTTGGTGCAGCATCAATCTGCGGAATTTGAAATCGCAAAGAATCTCAAATTCTCAACTTTTTGAGATTTTGTGATCTCATAGAGGGGTGAGATTGGAAAAACCCTGAATTTCAGATCCAAGGAAAATTGACAAAACATGTCAAGTTACTTGTTTTCATCAGCAGGAGAACTTTTTTTTCGAATATGTTGGGAGGTTGATTCATTCGTCCACTTCTATTAATTTATGAATTATGGCATATGACCAGAGGTTTGACGGTAATCTAAGATCCACCTCACTGTTGTAAAATTGTAACATATGGCATATAATGAGTTCTATCAGACTACCAGATACAATAAGAGTATGTGGATGGATGTTCCTATTATCAGAAGTCTAGGTTCGTTGGTCATTTTAGCCTTCTAATCCAAAGCAATAATTTTAAGTTATAGATAAAATTTTAATATGAACCTTCTTCTAATATTAGATGGCTAAAATGGATTAGTGAATTTAAAATTTTAAAATTTAAGATATTTAAAATTCTTTCCCAAAGACTCTGAGCCATTCACCAACATCACATCCCTTGTGCTGATTTTTTTTTTTGAAAGATAACATGCCTTGTGCTGAATTTTGAGATCATATGATGCTAACTCTAATACAATTCTATATAAAAAAGGTACATGCTAAAGGATTTTTTTCCTTGTTAATAAAGATGTGCATCCTTGTGCAGGCAAAAGTGTACCATCAAACTGTTTTTGGAATGTAAATAAGACATACTAGTGAGACCCATAGACAGAACTACACGTCTACATGGGTCAAATTGTCTAGTTTAGTTAAATATTAAAACTCATTTTATTTTAAGATTTAGTAATTTAATAGTCGAAACTGTTTCACCCTATCCATCAACAACTTATTTCTCTCTCTCTCTCTCCCTCTCTCCCCCTAGCCCTAATATTTTCTCCTAAGCAGGCAAGAGATGATGCATTAGTGTATCGCTTGTGATTTGCATGACACAATTATCCTCTTTTGTTTCGTCTGAAGCATGGTGGTAAAGGGCATGGCATTGCATCAATTCAGAGGAGTACTGATATTTTTATACGTTACTAAAGCATCCATAACCTAGCCATCCAGTTCACTGCTTACATCTGATGGTTAGAAATGTTGGACATTTGAATTTAAAAGTGTCTCCTTCCAATGTTCTGAAAGTTGACTTAATATAAAATTGTTGTCTTGAACTATGAATCGTGAATCATAAATAAAATTATAGAATCACAAGGCGTGTGTGTATAGAAAAATGATCACTTGTGCAGGCCATAAAGTGCTCCCACGATGGGATCTCCTTATGGAGCCCACTTATGATCATGGGATTGGATAGGTTTGAAAGATCTATATGTGCATATAATGCTTATGAAAAATTCGCTTGATTGAATGACTCTAGCCATGGGATCGAACTTGATAAAATTGCACCCTTTTTTATCGTTGATTTTCGGGTTCTTCAAAACCATGGCTAATGTTGTTTAATTAAGTTGAATTTTTATAGGCATTATATACACAAATAGGTCTCTCAAATCCACCCAACCCCATGAACATAGGTACGCTCTACAAAGAGCTCCCATTGTCAGAGCACTTAATGGGGTTTGCAGCTATATATATATATAATCTCACACATGGTAGCTCAACTGGTAGATCCTCTGATTCAGGAACCAAAGGTCCTAGGTTCGAGTCCCATAGTAACTCGATGCCTGTGGCTTGCAGGGACCTGCGTGCATCTGGAGTTTTACCTAACGCCCTTGTACTTGGAGAGAGGTGGGGGTCTTGGGTTTCTTCGTCATTAATATTATATATGTTATAATCCACTAAGAATAGTCCTCATGAGACTTTCATGAGAATAGACCTAATGGATCCAATTCCCGCCTCAAACCCACCTACCCATCGTAAATTACACCCGTACCCAACTTGGGATCAATCTGGCTTTTAAAGACTATTAATCTAACTTGATGAATTTCTACCATTAGGTAAATGTGAAATTTTGATGGCCTTAAAAAACATGTCTTCTCTTATCAAATTAAGTACAAGCCAATGCCTTTTCAACCCACCCATCCATGTGGACCTATGTGGTAACTGTTGGCCATTCTCATAAAAGTCACATGAGAACAATGTTCACCCACAAATTACTTTGCACAAACTTTGGTGCAAAATTTCGGTTGTGGGGCCCGTATTAGATCTAATGGATCCATTCCCCTTGTCATACCCACCTGCCCCCTGTAAAATGCATCTGTACGCAATTTGACACATATCCGCCTTTTAAAGCCTATTGATCAAACCTAATGAATTTTCACTCTCAGATAACTATAAAATTTTGAGGGCCATAAAAACATGGTTTTTCTTATCCAATCAAATTGAAATTTTGTAGGCACCATATATAAGCCAAGACTTTTCAAACCCACCCTTCCACGTAGGCTCAAGTTGGACCATCGGTAACTTTGCACCAAAGTTTGGGGCAAGTAGTTGCAAGGGATCGCTATATATATAGATTTACAATAAGGATCACCCGCAAACTAGTTTGCATGAAGCTTGGTCCAAACTATGGATTATGGAGCCCGTAGTGGATCAAATGAATCCATTCCCCCCCTCACAAAAACCTAGTCCCCGTGAATTGCACGTGCACCCAATTTGACTTCTAAACCTGGTGAGTTTTCATTATTTGATAAATGTGAAATTTTGAGAGCCTTAAAATCATGGTTTTTCTTATCCAATTAAGACGAAACTTTATCTGGTTGCCTTGGCCTCAAACCAAGCCCAACTAAATTGAACCCCTTCAGGCTTGGGTTGGGATTGGTCATGCTCAAGTTGGAGAACGCAAAAATGGAGTTAGCAGACACCTTGAATCCCTAACTACTTCACAACTACACTTCTATACCACATGCCTGCCTTTCATTTTTTATGAGAGATACTACCCGTACCACCTACCCTCATTTCAATTGGATCAGGATTTTGTGGTTATAGGGTGTACATGATATTAAACAGCAGGCATTACATATCATGTATTGGCAATGGCTGAAAATATGTGGTGACCTATTACGCCGATGATGGCCAGTATATTGACATGATCATGACGTAGATGACATTACTTGTGAATGCGAAAGAAGAAGAAAGAAGAAAGAAAAGAATGGACAAATAAAGTTTTCCAGTAATTTTTTTTTCATATTTTTTAGGTTTAAAAATATTCATGCCTATGATCTGTACACATTTGGCCGACAATCAAAAGTCCATAATGTATTAGAGGCCTGAAGTAGTCCATTCCCATACCTCCATTTGAACCTTTCTGGAATGTCTTATCATTTCTATCATTTAACATTCAATATGACTGCTCCTACTACTATCTCAAAAAGGATGAAAGCTGCCTACTTGCTTTCTTTTGGTACTATAATCAAGGATGTGTACAGCGGATTTAGCATTTCCTGTTTTTAATATTTATAGCTTGTTTGACAGTGGAAAATCCTTTTATCCACCATTACAGATCTCATTCACTATTAAATTGGTCTCTTGTTGTTGCTGTGATATGTTTTTCAGTTGGTTTCTGAAAGTGTGAAAACAAAGCAAGCACAAAGTTGTCTCCTTTCTGAAAAACAAGCCATAGCAAAACAGCTTCAGCAGGTTAACTCATCAATAGAATTCTTCAAACAGAACATCACCCGAAATGAAGAACAGGTATCTTTATTTACTACACTTTTGAATGGTTAAAAGTAACTGGAGCATTGGTCATACTTGTTGACTGTGACTTTACTCTTGCAGATGAAAGCAAATCTGATTCAAGCTGGAAAAAATAGTGTAGAAAATAGACATGTTTCTATCAAGTTGGAGAATGCAAAAATGGAGTTAGCACATGCTGAGAAAGAGGTGAAGTGGCTAAGATCTGCTTTTGATTCATCTGAGAAGGAATATGAGCTGAATCAACGCAAAATGGTGGAGCTCCGAAAGGAGTTGGAAGTTGAAAGGTGATATATCAACTTGCTTGATTTGGGTTTTCATTTCGGTTATATGCATTGATATGTACCTCAAATCACAACCTGCACTAATTATCCATCCTGCAAGTCATTTGTTGTGGCACAGTTCGTAGGGCTGTTCTGGGCCAGGTTCAGGTGGATCCCAAGCCTTAGCCTAATTTTGTTGGTCAAAGCCTAAATATGCCTATTTAGGCCAACTTAAAAGCCAGAGCTGCCCACTGAAGCCCATTTGCGGACAAGCAATGACATTTAAAGTGGGCTCATCATGTAAATCCCACTTAAGGCCCAATTCCAAATTTCAGTTTCATGTGCCTCTTCTAAATTATGGGAGCATCATATGCACCATTCTTGTTACAAAAATCAATACCAAAATAATCATGTAACCCATCCAAATTAATAACTACTAGTAGTCAATTGAGCCTATCTGAACCCGAGCCCAAGTCCGAGTGTTGCCCAGCCTATCGGATGAGCTTGTTCAACCCATTCATTACAGTTGGGTTTGGCCAGGCTTTGTAACAGTAACAATAGTAGTCAATTGAGCCAGCCTGTGCTTCAGACCAAGCCCAGCCTATCACTCATGCTTGTTCAATCCATTCATTAAGGTTGGGCTCGGGCTGAGCGTGGCTGGGATTAAGCCCATGACCAGCATTATATTGTAAAGTTGCATTAGATGGCATGCACCTTTCCTGATGTTTCTCCATATTATCACTTTGTTCATTTGCACTGATTTCAGTTTGATTGGAAAAGGCTGGAAGAAAATTCAACCTAATGCAGTAATCTCCATATTATTAATTGTTCAACAGAATTGGAATGTTTGTTTTTAATCTTCTGTGACACGAACCAGCAGCACAATTGATAAGTGCTCTTGTGCTTTTAGTGACACTACTGTCTCAAAAAAATGATATTGTGGCATCTAGTTAATGAATTTCTTTCAAGAAAAAGATAACAAGTCCATCAACTTTTATTTTGATTACCCATCTTTCAAATGTTGGAGATTATAACACTAAAGCGCACATTACTTTGTATATTTTGTGGTTGGATCTCTCTTTATCTGCCTGTGGTTGTACTGGGTTATGCTTATTATATATAAAGCATTTTTATACCAGAGCCGAAAGAATAAAGCTTGAAGAGGAGCTTGTGGAATGGAACACTAAGGTTGCTGAGATGAGTTCTGAAAACAGAGAGGCCAGAATCCAGAAACTTCAGGATGAGATCAAAGAGTGCAAGGCAATACTCAAGTGTGGTGTCTGTTTTGATCGTCCAAAGGAGGTAGACCACAGCATGATTGTAGACATTGTTATTTGGTTAAATGCAGAGTCCAATAATCAATCCACACATTCTGCAACTATTATCCTATTATTTTTATTTTTTTGAAAGATATTGTCCTATTATCTTTTTCTCTATACCATGCTTGTGTATAATTCATTATTTGTTCTAATCTGGTCGTTATGTTCTTGACCAATTGCAGGTCGTCATTACAAAATGCTACCATCTTTTCTGCTCTTCATGCATTCAGAGGAATCTTGAGATCCGCCATCGGAAGTGCCCTGGGTGCGGCACTCCATTCGGTCAGAATGACGTGCGGGAGGTCAATATCTGAATTCCTTGTTCGATACTCCTCTTCTTCAAACTCGTGTTTTTTTTTCTTTTTCTTTTTAATTTATCTAATTGTATTATATAGTTTCGAGTTCGCATCATCAATGAAAAATATCATCATGTGAATTTAAACTGTCGATTGTGGCATTCTATATTTAGACTTGAGAGCATCTGTATCTCTGTCACGAAAAAAAATGGAAAGCACAAAATGTATGATGAGAAATCATTTCTTGGAAATGTGTAGTGAGAAAATAGCTGTGCACATGCTCAGCGGTGAAGTTACTCTTATTCATCTTTTGAGACGGGCTCTAACGAAATCAAGGAACAATTGTTTACCAAAAAAGCAAAATCAGGGGGCAATTTTCATTATTCCAAAATTGTAGCTTGGAACTGCATGGCACAAAAACATGATCCATCCTTCTCTGGCCAAGAGACATCTTGGTGATGTTTTACCAAATGCGGGGTATAATCCAACCCGTTGGTTACAGAGTGCGATATCTAAATGCATAACAGTTGGGGGTGTAAACAGGTTGTGGCACAACGGTGAAGCCCAGCCTTTTTAGTTGTGCGTGCAGTATTTAATGTCTACTTGTAGCTGATCTGTGTTGGGTCAGGGTCCCGACTGGGATATTCTTTCCCATGAAGAGCCTTTAAGAGTTCTATGCAGCTTGCACTGGCACATTGATCCATTTTGGCTGATATTTCTGTATTTTCCGTATTGTAACTGTTACATGTAGTTATTGATAAAACAAAACTGTAATAAATCAATAAAACCAGGGGTTCAAATATCGGCGGATACATATCGTATCGGCTGATATGTATCAGTTTTGAGCTAATGAATATCGGCCGATATTCGCAATATCGGTTGAAATATCGGCCGATATCAAAATATCGGCCGATATTGGCCAATATCGGCTGGAGAGAAAAATATCGGCCGATATATCGGCCGAAAACACATTTTAAACCCCTGAATAAAACTGTTTGAATATATTTATATTTCTAACAATTTTCTACATATTTTATTTATTTGTATTTTTTTTATAAAAATTACTCAATTATAAATTAAATAAAAGATTAAAATTTATTTGATGGTTATTTAAAAACAAAAATCTTTTCTGTACAAATTCCTTGCCTCAGATCCAACCCTGAGAAACCTACCATCGAAATGACAACGCCCATGCTTGCTGGTTGCTACTGCATTCCTGATCCACTTAGTACGAAAAGTCTTGTTGCATATGGAATTTACAAAATCCACGACTACCAGTAGACTGTTTACGACTGTTTGATGATCCAGACCGCTGATTTTGATGAATGGTTTGCATATCCGACAGCTGAGGGGATATTTTTTAACATGGGTATCTGGTTCCACATTGAAAGAGACTAATCTCATGAGCATGTGTAATTCTCTCAATCCACACACTAGAGAATAATCTCATGAAAGTTGCCTAGAGGGATTGAATATGAATCAAATTCAAGACCTCATTTTATGAGGTGAGCATCTTGATCATCAACGTTCAGAGTGGTGGGGCAGAAGCAGCACTAGGTAACTGACACTCGTTTACAAAATAGGATCTAATGCTCTCTAACTCTACACTGTTAATTTAAAATAAAATTTATATTGATACACATGGTATATCTTAATAGATGTCATTCATTTACAGTAAAAACAATTAATTGACACATGACTTCTAGATAGTTTTGTATATTCGTAAGATTAGTTTCACATGGGATGATAATACCCATTTTATTCAAAAATAGAAAATATAAAATCTCAAAAGCAGTTAAGAGATGACTCATGATCTAATATGTGATAATACTATATATGCTAATGCAAGGTACATGCAAAAAGTATACAAATAACATTTAATAGTAGATTCTATTTTCAGATATCTCAACATAGGAAGATCTCCCAAGGTCAAATTCATGCAAGGATTCAGCAATAAATCCGGCTCAATGAAGGGTATTTCTCTCTTCAAATAGTGGTAGGCCAAGCCCAAAGCATTAGATACAATAGAAACAGGACAGCACCGAAGAAGACTTAATTCTCCACCTAAGATGAGCCCCTCTCGTGTCTGCTACAGTTTCCTCTTTCTCTTCATCCTCGCCTTCTTAGGTTATCACTCTTTCTTTTGCTCTCTCACTCTCTTCATCTTCCTTTGCCATATCTTCTGGCAATGTATTCTTTTTATTTTAGTTTTGTCCGATTTCAGGTGATTTTTAAAATCGGGTTAGCACCACAAACTCTGTGGGCACAAGGGTAAAACTGGAAAATAAAAAAAGTTGATGTACCGTGAGTAATTTTCATAATGTAAAAATCAATACCCATATTAGATTTAAAAAATGCAATGTGTGTCAAAGGCTAATACATCATAGCTGATTGACACGTCATGTGGATGTAATTTTTTTTTTGAATTAATGTATGGAAAATTCAGACACAGTCCTAATAAAATTCTCACGGATGAGTCCACTATCCCTAAGGCAAACTAAATTAGGCCATGGAGGTCTAGTATGAATTAAAGAATTCTGTTATCAACTAAGACATATTTTATTGTTTACATGGGTGAATAGTGGTATGGAGATATATCATAATGCCTACAACGGTACAACCAACTATCGGTCGTATCAGCCGCTATGTCCATCAGGACAATACACTATATATCGGCCGATAGATATCGGCAAACATATGTGATCTAAGTTTTAATTTTCATCCATCGGCTGAAATTTATTAGAATTTTAAAAGTTCCGACATGTGTTGAAAAATAATACAAAAATGGTATTTTGGGATGAGCCGTTGAGCCATAATTCTGGTCCGATTTGACGAGATTTTGGCTTATTTCAATTAAAATTCCAAAATACATTAAAATTGCTGAAATGTTGACAAATTACAACCTAGCCTAAAATCGAAATATCAAAGTCCACCAATATTTTTTGACTCAAGGTGAAGTGTGTAACACATGCTACAAAAGAAATGGACGGTCAAAAAGAAGGGGAAATAAAATCGAGGTCCACGGAATAATGGCTTTTATTTACATATAATGAGATTTTTTTTTATAACTATAGTGAAAATTAGAACTCAAAAGTTGAAATCACTAATATTAACAAATGAAATAATTATTTTGACGATAAAGAATAATTCATGATTAGCATATGTCTTTGTGTGTACATATACGTCAACATCTATCAAAATCTAAATACTCAATTCTTATGAAACAGCTCATAAAAATGTCAATATGTCAATAAGTTAAGTTTATATAATTCAAATTTTAACTATTTTGAGTTAGATGTGCTGTATAAAAATGTCAATAAGTTAAGTTTATAACTTTATATAATTCAAATTTTACACTATTTTAAGTTAGATGTATTATTAATGTAACTCTATAAAATTTATTCCATTGGATAAAATTGAATTTTCGGAAACTACAGATAGTTTTACTTATCCAAGCACTTTATTTAAGCTAAGATTTTTGCAACCCAACAATCCATGGAAGCTCATGTCAGTACCTTAGAGGATCATAGTTATACATATTTAATATTAAAAGTTGTCCACACAAAAAGAATCACTCTTTATAGTGTTACCTGATGTGTGTAGATAGAGAGCTTTGTACATGCTTTAACGATTAGTCGAATACTCTAAGAAATCTCGACACCTTCGTTTAAAAAAAAATATTAAAGCTTGCAGTTTAATACAGGTCAATTTCTTTTTTTTTAGTATCAACACACTCAGAACTTTGTTTCGTGTATAAGCAGTTGGAGTGTGTCCAATGGCGGTGACTGGCGAGAACTGCAGTAAGAACGTGAACCCTAACCAGAATTGTGATGACAAAGACTGCCCCGAATGGTGTGATTTCTTGTACAAAGGTGATGGCAAATGTGTCCGCAACGACGACGGAAATGTCGTGTGTCTATGCGTTTACCCTTGCTAGTTAATCTGCCAATGTCAGCATCCTCCTATATCATTACTATTTACTACTAAAAAATCATTTCTTGATTATTATGTTGTTTTTATCAAGAAATTGGGATTATATCAATCAAGTATTTAATTCGACATACAGCAATATAAACAGATAAGTAGTGTCACAAATACCATTGCTATTTGCAAAGTTTCACCATATTTTGAAGAGCATTTCATGAGATTTAATATGAAATCCTATTTTTCTTTAAGCAAATATTAGTATTTTAGTTGTGTTATTCTTTGTCATTTTAGTTTGATTATATAAATTCGAGAGACCTTGTGCCAAGGGTGAGTTAGAATGTCTGTTTGCCTTGGTTTAATAGCACATTTACAGCCTGTGATGGCCAGGGACTGAATTTTCAGATAGGTGGTGTAATTTTTTTACACCAACGGTCGCACATTTTAAGGTCTAACACTTCAAATGTCTCCAATATATGTTTGACCCAGATTTTCCATTTATACCAAGAGGGGTAATGATAGGATCAATGGTGTTGTTTATCTTGAGGGACACTGTATCATTTTTGTAGTGAAAAAGTACACTGTTATTCCGTACGAGAGAAAAAAAAAAAGAAGCATTTTCATCATTCCCTACAAGGAGCCCATTTTTTTCTTTGATAGAACTTTAAGGTACCACCATGAATGGTCCATGCACAAAATATCCAGGCTCCTTTTTAGCTAAAAATGAATAGTTGTATGTTTCTTTCTAAATTGTATAATTTCCCACTGGAGACTAAAAGATTATGATACAATGTTATTGATTTTTTGGAGTTTCTGTCAATGAACGGGCCTCGTGCAAACAGAAAACTAAAGCAATGAATGGCTAAGGATTGACTTCTCAAGTAGAATGGACGAGGAACGTATTTGTTCCCAAAGTCAAATATTTTCATAGCATTACCCGCATAGAGTTTTCTTGTAATTAATCTCCTATCAAATCACTATCCAACCAAATATCCAACGTACAATAAAAGACATTGTTGTAGAAACTAGTTTTGTTTTTTGAAGTACAATCACCACACTTCTGTTTCTGCTTCTAAGAAAAGAAAGCTACCTAAGAAACTTGTAATCATTTAAAAAAAAAAAGTTCAGAGCCAAGGATGAATTGCCATGGGCACCAGACATGCCAGATGATCACTCATTCCCCTTCTCAAGGGGTGTGATGTGTAAACAAAGCCCGGTGTCCACGAAGATGAACATACAGATGTCTCGAGTCATTGGATGAGAGAAGCCTCAAATCCAGTAGAAAGACCATTGCGCACAATGTTACTACCTCCACTTTGTGAGCTACCTCCCATGTGGGATTGGAAACCAGAGGTGAACCCAAGATCTGGTTGCCCAAAGATGCCATTATCACTGGAAATACTGGTGACATCAGAGCAGGTAGCGGAAGCACCTGCATTGCTGTCTTCTGACTTGATGACTTTTGATTCCAAAAGATTGCCTCTCAGTTGTGACAGAGCTCTGTCCAAGTCATTCTGGTTAGATTTCTGGAGCTTCTTCAAGTCAATAAAGCGCCCACCAGACCCTCTTACTCTATTCATAGCATGTAGATGCCTTGACTCGTGGAGGTATGGCTGTCATTAATCCGAGCATGGAAATTGAAAAACAATAAAAAATATAAAGGAATCAGACCCTCAGATAGATCAGCAAAAGCAAGGACATGCAGGGTGTTGAAATGCTCTTGAATTTTACATGCATTAAATCTTATTTGTTAATTAATGAGAACATATGGGTAAAGACTTTGAAGCTTTTTATGATGATCCTAAAGGACCTAAACCATGTAAGAGCCAGAAAAGAGACTGTTCTAGAGATGACAATACCCTCCCTTCTTACAGCCGATTCCGAGATTTTCCCACATTAGAAGCTTTCTCTGAAACTTTTCTCCAGAGCAAGCAACAATCCTCAATTTGATGTTGAAAAAGGCCAGTTGATTCACCACAATTTTTTTATCTGCACTATTTATGGGGCATTGTCCACCCATGGTGGAATATATTAGATCAACAGCCAAAGGGTTGGCAAAATATGAGAGAGAGAGGGGTAGGAAAGCCAAAAGGGTCCAATCACGTGCGGTCAAACAGGCTGGTCCTTTTTAAGGCCTGAGCATATCACTCTAGATAGGGTTTTTAAGGCCTCAACAATGGATGGCCAGTGTTTGTAGGGCACAATGGGTTTCAGTGTGAGGGCATTCATTGCTCAAAACGTCCAAATGCCTGGATTGGAGGGCTCCAAATATCATCAGTGTATGAGAGTACAAGTTTATCATTTTTTTTAAAATCTAATATGGGTGTCAAAGGCAATGGTCCAACTTGTGCAGGGAACCTATTTAGGGCGGTGTGGCATATTAAGCTTCACACCAGTGCTCAGCTGAAGAAGAGTTTGTGTAAATGACAAGTCTAAAATCCCCCAGGTAGACTTCTACCCAAGTGCATGGCCTATAGATGGGGCCAACAAATGATAGATTGAACCCCTCATGCTGCACTAACCAATTTAATAAGCTGATCATTACCATTCACTGAATACTTGTAAAACCACCCTCTCTACCGATCCTTAGAACTTCTGTGCACCAAAATCAAGAGTTAGGAGAATCTGATGGGGCTCCAAAATCTGACTGTGATTGTGAACAATATCTACCCAGTCCAAGCCCAATTGTCAAGTCAGTTCGGTTTAAATTGGGCCCCATCCTAGTAGCACTCCTACTTGAGACACAAGGCTACATACATATTCTCAGTCTCATAAAGACCCACAGTTACCACATATAATTAATTCCCATAATACAAGCTTTTTTATTCAGTAGCATCTAGAATCTGTTCACAAATAATGGGATGTAAGACAATTCTCAACTTATAACAAGAGATTATTAGTTTGGTCAAACAGTCTATACAGGTTGGATGCACCTTATCAGTGCTCCAAACAATCCCTAAACCCTAGTTTGATGAACCCCCTAAAAGTTTTTAGACAACAACATTAAAAGGCCAGCCTGCAGATGATTGTCCAAAACAACATTCAATCAATAATCCATGTTAGAGAGAGAAGTTCAACTAGATGGTCCCCACACCCCACCCAAAACCAAAACCTGAAGGCGAAAAAAGTTGCTATTTAACAAAGGATTATAAAATTCTAACATACTAGCAAGTGTGTGGGGTACATATTCTCCAGTCCATACAAGTGAGACCCCTGGTTCAGTTACATGACTGATCTCATGGGCTTCATCTAGGTGAGAGATGCCCAAAGTTGTGCAAACCTTCAGAATCTTAGCCATCAAATCAATGGTCAGAACTTGACAGTCTATGTAGACAAATACACAGCAAGATTGGAATAAAAGCAGTGACTGACAGCTTGGATCTTCAAATATAAAAAATTCTTTGAGGCATCTGCCAAAGATAATGAAGCCTATCAAATCAACAGGTTGGATCACCAAACTGGCCACACCATTTATACAGGACAGGTGCATCAAGATTCAAGACAATACATATCCTGATAAATCAGGATCCTATAATACTTCAAACTAAGTGTGTTTCTCCTGGTGTCAAGGAGCATACCTTACGGCCTTTGGAAAGATTATTCTGAGCCTGTAACTTGGCACGTGCCTGTCTACGCCTTAGAATTCCATGGTATTGTTTTGGATTGACATAAATAGGACCTTCTGCATGGTCAAGAAGCAGTGGAACCCCTCCATGTTTCATCCCGAACAGTGGAGGATGGATCTGGTCAAGATCAACATATAAATCCAGGTGAAAAGAGATGCAAGTGAAAAGAATAAAGCAACCAGATCATAAGATAAATATAACAAACAGAGAACGAAGCAAGTGGTACGAAGTACTAGAATTTAGAAGCATATCGTTATCATCATCAGAAACATTTGTCCTAGCTATCTAGGGTTAACACTTGTAATTGGATTTGGCTAACTTCTCTTATGATCCAACAGCCTAACACCCATGGGACTCAACCTGCAACCTTATGGTTGCAATAATAAGCGCCTAGCAACTGCTGTAGAGGCCCTCGTCATTTAGAAATATATCATATTGATATAATGCACCTAGCCCTCACCAAAGATGTTGAATCATTATCAAATTATTGAATCCTCATACTGCCTTTGCCTAAGCTGTAATGACCCGTCCCGACCCAGCACAATATTGTCCGCTTTAGCCCCAAAAAGACCCGCACGGCTTTGCGTTAGGCCCAGAATCACTCCCAAGCCCAAAACGTGTTGTTCTAGTATCAGAGTACGCAGAGGCAATATTGTCCTCTTTAGGCCCTCGGATCCAGCCTCACTCACTGACCCAACAACCCTCAAGGCTTTGTTCCCCCACCTTGGGACGCATTGTGCTTAGGTGGAGGGGTCCTCTCTCTAATAAACCCCCGAGCACTGCTGGAGAGTGCAGAGAAAAGAGAGCTGGGCGTGTGGGTGTGGGAAAAAGTCCCACATTGCCCAGGATAACATACAAGAGGAAACCTACCCAGATAGATGGAATTTCGCAAGTTATGATGATGATGATGATGATACAACTTAAAGGTCATGACAGTAGACAAGAAGAACAAGTAATGTTGCTTAAGATGGTTTGGGCACATATGCCCATTAGAAGAATTTAAGGTTACAAGCACATGCAGCTAAGAGAAGGAGAAGATTGATAATGATTTCAAATGAAATGGTGGCAAAGGACAAGCTAGATTGTTGAGAGAGAACATGGTCTTTATATGATTAAGTGGAGAAGTAGAACTTAGACATTAGTTCCAAATAAATGACATAGGGCTTTGATGATGATGATGTATCAACCCCCACATGCCGCCTGTGTCAATCAGATCAATGCATGCCTCATATGTCTTCATGACAACTATAACAATCTATGCTACTATAGAAGGCTAGAACTACATGCTCCTAACCTTTCCTAGCAAAAGGTTCAAGCTAAGAATGAAACAGGAGGCCCAAAAAATAATAAACTAGATGGTTAATGATACTTACAATAGCTTGTGGTCCAAAAGCCGTCAGTACTCCACTGAAGTATGGTTCTGCATAAGTGTATGGAATGTGAGCCTGTCACAAAAAGGAAAAGCCTCATAAGATGCACATTCCTGGGAGACCTCCAAACGCACCCCTCCCCAAGACTGTGTGTGTGTGTGTGTGTGTGAGAGAGAGAGAGAGAGACAGAGAGAGAAAGGTCGTGGTGTACCCACTTAAACCAGTTAGTGTGACAGATGCTGCAAACACAGAACCCAATAAAATAGTTGTCACACAAACAAGCAAGGGCAGATTGAGAAATTGTTTTGAAGGGATCAGTACATTTCACAAATAATAGTTATTAGATATTGTCAATACCGGAGAATATTGAATATTCCAATCTCTAAGATTTTTATCATAGTATTAGCAAAAAATATGCAGTAAATAAAATAATTAAAAATGAAAAATTATATATAAATGTATGTGTTACAAACTGAAACGTATAAATTTAATTGTATAAGACAGATTAAGTACTGTATAAGTATTATGATATTTTCATTTCTAATATATTGTCAATTTTAATAATTCTCTAGAAATGTTAAAAGATTCAATTAGAAGATAAAAATATTTAAATAATAGTAATATATAAATATTAAAAATATCTTAGTGAACCCAACTCATCTTTGTGGTGCTTGTCCTACTATTATTTCAAAATTAGAATATAGCAATCATCTTATAAACTTGATATATACTAGAATAAGGAATCATTAGTATTATTAAATTACAAAAATGAAAATATAAATTATTAAAAGCTTACTTTTGATGATTGATGACCTTTTTTCTTTCTTCAGATTTCTAATATTGGTTCTATCATCTATCTCAAAAAAGTCTTCCCAAATTTTCTACCATCGCATCCATCATTTAGGAGAGGTCTTTGTAGTGTTGACTATCCATAAACACATGCCTAAAAATTATTAAGAACTTTTGACATTGTGCATGCAACCATTTAGATTTTCCTAAGATACTGATTTAGATTTGGAGAAAGGTGTATTGAGAATTGAGATATATAAGGAAGTAGACAAAAATTTAGAAATTAGATACCCACATGGCTCACACCCACTAAAATTAGATACTGAGAACTTACAATCAATCGACTATAATCAATTTGTGAAGGCAGTGTGACTAAATCAGTAGTTCCAAGTGATGAAGCCAATGTCATTTGTCCATCAACTTGCTGCCCGTATCCTGAAAGGACAATAGTAGTATCAGCATAACGATTTCACATGAGCCTATCAACAGCATCTAAAAAAACACTTCTAATAGACAAGTTGCTCACTGCTGATTATCACATTGAAAGCTTGGCAAAGATGCTATTTGTTGAAGCAGAGAGTCCATATGTGGAGCCCATGGTTAAGTTATTTAGGTCATTGATATCATGGAGTCATGGATCACGAATGTGAAGATGATACCCAATAAGCTTTGTCTGAAATACTGCTGGTTGGTTGGCGTAAGGACTACATATTTAGAAAGGTAAGGATCTTCCTATGTAGGATATATTAAGAGCCCCCCCTATATAAATGTGGACAATCCAATCAACTGTCTAGATCAACAAAGTATGGGACCCATTGCTTTGGAGTCTTGCACCATACCTTTGCACATGTGTGTGTTGGTTGTGGGGGGGGGGGGTGGGGGGGGTGGGGTTGGGTTGGAAAGTGTTTACAGATCATTATAAGGAATTGGCAGTCTTATCCCTACAAGCAAAAAAATATAGATCCATGTATCCTAGCTTGTTACAAAGAAAGAAGAATAGAACTCTCCTCTTCTTTTTTTCCTCTTTTTTTTGAAGTGGGGGTTGGGGGGGGAAGAGGAAGGGGATGAGAGAGAATACTAAACTCTTTTATGGTAATAAGAATCTTAATAAAAGATAAAGCCTTTAAAAAAGAAAAAATAATTCTTCATCTTCCATGTATACATACATTTAACTAATACATAATTGAATATATTTACCATTTAAATGTGTTCAATAATATATACAAGGTCCATATACAAAAAGGAAAATGTAAAATGCTTGACCCAAGTGAATCTACACTTGTAGAGCACAAAGATTCTGCACACGCAAAGCCTACAACAGAAGGGTGACACAACAAAGAACTCACCCAACAGATGAACTTATCCATCTATCTAATTGGCACCGGAACATGTGGTATAGAAAATACAACCATTGTCCTAAAAAATTCCACCAGTCACTATAGCCATTGTTCAATGAAGATGTTTTTTATTTCATTTGAATCCACATAGGGTTCCACTGGGCAACAACAATCAAGCAACGAAAGCTGGAGCCACTGTTATGTAAAGTTCAGTCGTGACAACTCCCAACTCATACATTTTCCCAGTGTGTGCAATGAGTGTATGCTCATCAAATCCCAGAATATTATAAACATATCTTCAGTAAACTTCCAGCAAGGCAGCACGTCTCAACTCTCAAGGATGTTATTAAAAGGCCTCTGTGAACCAGGTTGCAGTATCCTGAACGGCCATCACGAAAGCCTTCTCATCATGGAAGTTTGATTTCTCTCCAAAAATCTCAAAACTGATGAAGCCATCCAAAGTCAATTACTTTTGTCAATACATGATTGGTTCAGACAATTAAGAAACCCATACAAACTCCATGATCAGTTGATGACCAGTTTCATAGTGGAACGTACCTAACCAGTGTCAAACTTTTGGTTTGGCAATGGTCTACAATTTCATTTACACACATACTAGAAGTTTAACAGGGTTTAGGATCTTATTTGATCCCATCCACTACCAACAAAGTTGTCCATAGCATATTACAGAATAGGAGGCTCTGCAACAAAAACCAAATATACAGGATAAATAGATGGATGAGATGATGCAAGCACAGAAAAATGTATTGGGATTACAGTGAAAACTGAAAAGAGAACAGAAATACCTTTGATGTTGTATTTGGATGAAGGGAAAGAAGGGGAATGCAAGGATTCCCCTCATTTCCCCTGTTTCATATTTACTAGCCAGGGAAAAGTGAGGCCCACTTCTTCCCCCATTTCCCTCCCAAGTCTAAATTTAGTTTCCCCTGGAGAGGGAGGAGAAACCACGGTTTTCCCCTCTTCCCTTCTTGCCCTTCTCTTTATTTATTTTCTCCTGATATCATTTCCCTTTAAATTACCAAACAAATGCAAAAGAATCTCTCACAGTAGAATCCCCAACTCAAGGGAATCCCTTACCTAGGGAAATCCCCTAAATAACTTTCTCTTCATCCAAACGTAGCCTAAGATAAAAGGCAAAGTTACCAAGGGAAACAACAAACATGAAACACCTTCTGGCAGTGGTTAAAGATGGATTTATCTCAAATACATTCGTGATGTAGTACATCAGGAATGACATATCAGGTACTGGGGCCCATTTGTTGGAAAATCCAAACCCTCCAAACACACTACCTCGTGAATCTTCAGGCATACATCTCTGACACACCATCCTGGTGATCTCACTGTTGAATCTAAAACATTCATTATATGCCCTTGAAACCGTGGGACCTAAAGATGAAGTGTTCAGGATGATTGGATGGGCCCAACTTATCAGATATCTAGAGCATAAGATTCCATACCCATCTAGCTCATCATTATGTCATAGGGCACATGAACTCTAGAAAATTTGTGGCCTATTACATGATAAAGTACCCAAAAACTCAATGAAGAATTATGCAAAACTCTCTATGGTTATGACCAAAAGGGTGTAACTGTTTACGTGAGATCTTAGTTAGCAAAATGAGTAGTTCCCAACTGCCCAAATATATATATATATATATATAAGGGTGTTACTCTTTAGGTGAGATCTTACTCAGCAAAATGAGTAGTTCCCAGAGAGAGAGCACTTCCATTTCTTATTTTTTGACCCAAAAAGGAACTTGTAAATCTCCACATAAACCCTTTTTTTAAATGAACTTTTTAGAATTAATAACAAAGCAAAGAAAGACCATCAAGGATATGGGCAGGGAAATCCAAACAAAATAATCAAGTGCAAACATAGTTGCAACATAGATCCATTTCAATAATCTGTTCTTCCTCCACACCCATCTTAGTTAATTTTTTGCAATTTCACAATAGTGACATTCCAAATCTGGTGATATTTAGAAAAAACATCAAAAGATATTATCATGATAATTTGAAAATGGTTAACAGAAAATGATGTGATTTTTTGGATCAACAAAACATGCCAGTTATCCACTAACTCTATTCCAATGTGGCAGATGCCCAATCAACTAATATACTATTGTAACCTCCTCTTAGCCAGTAAATGGTGGCATTTGTCACTTAAAAAAAGTAAATGGAGGCATTTGTGTATATTACATTGTTACCATTTCTTTCTTCATCTCCCCAATTTTCTCTTTGTTTTCAGCCATTCACATGGTACAACAGATCAAAGGTTATAGAAGAACACATCATTTTGTTGTCGTCACTTAAAAGGAATTTTGCAAAATCATGTTAGTTTTTAGTGTATACAGATAAATCGTAAAGCAAAATATACCCATTATAACCGGCAATTCCTTAAATATTTAGAGTGACAAATATCAGACTACTAAAAGTAGGAGGTTCCCTCTACTCATACCTGCTACTCCATAGTGAGATTGACTGGTCGACTGTGTTGAGGATGAGTCTTGGTCTTGCAATTGAAGGCTTGATTGCTTTCCTTGAAAACATTGTGATGTTTTAGAATCTAAGTGCAACTTCGAGTTCTCAAAAAGAGAAGTAGATGTGATCTCTGTTCCATTTGAATTGCACCATGATAGGAAACTAACAGCACAAGGAGATGTTAAATGGACAGAACCTTGATCTGACCCTTTATTCTTCATATTATGGATCTGTTGTGGCCCCATTTAAGGAGATTCTTCCAAAATGTGCCTCAATTAAGATAAGAAATCTTCCAAATGCTCAAGGTTGTCTCCAAACTTTAGTGTAATGCTTATTTCTCAAGGCTGGCTCCTCAACAGAAACAATATATGAGTTGCAGCAAACTAGGTTTAATTTAACTTAAAAAATTATCAAAAACAAATTGACATTTTCAGTGGCCCCTCAACTTACACATAAGCCATAATTATTCATCTTATGCATTTCTCCCAGCAAAAGAGAAAAAATCAAGTCACATTCTGCAAGGAGGATCATGCAAAACATTAGGATTGGTTAGAGTTGGTAAGCCCACATAAGCCTATTTCAGAACATAGGGGTTTTCAAATCCCTCTAAACTTAACAGTCAACAAGATCTGCAACCTTGAAGATGAAAGTATGTGAAGTGGCCCCAGCAAATGACATAAAAGACTCCCAATGGACTATGGAATAATGACCACAAGATATCATAGCCAATGGCCAGGGAACCTATGCAAATGTACAATCTCAACATCAGAGGTGGAGAAACTTTCTTATGATTCATACAAAGGAAAATGATGAAGCCAAATCTCATTAAGAAGCCAAAAATCTTTGTTAATAGAGTAACGGTGGATGATGATATTGTAAAATAACAATTGCTTTATTGAGAAGAAAACCGATATCCTCCAAGGGGTGTTAACAAACTAGAGCAAGGAACCATCCATTAATTGTATCTGGACAACCTTCCATCATCCATGGACCTGGACTAGCTCAAGTCCAGCAACATCCTTTTCCTTTTTGATTTATATGCCTAGGTTTTGTCCTTATCTCTTTTCGATGTATGTTTAATTATCTTTTGGATTCTTTCTTTTAGTGACACTATCATTCTACCAAAACAATAAGCAGTTCTTTTTGGATGACCTTTAAAAAGGCATGTTGGGGGGGGGGGGTGGGGGGTGTTGGGTGGTGGCTGTGTGCAGGAATCATTGAAATGTGGCTTTTTTGGAGCATTTAAGACTTGCCCAGTCAAACACCACTCTATAGCATCCAAGAACCAGCTAGTGAAACAATCCAATTCACAAGCAGCAAGAAGATTATAAGGTTAAATTAGGTCGCTTGAGATTTCTGTTAAAAAATCAATTACACTACAGGAATAGCTGACGCCTAAATGAAAAAACGGCCATAACTGCCAATTTCCAAACTGATCTCTACAAGTCACGGGAGCATCATAAAGCTAAAATAAGCCCCAGACCAGAAAGTCAACGAGCAAGAAGAACAAGAGTAGACAAACAGAAGAAAAAATAACTAAGCCTTAAAAAACAACATTAATTATGCACTGAATTGGTGCTCAATTGCATTAATTTTGTGCTTAGCATGGTAAGATGGAAAAAAATGCCAATCATAAAAATCTACCCCCAAAAGGGGTATTAAAAAAAAGGAAAGTCTTAGCACGCAAGGAGACCCAAATCCTATGAACCCCATATCATAAAATGTCCTAAAACAAGGAACCCACGTCATAAAAACAACTAAAAGTCCTTATGATCAGACCAAGCAAGAAAAAAAAAAAATGTAAATACGTAATTGAAAGGAAAAAAAAAAGTACCTGCCCAAAACCGTAATAAGCTCTCACTAAAACACCACACTCACGAGAAAGAAAATGGGAAAGAAGATTGGAGAGCAGAGGGAAAAGAGAAAGGCAACAGAGAGCTCTTTTTCCTTTGCTTGGGGAAGATGTCAATACTCACGAGAAGGGAAACAAGTTTCCACGTATACGGAAAGTGAAAGTGAAATTGG
The DNA here is from genome assembly GCA_022113865.1 of Chimonanthus praecox. Lineage (NCBI taxonomy): Eukaryota > Viridiplantae > Streptophyta > Magnoliopsida > Laurales > Calycanthaceae > Chimonanthus > Chimonanthus praecox. The sequence goes on from CM039086.1 coordinate 66,471,393, forward strand.
GAGTGAAAGTGAAAGAAAGCAGCATAGGGAAAGAAAGAAAGGAAGAAGAAATAATGAAGACCTTGGGATTGATGGTGTTGGGAAGATTGCGTGCATGTCTCCTCTCGAAAACCCTTTACAAAGCTCTCTGTTTCTATCTATCTCGTCTATGTTCCTCAACTATCTCTGAAAGCAACGGGTATTCGCTCATTGCACCCACACCACCAACTTCCTTTTGATTTCTCCTTTTTTATTTTTATTCAATTCAATGGCAACCAGAATCTCTCTCTCAATGGCAACAAGAATCTTCTCTCCATCCAATGGACTTTGGAAGATTCCCACTTGGAAGGTAGATTCAGGGGAGAAAATTCCGTGGAGGACTGGGTAGAAGTCCTATTGGCAGGTCGATGGGTCCACACCCCTATGATACAGGAGTGTTTTTTTATGACCAAGGTGTCCATGCTTTGAAAGAGTGATCCACTAATTTCAGATTTTCAGTACTCAGTAAGCCTTCCTACTCTCACACTTTTTATTCACACCAAATAACTCTACATGGGAATGCCACTAACAGAAATATTGTAAATATTTTGAAATATATTTATTATGTTAGAGAATATGTGAGATGAAAATCAGATATTTTTTTTTTATATTTTGAGGTGATTTGATGATGTGAATATGTATTATCGGTTTTAAGTCATTTATGATGATTTTATTTTACTAATTTTTTTTTTTATATATAAATGAATTACAATTTATTACAAAATACAAATTAAAATAATTCTTGTTCAAAATCAAATTACCATGTATTATTAGCCATGGATTTTATTTGATAAGTAACTATGATTGACGTGGCAAAATATTAATGTACTTAATGATCATTTTCATCTCTAAAAACCACTATTATTGTTGGAATAGTGAAGTAATATTTGTAATATTGTTATTTTCACTAAATTCTGTCAAGCAACTTTTTAATTATGTGAGTGGAATGAGTTTTTCAAATCTTTATTCTCATACCAATACCATATTGACGACTCATTCTTTAACTAAAATAAATTATTAAATAAGAAATATTTTTCATCATCATTATGCTCATAGTTTAATTTCAATGGTGTCATTAGTTATTTGTAAGTAATTGCCTCGTTGTGATTTATTCTATAATTCAATCTTCAAATATGGATTATGCGTGTTCCATCTTTTATTATTAACGTGACACCACTGTCAACTGGTTATTTATGAATTGGTATATATCCTTTCCAATATATGGATTAAATTTAGTTTTATTACAGTGTATCAACTTTGAAATTACAAGAGTCAATTATTAAGAATCCATTCAGGAGATGAGTTGAATAGAAGGTTGAGTGTCAAGGCATGGCATGCTAAGAAAATACAATTCAACATTTGTTGAAGGTGGAAACTTGAACCATGAATGAGATTTAATTGAAAAAGCATTTTGTTATTTAATAGGTGGGATAATTGATTAATATATATATTTGGAAAAAAATTGAAATAAGAAATTTGAATAACATGATGTTCTCCATGTTTCCTGACGTGTTCTAGGCATGGCTGGGTGCAGTTTATAAATTTAATTTTATAAAAAAAAATAATATCATGTCTATTAATTTGAATCTATTTAATTGTACTTTTAATTTCAATTCTCAAAAATTAATAATATTAGCCATCGAATTCGAGTCTAATCCATTTAAGGATGTACCAAAAGGCAAAAGGCACCAAAGGTGTTACTTTGGCAAATGAAATTTTCAATCTACAGGATATTCAACACCCATGTTGGCATTACCTGAAAATCCCAAAGACTAAAAATCTGTAAGGCTGAATCCTCTATAATTTTCAAAAAAAATGTTGTGAAGCTCACTCAACTGTACCAAATGAATAGAGGCCTCTACATTTTGTTCAATACAATGTAGGGCTCTGCATATGATGTTAGTTTGAAGTTGAAAATAGCTGAAAGCCATTGATTTCAAAACTTGGGTAAATCAAGGGATACTTTCTTTGTCAAGTTTAAACTCCTTCAAGAATGCCCTATCTACGACTTGAAAAACTTACTGTACCATCCCATCCAACCCCCCAAAAAAAAAATAACTGTTAAAAAATTACATTGAGATCCCATGCAGACAGCAGGCAGTATTCACAGACCAAACATGTATATAATGAAGCCTCCAGTCCTACAAGGTGAAGTTCATGTACCCCAAAGAAGTGTGGAATTTAATGGTCACATAATATTTGGCAAATGTCATAAATCAGGATGCATGCTTCATCGATCAATTAAAAGAATCACAACATCAAGACATCACTTCCTACAACACGGGTGGAAAAAAATCCTATTATCAGAAAATTATCTAAGCAGTTATAAGACCTACCTACAGAATTATATTTCCAAAAGTGCAATTTGCACAAAATAAAATAAAAATAAACATGTTCATTCATACATCTATGCAGCCCAACAAGGGCTGCAACAAAGGCACAAACCTGATCAATTGGTTCCTAAAAGAACAGAGAAGATCTGAGATAGTGAAGTCCACCTGTGGCTTACTCCATCAAGGACGGGCTTTCTTGTTGCTGCTGCAAGAGGGGCACTTGTACTGCTTGATGTGTTCAGCCCTTGCTGGAGTTATCTTTACACACTTCCCATGAAACCACTTCTCACATATGTCGCAGCAGATCCAAAACTCATCTGAAGCATAGTTATCCCCACATGCTCCACAAAGGGTCTCACTGTGCTCTTCATCATCTTCATCATCCAAACCCTCCTCTTCTTCCTTGTGCATCCCCTTTGAATGTTTGGCCTGTGATTCACGCTACATTTTGCCACAAAAAAAAAAAAAAAAGGAAACAAGAAATCATGCAAATAATATAAACTGTTGGCTCCCTTCAAAAATAAAGTTTACACATCGAAAGTTTAAATAAAATAAAAGAAAAAGCAAATAAAATTTCCATTAGTAAGTCAATGTCACTTAATATCTGCACAAAATATAGAGGCAAAAATCAAAGAATGCTCTCAAGTAGACCAATGAGCTCACTCCCCACAGTTCTTCCTGAATCATAGATCAGGCAATGGCAGTGCCCAAGAAGCCAAATCCTATTCTTCCATGACAGGGACAAATAGAGAAACTATATGATATGTTAACAGAATATCATAAACTGCACACCTAGGACCACTCTAGGCATAAATGGGCTTCAAATCAAAACTGCCCATTCTTCATCATCAAAGCCCTATTCCATCTATTTTAAGTTTGGGCTTGTGAGTTCTACCACTCTAATGAACCATTCAAAAAAAAAAAAAGTTCTACCACTCTAATCATCCCTCACTAGGGCCAAATTCTGTCACTCTATAGCTTGTCAATGGACTACAGTCTAAGTCCCTGTTTGCCACCCTATTTCTCCTGCCACAGCGAATTTGTTGTTTCAGGTCTCAGACACATCACATACCATCTGAGACAGTATTCAATCATTCTCTTCTATTTGAGCGACTTGTATATCACTACATGCAGTCCAAAGTACCGCTCATGATAATATGACCCAGTGACATTATTCTGGTATTTTTGACATTTTCAATAAGAAGCGTCAATGGTTCCACAAAAAAAAAGAAAAAAAGACACATACTAACACATCCAAGAGGAAAACCTAATTTCATTTAATACATTTAATATGCCTCTGATAATGATTTATAGTTTACACTGTCACAAGTTTCTCAAATCTGACTGTACACAAACCAGAATTTAACCTGTTAAACCAAGAAACATATGGTCGTCTGAATCCAACAAGAATATCACCGGACCATTTCCAAAAAAAAAAAAAGAGAAGAATTTCACCTGCTGGACCAGATCAACCCAGAATTCTTGCTTACACAAAAGAGAAGAAAGTCTAGTGCTACTTACCCCCTTAGTTGGCTTGGATTTGTTGCTGCTGTGATTTGTGGTTGATGACTTCTCCTTCACTTGCTTCTTTGCAGTGCCTGTCACAACCTCAAATATAGTTGGAAGATCATTTATCATATTAAAAAGGCGTCTCCTGCATCACAAATACCAAAGGCACTTTACTGAAATGATCAGTGTAATATGGTATTCTATCTACACAGGCAGCAATGACCCATCTAGATGCTACATATGCAGATCTAACAAAACTTTTTTCCCTTTTTTTTGAGAGATGACCTAACAAACATCTCAAAACAGGTGCTTGGAGGTGAATCCCAAACATAGGCCAATTTGCGTTTTCGATTATCAACATCCTTCTTCTGTGGCTTGAACAGGATGAAAATAAGAGACCTCCACACACTACAATAGGGAGATGGTCACAACAAGAAGTAAGCTTACAAAACAAAAGCAATATCTCAGCAATATAGAGTTGCAAAGAACTGAAACATTCTTAATACATCAAGGAAAATCTAAAGTATAGAAGCATTATTGGAAATTCGATATCCCATTGAAGAGACTAGAAGTTCTGAAAAAAATGGAAATTCTGAAGTGCAAAGGTCTCTGAACACCATATTTTACATTTTTTTTTTTTTTTTGAGTACACACCATATTCTACATTGCTTCTCAAAAAGGTCCCCCCTTCCAAACAAGTTATACATTGAACTTCTTTTTTTTCTGAAAGATAAATTCTACATTGACTTCAATGATGCTCCTTAACATAATCAAATAGTGTGTAGGAAGAAATCTTGAATATCGTCTCTCCTTCGCAAAGGATTTCTCCACAATGGCCACGAATAGTTGCTCCGGAGTAACCAATGAGGCTTAGCGGATCTTATTAGTAAGGAGTCAACATGAATAATTAGAATTTGACCCAATTTATGTCCGATCCGTATTTGGATATACATACATTTTCACAAATGAACTGCCCAAGGTTAATCATGGTGGACATCTCCTTACAATAATCATGAGGGAGAATGCACCAATTCAAATCAAATGGATTAAAAATGATGTTACTGCATGGATCGGGATCATAAATTTTATCATTATCATTAAATAATATTTAAGTACTCTCTCTCTCTCTCACTACATCTAACACTACCCCTAGCACTCACTTAAACTCTCTCCACCTACGACTTATTAAAACTCAAACAGGAGAACCCATTTCCGGCCAACACCGATTGCTCTCTCCCCCTACAGCTACCACTACCAACCACTCACTTAAACTCTCTCCACCTACGACTTATTAAAACTCAAACAGGAGAACCCATTTCCGGCCAACACCGATTGCTCTCTCCCCCTACAGCTACCACTACCAACCACTCACTGAAACTCTCACTCCACCTATGACTTACTGCTCTCTCCCTCCCTCCCACTACCTACCACTCACTGAAACTCTCTATCCACCTACGACTCACTAAAACTCAAACAAGAGAACCCATTTCCGATGGCCAACACCAATTATACATCGAAATCCCACCATGCAGATGGCTTTCTTCGAAGCGGAGATCCATTTTAGATGACCAACACTACGGAGTTTTTTTTATTCGGTTTTAAAATTTTCAAAACCCATTTCTGATTTTTATGCTTATGTTTTATCAAAAAGTTATTGAGCCAAAATTTGTTTTGGAATTAACAATTCAATGTTTACAAACACTTTCCAAGTTCTTTTAGTTTTGTAGACATTTTGTTTTTCATTAATCAATTTTGATTTTTACATTCTTTAAATCGAAAATTGTGGACACAGATTGGTGGGTTTTTGTTAATTAAAAACTAAAAAAACAGAGGAATGCATATATTTTGGGTTTTTGTCTTGGAAAACTTACAAAATAAAAAAACAGATTTTGGGTTTTCGTTTTCTTTATCACATTGGGTTTCCGTTTTTAAAAACCTAAAAGATTAAATTTTAGGTTCCCTTCTTTAAAGCCCAAGAAAAACAAATTTCGTATTTTCATTTTTTAAAACACAAAAAACCAGATTTGGAATTTTCATTTTGAAAACCTAAAAAAATCAAATTCTGGGTTTTCATTTTTTAAAACCCAAAAAATCATATTTTGGGTTTTCATTTCTTTTAAACCTTAAAAAAATCAAATGTTTGGTTTTCATTTTTTTTGAAACCTAAAAAATCAGATTTTGAGTTTTCACTTTTTTTAAAACCTAAAAGACGTTATTTAAAATTATTACTTCAACATGTGATGTTTTTTTACATAACCTACATTTCACTTAGATCTCAGTTTTTCATTTTTTAAACTAAAAAAAATCTATACTCAAATTAAACATCTATACTTATTAGGTTTTTTTGAAAATGTAAAAAATATTGTATTAAATTGATATTTCAAGAGAAATTAGATGTGCCCAGGCTCGCTAGGCAAAGAAGGATTATAAGTGGGTCTCCATATGAAATTCACTGCACTTCCAAATTTGAACTCCATGCAATCAATTTGAAAATAGAAAAATCACAAAAGGAAATCAGGGGAGAAGAAGAATCGTCAGAATTGATGATGCGCAGAGGAGGAGCGTCTTTTTCAACAAGACTGGTCTTTTCACAAAGAAACAACGCTCTCAAATTTGTGAAACGTGTCATTTGTGATTGTGGTATTTTCTTCCTCAGGGAGACTCTACATGCATATCAGCGGTGGTGCAGATTCTTTGATACGCCTTTACCTGGCCACGTTAAGCCCTTCTTGTTCTAAGCCGTATCATTCCATGTCCAACCTTGTGTTGGATACCGATCGCAAGAAGTGGAATGCGGAATGCATGTTTCTCCAGGAGACATAATGGGATTTTTAAAAAAGCATCATAGCTTTCAACGCTCTGCGATGCAGAAGTAGCGGTTCTCATATTCTCTTCCTTAAGAAAGTACGTATACGGCACACCTAGAAGTGCGGAAACACTAATCTGTCGGTATCTAATGATAACAGGGTTAAGCGATTTATCTACTTCTAACGACGAACAATCGGATCCAGCCGTTGTCACCCAAATTCAAGTTGTATGTTTGGACTTTGAACAAGGAAGAAAATGTGTTAAAAAATTCCGTTGGAAAAAAGATATTTCAAAAAAAAAAAGGGGAGGTAGTTCAAAAAAAATTAAATTTAAACTGAAGAAGGATTATAAGTGGGTCTCCATCTGAACTTCACTCCACTCCCAAATTTGAATTCCACGCAATCAGTTCGAAGACAGAAAAATGCATAAGGAAATCAGGGAAGAAGAATCATCAGAATTGACCATGCACAGAGAAACGTCTATTCAGCAAGCGAATGACTAATTTTTTACAAAGCAACAACGCTCTTAAATTTGTGCAACGCGTCATTTGTGATTGTTGTGTTCTCTTCCTCAGGGAGACTCTACATGCATAACAACGGTGGTGCAGATTCTTTGATGCGCCCAAGAAGCGGAATGCATGCTTCTTCAGGAGACAGAATGGGATTTTTAAAAAAGCATCAGAGCTTTCAACGCTCTGCAATGCAGAAGTAGCGGTTCTCATTTTTTCTTCTTCAGGAAAATGGTACGTAAACGGCACCCCTAGAAGTGCGGAAACACTAATCCGCCGGTATCTGACGATAATGGGCTTAAGCGATTTATCTACTTCTACCGCCAAACAACTGGATCCCGTTGTCATCCAAATTCAAGCAGTAAGTCTGGGCTTTGAATAAGAAAATGTGTTAAAAAATTCCATTGGAAAAGAGAGTTCAAAAAAAAGGGAGGATAGTTCGAACAAATTTAAATTTAAACTGAAGAAGGATTATAAGTGAGTCTCCATCTGAGCTTCATTTAACTCCCAAACTTGAACTCCACACAATCAGTTCAAAGACAGAAAAATGGCAGAAAGAAATCAAGGGAGAAGAAGAATCGTCAGAATTGACAGGGACACACAGTCGGTCCCTTAATGTGATTGACTATATGATTTATATTGTTTATCATATAATCAAATGAAGAAGTAAATTTCAAAAATTTGATATGCAATTAATTGACGTAAATTTACCCTTTTGTCTACCAAGTTTGACAGTTTGATCATGTATAGATGATGATTACATTTTGCTGACTGGAGGTTTTTCCATTGACAGTGACTCCGATTCTTGTTTTTTCTGTTTGTTACATTGTTACAAATACTTGGAACCTTTTTTTCTCTAATTCCTTACATTGCCACATACATTGTTCTACGACAAGAGGTATAATGATCGGCTACATACATTGTTATACATTGTTCTCCTCCTCTGCACATCGTCACTTTTGACGATTTTTCTTCTCCCCTGATTTCCTTCTGTTATTTTTATGTCTTCGAGCTGATTACATGGAGTTCAAATTTGGGAGTGCAGTGAATTTCAGATGGAGACCCACTTATAATCCTTCCTCAGTTTAAATTTAAATTTTTTTGAACTATCCTCCCTTTTTTTGAACAATCTCTTTTCCAAAGGAATTTTTTAACAAATTTTCTTCCTTGTTCAAAGTCCAAACGTACGACTTGAACTCACAACCTTGTGATTGCAACGATAAACACTTACCAACTATGCTACAAGCTCTTCTCAATATGTCATTACGAGATGGGAGCATTAACAATGTAACACAACACAACTGGTACTAAACATGCATGCCCATTCAAAAAGTAACATATACTGAACTTATGTGCAATGATCCAAAAGAAAGAAGCAAACAATGAACAGAAAATGATGTCCACCAACCAAATCCAAGGAACAGTGAAGATGTAACCATTGCATTATGCTTCTGAATTCTGATAACAGGATTTGCATCTTTACCAAAAAGGGGTTGAAAAAATAAAAAAATACCTGTCATTTTTGTCGAATCCAAATCTAGCACCAAAATAAAATGCCACAGCTAGCAACCATGCATCACTGTGAACAGCAACCAATGCCAACCAGTCTTTTTCTTGCATTCCATCTCTAGCAAAGTTAATACCCAACGCAGGCTCAGGCAGCTCAGGAGGAACCTCTTCAGCAGGTAAATTGACTTCCCATTGCTCACTGGGAAAGCCATAAAGGCACAAATTTTCCTTCTCTGCAAGCACACCATTAATCATTACGATGCAAATCATAACAGTACAACTTTAGCCAACTAGAATAAGCCAAAAACCTCTGGAATGGAGGAAATAATAAGATGACAATAAAAATCAAGTCATTTACTTAAAATTAGACTAAAATGCATAACTTTTACTGGTACACGTAAGAATTCATGGTGAAGTCTATCTCTCCTTCTTTTTTTCTCTCTTCTTGAAAAGAGTATATCCACCATTAGTAAGAAGCAAAGTAAACAAATAGCATAATAACAGCAGCAACAATAAAAATGATTCCATCTCAAGACAGTACCATTTGGACATGCCTATAATAGCAATACTTCACCACAAATATAAATAGCCCAACTTCCGCTCAAATGTAGCTTTAGATACACTTTTAACAAGAAGTTCCCTTTAAAACTCAAATAGAACTGTCAGGAAAAGCTCATCGTTGAAGAAGACTCATCTACTGCATTGACAAGCGCAGCACGGTGAGGAAAGATACAGCGGAGTAGTGGAGGCTAAGCATACATCTGCTCCAAAGACAGCCAGGGACTAACAAGATTGTTGTTGGCTTTCTAACACTGTGTAGTTGACCTATTAGAGGCTTTGAGCATGTTATAAGACTACTGTTTATTCATGGACTTTTTCTTTTCCTCAGAAAAACTGAACTCCCAGAGACCATAGCAGATTTTTTTTTTCGTTTTTGCAGCGAGGAACAATTTACAGGCTTGGAGTATAGTGATTTGGTGAGAAACAAACACTTTATTAGCAGTTATTAGAGGGGGATTGAACAGTCCATACTCAAAAGATGACCCAGGCAACCCAAACCTGGAAGCGATGGGGACAGCAGTGTTTTTAATAAAGGGCACCAGTATACCTTTTTACTATTTATACCGCTTTGTTATAAAAATCACTGGTGTCTATCAATTCCCAACCCCTACACCGATGTCATAACAATGTAAGCAATTCAGGCATGTGTACTCCACATTCAAATTAAACCCTTGATGGCACACCCTCTCTCTAGGCGGTTAGATTACAATATAGTGGCACCTACTGGTTCGGATGGGTAGTCTTAATATGTCAAGGATGAACCATCCCTTGGGAAGTTTACAATCACTAAAAAATGTGGGGCGCACATTCCACTGCTGACGTCAGCGCTCCAACAATTTCTCCTAACAGAAAATTACATTTTTCACGGAAGAAGTCCAAAAATTCATATACACTTTTCAAGGTTCTGAAATTCAATTGGGAGAAATTGACGTGAAAAATACAAAATAACACAACAAGGATGATTAATACTCGATAGTAAAGCAGCAGCAGATACACCATGCTACACACAAATGAAAACCTAATACATATCGCAGAAACAGAAAGGAAAAAAGAAACGGAACCGGAAAATAAGGGACTGAATCGAAGAATAAGGCATCAGAAACCTCAACCTGGATCGCACTGCTGGTAAAATTCTTCCACATCTGCACAATGAAGAAACCATTCTCAAAAGCCTCATTTAAAAAAAAAAACCAAAAAGAAAAAAGAAAAAAATAAACCAGTGGTCAGAGCTTTGATCATGGCGGCTCTCCGGCCCTTGAAATCTCTAAAAACCTCTTCAACGGTCCGAGGATTATACGGTACGGATCCCGCCTCCATGCCAATCGGACGGTCCGGGTGCTTGGAAAGGGTAAAGGGGAAGGTTGGGATGTGACTGTCAGCTCTAAACAGTAGAAAGAACAAAGAGAGAAATGGAGGGAAGTGGGGACATAGCTGGAAATACGTTATCTTCTAGGATATTTGGAGGGATTTGGAGAAAACATATTTCAGACCGACGTTATAGACTTGGGAAGATGTGCTCGCGGATTTGAAAAGCCCCGAAATGGATTGATTAATCATTTAATCGGATTTGATAGGAAATGAAGATCCGGTCTAACTCTGGTAAATGTTTTAACGGGTGAGGGTTAATATAAATAAAATAGTACTTATACATCATAATATTAAAATAAATTAAAAATAATAAAAAAACTACTAGAAAAATGTAAATCTGAGCAAAAAAAGACCTTAAGGAATAAACAAAAGAGGTCTTTTTTTGCTCAGATTTACATTTTTCTAATAGTTTTTATTATTTTTAATTTATTTTAATATTATGATTTATAAGTACTATTTTATTTATATTATACTTTATTATTATTTCTCCTTTTTCATGCACAAATTCGATTCTTATTTCTACTTCTTCTTCTTTTTATCTTTCTTTTGTATACATTTATGTTTCTATTGTTTGAACTTTTATTATGCTATTAGCATTATCTAATATGTCATCATTTTAAAAGGATACATCAAGTGTAGATAGTGAAATAATAATTTACTCGGTGAATTCGAAGTCAAATCCACAGGGCCTAAATGTATTAAGAACACTATTTTTAGAGTAAGAAATAAAATGATTGATTTTCCACTGAAAGCATGGAGCAAATGCAAGGTGGTGAATAAAAATAAAAATAAAGCATTGAGATTTGGAGATCTGTTTAATAATTTATAGGATTATTTTTCATCAACTTATCTAAGTTAGATTCGAATGATAATTCTACTAACCGGAAGATTTCGCTATTAACTTAATAATAATTTTTAAATAATTTGTTTGAATAATTGATGAGCACATCTCACATGTCACAAGGATTCCGTATTTGAAAATCACATTAAATCAAGGGACATGAAGAGATCATTAAAATTTATCATGCAAATCATATGAATTTTCGATACACTCAATGTATCTACAAATCACATTGAATTAAGAAGAACATCAATATAGGGTAATGATATTTACACTGTAAGAGTTGACATTGGGTGCACTATAAATATACTTTTTCTTATTTCTCCTTTTTCATATTTATTATCCGTGCCTCCCCTCTCCTTCTTCAGTTCCCCTGTCCTCTCTTTACCTTCTCTCCCTCTCCTCTCGTCTCTCTCTTGTTTCTCTTCTTCTCTCGTTTCAAAGGGCAGAAACCGCAAGCACCAAGAATGAAGAAGAGATACAGAGGATGAAGAAGAATTCCCACTCGCATTTGCATTCTTCTCTACTCCAATCACCACTCGCATTTGCATTCTCCTCTTGCTGCAGCGGGGATCGGGTGTGATCGGGTTTAATGGTAAGGTAAGAAGTAAAGAAACAATAAAGTGTGAGGAGGAACTGGATGAGGCAATGAAGATGGAACTGGCGCTTGTATTGGATGTCTGGCAGAGCATGGCTGAGCGAAACAGGGATTGGGCATAAGTGTGGCTGCAGCGAGTGGTGGTTGAGTCTGGGTGTTGAATGCAGAGTGGAAACAGGTTGCGGTGGTAGATGGGGATTAGGTGAACGGCATGAGCAGTGGTGAAGAAGAAGGCAGAGAAGAAGGATAGAGAAGAGGAGGGTTGTGGATGATGTTCGAATGGATGGGAGGCTGAGGGTGAATTGAGAAGAAGAGGTGACGGCTTGAATACATCCTCCCTGAGATTCATGTGTGCGTCTATCAATGTCCTACATTCTCTTAATGTGAAATTATTGAAGTTTCTTTGATAGTAGCATCTAATAACCCTAACCACTACAAAATCATCAAGAAAGATCTAAAAATTGTCATTCACGTCCATACTACTACAAAATTGTTGTTGTTTGTATTTAATGGCTCTTTGCCAGTTAAATGATTTTCTTTGGACCAAACTGTCTAGAACACTGATTCAGTCAGATTGTGTTCAATTTGTTTTTTAGAGCATTTCTTGAGGTAGTTGGTTTATTGTGTTTTTACTGTATTCTCCTCAATCCCTATATTCCATTTTTTGTATATTCAGTTTCATAAGCCTGAAACAATGTACTCCTATCCCTTTTCTTCTTCATAGGAGAAAAGAAGCGTAGGATATTTAAACCAGCAAGACCTTATTCCGAGCCCGGATTGCCGGGAACAAACTCAATACCTGGGGAAGAATTCCTCGAAAGGAGAGGGAAGAAGATAAAACAGAAGAAGCTATCATCTGCTCGTCTCATCGTCTGAGGAAATCGTCAAGGACAGAGTTCTAAAAATATTTTCGTGAGTCAGGATTTGCAGACCAGCTCTCCTCTCCTATGAAGCAATATATTCAAAAACTCCTTAAGGTAATAGGACTTGCAGGACATTTTACTATTTGTCTTCAATTTCAATCACCAATAGATTTACGCTGTATTTGTCAGTACGCCAACAATTGGATATTTTGGCAGATCTGTCCAAGCAATTTAGGCTAATTCAGGCTGGGTTTTTAGCAGCAGATTGTGTGGGACATACACACGGTATTCAACTGAAAACAATAAAACATACGAATCAATTGGTTTCTCTTCACTTTAGTTTCTGGAGCTGTAAATAGATTAGAATTATGTATTATTACACATTCCTTGCAAAAAAGACTCGATATATGAAGAGTTGTTTTGGTTTGATTATGAGATTACAGACTCATAATGATGATGATGATAAATTATGTTGGTCAAACTTTTAATACATGGCCAATGGGTGGACCCACTTAAGCTTGATTGTCTAATTGAATTGGATTGATCAAATTTATATATGAATCTGTATGCCATGGTTTAGCCCATTTTAAGTAATTTAGGACAAGCAATTTAATTGTAGTACGTAATGATTCACTTCCACTCAATATAATATTGTCTACTTTGGATCTTCATTTACTAGCATGATTTTGAATTAGTACGTGTCACATTACATGGTCGGGTCAAATTAATAAATTTTATTAAATAATTTAAGTCAGACCAATACTTGAATTAAGTTGGACTGTTTGATATTTATTTGATCAAGCTTATAAAGGTGTGCTTCATAAATTTTCTGAGTAAATTTTTTTTCTTCGTGAGTGACGATGATGCTTAAGACAACCAATTTTAATCATTATTGACGACAGTCATTGCATTTGAAAATGAGCTCGGATTCAAAGGTTTCTTTCATTTATATAATGAAACCATACAAATTTAGCATACAATATATAGTGCAGTTGGTTGAAATGGGAGAAGAGATCTTAAAATCTCTCTAAAACTCCTCTTCTTTTTCAATTAAAAAGGAGTCAGAGAGAAAAATCTACCTAATAAACCAGCTTTCTTCTCTCGCCTCTCCAATTTTTTTACAAATAAGACTCTTAAATAAAATATTTATATTTAAAATTAAACCACCATATATAAAAGGAAAGTAGAAGAATGCAAGAGATTTTTTTCAAATTTTTTATTTAATATTTATTAAATAGAGAAAATTTTACTTTTTTTCTCATTTTCCTTCTCAAATTAAAATTCAATTTTTTTTTAAAAAAAAGAAACTACACAAAAATCTCTCAACAAAGATAATCCCGGTCAAGACTCAAGAGAAATCTCCCATCCAAACGTGGCTAAACACGAACTTGACTTAAGCCTGTGAACTCATCAAAATAAATTGAGTAAAACTTTTTTTTTAAAAATTTACATGTGCAAAATAAATTTAAATTAAACCTACATATTTTCTACTCAAATATTTAAAAGTTAAACATAGTCTAATTGAACACAGTACAACATACAACAAACACAATTCAAACAATAATACACTAGGTAGGTCAGCTTTTCTGGTTCCTTACCAACATGGCATCCACTTATATTCTTGGAATCTGATCTCTTTTCTTTTCAATGAACAAGAGTCTACTAACCAAATTTTGTAATTCAATTTTAAGTTAACGATAAAGAACATTAGTTAAGGACTTAAGGTCTTTCATTTGTCAAATAAGTAAGATTTTTACTTGATTATCTAATTTAAGATAAATAAAATGAATTTTGAAATGGAAATATAAATTTATTATTTATTTTTAATTCTGTCCTAATAATTTGCAGATATTTAATAGAATTTATTTTTCTCTTTATTTTATCAATCACTTATTTTTAAAATTAATTCATAAAGACTTCTCACAACTTTGTTTTACTTTAGTGAGGTTAATGTGGAGCTAGGGTTGTAAAATTGGAAATGAAAGCAGCAATTCTTAGAAATTAGACTCACCTTTGAAGAGACAAAATGCATAGGCGCACGTTAGCTCCGACCCCTGCACTAAACTGGACCCTTCTCTTCCTTTCAAATCCGATTAATTCGTCCTTTTCCGGCCCATTCAAATCCGCGCTCTCTCTCTCTCGCTCTCGTCATGTCTGAACGGAGTCCGAAGCTTGTTATATTTAAATCCGTTTACTATCGTAAGAAATAGCATATTTCCATCGCTATCCCCATTACTCATCCGTTTTCCTACAATATATTTATAATCGTAATTTTTTTTCAAAAGAAAACCTTTTCTTAGTATTCGGACCGTACGATTGGGATGGAGGCGGGATCGGCACCATACAATCCAAGGACTGTGGAAGAGGTTTTTAGAGACTTAAAGGGCCGGAGAGCCGGCATGATTAAAGCTCTCACTACTGGTTCGTTTTTTCCCCTTTTTTGATTTTTTTTCGTAATCTATTTTAAATATATTTTTCGAGAATGTTCTCAATTTTTTCTTCATATTGTGTGCAGATGTGGAAGAATTTTATCAGCAGTGCGATCCAGGTTGAGGTTTCCGATGCTCTATCTTCCATTCTTAGTTTCTCTCCATCCCTCGTTTTCTCAGAAAGAATCGAGTTTCTTCTTGTCTAAAACTTGATATCATCTGCCTTTTAATTTCTTTTAGCAGCATCTGTGTCTATGCAGGGGTAGAGCAATTTACTCTCTCTCTCTCTCTTGGGGTTAGAATTAAAAATTGACTTTTGGATAAATATTTTACTTATCATGATCAATCTAATGCTGAGGATTATCATATCGGCAAAAAGGGTTGGATGTAAGTTTAAAATAGAAAATAACAACTTTAGTAGTTTGGATTTACCATTAAATGGGCCTCACATGAGGCCCTTGTGCTGGACATGCAAATCACCAGGTGTTTGCCACTTGGCCCCTTAGCAATTGCATGAGGGCCCTTTTTACGACCATGCTGGGTTTGCACAGTGTGAATTAAGCGCTCTAGGTAATGGGCAATGCTATGGTTGACCTGCATTATACGTATTTAGAAATTCACAGAGGGCATCAAATGCACATTATGGACAATCAACTTGTTTGTGGTAGTCACCACCCCTGATAAAATGTGAGCATCTGGAATTATGTGCTTACAAAATTCTGCCCATTCAAATTTGCTAATCATCTAAATGCGATAAGATAAGCACCTTTTTTTTTTAAAAGAAGAAGAAGAACAATGTACAGTTTCTTGGTGTCTATAAGTTGGGTCCCCAAAGCAATTTTCCATTTCATCGGTCTCTAAGCAGATAGAAGTCAAATTCGGTCTCTTTGGTCAGAAGCCAAAGTTCACATTTTGGCATTCCATTGTGTGCCTTTTTTTTTGATGACTGAAGGTGTCCATGTGTCTCGTCGACTAGTCCTTCAGGGCATATGTACGCCTCCCTACACACATATGCTGGGTTAAAACAGTGGACCTTACTATGTACATATCACATGGAGAGTACCCCATAGGGCTGGCCAGGAATCGACCCCAAGACCTGGCTTCCTTGACCGTCAGGCCAACACCCCTGGGGCTTTCCATTGTGTGCCTATCAGAAGCATAGGTAAAGGAGGACTAATATGGGCATCAAAAGTAAGCCAGCTCATGTAAACCATCTTGTAAGGTCCAAATATTTTTCTACTTGGAGTGGAAAAGTAGTACTTGGAAAACCACAAATGCCTTTAATAATGAGTTGTCCAATTCTTAAGAATAGGGTGTGCAACTAGCCAAAATCTTACTTGGGTCACAACAAGCTAGTGGAGCCCAGCCTCCTGAATAGGGCAAAGTGTGACAGGAGCATGTAGAACATCCTTCCTGAATATTTGGCTTCAATATAATCTTGTGTATATGCACATACTTCTCACATTTTGTTTGGGTTTTTGTGTTTATTGTAGAGTGTTATAATTTGAAATAATATACCTTATTGGAAATTTGTTTATGATGATATCAAATTTCAATTCTATTTAGTGTGATCTAAATGTGTATGTTTTGCCAATATGGCACTCAATGAGGGAAATTTCATTACGCTGCCTCTGGTATGTGGCCCAAGTGCCCAACATAAAAAATATTGAAATTCATGAAGACTAAGATGATAGGAGTTGAGCACATCACACTTTTGGAAGGTATTTTGATGGTGCAAGTTAAAAGGATGTCTGTTTGGGTCATGTTACCTTGGAAAAAGGCAATGGGATTGTTTCCGTTTAATATTTGATTATCATAATCGTCTAAGCCATTCATTCCATCAATCTTGGTTTGGCTTTCATATTTGGATTTAGCAAACTATTTTCATGGGCGGACTACTTATCTGATGCCCATGGGAGTTGAACCCATAATCTTTAGGCTGTAACAACAAGCCCTTATCAGTTGCGCTAGAGGTGCTTACTCTGGATATTAAATATCAATTTAATATTTGATACAGAGTTTGAATTGTGAGATCTTACTATAGGTGTTTTAGGATTACCATTGTTGACTTGTAGTTTTCTTCTTCTTTACCAGCATCTTGTTTGTGTTTGATTCTGAAAAACATTTGAAAATGTGTAAATTGATATGTTACTAGTACAGTTGGGTTATTATGTGCATCTTCTGTTTCATCATCTTTCTCTTCACAGTCTATGTCATCATCATTGTTGTTGAAGCCATTCCCCACCCATTTGGAATGACTTTCTAAGTTTTCTTTTCCACTTAACCCCATCAAAGGTCACGATCTCCATCATCCATAATCTCCTTTGTTGAGGTTTTGAGACTACCACGTGATTAGACACAGACATACCGCCATCCATCCATCCATCTGGCACATGATGGAATAACAACACATGAGGAGTTGCCCTTGATGAATCTCAACACCTTTGTATTAATTATCCACTATTAAGGTAATATTGATATTTTAAAGTCCAAAATATGTTATTACTTCAAGTGATGACATTATTGCTATTACTGTTGCTGTTTAGTTGCTTTGTTTTGGTAAATGGCGGATGTGCCTTAAAAAAGATGGGTACGCTCAATATAAGTTTTATTTGCACTACCGCACTTATTCTTGGTGCCCTTTGAGGTTTGGATTTTTTTAAACAATTCTTCTTCTTTGGGAAGTATATGATTTAGCAAATGACACTTTCAGGAACGAGAAAGGTTTTAATGACCAACTCTTTTTTAGCTGCCTTCTTATTTTGTTCTCTTCTCCAGATGTTTTTCATAATATCATATTTGGCTAAAGATAATTTTATTAGTTTTTGCACCTTAATGGTTCTTGCATGCTTGCAGAGAAGGAAAATTTGTGCCTATACGGTTTTCCCAATGAGCAATGGGAAGTCAATTTACCTGCTGAAGAAGTCCCTCCTGAGCTCCCTGAGCCTGCATTGGGCATCAACTTTGCTAGAGATGGAATGCAAGAAAAGGATTGGTTATCATTGGTTGCTGTCCACAGTGATGCATGGTTACTGGCTGTTGCATTTTATTTTGGTGCGAGATTTGGATTTGATAAAAATGACAGGTGATTTTTTACCCCTTCTTTTGAAATAAAATCCTGTTTGCCAGAGGGTTAGGGAATGTATCTCTTTAACTAATACTATTCTATGGGAGTTTGTTTTGAATTTCACTTATTTTGCTGTTGAAATTACTAATATCATGAACGCTGGTCCGATTTTTTTTTATTAACTTTCACATTCAATTGCATGCTTATACTAGTTGTAGATATGTTAATGATTACTAAACAATTTTCATCTCAACACCTTGGAGAACTTGGAATTTAGTCTGCAGCTATGAGAAACAATTACATGTCTCAGAGTCTACTATCTACTTATTTGAGACAACTATTCCCACTCCCACTATTCAAAAGTGAAAGCACATGAAAAAATCATGATATCCATGTGGTTTCCTGTGCTTAAAACACTAAAACAGCTCAAATACAGATGTAAGAAAATCATTTCTTTTAACAAAGATATTGTTGGGATGAATGATGGACAAAATTAAAAAAAGTGAATGATTGGATATGCCAAAAAAAATGTGATTGGCTCTTGTCGATATCAATGAACCTCTGAAAGCAATTTGCACATGCAATTCTTAGTAATGTTGGTATTTCTATTAACTTTTCCATGATCTTGAATGATGAAGAGGCTTTGCAACTCGCTGTTGTTGGGAGACTGCTTTTATAGTTTGAACTTACAGCAGTTCATAACTTCATATTATCTCTCTATCATAGAGAGTGGAAACTCTGATTGATGCCAATAATAGAAAATGCAAGCTGGTATCTCTCTGAATTTGCACATGCAATTCTTAGTAATGTTGGTATTTCTATTAACTTTTCCATGATCTTGAATGATGAAGAGGCTTTGCAACTCTCTGTTGTTGGGAGAATGCTTTTGTGGTTTGAACTTACAGCAGTTCATAACTTCATATTATCTCTCTATTATTGAGAGTGGAAACAAATTATTGATGCCAATAATAGAAAATGCAAGCTGGTATCTCTCTGAATTTGCACATGCAATTCTTAGTAATGTTGGTATTTCTATTAACTTTTCCATGATCTTGAATGATGAAGAGGCTTTGCAACTCTCTGTTGTTGGGAGACTGCTTTTGTGGTTTGAACTTACAGCAGTTCATAACTTCATATTCTCTCTCTATTATTGAGAGTGGAAACAAATTATTGATGCCAATAATAGAAAATGCAAGCTGGTATATGAATGTGATACAAGTGCAAGCACCTATTTGAGGTGTTCCTTAGGTCTACAAGGATTGGTTTCTGGATGGGCTGGTGCTGCATCAGTTTTTTAGAACTGATGCACATAGAATGCCATAAATTAATGCATCATGTTCATTCCATTAAGATTCATTTGGTAATTTTGATGCAGGCTATGTCTTTTTACCATGATAAACGATCTTCCGACAATATATGATGTTGTGAGTGGGGCTGCAAAGAAGCAAGTGAAGGAGAAGTCATCAAACACAAATCACAGCAGCAGCAAATCCAAGCCAAATAAAGGGGTAAAGTATCACTGTATACTGTTATCTGGTTTGTTGTAGCAAAATTTTGAGTTCTGGCTCAGTCAGATCAATCATCCTGTTGGATGTAAACCAACATAACAACATATTTGGAAACTCTAGGGAGACTGCTAAAGTCCCCCAATTTAGGCCATGCATTTTTTTTGAGATACGTCAAAAAATGAGAATAACAGTGGGTCGGTAAAATTTGAACATTTTGTGATTGTTTTATCTTTGTGATTTTGGACTGAAAATGTGATTGCCATAAACTGTTGATCTTTCTTCACCTATCTAACAAAGCTATGATAGGGCTGAATCCAATGGTAAATGTGCCACCTACCTAGAGAAGATCAGCACTTCAGTCTTCCTAAGGCTGCTCTAACATATTTATAAGCACTTGTTAAATATATTATCCTTCAACAGTGGGACAAAAGGATCCTTGTCCATTTAAAGAAAACAAGATCCTCGTCCTCTGAATGGCATCAACTGGCACACAATTATTTATGTAAATCCATGTCTTCTGTAGGATGGTTAAATGCCTATGTAATGAACACAAATGCACAGCACCAGAGTTTTCTTTGGCACTGCCATGACCATATATTTAGCTTCTTTAAACTCGGAGACAGAGGGTTCCACCTCACCATACTCTGAATGTTATGAGTTTGACCATTGATAGCGACACTTGTCCCTGCTTGAGTCTGAAGCATAGAAGTCATTAAATTCCTTTGCTCGTATCCCCAATCAAATGTGCCTCGATCCTTTCTGTCAACACACTTAAGTGAAATAACCACAATTGGACTAACATGGATCCCCAAACAGTTGGATTCCAAGTTCTAAATTCAGAAGTAATTGATTGGGAGTCTTGCATGTTACTTCGATCCAGCACATGGAACCCAGCACATGGAGTTTGGCCCATATGGTTGTGGGCTTGTGGCCCAAGCAGGTGTGGGTCAGGCCATAGTGGGATTCGTACAGTCACTGAAACACGTGGAAATTTGGCCTTATTTCTTTGAAGTGAGCTGATGATTTTGGACCAATATCTGCTAGCATAAAGGACAACAACTTTTTACCTTGTAGTTTCGAGTTTGGAATCTTGAGAGTTATTCTCTAAGCTACATGGATAAAAACAATGGTTGCAGATAATATTTTTGCATTCGTGATCGAGGAGGATGCAATTGGAACATTGGTCTAATCAGGAGCAACTGATGTTCCTAGTTCTTTTTCAATCTAACTAAAGTGCTGTCAATCTTCCTCTCGAAGTTGTCAGCCTTATGTTTTGGGTCCTGAGTTTGCTGCAGAGCTTAGGGGATCGGAGTCTACCAGATTTGGGTCCTTAATCAAGTTTGGCCTGTTGGACATGGGATTCCATCGCAGATATTTGTTGGTGTTCTAAAACTACGTGCTTTAGAAGAGGGCCTGCTACTCTGAAGTCTTAGGATATCATACATTCTTGCTTTGTTGCCTCCTTAATATTTATAATTCTTAAGAACGGTTCTTCATGCAAATTTTGGTTTGTGGACCTCACAATAGGTCTATTGGATCCAATTTGTCCCACTCCTAGGGGTGACAAATTTTGACCCGACCAATTTGGAAAAAACTGGGTTTGCTTCATGCCTTTCTTAAAAAAAAAAAAAAATTTGACCTGATCCGACATGACCCAAAATAATTCCGATTCGGGTTGGGTAGAGGGCTCCCGAATCCAAACCCAACCCGAATTGAATTAAAATTAATAATTAATAAATTTTTACCTAATAATTTTAGGCTATATACCCACTAAGTAAAAAAATCTTAATCTATTGCCTTAATTTTCCATATCCTAATGTGCCCACATGAAAAAATCTTTTTATCTTTCATTTTCTATTAAAACATCTCTCATTTTTCTATTTTGAAAAATATTTATACAAATTCTGGTTGTCAGGTCGGATCAGGGTTGGGGGTTTGTTTTGATAGGATACTACTATCATTTCAATGATTGCTAGGAATCTGCACTATCGCTTATTTACTCTTCTGTGGCAATGCAGCGAGGTTCTGAATCTCAGACCAAATATTCAAAAGTGACACAGCAAAAAGAAGAAGAGGAAGGTTTTGATGAGGAAGATTATGAAGAGCATGGAGAGACTTTGTGTGGAGCATGTGGACAGAACTATGGCTCCGATGAGTTCTGGATCTGCTGTGACATTTGCGAGAAGTGGTTCCATGGTAAGTGTGTGAAGATCACTCCCGCAAGGGCTGAACACATCAAGCAGTACAAATGCCCAGCTTGCAGCAACAAGCGAGTCCGGGCCTGACGGAAAGGGCTACAGCTGAACTTTGCTAACTGTCACATGCTTGCAGTTGATGGAATGGATATTCCTCAGCCCTTGGGCGGGGGACACAAGTGTATGAATGCTTACTTTGGTTTTATTTTCATTTTTATTTTGTGCAATTCACCCTTTGGCTATGGTGCGTTCATGCTTTTATTTGGTCATGTATTCGTTGCACATTCGGTTTTGGATTCATGGATCTCATCCTCAAGTCAGAAGGCTTTGGATTCTTAAGGTCCAGGGTTTATATGCTGAGACTGAGATCTCTCTCATGGATTCGGTTTTGGATTCATGGATCTCATCTTCAAATCAGAAGGCTTTGGATTCTTAAGGTCCAGGGTTTATGTGCTGAGACAGAGATCTCTCTCATGGATTCGGTTTTGGATTTATGGATCTCATCCTGAAATTAGAAGGCTTTGGATTATTAAGGTCCAGGGGTTATGTGCTGAGACTGAGATCTCTCTCATGGATTCGGTTTTGGATTTATGGATCTCATCCTGAAATTAGAAGGCTTTGGATCTTAAGGTCTAGGGTTTAAGTGCTGAGATTGAGATCTCTCTCATGGACAACCAAGGTTGCATTTGGGGTGTACGGTAAGCCCACAGCTGCGGGGAGAGGCAGGCATTATGAAAATGGATTCTGTGCTGTCATGACATTTAAAAAAAAATAACTTGTGGCATTTTAGGAAATATATAAACTCATATCATTTGAAGTGTGTTCACTAGATCTACTTGAATGTAAGCTCTTTTTTTTTTAAAAAAGAAAAGAATATTTTATTCATTTTATTGTAAAGTCATACAAATGGATCTCTGATAACATTGGAATGTAAGCTCTTTTTTTTTTAAAAAAATATATATATTTTTTTCATTTATGTAAGGTCATACAAATGGATCTCTAATTTTCTGGGAAATTTTAAGATCTATTCATTTTTGTAGTCTTATATGAGGCGAATATATATATATATATTTAAAAAAAAAAACAATTGACAGGGTTATTATTTTTTTTTTAATAATAAAATGTTGAGTTTGTTTCTTGTTCACTTGTCATCATAAGTGGTGAAAAGCGAGTCTCTTATTAAAAACACCGATGTTTTTATTGATTTCCATTTTAAGAAAAAGTTTTATATATAAAGAAATTTAATAAATATCTTTCAAATGATACGACTTTTAGGTTTTCACCATGTCATATGTTAATTTATGAGATAGACTGCCATGGGCAACACTAAGCCTGTTTTTCAGCAGACGTTTAACCATGAAATTACACGGCGGCACAAAATCAAATTTTTTATATTTAAATAAATTTAACTAATGTTTTCAAATGATGTGATTTAGAGCTCTTATAATGTGTGAATTTATTAAAAAATGCCATGGGCATTACAAAATCTGTTCTAACACATTGATTGACTCATGTAAGGAGGATGAAGAGTCCAACTGGCTGGCGTGAGCTCACATGGACCAAGTGATCCAACTGCTAATGAAAATCAGAATACACTTCGAAGGATTAATTGAATGAGATGCTTGGACACCTTCGATCATCAAAAAATAGAACACACCCTGGCCGCTGTCAAATGTGGGCCAGAGATGTGAAAGGGTCATATTCACCTAATTGTCCAAAGTACCCAACTCAAGAAATTGTAATGAAACAACCTCAGACCTAACCCAAACCTACAAATTTACATCTTACGTAATCTAAATTTAACCCATTTACATCATGAATTATAAGATGGTGACGGTCCTTCTACTGATGCTGATATGAAGAAAGAGGGAATCAGCATCTCACTTAGGGATACATGAGAGAGAACCAAGTTAGATGAATTACGAGTTATCAATTAAGATCCCGGCAAGCACATTAAAGGAAACAAACAGATCAGTGCTTCACTCTTGTTTGCAGTAGTCAGCAATTAGTGATCTTTATTTGAATAATGAGGTTTGAGTCAATTCAAATTACAAATACAATCTAACAATGGATTTCTCCCAGGCTGAGGGAAAAGGTAAAAGTAATTGAATTATTCTGATGATGGCAACAGGCTGTGCTATTGATCCTTGAATTTATTGTTCCCAATGAAATTGCCAGGTGTCCGCAAGATCGTCTCCACAAAAGTAGTGGTATTTAGTATTTACATAAGAAATCTCTTCCTTTGTATTGCATCCCCTGTATTCGGGTCTGATGGAAGTCGGATCCGCAAGGCTAAATGCCTGCAATTGGATTGCTTGGCCTTGGACTCTCACCGTCGAAACCTCACAGCATTCTTAATGGAGAAAAATAAAGTTTTATTTCCTTCTAAGTTCTACAAAAGTTACAGATAATATATTCAACACGAAAAACCCAAGTTGGAGTCGACCCTCCATTCTAATTTAAACATGACACCTAATCTTGAGAAAAAAGATAAAAAAAGAAACATACTGATCTTAATAAGAGCAAGTGGTGTAGTGGCCATATGGCCAGCTAGTACATGGGCGGTATGGCAATGGCTAAACGTGGGGCCCACACCACTTGTGGTTAAATAGCTGGCTATAGGTAGCAAACATGTAACCAGTCATTCTCTCTCTCTCTCCTCTTTTTTATATTATATATATATATATATATAACTTGTATATAATTTTTTATTTTTTTTATTTTTTTTATTTTCTCTTTTTATTTATTTATTTGATTATTTTGAATTTTTTATTTTGTTTTTGGGTATAATTTGTATATTAGGGTAAATAATTATTTTTTTCTTTACTTTATTATTTTATTTTTTATAAAAAAATAAAATAACTCTTTACCTTTTGATTTTTTTTTTTTCCTTTACATTTGTAAACAAAATATATGAGAAACAAAAAATTAAAATTATTCTGTACAAAAAATTAAAATTATTCTATACAAAAAATTAAAATTATAGCTATTGAGAAACAAAAATATTAAAAATAATATTTTATTCATCGCAAATAATATGAAAAATTATATTTCTAAAAATGTACATAAAAAAAATAATAATAAAATATTAAAAAGTAGCTATTCTAGTTAACACTATACCGTGTGGCGAGGCTGGCTAAAAATTATAGTCAAGCATGTCATTAAAAAAAATACTATTTAATTATATGGCTTACTATATTTAGTTATATAATCAACTATATATTGTTATCCCACACCACTTGCCTGAAGACCGACCAAAGACCGACCATAGACACCTAGTCCTGTCGTGATTTGGTGGACAACTTTTGTCATTCTTCAAACATGGGTCGCATACGTGTGATTGATTTGTTTGAACTGCTGGACCTGGCGGTTTTGTTCAATCTTTTCACAATTTCCTTCTCATTAAAACGTTTCTCCATCTCATTCAGCCATTTCTCCTTCTCATTCAGACATTTCACCAGCTCCTCCAATTCGTCTAAATTGCCTGTGGCTTTATTGTCCAATAGAAGCTTGGTAAAGGTAGACTTCGGTGTCATCTGTTCTTCGACAGCAGGACGATAATGGCAACTCTCTGAGGCTTTTTTGAAAAACCCAACACGTTTCTTCTTGAAAGAGACTGCGATCTTGATTTTGCCCATTCTTATCTCTTCCTCCTCGTCCAATTGTTTCTCCAACTCATTCATACGCTTCTGCATCCCCTCAAATTCGTCTATTAAGGCTTTAATGTCGAATAGAAGCTTGCAACGATCGCACTTCTTCTTGAAAGAGAGACGCCGCTTCTGGCGATCTGCGATATTGATTCTAGAAGCGGCGATATTGATTTTACCCATTATTGTCTCTTTAATCTCTTACAGAGACCTGCTTTCTGCACCATGAGTTATAAACTGAATAATGATATAGCATTTTTTAATCAATGTGAATACTAAAATAATTCATAACTTTCTTTTATTTTACAAAATCAAAGACTAAAATAATTGAAAAGCTAAAATTTTAAACAAATTAGATTTTTTAATAATAATTTAATTTTATTGTAAAATTAGACCTGCCTTTTAATTTACCATATAAAAATACATTATTTAGAGCTAAAATTTAACGCAATCCGCAGAACTTAAACAGTAAAACACAACTAAATCACCTTAAAATTAATTGAGTAAAGATCAAGCAGTGGATTTCAAAATAAGTTCTGGAAGATTTGACGAAACCTTTCACAAAATTACAATCTAATTTGTATCTAATCTCTTGGAAGAAATTAATTAAGTTATTTTAAGAAAAACCAATGGATTTTAGTTAAGAAAAAAAGGACTGAAATACTCGTTTGGGTAATCGGGTTTGGAATGGCGCAGAACCAAACTGGGTTCGGATCTGAACCAGGTCAGGTATGCAAAACCGGATCCTGTCCAAACAAGGTCTACAGAACAAACCTGCCCTGTAGGCAAATCTGTGCTACAGATTCAAGTCTGTAAGACGTTAAGATTCGACACTCTGATCTCAGACAGGGCCCAAATTCAACCCAGTTCCAGTTCAGGACGGATACGGCCTAGTTTTGGCTAAAGAACACCGGTAAGGTCGACAATGGTGGCTAGTTTGGTTTCTCATGGCCGATTACATGGAGAGAAAAAGAGAGAGAGTGAGGAGAGACATGGAGAAACATAGAAAGAGAAGGGATAAATATCACCGAGAGAAGAGAGAGAATCACATACCTTCAGAGAGAAGAGAGGAGGAAGTTTGTTCGTCTGTGCATTCGGAGAGGGAGGGGGTTCCATTCGTCTCTTATATTGCAGAAAAAGAGTCGGCCACATGTAGGGCTGCAACTCGGTCGGCGGGCCGGGTTTTAATAAACCCAATCTGACCCGACTCACTCCATATTGAACCCGACCCGACCCGGAAAAAAACCCGAGATAGTGAACCCTACCCGACCCGAGATTGTAATACCCTTAACCCGACCGACCGACCCGAGTTGCAGCCCTAGCAAAAACGCTTGTCCGCTTCTGAGGCAGAAGGCTTTGCACACGAGACTCCGAAACGCCATAAACCCTAGCTTCCGTAACACTTCCCCCTTGATTCTTTCCTTGAAGATAAGATTCAAAGTTTGGATCTTCCTTTTCCGCAGTTCAGGTCTTCCGGACGCGATTGAAACGGCGCTTTCCATGAAATGAGTAGAGATTCCTCCTCATTTCTTCGATCGCTAGGAAAATACAAGAGAAATGGAACTAATTGAGGAAACGAGATGGAAAATCGGCTTCTTGAGCAGTTGAGCATGATGGATTTAGACTGTTGAAGGCTTATACCATGATTAGTTGAAAATGACTTGAAAGAAGTGGAATCGTCGAACAGACAAGCCCCTCCCCACTTCTTATCTCCATTCTCCAGTGCCGGCCTCTCTTCTTCTCTCTCAGATCTGAGATTTCTCCTTGTTGGCTGCCTTTTATATTAAGTTATGAAAATAGGGTCAGGTCTTCTTGGGTCGAGTCGAGTTGAAATTTAAAGGTCTCAGCCCAATCCGACCAGAATTTCGATCGGGTTTTTTTTTCTCAACCTGACCCGACCAGCATGATTTCTCGGGTCGGTCATGCGGGTCAGGCCAAAACCCGACCCGAGTTGCAGCCCTAGCCACATGTAATTTAGGTTAGGGTTTTCTCAATCGCATACGGTTTTCTTAGGATTTTCGAAAATCATAAAAGGCAACAAGGAGAAAACGCGTGAGAGCAGGGTAGTTTCTTAGTTTAGGATTTTAGTTGGGTAGTCTAATTTGAATTTTAAAATTTAAATTTCTATGTAAGAATATTTGGATTCTGATAAAATAACTTCAAAAAATAATTCGGGAAAGAGATTCGCCTAAGTAGAGTGTGGGTCCCATGGGGCCGACACGAATTAGTGTGATTTAAAAATTTTGATTTGATAATTAAATTCTAATTGAATAATTTAAATTTAATTATAAAATTTTCAATTTTATGTTATTTTATTTACAAAATTTCTACTTGAAAATCTTAATTAGTTTTTTTTTACCTTTAATTAAAAATCCAAACATTACAAGAAGAAAACAATTTGATTAAAATCAATGTCTAATTTTTAAAATTTATTAATTTTTCCTCTGTTAAATGAATTGAGTCGGGTCAAGCCATTACATGACCAAGGTCTACAGAACGAACCTGCCCTGCAAGAGGAGGTGAAACTTGGGTCGGGTTTTAACTCGACTTGAGAAATCAATGGGTTTGATTTATGTTTTTCTATATCTCGGGTTAGGAAAAAATAAACCTATATGGAATTCAAGTCGAGTCGAGTTGATAATTTTAAAGCAACCCAACATGATCCGACCCAACCCGAGTGCACAAAATTATAAAACATCACTCACGTTGAGTCGGGTCAAAATTCGGTTCGGGTCGAGTCGGATTAAATAATTCTTTACATGATTTGGATTGGTTTTATTGAAACCTAATTTGACCCAACCTAAGTTTTAGCCCTAATTCTTCAATGGGGTATAATCTCGGCCGAATATCAACCAATTACTTTTTCTTCTTCTTTTAAAAAAAAATATCGGTTGTGACACGGCCGATATCTTGGCTGATATTTGTCCATATCGGACGAATATCGGCCTAGATATCGACCGATATTTATATTTTTTATTTTTTTTAAAAACAACGAGATTTCCAAAAAAGAAAAAAATGAATGAAGAGAAAAAATCTCGGCCTATAAGAGATTTTACCCATTATTGTCTCTTTAATCTCTTACAGAGGTGAAAGTAGATAATCTCCCTTCACCGACTTGCTTTCTGCACATTGAATGAGTTATTTGTCGTCAAGTCACTTTCACATAACAAAGATGCATCATAAAAATACAAATTGAATAATGATATAGCATTTTATCATCAATGTGAATACTCATTCAACAGGATCGACCAAGTTCATAATTTAAATAATTAAAGATATTATTTATTTTTAAATATAGATTTAGTTCTCAGTGATATTTATTTGATATATTTTCATTGTTCATGTATAAAAATATCTATTCAAATTTTATCTTGTTTTACAAAATCAAAGACTAAAATAATTGAAAAGATCAAATTTTAAACAATTTAGATTTTTTTATAATAATTTATTTTTATTGTAAAATTAGACCTACCTTTTAATGTACCACATAAAAAAAATTCAAATTTGAATGTCTATCATACCTACTTTTTTTAGAACTAAAATTTAATGCAACCCGCAGAATTTAAACAGTAAAACACAGCTCAAATCACCTTTAAATTAATTGGATGAAGATAACACGATAGTTTCAAAATAAGTCCATGCAATTTAACGAAACCTTTCACAAAATTTCAATCTAATTTTTATCCAATTTCTTGACCGAAATTAATTAAGTTGTTTTAAGAAAAGTCGATGAGTTTAGTTAAAAACAAAAGGACTAAAATACCCTCTTGGATGATCGGGTTTGGAAGGGCGGAACCAGGATCAGGTCTACAAGGGATAACCCAGTTTGATTGAAGAATTTGGCCTTCAACAACGAGTCAAAGGACTCGACAATCAATCCTCACTATTCCGACTGAGTTACGGGTTAATTAACTGTGGAATCAAATTGATTCAACTAATCCAAAACTCAAAAGAGACTTAGGATTACCTGAGCCGTAGATCAAAGACAATTCCACGTTGTATCTGGACTCGATCAATTCAGATGGCCACATTTGAATTCCAGCAACTTCAACGAATTGCAAATGGAAAATTAAATTTTATTATCACAAATCTTGGCGCCACAATCGGCAGCATACATGGGTTTAAATAAAATAAATAAAACCGACTATATCCTAGTAAATTGGAGCCGACCCTCCTTTTTCTTCTAATTTCAAACTTAGCATATTCTAATTAAAACAATACCAAAGTTAGAAATAAATAATTATCTAATTCTCTACCGATTGCCTTGTTTTGACTCAAGATGCGTCGGTTTTTGCACAGCTCATGCAGCAAG
The DNA here is from genome assembly GCA_022113865.1 of Chimonanthus praecox. Lineage (NCBI taxonomy): Eukaryota > Viridiplantae > Streptophyta > Magnoliopsida > Laurales > Calycanthaceae > Chimonanthus > Chimonanthus praecox. Next base: position 66,501,467 of record CM039086.1, read on the forward strand.
CATGCGTTCCACACATGTGAACTTTTCTGGATTTCTGGGCTGACAAACTGGGCCTGGCTTCTTTGTGCTTGGAATCTTGGATTTAGCAGCTTTGTTGTAAATTGGGCTGCGGCCCACATATAGGTCCAACACACCAAAACTTTTAATTTGGAGCCCGGACCTGTCAAGTTACTCAAGCATCCGCCTGGATCGAAGATAAAAATTTCTTCACCTTCATAGATGTCCGCATCAAAATCTAACAAATATTGACCCATATAATTATTTTGGAAAATATTGATATTTGTGTTTGGCTCGTACTCAGGCTGAAATTTTTAACTGTGCACTGTAACATGGACATGCAAAATGTCCCTTTGAGTTGATTCGTGTGGGTGTTGCAGAGCCTTGTTCTATTACAAATTTACAACTCTCCTTTCCTATGACTGCAGCGAGGATTCTATATAGCATTTTGAAAATTTGATATGTGACATTTTTTGTGTACAACCATAATAAATAAAGAGAGACAATTAATTATAGTTATAATTAAAGATTTAATTTATTTAAAAATTTTAGCTACAAATAGAAAAAATCAGAAGGATGGCAGAAAGGCTTTGCCACTCAAGTCTGCTGTTGAAAATTAAGGATTCGAGGAGTTATGATAAAATAAAGACTGCCAAACTGCTTATTTCATTTGACAGATTCTCACGTATTCCTCGAGCCTTTGATGGCACCGTTTGATGATCGGATATGCTGATATTCTCATATCAAAAGACAATGTTTTGTTTGTGTTTAATATTTTTTCGAAGAAATAGTTTTCACGGCTTGATCATTTTTCATAGCAAGTGTAGAAAATGGATTCCTAGAATGACAGGTCAGAAAACAATTTTCAGGTTTTGTGGATTTCAAGGTATATAATCCAAATCATGCAGTGACCATGGGAACACTCGATCTATGACCCAAGATCTAATCTAAACACGACCCATGACTTATGACCCGATGATGCATGATCCATGGCTCATTTCATGATCCAATTGACTCGATCTATTATCTAATCTATGACCAATCAATCTGACCATTGTCTCGTGGTTAACTTAACTAAACTTATGAACAAATCCACGACTTGAAACTCAGTTGATAGTCTAATGTAACTAAATATAGTATTTATAATCTATTACTCAATTTATGAATTAACTCAAGTCATATCCCATGCTCACATACTGCTCTATCGATAAACCAACTTAATCCAACATGGCTTATGAATTTCTAAATTAAATACCTAATTAGTACTTTTTTTACATAATATTATCATTTTAAGTAAAATATAGATTGAATCAACCATTTAAGAAAAAATAATTCAAAAGGATCAAATGTTTATAACAATATTTTTCTATATCTCATATTTAAATATAGATCTACTTAGAGACCTATTGCATGAGAATATAGTGAACACCGCTTCCTACTGATTATTTATAGAAAGATAAATACTTTAATTTAAATTTACAAATTTTATATTTACAAAACGAAAAACTTATCAAAAAGTTTTTTAAACTTTACTTCTGCATAATAAAATGCAATTTTCAATTGGTGACTGCCCATCCTACCATTAGGGTTTTTGGAATCAATGAAGTGTCACATACTCCCACATCTACCTTTAAAAAACTCAATGTTCTTGATGGTTTCAATCATCACACTAGACAATTCATTCATTTTTATCATTATTAAAAAAGGCCGCCCCATACATCGAGTTTCTCTGCCTCTATACACCCAATTTCAAAAAATTGAGTGAAATTACCATTCTACCCCTCTGTGTTCTATCATCCGAATGAACTGTCAGTTCTTTTTCAGTTTGTTCGGATGAATATACTCGTTTGAACGAACTGTTAGTATAATTTTAGTTCGTTCGAACGAATATACTCATCCGAACAACAGATCAGTGTAATTTTAGTTCGTTCGGATAAATACATCCGAACGAACAGAAGAGTACAATTTCAGTTCGTTTGGACGAATGAATATATATAAGTTCATTCGTTCGAATGATCAGTTTGGATATAACATAAAAATAGTATATTCATTTGATGAGTAAACAATGTGACATGGTAAATGTCAAAGAATGCTGAAGTAAATGTGGTGCACAAGACACGCAATGGAAAGCTAGTTCTGGAGATACCAAGTATGTAATTCTTCAAAGTAATTTTGGCAACTCCTACAGTATAGATTCTTGGTGTGCTATTTCAGATTCTGTCTTGAAAAAAGGAAAGTAGTGCCATGTTTGCTGGCAGATCTCAAAGCAAAACAACTGAATATGGGGATGCAGCCAAAATATGGGCCAAGTCTGAAGAGAACAAACTTGAAGAATATGAGGATGCAGCCAAAACATGAGCCAAGTTTGAAGAGGACAAACTTGAGAAAGTGAATGAGAAGGCACATTCGTTCGAATGATCGTGAACGAATGAACATATATAATTTCATTCGTCCAAACGAACACATCAATGTATTCAGTTCGTTCAGATGGACATACTCATCCGAACGAACTGAAATTACACTGATGCGTTCGTTCAAATGAGTATATTAATCCGAACAAACTAAAAATGAACTGACAGTTCATTCGGATAAATATACATGGAGGGGTAGAATGGTGATTTCACCTTTTTTTTTTTTGAAATCGGGTGAGACAAATTTTGCGGATATCTATATGAGGTGCCTTAAAAAGATACACATTTTCATCCAGAAGAATTTTTCCATCTCACACGGGAATTCAATTTTTTTTTTTAAATTCCCATTTGACCTTTACAACCAACATAGATAGTGGAAGGGTAAAATGGGATTTTTTTTAAAAAAATTGAATTCCCACGTAAGATAAAAGAATTCTTCCGTGTGAAAATATTTACCCATTAAAAAAAAAACATAATTGTCTGTTTCATAAATGGTATCCATTTATGATTGAGATGATGGATCAAGGGATAACAATTACACCCTATCAATTACAATCAATTCGTATTTATTTTAAAACAAACAAAACCTCTTCAGAGTTCTGATTGCAAAAGCCCTGAAACGGGGAAATCTTTAAATATCTCCTGAAATGGATGATTATAACCTTTTGATTGATGCTGGCTCTTAGTAAATGGACATTAAGACAGGATTAAAAATGACCGTTGCAATAGATATGTAAGTCTATTACGTTGTTGAGTCGATATTGGAATTTACTTCTTTTTTTATCAATTTAAGTTTACAGTGCACTCTCTACTATAATTATCACTAATATCCCTTTCAAGTTTCAAAAACTAATTCTAGCTTCACTCTTTTTTTTTACGACCAAGGTGTCTAGGTTTTTGCAGAGCACTTGATTAATTTTTGAGGTATGTGAAAGCCTCCATATCTACACACATCAGATAACTCTACAGAAAGTGATCCTTTACGGTGGAATAGAAATTAAACTCATGACTCCCGCTTCGTAAGACGGGTTCCTCGCCATCACTCCAATTCCTTTGGATTAATACCTAATTTTAATCTCATTGTTCAACTTTAATTTTTTTTGATATATTTCTTTGAAAGAGTAAAGCTTTATGATCAAGAGTTGGAATGATGGTATTGACTTTAAAAAACTTGACATGTAATTTGATCTAAAAGTCCTGTGTCTAAGAATATAATGAAAAGGAATTATCACCCAACCCAAGTGTAGAATAAAGTAGACATTCAATATTAAGAAAATATTTATATATTTATATGAAGCATATGCAAAAGTATATAATGGAAAGATGGCCTCCGTTGTGGTATGCAAAACTTAAACAAATAAATGTAAAATATAACTAATGGATATTTTTTTTTGAATTTATGTGTGAAAAATCGTAGGATACTCAGCGTAAAACTCCCACGGGTGAGTTCACTACCTCTAGGGCACATCAAGGTTTGAATATGGAGACTCGAACCCGTAATCTCCTGTTTCCTAAAGTGGGAGATAACCAATTAAGCTACACCATGTAAATATATGATATTATTAAATTTGTGCTAGGGGTTTTCAGCTCATTTTCAATACACCCACTTCATATTTTCCACTTCTTTATAATTTATCATATTCTTTCTTACCCTATCAATCCAAATCATCATATATTTATTATATATTCAAGTAATTGCTTCTGCTGTCATGGATCTCGGTGGCCCACCAGTCGAATGGTCCAGATTCCTTTCTAGCCCAAGAGTGACAATATGTTGCAATGGAATCTAATAATCTATATTCTATACCAGTATACCACATCATTCATCTCTCATCAACCAACTTAATTGCCACTAATGAAATACTAATAAATGTTGTTTATTGAGGAGAAATGGTTGGTAGAAGCAATTGGGTTGATTCTCGTTATGTTAGAAAAAATAACATCAAAAGACTTGCACAGAGAGGTTTTTGCACGCGGATGTATTGGCATTTGGCAGCAGGAATTATTACAGGACTCTGAAATTAATGAAGGGGAGTTATTTTGAAGCTTAAAAGAGAAAAAAGAAGAAGAGGCCCAACACCTATGTTTAGTTGCCCTAGCCATAAATTATGACATAAACCCATGTCCTTACGCCCATCATTAGAGGCAACCTCCCCTACACCAACCGTACGGTTGGGACTTTTATGAACTCCAGTTAATGAGCTTCTAAAGGCCAGCCATCCCTAGTAAAATCTTGGGGAGCCACACATACACTCAAGTTTTCTTTTTCCTACACACCCTTTTTAAAAAATTTGGATAAAATTACTCTTTTACCCTTTCATTTCAAACCACCGCCGCATCCACCGAATTCCTCCCATTCGTTCGAAGGATAATGCCAAACCGTCTGTGAAGGGGAGAAGAAAATAGGTCAAAGGGCTCCACCGTTGACCGAAACACAAGGTCTTCCTTAGGCGTAGATAGGTGGGTCAAGGGCGACCATGATAGTGTCAATCATAGGTGGAGAAGTGAAGGATCCATTTGGATCTAAGAAAAAAACCCACAACAGTGGATTTCGGTCGTCCCAAGCAGCAGTGGAAGAAACTGGCCAGAGGAGGATCCCATGCGAGTTTGATCAGAGATCTGATGGTACAGATGTATAGACCATAAAAAAATGAAATTTCAAAATCTGATGGTATAGATGAATAGTCCGATAAGAGCAATAATTTATTTTCAGCCAATATGATACAATGTCAAAAAAATGTAAAAATCATCTAAAATTTCAAAACTCTAATATAACATGCTTTTTAGTTATCGGATAGAGATATTTTGTATCATTTTTTTTTCAAATCAAACATGTATCAGCGGATGTTAAAATGGATGGTTTATTTATTTGAGACTTTGAGTCAGCTGACTTTAATTATAAATGTGAGACAATTCAATTTTAATTAGATTAACATTTGAATTATTGATTTTCTTTAAATGTAAGGATTTTATCTCACCCAACACAATATTTTAAGAACTTTGGGCTTCACACTTCCTCACAGTTTTGCTTTGGGATGAACGTTTATAGACAAATGAGAAAGAAGAATGTTACTTATGTTTGGAATCTGGACTACCATTTTAGGCGATGTGGGACAAGTTTCCGCGCTCTCAGTGCCAACGTGTTGGCAAATTTCTCTCCCTCTATCCAGGTCCAGTGGAATATTCCCCCTACTCTCCATTGGTAATCCTCTCTCGGTCATTCACGCACTTCGAGTATTCCTCCACTCTCCATCTAATGTGAGTCATCATATTAAACATGAGGGTAATATGAAACCCCTCTAAACATGGTGAAGGAATTAAAAAGGAGATGGATTATTGGTAGTTGTACCAGTTTAGGTGGTATTATTCCTAAGGTGGGTATCAATTGATTGAAAATTAAACATAAATGTCTAAGCAATCAAGTTCTTAACTTCATATGATTATACTTGTGAATAACATACTATAAATCTTTAAATAAGCAACTTCCTAACTTCACATGATATTTAAGCTCGTAACTAATATACCTTAACAACCTTTGTTTCATCAGGAATCCCATAATAATCTGTCTTCATCAATTGTACTTGAAATTTGTGCTCTAACTCGTGATTGAAGGCGAGGATTCAATATGTTTTGCTCTGGACAACCGTGTGAGACTGCCACAGTTTTAGGTGAAATGCGGTTGGATATTATCCATGCATTTCGTCATTTAAAAATTTGAACCAATGTTTTAGAACTGAGTCGAGATATATTGGATTTCTAAATATTAATTCTAATTCTTCTACATACCACTAATCCCCTTCTGTATTGCTCCCATTCATCTTTAATTTTTTTCTCCAACATCCAACGGTTTGCATTTCCCTTAGGGTTTGGTTCAAGTTCTATACAGCTGAGCCACATTCATGGTGGGCCTGAGTTACAAATTTTAATTAAAATTAAAAACTTCGGCTGATAGTTTAGTTATATTGACTATCTCAGTTAAATTCATAAATAGATAAACTTATCAAAAAAATTGAAATTCTCAAAATTTAAGTGAAAATTTTAAAATATGACCGAAATTTCCAAAATTATTGAATTTTGAATAAAATCTGAAAGATAATGGTCAATACAATTTTTTGCAAAAAAATCACCGATATTTTCAAAATTTATATTTTGATCCATGTCCAAAATAAAAAATTGGCCAAAATTTTGGATTTCAGAAATTCAGAACATTCAAGCTTATTAACCCGAGTATATATCTACTCGGGTTAAAATTTTATATTCTTAAAATATTTCTTCCCACAGTTGATGGGCCTGTAATTTTGAGAAATAGAATTTAGATCGACTAATTGAGTGCACCACTGGTCCACCATTTCTCCTTAATTAAATGTTTAAAGTTACACGAAATTTAATTGATAATAAATTAAGTATAATTTAACATAAGTGCTAATCACAAATTATTTTTTCATAAAGATAAATTGACTCAAATTACCAAACAAACACCATCTAACTAGCAACTTTATTACAGACTCTTAACAAATTTGTCATTAATATTTCAATTTTAATTGGGTGGCCATCTAGACACCCAACTTTTCTTTTAACATACACCCAATTTCAAAATTTCGTGTGAAATTACTATTTTGTCACTCAATTTTTTTTAAAATAACGATTCTTTCACACAAAACTGAGGGGCAAAATGGTAATTTCACATAAAAATTGAAATCGGGTGTCTCTTAAAAGAAAAGTCACTTGTCTAAATGGCTACCCTTTTTATTGCGTCTTAAATTTAACACATATATTGTTAGCTAGTAATATCATATCCCAATTAATCATCAAAAGACAAAGTAACATACAAAACTGAAGGACAAAACGATAATTTCACAAAAAAATAAAAATTTGAAATCGAGTGTTCCCTAAAAGAAAATCGGGTGTCTAAATTACTACCCCTTTGATTGCGCCTTAAATTTAACACATATATCGTTAGCTAGTAATATCATATCCCAATTAATCATCAAAAGACAGAGTAAAAACTTGTTTCCATTCCTTGAAGATATATATTTTATATTTTTTTCTAATTATGAAAGTGTACTGGGCTGATCAACAGGATAAATGACTAATGACGATGATTCTTTCTATTTCATCTCTTGAAATTATGCATTAATTTTTCAGAGATATATGGAAAAAATGCAAAAATAAATAAATAATAATATCATATCCTTGGTCTTGTTTACGGAAAAAAAGAAGAAAAAACTAAAGTATCATCAACATTTGAAGAACAAAACTAATTTTTCTTTTAAGTAATTCAAATTAGAATCTAATACATTTATTTTACTATAAAATGCAAATAATGGAGTTGGGACTTTTCCTTCCTTTTTCTTTTCCTTTTGCAGAATCAAACCATTTTTGAGATGGTATGATTTACATAGAGATCCGTGAGAAACTCAATATCGAATCTTGATCACATTATTCACATCAACTTTATGTCTTTTTTCACTTTATCTCCCTTCCATGAAAAAACTTCATTTTCATTAAAGGAAAAAATTTTAAAAGAAATATATGCAAGTGAAATGTAATTGGGAAATATTATAGAAATACAAATCGCATTTGAATTCATTCTTTACCTAAATTTGCAATAAAATGTAATATGTGACTTGGATATTCCCTTCAAACCATTGCATTACTATATTCAATTTTCATTTTTTATCTGTATATTAGACAGACAAACAGAAAAATTGAAAGAGCACCAAATATTTAATATATTTATATTTCTATCTTAAATTGAAAGTGAGACTAATTTTACGAGCATGTATAAACCTTTCACCCCACACACTGGATAAATCGATGAAAAATAACCCCATGAAGAATAGTCTACAGGAGTTTGAACGTGAATCAAAATCAAGAGCTCCCTTCACAAGAGACCTTCTTGATTGCAAGGCCAAACCCTTTTTACATCTCAACAAACAGAAATATACTAAATCTACAATTAGAATGTATTTGGATATTGGGTTCTCTGGTCTTGTTTTTAGATACCATATTTCAGTGTTATAGTTTGCAATTTTTTTTTCTCGATATCAAACTATAAAGTGTTGGTTTGACGGTGAAGAACTCTCTCCAGAAAGTGGAGGTCATCTATTTGATCCACACTCAACCCCTTATGACCACTTCCTTTAATCTGATGGAATGTGCACGTCTACCTGAGTTGGATGACAATGATGATGAAGAAAAAGAATTCATAGTAACAATTGTTTGTGAAATTCAATTGAAATTCCCTTTTGCTTCTAATTATTGATCGAAATATGAGAACTCTTTAGAGGTATCAAAAATTATTTAGAAGAAAGAAATACATTACATGAGAACAAAACCAAGTCCTATTCACCAAATTAACCCCCAAAATTAGTAATGAGAACACTAAATGCCTATGAGATGCAAGTAGTGGAGTTCTCTCACTTATTCTTCTTCAAAGAAACAAACCTTTGGCGATAGCGCGATTAGTATTAAAATTTGTAGTCTCGTACACTGGCAGCTCTTCTCTGTACCTCTCGATGCCGATTGCCGCAAGATTTTCAAGCTCGAAAAGATCAGAACTTGAACAACTTGCAGTGTCGATGTCGAAGTCTTCGTCGCCGTCTTCATGTACATCTCTTAACACTTGTCCAAGAAATTTCTGCTTCTTCGTATATCCTTTGAGCAAATCATTTGCTGCTTTCTCTACGGTCTTGCTCTTCTCCATCAAATGGAATTTCACTTCCTCCCTGTTTGTTCGAATTGAATTCCAACCATCTTCATAGAGGCATTTCTGTCCACATGGGCGGCAATTTTCGTCGACGATGACGCTCACTGGGTAGAACCTTACTGATCTCTTGGCGCCATTGTCTGGTTTTTGGCCTCTGAAAACAGGGGACTTGCTGAGGCAAGATCTTGAATAAGCAGCAGCTGAAGAACAAGTTGAAAACTGAGATGAACTGGGTTTTCTGTCTAAATTCATATCTTCAGTTTCATTTGAAGCTGTGACCTTTGTTTTTTTCTCATTTCTGACTGCAAATATTGAATTGAAAAAACTAGCTAGGCGACGGCCGGGTGACATTGGCTGTTTTGATTTCTTCATTTCAGCATAGATCTTTGAAGCTGCTTTTGATTTGCTCTTTATAGAGCCTTCCTGCTTCATTTTCTGCCGATCTTTCGGCAGAGAGGAAGAGAGAGAGGTTTCAGAGTAATGGGTCTTCTCATGCAATTGTGGAGGTTTTTCGAACCTCTCCAATACACTTCGTACTGGTTTTGGCCTCTTTGATGTGAAAACAGAAGCTCTGGCACCATATAAAGACTCTGCTTCGGAGGAAGAGAAGCCTCCAAAGCTGGATTCGGAAGAACTGGAATTAGAATTTAACATCATGGACATGTTATCTCGATGAGATTTACAGAACCCGTCTTCAAAATCCGACGCTTTTTCCACCCACGAACTCGGTACATTTTTATGCTGTTCTTGTTGGAAGTTGCAGCTTCTGTTGCTGTGCTTCTTTCTCATTGTTTCTTGGTAGAGGATCGGTTCGCCTTTCCTTCTGTTGTCACATTCGTCATCAATTGAACGGTAGATTGAATCCAGCAGAGTCGAAGAGAAAGACGGACTTTTACAACCGTGCTGATATCTACTCTCTCGGTGTGATTTCTCATACCAATCCATCTTTCTTGAAATTTGAATGATAGAGAAAAAAAAAAAAAAAAGGCAAAAGGAAAACAGAGAAAAGCAGAGCAGAGCAGAGTAACAGAAAGTATTCAATTCAATCAAACAAGCAACTATTTTCTCTAAGATAAATATGGTTTTCTAGAAAAAATAATGGCTTCTCTTATCTCAAGAGAGATTCATCTTTTCTACGTCTATTACATTGACTTGATGCATGCAAGAAACAGAGAGAAAATATATAAAAACAGAGAGATATCCATCCAAACAATGGATGGATTATTGTGGGAGCGTCAAAAGCTGCAATCAATGGATTGGAGGGAGGAGAGGCGATGGGAGGAAGAGAGGAGACATTTTTGTATGGGAGAGTTGGTGTTGTTTCTTTGTATTTGAGAGGTTAAAGCTAACAGAAGTGGCTATGTTGAGGTAGGGAGAGGGGTTTTGAGAAGAAAAGGGAATAAAATGAGAAATTGTGAATGAGAAGGAAATTGGTATAACGTGAGAAATGAGAGACAAAGTGTATAATACTTTGAAGAGAGAGAGAGAGAGATTCTGCATGCTCTCTCTCTCTTAGTGCCAGAGTGGAATTTTGATGATGCAGTAATTGCAGTTATTTTAGTGGTCCAAATACATTGATATACTATTAGTTTATTCAAAGAGTTCAATGTTAAAATAACTTTATGCTCTTATGTGCAATAAGTACATATGGTTACAAGGTGCATAAATAAACTACATTTGTCAAAAAATAATGAGAATTAAAAATAATTTAAATTATGTAATTTTAAGAGATTAAGTAATTCTATAACAATCACTGTTTGTAGATTATATATTAAATATAAAACTTTTCAATAAAATACAATGCAAAATGGTGAAAATCACTTTGGTTGACTTTCTATATTTTTGTATTTCTAATTTGTCACATTCCCTAATCACGAGATTGTAATTTTTTTATTGATTGATTCTTTCCTCTATCAGCCTGTAATTTCTATATTTTGAGTTATCAATGAGAGAGGCCATAAGCCATTTTCCTAAATTTTAAATGGTATTTGGAATGGGCCATTATCAGTCCACACGTGGGCCTTGATCCCCTCTCACAATTTGAATCATTTTTTTTTTAAATATCAAAGTCAATATAAAAAAATAAAAATAAAAATTTCAATGTTCATTAAAGGTTCATATACTACCTCTTTCTCCAAATAATTTTTTATGTTGGTGCCTTACAAAATAATCAATTAATAAAAATAATTTAGATTGAGATTTTAGAATGCAGGGTTGAATTATTGTAATTTAGTGATTCAAATATCGACATAGCAGTGCATACAGTAGAATATTATTCAATGGATGATTTCTTTTAGAAAAAGACTCGGCTGAGTCATGGAACTGATTCAGTGACTCAGCCGATACGAGTCATTTTTCATTTTGTGATTAAAAGATGTTTTAGAATTTTCTGTGTTATTTTTTCATATATTATATTATGAAATGCACGTACGTGCTAAGGGAGTGCCCGAAAGATGCAATGTATGTTCCACCTAAGTTCGTTGTCAGCACTAATCGAGCTGGCAATATTATTTTTAGACATTAAAATAATAATAACAATATTTTATAATGCAAAATTTGATAGCATGTAAGATGATATTCAAAAGATTTTTTACATCAAAACTTATATTCTTCGTCTAGGAATGGATACAAAATGAACAAACATTCAAGGTGTTAAAAGAATGAATTGAGAATCATAAAATATTATAAAATTTTAATAATTATTATTTAATATTTTTATACCTTATATTATTGATATATTAATTTTTTTTTATACAAGTATGTATATTGTTAAAAATATCGATTAATATTCTGAATATCAGTTAATATTCAAATCTAAAAATGATTTAAAACAGTGTGATAGTGGGCCATTTTACAAAAGAATTTGGATGGTGGCTCTATTTCCATCTTTTAATTGCTAATTTATGGGTGGTGCCTAATTAATGGTTTGGATTAGGATATCATGAATATCAAGATCGTGAATCATTCATGGTGCAGTGTATCATGAAAAATCAAAATGGGCTTAGATACCGAACTTTAAATCTCTTATCATCTCATTATAGTAGACCACGATGTCAAAATAAACCAATTAAAATATATGAATCCTCTTTGTTATTCCAATTATTTGCAATAGGATTTTTAATTCTTAACGAATAAAGAGAAAAGCAAAAGTTTCACTACAGCAACAATTTGATGGAGTTTGAGAGCCGCTATTCGTTAGCATTTATTGCCTTTGTAAACTGAAGATATACTCAGTGAATTTGTTGATTTTGGATTGAATTTTCTAAATAAAAAAATTGAACCACTGCCATTTGCCTGATGAATGTTTTTTCTAGCCAAAGATAATTGATCTTCTACAAGGATTAGACTCAGTTGGTCTAAACTCTTAGGATTAGATTAGAGATCTTGTTAAACTCAGTTGGTCTAAATCTTTTAGATTAGACTAGAGGTATTGTTAAAGAGACTTGTGAATTAAGATCAGTAGGGCTGAAATCGCGCCTAGTCGGGTTGGGTTTTGGCCCGAGTTACTATTATATGGAACCTTACCTGACCCGACTCGGCTCGAATTATAACCCGACTCAACTCGAAATCCGACATGACCTTCATTTTGAACCTACTTTAGCCTACTTTTTTCCGTGTCGGGTCGGGTTTGGTCAGATCGGGTCGGGTTAACTTAAAATATCTCAAGCCAACCTGACCCAAATTCAATTCGGGTTTCTGACTTCTCAACCCGATCCAATCCACTAACCCGACTTTCATAACCCGACCTGCATGATTTTCGGGTCCGGTCATGCTGGTTCGGACCAAAACCTGATCCGAGTTTCACCGCTAAGATCATGTATTGCATGATGTAATTTTGATCAAAACATAGCATTTTCAATTTGACTTTTTAGACAACACCGGTTTAAATAGTAAATAATTAAATAGTGTTAGGGCTGCTGTCAGCAAGTCTCACATTAGAAGTGTATAGAGAGATTTAAGATTTTATAAAGAACTAGAGTCACTCTACCTAATAGACTAATTTTTGGGTTGAAAATTCAGTTTTAAAAATAGTGATGTGGAACGTTTCAATTGAATATGATTAAAAAATTTATTACACCCACGTTAGATGGTTTTAATTAAAAAGTATTCATCCAAGTGAAGAAATAGGTAACCCATCCCCATCTATGAAGGGAGGCACTAGTTGTCTCTGCAGACATGAATATTTCTCAAATGAAGGCGACAAATGATCCTCATTGAAGAGGCTGCTCAACCATTTCAAGTTGGAGTTATTTCCCTGTGTTGAAGTGGTAGTGGAATCAATTGTTAAAATCATGACAAGTCACAAGAGAAGATAAGGTCAAGAAAGTGGGAAGTTAGTTCTTGGCGTCAACGCCAGCACACGAGGATTCTTGGTGGAGAGTAAAAGGAAGCCTTTTCAAGCATGGCATCATTTTATTTACAAGCAAGGGACAAGATACCTCTCCCATTCTCTTCCCCTACACAAAACCAAATCTTTCTCTTCTCTTGTCTACTCTATCCACCCATCCATCCATTGATTTCATCTATGCATCTCCATAACTTGATCTAATGAACAACAACATATTAGTATGAAAGCAAACATTGAAAAACATATTTCATTTTCCTCATAAAAAATTGTTTACTAAAATTTATAGAAAAGAGTTGTCTTCCGAGTATCATCGTTCCACTATTCTAATAATAATAGTTTAGAGATAGACTGAAAGAATAAATATTAGTTAGATACTCATTTGACTTTATAAGCCATAATATTTTACAAAATTGACTCATCTTTCAAAATAAAACATATCGCTGTTCATTCTTCATTTATAAATATTTTGAATGTTTTCAAAAGTAAAAGAAAATATAGAATGATAATATGTTTGGCCTCCTCGCTCACCGTGGAAAACTTTATTTTTTGACATAAAAGAAATGTTCTCACTTAAGAAGTTAAGAGAGATTTTTCATCCAATTCATATAAGTCCAAATCAAGTTATCTAAATTCATATCCAAATAACAATTACATATTAAATTGGAAAGTGGATTAAGATTTGAATCTTTTCATTTAGGTATTTTTTTTACTTTTAAATATTCATTTGCATTTCTAGCAGAAGACTTATTTTTTTTAGGGTTTTTTGGTGTAGATAGATAAAGATAATATAGAATATTGATCATTTGTCTTTGCTGTAAACTTATAAAGTTGCCTTTACTTTTCTTACTTTAGTAGAAAATCAATCATTCACCTTGCACGTGTGGTGGAAATGAATCCCTAAAAGCAGAAGAACTAGTTGGCATTCGATCCACTGATGTTAACCTTGATTTTTCACATTGCTTTTAGCAGTTGTATATATACATGATCAAAGTATCCAACCATACGATTTCTTGGGTCTGAAAAGTTTTGACCAAGCCTGACCAGCCTGTTGACTAAAGAACCAACTGCATGATGCTTGATTAATGATAATTCAATTATTAAAATTGAAATAATTATTTAGTACAAATTTATACTTTTTGCTTTTTGAACACTTTTATGATGTAGAGCTCACTTTAACCTCGTTATAACTCATGAGTTTGTTAAAAAAAGTTTATACTTACATATTAAATTAACAAAAAAATATCTTGGTTGAAATAAAGAAGTTATATCTTTTAACTATTTATGTTTTAATTGCTTTAAAATTTTCTCTTGTCTAATTTTTTTTATTTTTAAATAAAAAATTAGTCATCTGTTAAAGATAATTTTTCATAAGTGATATATTGAAATATACACGTTTTTAATAGGACTATGCCTATTATCATGGTTAGCCTCTTATGGATTACTATGTGAGAATAATTTTTAAACGGTTGTAAATTACAATGTGATACCTTGTATGGGGTAGCTCAGCCTTATATGAAATAGCTCACTTGGTAGACATTTTAGTTCAAGAACCAAAAGTCTTAAGTTCAAGTCTCGATAATTGACTGGATGCATCCGAAGTTTTTGGATTTCTTCATCACAAAAAGAAAATAGAATAACAAGATCTATAGATTTTTGTTAGTACTATTCATCATACTCCTTTGGATTACATTACACTTTTTTCCTTTTATCTTGTACATATAGTATTTACATGAATTTATTTTAAAATATTTTATATTTTTAATATTGCTGATTGAAATAATGGAATTTCGTAGATTTTCTCTCGTTTCTCTATCAATTTTGGAGAGATTCGTGCACATGTAGATGTGAGGGAGTGGGAAACTGAGAATAACGTGTGTAGTAAGTACACAAGCTAACTACTGTTACACTGTGCGTCTTCCATAACTTCTCACCACAGACCTACAACTAATCCATCACACAATCTCCCATTTCAGAAATCAGAATGACAATCCTAATTGTTTGGCCCACCTCCACTCGATTAGAGTTAACCATTACATGCACATTTAACTATTTAAGTAAAAGCTAACCAGAGTTCAAGATTGAAGCACTTTTAAATATTAACTTATTGACTAAAATGGTTTTATAATATTTAATTAGATTCGGACATTTTAAGTAAATATATAAAGAGATGACATAGACAGAGAGTGTGTAAAATGTCACTTCAATATGACCATCTTTATTATATAATTTTAAATATAAATTTATATCAATATTATTTTAGATATTGAATTTATCCCTATTTTTTTTAACTAATGGAACTAATGAAAGTGCCAAATCATAGTTCTTAACATATCGTAAAAACAAAAAAGGAATGATAGGGACTGATTTTTATCGCCATTAACCTTTTCTTACGTCTCCATCTAACCTACAATGCTCGGCCTTTTGAGATGAGCCTGAGAGAGAGAGAGAGTTGATTAAGAAAGGGGAGTAGATGAACAAATGATTGTGTTCGTGCCACCTTCCAACTTTTATAGGATGGCCTTCTTTTAATCTGAATCTCTTTTCTTATCTTCCTAATAGATATTTAACAAGATCTAATACTCTCTGTACTTTTTTTTTTTTTATTTGTATTGGGAACAAATTAAAGGTTTTTTATATTAAAAAATATCACACTCATATTATTTTTTATTAGTTGAATAATAAGAGGAAACTATCTACTTGATTCTTGATGCTAACAATTGTCTCAATAATCTTAAGCATGTAGTAAATCATGGTATGCACAGATGACTTACAATATTTTAAAAAAAAAATTCAAGCAAATGTTAGAGTGAAGAGTCGATTACATGATTTTTTTTAAATTCAATTAACAAAAATATATATTAATGTAATACTTTTAAATTTACTCACGAAATTCTCTATTTAAGATGCCTTCATGTATAGGAGATTCTTTTTTTTTTTTCCTTTTTACATATACAATCATCATTTGCTTTCGTAACATTAAATTCGATACATTACTCAAAGTTCAACAAAACAGGTCAATACAAACCTACACAAAAATAGCATCTTGCAACAAGATTTGGAATAAAAATGTGGCATGCACTGATTGGTTGATGTAGGTGCCGTCATGGTTATTGTTTATATTTAGAACAATTAATTATCTATTTTCATGATTTTAATTTGTTATCATATTTTTTATGTAATATTATGTTTAAATGACATGTAATTGAATTCAATGGATAGCTTACTCAATTACCTACTCAATCATAACTTTTTTAGTATTTTAAATGAAATATAGTTTTTTTTTTACATTTATCAATTTTTATCATTCGATGGGGTTCTAAGTTACGGCTCGTTTAAGATAAAAAAATGTTAGTTCTTCAAGTCTTCAACCTCCATCCCCATCATGCAAAACAGATAGTGATTATGATTGGTGGGCCACACAAATATTAATAATGTGTCAAAATGTCATTTGTCAAGCTGCCTACCCAATGACTTGCTGCTATTGGAATGTTCCCGAACTGTAGATTTCTTGAATTTGGAATTTGAAACATACGAATGAAAACGATACATGACTACAGTCAAAGATCCAAATCCAATTTCTTACGTGTGAAACAATGGCTGCGGACAAAACCAATGATCGAGATGAGTTGATGGGTCGGATTCTTCATGGCCCACTTTCTTTTTTTGTTAGGCGATCAGTATAAGGGATGTTGAATTTCCTTTGTTTAGCACAACACTATGTTTGAATAGTTGCATTTCGGCACCGTCCAAGCCATAGAAATTGCAAGTGGAAATTTCAGAGAGAGATCATTAGTCATTTACCAAAGATGTGGCTTAAAAGCAAGCCAAATCTTGCTGCAATCTGGTCATTGACTGGTTCTCTCTTCAACATTACATCTGATGACCAACAATCATGCAGCAATTTAGATAGATTTTGTTTCATGGCATTTCTCATTAAACCCATACCGTAGTGGACTTGGACTCAAATCTAATCTTAGTTGATGGAGAAAATTTTGGTCTAATCTTGAACTGAAATATGATTTTTTCTAAAATTTTGACTGATATTTTCAAAATATGTCAGATATTTTCAATTTTCAGTCCAAATAAGGATTGAAAATTTTCTCCTTTTTGAAATCTATAACTGTGTATAGGATAGATGGTTGATTTGTCAAATTTCATAGTTTTTGAGACCAAAGTATTAGTTTTAGTTAAACTACTATTTAATAAAGTCACATTTATCATTTTCATGCCTATTAAGAATATGAGAGTAGCGTAAGAATCTCAATTAGGGCACCTAGATAAATTTACCATTTGAAGAAAATTTACTGATTTTGATCAAGTCAAATTTATTATTTTTGAAAATATTGTTATCATTAGGGCTTACAGCATCTGGCCATGATTAAATTTATATAGTAAATTTATTTGCTTCAATGAGCTCTGCCTAAGTAAGCTTTAGTTCCAGCCCAGGGGTCGAAAATTCGGCTCATCCAAATTTTCGGCAGAGATTTTTCTCTCTCCTCAATTTTTTTTTTTTTTTTTGAAAATCTCAATGGCTTTTTTCTTTTTTGAAAAAATTCATTTAAAAAAATAAAAAAGGCTGTTTTAAAAAAATATAAATATTGAAAATATCGGCCGAGATATCGACCCTGCCCACGCCGATATTTGTTTTTTTAAAATAAAAATAAAAATCGGCCGAGATCTCGACTGAATTTTTTTATCTCTAGCCGATACTATGCATATCAACTGAGATTTCGACCCTTGGTTCCAGCTTAGGTTGCATTTGGATGAGAGGTAAATTTTATAGGGATTTTTCAGAGGAAAAAAATTTATCTTAAGAGAGAAAATGATTGCCTCTTGCAATAAATGAGTTTTCAAATTTGTGTTGAAAAGAAAAAAATTGAGATTTTTTTGCGCATTTCTTTCCTCACCAAACATGGATAAACGATGGTTACTCTCATTATCACCCCTCTATCCCTCATCCAAATGCAGCCCCAAAAAATGACATACATAGGGTCATATGATGTCAACGACAATCAATCTCCCTGATCACATTCAAGTTTGAAATGGGGAAGGATCCAATCATATTATGGCTAGGAGGGCGACCTTTTCATTCTGTGGACAAAGCCCACTTTGGATTCACTGTAACAGATTAGCATGTCAGCCAAAAAAAGGATAATACACAGCTAATAACCCTAAAAATTTAAGGCCTAGCAGGCCGTGGTTATATTGATGGGCCCCTCATGAGGGTCTTGAAAAGCCTGAATTTTGAACAGATCCAGCCCAATAAGACTGGTTTCACATTAAGAATCCTGCACCGATTTTTTCGTGTTAAATTTTATTAGTGGAGTCCATTTTGGTTCACCTCCATAAGAATGTCTCTCTTCCCCACCCTCTAGAAGTAAAAAAAATCTGATACGATCTTCCGCTGCTGAGACAATTTAATCTAATTATTTCCAATCAATCAAATCACATGACTTTAAGCCTTGGTTCAATGAATCCTGTAATAAATCAAGCTGAAATATACAAGCAAATAACAGTAGATATCTAACTATCCACCATAGAGGTAGACAAGCTAAAGGGACTTCAAGAGAGAAGTTGGACTAGTACCAAAAATTGTAACATAATCCAGTTAGGGACTGAAAATACATGTAGGCTTGTTGGTGGGAGTTTGGCAATTCCGAACTGTCGATATTGATAGGTAGCTATGTGCACATTTGAGTTGAGAAACCTATGATATGACACTCAAATGACAGATTTTCGTAGATACATTCCATGCCTAACTTATAAACAAGGTGCAGCTATCACCGTCTGGAAATTGGAATATCAAAGTGGAAACTGGAAATAGACATTCACTGAATAATTGGATCCAATTCATCCCTACTAAAATGACTCAAAAAGGGTGGACTACTTTATCACTTTTTCTCTTTTCTCACCAAATTAAAAACTTCATACGTGTTCAGTAGTCCTCAAGACTAGATAATCACATTTACCCATGGGTTAGGACTTAGGGGTTGGGATCCACTCCATTAATGGGAGGTTCATGGGGCTGGTGCACCCATGTTTCTTCCACGATTGATGAAGGTTCAACAGCAAATTTAAATTGAGATAAGATTATTATATAAGTAGGAAATGTATAAAGTTTCACCTCTATTTAGTCATCTTATCTCTTAATTTTAAATTTCTAAAAATCAATGATTTGTATTTATCAAAATCTAAAAAACAAATTATATAGCTTAAATGATCAATTGATGGTGATATCTTATACACTTCATATCTATATAATTATCTATCCAACACCCTTAACCATATATAGCCCATAAATTATTTAATAAAAATCTTATTAAAGAATTTCATTTGAAAAGTCTTACCAGTCTAACACTGAATACCCAATCACTTCAGTCGTAAAATTTACCAAAAAGTATTTTCATAATATTGGTTTTACAAAAAAGTCAGCATAAAGAGCCCTGGTGGACCTAGGTCATGGATTTATGTCTGATACTCTGATACCATCAGCATCCGGGGGCCCAAGCTGAGACTTCGTCCAGATATTTTGGGCTTTTTAAAATCAATACTAGGATATGACAAGATTAAATATTTTAGATCATCTGACAAAAAAAAAACATCTGTATTTTCAGAATTTCCGAAGGTGTTGGAATTATTATAATAGACTGATATTTCAGCTCATTCCAGGCAAAATTCTTTATTATTTTGAAACTTGGGATTAAAAGACTTTCCATATCTATTAAATATTAAATATCGAACATAACAGCCAAAATAGCAGAAAATCTTCAACATTTTACTATCAAAGTTATATTAGTTCGTCTCAGTCCAATATCCATAAAAGGATGACTTCTTCAGAAAAAATTATGGACCATACATAGAGAAGAACTCATAAAAAAATAAATTTTAAGAAGTTAAAAATAACCTATTATTATCTAAAAACAAGAGAAATTCTTAAAAAGTAAAAAACAAAGTAGAGATAATTGTACGTAAATGCCTCAAATGTTGCAATTTTGCGTCAGTATCCCTTGAAAAAAACTTATTAGATAAGGGTGTCTCGTATGCCAATTAGCCATTGCCCCCATATGACAAAAGATATCTGCTATATTTTCAGAATCACAAATACGGTTAAACATATAACAGTTGTAACTGCCCTTTCAAGAGTACAACTACTCACGAAACAACGTGCACGATTTTTACTGCATGTGTACACAACGTTGGTAAAAACTAGCACTTATATGCATCATTATATATAAATGTTTACATGAAACTATTGTAGTCAAATGACAAAGATACTTATTTCTCATATAAGTGATGTAGATTTGAATCATGTTGATTATTTTTTTATTTTTTTAAAACATAAATAATAATTAAGAAATGTTTATTTGTCCGAAATAATTTAAAATAAACAAACTCTAACAAATATTATTTTGTTCGACAGGTCAAACTCATGCACTTAAGTCCATTTATTTTTTAAACCCAAGTACCATTAAGTACAAGCATGCCAAACTTTTAAACCTCAACCCAGTCAACTAAAAAATTTGTCCAAACCCATTTATTTAGGTCGAAGCTGAACTTAGATTTTTAAGGCCGTTTATTTTTTAATCCAAGCATGTCCAGCCTAAAAGCCAATCGAGTTCATAACTAATTGTGCTTGGACTTCTAAAATAAACAGTCTTACATGCAGGAGCCCAACCTGTCAAATACAAAATCTTTGTTGAAACTCATTTCTTTAAGTCAGACTTGGTCAAATAAGCACCTTTTAATTATTACTTAATTTTTCAAAAAAAATAAAAAAATAACATCAAAAAAATTCAAACCCAAATCACTTATACGAGAAACAAGTATCTTTCCACTGAACTCAATAGCTTTCATATCTTCATTTATATATAGCGTGGCATACAAATAGGGTAAAAACTCGAGTCGAGTTCTTTAAAATCCAACTCAACCCAAGTTGATATATATATAAACCCGAATCAATTCAAATTCTAACCCGACACGCATGATTTCTCGGGCCGGGTCATGCAAGTCAAGCCAAAACCCGACCTGAGTTGCAACTCTAACTTTTACCAGTGCCGCATATACACACATCAAAAACTAGCACACGTGCTAGTAATATTGGTGCATGTTGTTCTGAGCGTGGTCGTTCTCTTGAAATGGCAGTAACATCTGCTATCTATGTGAATGTACTTTAGATTAAAAAAGGTAACAGCCGTCTACTGTCCATGAGAACAATTTTGGAAAAAGGAAAAAGCCAACTAGACATACTTAGCACCTTTTTTTTCAAAGCTGTAACAAAATCACAACATTTTAGATATTTCCGTACAAAAATCCCAAGATAATATAACAAATTTTAGGTGAGTTGGAAAGATATAAACTGCTTTTTCCATGTATCTAAAAATTGAAAATGTACAAAAAGTCTCGAAATAGAGAAAAATCAACAAAGACCAATTCTTTTACCAATTTAATCGTGCAACGGGTGACTGTGTGACCTTCAACAGTTCAAAGGGAAAGACACTGCAGTAAATTTGCTCCATAACACCAATTTGTTCGCATCCGAATAAAAGTACAGTGAGTTCAAAGTGGATCAAAGTTCATTTGACTTTTACCACTTTCAATCCAACGTCACTTTTAAAATAAGATTAATTTTGTTAGAATTTTTTTTTTTTAAGACCAAACAATTCATACTATTATCTCACTAATCCATGAGACATGTAAACAATAGAGTGACCCTTTTTGTATTGAAAAAAACTTAATCTAAAATTTTTCCACAGACAAAAGCGAATTTTAATCAACAAACCAACTCCTCAATATTTGTTAAGACTTTAATTTAGGGCTCTATAGAGTCTAGAAAATCAAAATAGAAACCACAGTGGATCAACAGCTAAAATAATAAATGACATTTACATACTTTTCTTTCCGTGGTGCAACTTAAAGAAGCATCACAATCCACAAAGTTGCACTCAGAGATGTAAAATCGGCCGATAATTTTCTCTCTCATCCGATATCGAAACCATGAAAAAACCATCAAAAACCGCAAAAAACCGTGGGAACCAGCGAAAGCCGTAAACCCTAAACCGTTAAAAACCTTTAAGAACCGCGAAAAATCGTTAAAAAACGCAAAAAACCGTATCGATGTTTAAAAAAATAAATAAATTAAATACCGATATTTATGAATATCGACTGATATTGTAACCGATATTTCGGACCGAATATCAGCCATATCGGCCGATAATATTTATGTACGGCCGATATATATCGTATCGGCCGATATCGTTTAGTATTAAAATACCGATACAATATATATCGACCGATATTTCAACCTTTGCGTATCATATCAACCGATATATATTAATTTTTAAAACTTGTATATATCGGCCGATATTGGTGATTTAAAAAAAAATAGAAGAGAAATATATTAGCCAATATCCTAATATCCAAATCCTTGGCTAATATCCGAATCCCACCTTAGGGGATTGAATGGATCTGAAACTTAGGTCAATTAAGTTCCCTTCCAGCCAGAAGGAAAACAACATTTCAAATTCCAACCAAAATCAGACCGATACACTAACAATTTTTTAGTAGATTCTGTCCCTAGCTCTTATGATCTGTTGCGACCAAGACAAGGTCGAAATTGGACCTATACACTAGTCACTCTACTATGACGATCACCTTTTTTCTGTCTAATTCTTCTCACATCCACTCGACATCCAATCATACAAAATAAAAAAAAAATAGAATTAACAGATCACGAATGAATCAAAATTAAATAAAAATATATTTTCTAACCATTTTGATATTAAAGGTCAAAATCACCAAGCATTTCTTTTAAAGATGTCTAATAACTACGACCACCGTAATCACATGGTTAAAAAATACATTTTAAAATATAATTTGATTTGCTTGTAAAAAAATTTAAAATATATATATATAATAAAAATAAGCCAGTTCCACTTTCATTTTAAGAAAATAAGAAATCAAGATTATTCCTTGATATTTTTTTAAACAGATTTCTATTTGATTCCTATAAGAATAAAATTTGAATTCCTCAATAAAATTTAATATTACAAGCATGAATAAATATTCAATGGTAATTTATATTTTAAATTTTTATAACCTGAAAGGGTTGATTTTACACTACTTTTTTTCAAAATTTGTCACATTTCTTTTTTATATTGTATTTACACAAAAAGACATAATACTCAAACAATCAGTCGGGGGCAAATTGGAATAGTTTTTAGAATGGATAATGACGACGTCACTACCCTAACATATGGCCAACTAATTATAACTAAAATGTGTATACACATATATATATATATATATATATATATATATTATATATATATATATATAAATATATATATATATATATATTTGGTTACCATGTACGCTGCTGCCTATGAGGGACTATATGCGGGCTCACCGAGGGAAAACCAATACAACCAAATGAAGCCAGTACAAACTGGTCCTCCCCTTCTTTCTATTTACCCTTAAAAACCGGAAGAAAAAAAAAATTACAGTTAGTCCCCTTCTTTCTCTGTCCCCGTACAAAGATAAAAAGAAAAAAGATCAGTTCGAAAATTTTAAAACATGAATTCGGCTTAATCATTTAACAATGAGGTTTTCTTAAACTTTTGCTTTCAAAAATACAATAAAACTCATTGACTTCAACAGAAATAAAACACAATTATTGACACTCAATTAAAACTAAAGAAACCAAAGAGGTCGGAATGATAGACAAAATCCTATCTCATGCTAAGATAAAAAAAAAAAAAAACCACCAATGCAATGAGTAGTGACTGTTACCTATCAAAAATTCATATCGAGCCCACCACGTCAGGCTGCGATCACAAGCGTGACTCATGCAAAAGCTCCTAGGCACTGAAAATCTTGTGTTTTGGGCCAGTCAGCACAGTGTGCACGTCTAACCCAATCATATTCTTTTGAAAAAAAAATAACTAATTTTAAAGTCCATAACAATCAAAAACTATTTTTTATATACTGAACACTTTACGTAAATCCTATCATACCCCATAAAGTCCATTAATCATTCAATCTTTGCTTTTCAATCTCTTCTATATTTTCCTTCCAACTTCATTTGTTTAAATTTTAACCTAAAAACACACAATTTTCAACTGGTTTTTTCGACAATCAGGTTTGAGTTCCTTGTTAGACCTACTGATAGTGACAGTATGTCTCATAGATTATTCTATAATTTTTTAAAACCATTTGAAATTCTTTGATTTCAACATAAAAAATTATATATATATATGAATCCGAAAGTTTTCTTGATTGTCTCCAATTTTTGCTCAGAATTTTTTAAAGATTTAAAAAAAAAAAAAAATAGGAGAGAAAAGTATGTTACAGCAATACATCAACGGTCTCTATTGGCCCACTAAATTTTTAATCCCAAACCTTCAGAAAGAGAGGTTCTAAGTTCGATTCATACTCTACCCTAAAAGACCACTCCTCATAGAATTACTTAGTATATATGGATAGAAAGGCTTGTCTTAAGAATTAGTCTAGTGATCTAAAAGACCTGAACACCTTCATCATAAAAATAATAAAATTGAAACTTATAGTTTAAGCACTAAATAATGATTTAAAACCCACCCTCCACACCCCACCCCCCTTTCTAATTTGACACCCATCAAACAAGAAAATATTTTAAGCTATTTAAATGACTGTTTATTTGGGTGACTTTTGACACAACGTTTAGTCACATGACAATCTATTATCATCTACAATCCTAATAGTTGGCATCCACGTACCCGAAGTCGAAATGCATTTGAGCGGCAACATATTACCTCAATTACGCCGTGCATATCAACTTGATGGGTGTCAGTGAGCCCCTGAGACCCAAAATTAAAAGCTATACTTTATATCTACATATAATTTAAATGGGTATCCTTTCAAGGGGTTCAATGGGGATTCATTTTGGGCTCCAAACTGAAAATCAAATGGTAGAAGGGCAACATAGTTAAATAAAAAAAAATACACTCCAAGGCTGATACCAAATCTGCCTTTTAAATGAATATTCAGCCCTACAAGGTTGATGCAATGAAGAGAGTAGGGTGTGTGAAACTTCACTCTCGTCTGATCATTTTCCTTGATTTTAAAATTTTAAAACCAATGTTCATTAAACTTAAAAGGTCAATATTACATTACTTGGATGATTAATTAATGATGAAACTTATATAGTCCATATCTACTCCATATCTAAGGTAATCAGCTTAGAGGGTCTCAGTTGGAAAGTCTCTCTAGCCTAAACCAAGCTTTGTAACTCAAAGGAGGATATAGAAAATGCAGTTCTTTTTTTATGTTGGTCTGAGCTAGAACATAGAATACAATCAGATTTTATTAAAAAAACAAAATTAAGTAATTTATCCATTCAACTAGGAAATAAGAAGAGTAAAGGGGTGAGGGGATGCTCTTCCCAATGCTCGTATTTTTATGCTACTTGGGATTTGCCTGGAGAGGGAAAAAACGTGAGCCCATTTTCTCTTATTTTATCCTCTTATTTTACTCGAATCAATTCCAGAGGGGTACGGGGTAGCACTTCCCCTACTTTCTTTAGCTTGCTCCACTTAAAAGGACTGCCCAATGCATCCTTGTATGGATCAACTTAATATGAAATGTATGGCTCATGGTGTGTTGTCGAACCTTTTCTTTTCCCTATTCTCGAGGAGTTGCCTTAGCACAAAGTGGGCCAACCGTCTATTTCAGTTGGATTTTGACTATATCACAATTCTGAAGAGGGTAAAATTTTGGTTGACTGGACAGAAGATCAACAGACTGAACAGCAAGACAGAAATTGGACATCGTCGTGGTCGAAAGTAATTACTAGCAGGGTTAGAAATGGATGGCAGGACACAATATAGCAGGTTGGAGATATGGACTGGAGGCATACTGAAATTGGAACGCTTAAAAACAGCAATGAAGATGGAATTGAGTAGTGAAGTAGGGATATAACAATATTCAGGATAGCTGCACACTTGTAAAAAAAAAAAAAGTATTCTTGTTTGGGAATATCTAAGTTCAGGAAGAAGACAGAATATTTAGGGAGATAATGGGAGGTTTTAAGTGAAGTTCTCAAAATTAGAAAGATGTGGAGGAAGTGATGACCCTTTCCCCACATGATCGACACTGATTATACTGTGTTTTTTTATATTAAGAAAAGAAAAAAAGGGAAAAAGGAAAAAACAATAAGAAAGAATAAAACAGAAAAATCTACGGGATGTGGGGCATAGAATACAAAAGGATTTTGGTGACATCTGGTAAGAACATAATAGGCTCTTTCAAGCATTAATTCAAACGGGAAAGCCACCACTTGCATTGGTTGACCTGAGTACGAGTCAAGGAATGATGGAGCAACAAGCATAAATCAGGAATAATGCAACAAAGGAGATCTACTCTCCAACAGGGAAAAACCCCATGTCACATTGTTCAGGTAAATTGATGATGATGATGATGATGATGATGATGACAAAATTGTTGCATATTCCACTGATCTAAACAATGCTTTGGATATACTTGGTATTTGAAGAAAAGTTCCAAGGAGAGAATCTCTCTCTTCCTCTCTCTCAGAAAACAGAGAACACGATCTTCTTGTACATATCATCAAACACCTAAATATTGATGAGATCTGTTCATCCATTCTCCAGGAGTAAAAGGTAGAATTTCTTGCGTTTCCTTCTTTATTTTCTTTTTTTGGAAATAGATGAGAAGGGGGTCTAGATTTCACTTGTGTGCATAAAACGAAGTAATGGAGAACGTACCTTTTACCAGCTTCAACAATCTTTCAAAAAGATGCCAGTCCACACGAAAAAAATCATCAAAAACCCAGCATTTTACCATGATTCAATGGCAGAACATGGGTTATCCTCCGTACCTCAAAATCAAGATAGAAGAAATATTAGAATTTCAGAAGTTAACAAGGTCAGGTTGCATTTTGCTCCTTGTTATTTTGGAAACCAAGATCTCATTCAACATAAGGAAATTCTGAGAGTTGGGGAAACCAAACTGTCCATGCAAGAGTGCTACTCCCCGGCTTTCAGAATTCCCAATGAAAATTCCATAATAGATGGTTTTTGGGTCCCAAAAATATCAAGGAGCAAAATGCATCCTTAATCAACTATGTACTGTCTGAACAGCCACCAGGTCTCGTACCAAATCTGTATCAACAAAACCAACAGAATCAATTCAGATTAGATCTTAATCTCCTTATGTTTAAAACAAACAATGGATCCTAATAAATCCATACTTCTAGCTGGTAAAAATAAAACAGGAAACAGTTAATAAACTGAATTACTACAAATTTCTCAATTCAAATAAGATGGGATAAAGCTTCAATATAGATGATGATCTCAATTTCACTAAGGAAAATGAAAGGTGTTAGATAATTTATTAAATGCATGTACGTACTTCCCAATTTATACATTTACCTCTGATGACATCTCCTTTGTAGCTAGCTTAAGAGCACACATCTTCAGCGATCCTACAATTTCAGTGGTTTCTCTTGCGCTTATGATAGGGATAGCTTTCGCGGCCATCCCGATCCGAGCCATCAACCATTTCCCATCTGTCAAACTCATCATCATCTGTGTGCTTTGCCACGTGCTTGGAGTGTCTGGAGCTGTGGTCAGTCTCTCTCTCCTTCCGTTGTCTCTTTCGACCACTGGAAGTACTGGGCTCCAGGCCTGTGTCTGAATAACTGCTATGTTTCCGGCTGTGTTTTTTGGTATCAGTTTCAACCCTTTTCTGGCTTGATGTCTCCTTATGGCTTCGACGATGATGATCCTTCTGACTAGAATCACTGCCACATTGCTCAATTCTTTCACCATATTTGCCAGAACTACTTCTTCGGTGATGCCCATGCCTCTCCTTGCTGTGACGGTTAGAGCTATCAGAGAAGTCTTGCATTTCTGCATGTGATTTCTCAGAGTAGCATGCCCTGCTGTCTTTTCTAGTAACTGAGTAATGAGAATCCTTGAAACATTTCCGCCCAATGGAGCCAATGTCATCGTCATCTGAATCCAAATCAGATCTATGTTTATGGACGCTGTCTGAATGCCTTTCACGTGGCCGCTGCTTCTGTGATCTCCAGTTATCATCATCGTCTAAGTAGTTTTCATTGTCCTCTCTATCTGAGTGCAACTTACGGTCACTCGATCTCTTCTGATGTTCATTGTAGTGATAAACTTCTGATGAATAGTCATCAGCATCATGTGTTTGCTCCCTAAATTAAGGGGGGAAAAAAAAGACTAGTAAATGTTTTTTTTTTTTAATCCAAATATTGTGGCCTCTAAAAATTGATCGTGTTTAGCATAATAAACTTCCCAAAAGATCACTATGAAGACATAAACCTGCTAAGAAAAACTGCTCAAAAACAAACGTGCTAAGAAAAAGGGCACAGTGTGTGGAATTAAATTGGTAAAACTTGAAAGGAGGGAATCATTCCAACAAAAACATTCTATGTGGATTTGTCAATATTATACAGAATATGTACGAAAGATCAAATACAACCATAAGAATGGTGTACTGAGAAGATAAGAGTTCCCAATTTGTGTTGAGTTTCACCCAAGGTCTGCTATAAGACCATACTTATTTACTTTAGGTTCTTAAGATACTTATTTGCTTGGTAATGGCAACTTTTAACATGAGAAAATTCAAGATGAAATTGACAAAATTCTTAGTACAGTAAGAAATCAACTAAATAATAAGGTGAAATGTGAAGGAAAACTTTTGAGTCACGCAATCTAAAGATATAGGATAAATGGATTGTGTTATGAAAAAAATATGATTTTTGATACAATGAAGTGGAAAGAAAGAACGCAGAAGGCCAACTCTTCATGAATGGAACAAACAGATTTGATGATGTTTTTTTTTTTTTTTGAAAGATAATTTGATGATGATGATCAGATCAGCACAATGAAAAAAGGCAATTCCAAAAGTAGGACAGTCCACTCCTCAAGCAGGCAATCAGGCAGGTCACACAAATACCCAACCAAATTTTGGGGTAGACCATCTGCAAAGGGGGTCCATACATTATGCAGCTTCCATGAAGAAATATTTGGACATGGAATGAATACGAACACACATGTGCAAATTGGCTTTGGCCAAGTTGGGATACAGGCTGTTTTGGATAATCCCTCGTGGATCTTTATGCTTTTTGGAAACTCCCTCCACTGGAAGTATTTCTCAGCAAAAAATAATGCCTAAAGTTCCCAGATGTAGAACTATCAAGAGATATGCTAAGTATCACACAAAGTTACCTATTTGGATGCTCATTTAAAAGTTTGCGTCTCCGTTCCCTGTCCTGAAGCACCATAAACTCCGAGCGACTAAGAGGTCTTTCTGCTCCTCCCATGACCGGTGGTACCATACCTCCCATCCTCATGTATCCACTGCATCATGTTATATGAAAAAAATTTCTATTAATTATCACCATCTCAAAAAATATGAAACAACAAAATGAATTCATGTGAACTCCAATACATACGACTTGATACTCTTCAGAATCCATACACACATTGCCACAATAGATTAGTATACATGCTCATCAGCCCAGCTGTAGATGGGGCATTGAATGGATCCCCTTTGACAAAGTAGATAAATACACAGCAGTTTGAATTGAAAAAATGGATGTCCACTGGATTGAATAACCAATCAGATTTCACTTATATACAATAGTGAAACAGGACAATAGGGTCCAGAGTGACCATGGTTTGGAAAGATCTATGCTTGAATAGTCTGCCATAAGTCACCTCAATTGAGTCACTTAAGCCATATCTTATCAGGCCTCAAAGTCTGGATAATTTATATTTTACTAATCTTACTTTGCAGGGGTATTGATTGAATCATAAGATCAAATGGGAATGAGGTCAAATGAGTAGGCTGGCTTCAAACTGGGGTGGATGGTTGTGAACAGATCTGGGGAGTCATCCCCATTTGGAGGGGTGTCCAGCGTAACACACCCACTCTCCTATGCTTGGGAGGATCATTTGTGTTTTAGGTATATATATATATAGAGAGAGAGAGAGAGCTCACCAGGGTACTGGCATGCCAGCATACATAGATGCCATGTAAGGAGGAACTGCATAAGGTGTGACAGGTAACATGTTGGGATCAAAGGACATCATTCCAGGAGTAGCATACAAGTTCCCAAAAGGCCTCATATGAGGTAATGAAGGCCCTTGCCAATAAGGTGGTCCATAACCTAGATTTCCTCCAGGAAACACTGTATCACCTGAAAACACAGAGATGAAAAACATTAAAAGAAATGCCTAGGTTTCAAACTTGGACATAATATGTAAGTTTTCATGCATTAGAACAAACTGTAAAGTTTCTTTACCTGTCGGAAGCATAGGATAAGGACTAGATGCTGCTGGGCAATCTCTTACCAAATGATCTGGAGAACCACACATGTAACAAGTACGGTCTCCCTGCTTTCCAGAAGACATAACAATGTCTCAGCAGGTGGTTAAATAATTCATAGAAAATGTAACATAACAGAAATTTCAGGGTGCTTTTGCATGTACCCAGGTGGATTAGACAGTTCAGCCCTATGTACTTAGGGTCACGAGGGTAAGAAATTAGACACCTCAATGCACTTAATAATCAACTACTGAGGGGAAAAACATGAAATGGGAGAGGCCCTATAATCCAAATGTTTAAACTACTTGAAATTCAGGGAACTATTCAAATGTATGCAATTTGTTTAACTACAAAATGAGGTGATGACATGATCCATATGCACCTTAATGTCAGATACATTTTTCTTTTTCCTTTTCTTCAATGACCTAAAAGCCATGGAAGTTGATGCAAGAAAATAAGGGTGTCATTTTATTCTAAACAATCACCCTTTTTTCACTAAGTTTATCATAAAAATGTCCAACCACATGAACAGGGATGGGCAATTACAGGAAAAACCTGGGCAAATATCAAGTCATTATTTTGGTTTATGATCACTTTGACATAAATTCAGAGAGAGAGAGACTCTTCATCAAAAGCAATCCAGTATTTCAGTAACAGTGAAAAGAAAGGAAAAGGTTCATGCCCCAAAACTTACCTTTTTGTATCTACTTGTTGGGATGAAAGTTCCGCTTCCATCTGCTAAATACAGGAGATTATTGTTAGAATGAACAGAAATTGTGCAGGTTTCCTAGTGGTTAGTAGTTTTCTGACCTCATGCACCAATCAAAGAAGAAATTGGTACATGAATATTTTACCTGAAGTATTGGCCCATCCCTTCTTCTTCATGCTAGCTGAATTTGCTGGAATGAGATCAAATTGAAACAAAAGGCTGTGAGCTCCTTGCAAATTGATAATCAGAGAAGTTGAGTAAAAAAATCTGAACTCAAAATGATAAACACATCTATAGATCCTTGAGAAACAGATGTTTTGGAGATAATTCTTAAGAGTCATTGCTAAGGAGCTATTTTGGCCATATTCCAACCACAAGCATCCAGGATGATCACTTCAGTGATGCCTATTGGTTGTGCCAGCTGTTTGTCACAGTGAAGAATCAGAAAGACACTAAGTGGAACACTTCTCTTCTGCCTTGTCAGCCCGAAATCACTACCAGCACATAATTGACATAGATGACAGGCATGTAGATCCTCGAAACATATCTTGCCTAATAAGGCTTCCAATTTGTGGCTGTCTCAAATTAAAAAAGGACCAGTTGACCACCCATTATGTCAATTAATAAAAATGGTAGCAATCAAAGCTACATTCAGGAGCCCCTTGAGCAAGCAAAAAGGCCTAAACCCTTTTGAGTGCCAGCAAACTAACATAAAGGATCACATCAACACAGTTCTTCATGGAAACAAAGTAACAATAGGAGTAATCACAATCACTAAGTTTTGGTCATTTATGGTTACCCCAAACATGACAGGTGCCAATTAGGCATGGATACAAGTATAGGATAGTGATCTCATAAAAACGGAGTGCAATTGCTAAACAAAATTCTCCTAAGCTTTTCATCTAAAAAATTCTTCAAATTACACACTTGTGGGAACTACTATAAGAAGACTTGAAGGGTCCGCAAGCAACCATTCTTTATAAAGGGTGATACAGTGATCCACTATTCATCTGATAGACCTTCATATGGATGGAGGAGTGCCACAGAGAGCTTCTAGATTGGAAGTTCCCGCTGAGGTAAATATTTCATCCAAACAGCCACTTTAATGCTTAAGCAAAAGTCCAAAGGATAAGCAAGCAGTTAGATGGTGATACCTCAGCTTTTGAGGAACCCCCATCTATGTTTTGGTTCAACTTAACAGTCAGGATCACTGAATAACATACATCACCAGTAATAAATACTTAAATAGGCGTTCAAGGAGCCATATCTACTGATTCAAAAAGAGTTCAAATTTGTAAAAAACGCATCCAATACTTCAAAATAGGTAAATACCATGTCCATGTTAGTTATTCATATATTAGTTTAATGTCCATGCACACCCCTACAAATCAGAACCTTAGTAGTGCTATAATAACCAAGGAGTTGGGAATTGGGATTAGACAACTGTGCAATTGCTTGAGGGTGGGTTTGTATTTTTCATTGAAAACGAGATTTTCAATGAGAATGGGCTTTTGCACAAAAATTGAGATAGTTTTTATAAAAATAAAAGTGGTTTTCAAATGTACTTTTTATTTCCCCATGTTTGCTAGAAGATGGGATTTTCAATGAAGATGTACTTTGGTCATGTATAAAAACTAGAATTTTCTATCCAAAGGCTCATTTTCAAGAAAACCACTTTCCTAAGGGGGGAGATAAGAAAGTTTGTTTTCTTCTACACTTTCTTATGTGAGGAAAAACAAATATGCCCTTGTGAGCAAAGGTTCCTAACTGAAGGTCATAGAACATATGAAATTGATTCTTCCATTAATGCATGCATCATCAACTTGTTACAACAGAAAATACAAGTTACAAAAGAAATGAAAAAAAAAAAAAAGGGAATATAAGTCAAGTTGCCATACCTTCCTTTCGGAAATCATCCATAGATTCCAATCTTTCCTGTGATCTCTCAAAATATTCAGGACATATATCCAAATCCTTTACAGCAACATTTTTAAGCTGCTTCAGTTTATGTGATGAAGGAGATGACTTCACAGATTTGCCTGTGTTCAAATAAATAATACGGGAACCAGCACCAGAAGCTACTGCATTGTTTCTGACCCGCGGCTCTGAAGCAGAGTCAGTCATAACTTGATTGGATCCTTTCCCAGTTGCTGAGGGAGAATGTGGCAGTGGTGGCTCTCTTTGGCGGATAGAGACAGCACAAGAAACTTCTTTCGCTTGAATCCCAGATTCCCCATCTGAACTTTGAAATGTTAAATAAAATGGATCTACTTTATTTTTTTCTTTGAAAGGTAATAACGTGGATCAGTTAACTACAATTTTCAGATGAACCACTTCCAGAATCACGTACCTGGTGCATATTTAGGAAGGATGTTGTCTGAACCACTGAGTAATACTTGAGACTCAAGGAAGTGGTCAATTGCCTGCCTAAGGGTTACATTCGGCAGCAAGTCATTCACTCGGCATTTTGTAGATAGGCATTTGGGGCACTTCTCCCTCTCAACCAATACCGAACGAATGCCTGCAGTAAGGCATCAGTTACAACACATGATATTGTCATATGCACATACAATCGAAAACAGTTTGTAATCAGTCATTTCCTTTCGAAGAGAGAGAGAGACTTCTGTTACATGGTTTTTGCTCTTGGCAAGTGTTATCCCAAATAATGTGTGCCATGGCCCAGAGTAGGGCAAGATTTGTAAGGCCAATCAACTATAATATTAATCATGACTAAAGCCTGGTCCAAGTTTCAATATGTTTATTAATCAAATATGATAAACTATAAATGCTTATTGTACATAGGTCCACGCTGATTACTAAAAAGGCATGAAAATTAAGATCTGACCTCTAAGGGGCCTAATTGCCCAAGTATCTGGATTAGATCAAGCACCCTATGATATGGTTCAACCAATAAATGAAGTCAAGGCTTGGCATCCTCATATTTCAAATTCAAGGCAGTATTTGTACTACATATTTATGAATCGACAAGGCACCCAGTTACTGAGAGTAATATTCACGATAAGCTTACATTTGTCACAAAAGCTATGTTGGCAGCACGGTATCATCACAGCCTCTTTAAAAATAGTGTTACAAAGAGAACACCTCAATTCGGCAGGCAAATCCGCATTCAGCACCGTTGGAGTACTGGTACCTACCTCCCTGTAAAATTTCATGTTGGCATCAAAAGGCACGGATGATAATCAGAAACCACCAATAAAGAACATGAAGAAAACTGGGACAAAAGTTACACATCTAACTTTGTAATCACCAAAACCCACAGACACAAAGTGTAATGAAACAGGAAGGTAAGGACTTTATGATGACGATAACTTTATCAAGAAAATATGTAAGGTGAGAAATCCTACTCATTCAACTGCTCATATCTTTCTTTTTCATTTTGTAACTTTGTTTGCAACTTATTGCCTTCAGCACCAAAATTTTTATCACTTCGCTTTCTGAGGATTCCTGAGAGAGAGAGAAAGAGAGAGAGAGAGAGAGAGAGAGAGAGAGAGAGCTCTATAAGTTGTATCATTTACTAGAGGTTCAAATAGAAACAAATAGAAGCTATGACTCATACCTCCTGAATTAGCTCCACTGAGATCACTTGGTTCAATATTTGGACCTTTTGAAGCAGTGGATGGCTCAGAGCACCTGAACATATAGGACAATCGTATTCATTTTTGCACATGACCTTAGACAGATGGGTAGTAAAGTTTAATGATGATAATGATGGTAATGATGATTAGTAGTAGGAGGAAGAGTTTAACCGATAATTCTTTTGGATAAGAGCACTGTAATAGAAGAAGAATATGCAAGTAGAGAGCAGTCTTCTACTTGAAAACTCTGTAGTACAGACTCAGAGGTACCACATTTTAATGAACCCTCCTAACGTAACAGAAATATGTTTTTTTTTCTTTTTTGAAAGATAATATAACAGAAATATGTTACCATAGTTATGCAGACAGAAACTA